>CM029119.1:19981395-20638895 GCA_016859345.1 Istiophorus platypterus
CATGGCTGATCGGCTCACGACGACCAACGACTGTCATTACTCGGTGGAACAGAAACCCCACCGGAGAAATCCCTCATCTGTGAACAAGCACAGTGTTCCCTGATCTGAAGATTTGTTAGTTAAATAAGGTTATTAGAGAGCAAAACGCCTTAAAATTAGTTTTTAAAAAGACTTAATATTAGCAATGAAACTTTGAATGAAAAAATTTGACCAAAAGTCTTATAATTTCAGCCCACATTAGATTTAAAAAATAAGACCTGAATTCTTCTGTCTGATGGTAAAGCGGTAAAACCATCTGGTTTTCTCTAGTTTCCTGTTGAATTCACACCTGAACTGGAATGGAAGCGACATAGGTTGAGTTTTTTCAGCATATTGCCAACTTTTCACTGTCTCCAGGTTTATTACTGGATCGTGCATCCGCATTGATCCAGTAATAAACCGCCAAGAACGCGGCGGCCTCATCCCACTGACTAATCTGAGTGTGAAGTGAAGACTAATGAACACAATCTAATACTCGATCCGATACGATCTGAAAAAATGGCAATCAAATGATAATTAATCAGTAATATTAGAAT
Source organism: Istiophorus platypterus (assembly GCA_016859345.1). Lineage (NCBI taxonomy): Eukaryota > Metazoa > Chordata > Actinopteri > Istiophoriformes > Istiophoridae > Istiophorus > Istiophorus platypterus. The sequence continues at coordinate 19,981,971 of CM029119.1, forward strand.
CATAAATTATACATAAATGCTTGGTAAATGTCTCTTTTTATTTACACTAGAAGCATCATTCAAACTATTTTATTGATGGTTCTCTCATGTGAACCTTTATTGTGAAGCTCTGCGAAGCTCCATCTCAGGTTTGATGAGTTACAGGTACATACAGATGTTATAAATAGCCACAGCTGTGCAACTGAGGTGGGAACGTCACTGATGTGGCCCAGTCGGAAACGACTGACTTATTTCACTAAAACACATTAGAACATTAAACCACACTTAGATGATTAGCAGCCTGTCTCCGTCCGTTTATGTGAAACCGGGGGGGGCTCGTTCATGTGCGACTCGCATAGGTTTATCATACTTACATGTTTATTTCTGCTTTTGTGTGTTTACAGAGTTTTAGTCATGGACCTGGGCCCAGATGTGTTTAACATTTCTGTCTGTGAAAAACGTGTATATACTGATATAACTAGTAAAAGGACGATATATTTTCAAACAAGAAAGCTGTTATGACTGTGGCACATGAAATAAGCAAAACCAGATTTTCCAGGTCTAATCCATGCCTGGGAAGCTGAATTACGGATTTTCAGGTTTTCCAGGAACCCTGGGAGTCCTGAGAGTGGCCTGCCGGTTACCGTCGGCTTCAGCGTTACCTTTCCTCCACCCGACACCTGCGCCTTGTCCCTCGGTCCCGCTGTCAACACTCAGGCTGACAGCGGGAAACCTGGCCCGTGAAATGTATCGCAGGGCCTCGCGGTTCTATATTCAGGGCCACACAAAGCAGCTTCCCACCTCGGATCAGGTTTCTTTGTTCCAGCAGTGAGAACCACATTGTCGTGTCTGTGTAGGTACACAGGGATTATGGTGATGGAGGAGAGACAGGATCTGGTTCATGGACGGTAGCAGAGTTGGGGGATGCATTTCTGTGGGAAATCTGAGGTTTTATCGCAGGAGCATGAAGGATCGTGATTAATAACGGCCCTGTCATAAAGCTCCTGTAGCCGGTCTTGGGTCCTGAAGTGTAAAATCTCATGGGCGTCTCTGCACTTAACGATAACCTGGTTGAGCCCTGATGAGCAGGTCTCCCTTGGTCCAGGAAGTAGACACCTTTCAGACCCGAGGCCCACCAGTTATCTCGGGCTTTTGAGCATCCTATTTCTCACTCTTTGTCCTTCTGTGTTTCATTTTCCTAAACTGTTCCGTGCTTGACCAAGCTAGAATGCTAAACTACGACTGCAGTCGTAAATGTCACCGTAGTAGTATTGTCATTGTGAGCATGTTAGCATGACGATAGAACTGAACTGAAAGGGTCAGGGCCTTGCTGGTGGCGTGGCGATGGACTCTGAGACCAAGACCCATGATGCCCTTGTAGTATCTGACATGTGACATATGGTACCTTTGCCCTAGTTGTGAGTTTTGATCTGCGATTCGGGGAGAGACTCATCCTGGCTCCGAGTCGTCTCCCAGGCAAAATATGGTGCCTGATCGACGCTGGTCTTCTTTGTAATAAACCTATTTTATGCAATTAGCCGGTGTCAGTGAAATTTCCCTCATCATCTGCACATTATCGATGTCTGAGAAACAACGACACCCTGCAGATCATTAAATTGGTGCTCGATGGGAATCTCCGTTTCTCGGTTTAATGTCCAACCAGTAGATGTTATGTCAGAGCTTAATCACTGCATCTCTGTGTTCTTTGGCTCCATAATGGCTTCATAAGTCATGACACGTCATCTGTACCTTATATGGTGTCAGACCCCTCGATGGGGCCCCTGGTCCCTGATACAGAACGACACAATCCCTCCTTTCTCTGAACATGTTAAACGTCTGGTGTCAGTTTTCGAGCCGTTGTCCACAGGGCAGCATCTGAAACTTGGCTCCCTTTTGTTCACAGAAACAGGGTCAAGAGGCTTTTTCATCTTCCAGCTTGTACAGTAAGCGGAGAGATCGGTGTGGAAAAGTACAGTAGAACGTACTGTCACCAAGCAGGGGGTGGGCGTGGGTGGGGCTGGGCGGGTGGGGGTGGTGGTGGGGTTCGAGGAATAGTGGAGCTTCTCAGGGAAAAGGAGGCTGGATGGAAATGTGATATTTGTGGTGATCTCTTGGCCTGATTAGGTCTTAAATCACATCCAGCCTGACATCCATGAGTGGTTTGATGATTTTATCTCCCCCCCCACCCCCCCACACACCCCTCACCCCCCTGGCAGGTCTTCCTTACGGCTGGGAGGAGGCCTACACTGCAGACGGCGTGAAATACTACATCAAGTAAGAGGTTTCAGACATCTTTCCAACCCACATATGATCCTGGATAGAGGAACCTGTAAGGGGGCTTGCCTGGTACCCCCCCCCACACACACACACACACATACACGGCATAGGTCCATAACACCAGATAATAAACACAATGTGTGGTCCTGTAGGTGCATTAATGTAAATAAGAACAAACACAAAGTGAAAGTTGTATCATTTTTTGCATTTTAGATCAAGAGAGTGCGGTTTAGGTTCATGAATTTGACACCGTTTCTATTATACATGGTCAGATTATTATGGTCAGATCAGTTGTTTTATACATGAATATAAATTTTGAATGTTTATGCTTACATAGGACAGGAAGAGAAGAGTTAGAGGATGATGTCCTTATTTCAGGGCAGAGATTATTACTTTGACTGAATCAAGTAGAAGATGCTGGTGAAGCTAAACTGAAGGAGCAAATTTGTCTGTAATTGGGGGAATAAGAGCATGAGAGGAGCCGTCTGGTTGGAGGTCACGTGTTTCCTGGACAAGCTTTTCGTAAACTCACCCTGAGGCCGTTTATACACTCAAAAGAAGAGAAAAGCCTCCGAAAGTGAGCCTCTGCAGAAACATCTCAGGGGTCGTGAACCCGTCTATTGTTGATCAGTCACACTCAGCGGGCGTCTTGTCCTGTGCTGTTTTTCTGCCCCCCCCCCCCGACAGTCATGTGACCCAGACCACATCATGGAGCCTCCCTGTGATCACCGGCACTGCCTCAGGGCTGCCCTCGCCTCCGGAGACCTCGGAGCTGGAGGCGAAGCGGGACGGCGAGGCGATGGACCAGCGACCCGGCTCGTCCATAGAGACAGAGATGTAGACCCATAGCGACCTGCAGCGGCGTTACAGCGGCAACACGATGTCAAACGTTTAGTTCCACTCCGGCTGAACCCACCTGTAGGAACCGGGACCAGGTTGCTCTGGCTCCTTATCAACACTTCGTTAAGTCTGAGTCTGACGTTCTCAGTAACTACGAGCTTGCTACACATTACAGATTTACTGAGAAATAGTTAGAACTTTAGTAACTATGTAAACAGGAAGCTATATAAAGTGTACGATACCACATTAAACTTACCTGTTGATCCTTTGTAAACATGAGTCTGCGCTTATTTAATTTACACCTGCTGTCGTGTAGAAATCAAGAGTGATGCTGACCTGGCGACAGTATTCAGTCGTTTGTTCCTCATCGTTAGCATGAGGTTTGTAAATGTAAAAATGACCTGAACACGTAAATTAATGACCTGAGATGATCTTTAGTTTCCACTTCCTAGAGGGAGACATTGAGGACTCTGCTTGGCTGATAGATGTTCATGTCTTTTTAGGGGAAAATCTGTAAATACTGTTTGAGTTTTACCTCGGTTCCCAGTCTTTACTCAGGCTGTCCACGGCCTTGCAGGCTAGTTCACTGAACAGCCGTTTCTGTGTGTGTGTGTGTGTAAGTTGTTTTTTTTTTACTCCCAGCGACAGGAAGGCCTCCTCCGTGGACGAGGCTATTCTGAGCCAGTCCACATCCCAGGCTCTGGATTGTTCCGACGGGCAGCAATGGAGCCTGAAGTTTTGCTGCCACGCACTCGTCCAAACCAACGAAATGTGTTTTTTCCTTCCTGTGGATGGACTGACAGGTGAACAAGGGCCAATCAAATGGTCACCTTTCACGTCTGACAGGGGAAGATAGGAAAAAAAGGACATTGGAGCAGGTTCTCTGAGGTTTTTAGTTTTTAGTTCTAAACTTGAACCACAGCACCAGTAATGGATAAAAAACCAAAGTATAACCTGATACAAGATACTAAAAATCAAAGTAATATTTGATTGTTATATTACAGCCTGCCAGTGCAACAGCCTTTCAAATTAAGAATGGAGCCTCTAACTTTCAGAATAAAAGTGCTAGAAAAACAAAAAACGTACTTGAATGTAATAAACTGGAACAAATCTGTTTGGTCAATAATCAGTCTGAAGTTTATTTTTTTTATTATCTATGATCTAAATTCATTAACAACATAGAAAAAGTAAATATACAGTGGACATGTAATAAGTGAAGCTGCTAGAGGTAAACCAATATAATATCTTTAATTATTTTTAATCACATGATGGTAACATTTCAGGCTTTTGAAGGTTAAAAGTATATTTTCATTTTACTCTTTCCATATTAACCCACAGAGTGTTTCTTATAATATTTACTCTTAAAAAACATGCATTTTCATATGCTTCTCTTGTGTTTTACATGATTGTAATTTGATTGTAACTTTACTGCTTTTCACAGAATTCCCTAAATCCTAAGGTGAATTCTGTGAAACTTCAGGCGAGTGGGACTCGTGACGCCCGAGTCCTGGATCCCTCAGAGCTGATACACGATAAGATGCGTGTTGGCTCTGAGTTTGGTTCATGCTGTGTACTATTGCACAGATTTTCACGCAGGTTTCACCTACAACAACCTGGGGACCAGGTGCTAGTGCGGATCACAGAGTCTCGTCCTGGACTGCCCCTTGGGTTCAGGTGCAGGTATGTGGGGACATGGTGGATCTGGCCCGTCCACACACACCACATTTAGGATCGACTGCCCCCCTTCCTCCGCCCCCTCTGCACCACTTCTATCCCTTCGTTTGGTTCAATTGAACTTATCTTTTAGAAACGCTGAATAAAAGCCCCAACTGTTGAGCGTGTCCTCAGAAGTTGAACTGTACCACATATCTGTGATTTTATCGGACTGAAACGTGTTATGTCACGGAGGTGGGTCGATACAGAGGGCAACGCTCTGGTAGTCTTTCCATTTCGTGCGGGACTTTAAACCGATTCCTCCGTTTTGCTCTGTCACTGACGTCTGCTTTCAAAAGTAACAAAATAAAAGTCTGTAATAATGAGATTATTTTACTGTTTAGCTTCGGGTGAAGGGGTCATCCAGGGAATCATTTATTAAGTGCTGCCTTGTCGTTCTCCTGGAGTGTGTGTGTGTGTGTTCACTGTGTGTGTGATGTGAATGGTAGTATTAATAGTGTGTGTGTGTGTGTGTGTGTGAGGGCTGGAGGTGGAAGGGCCGAGCTAATATTCCTCCTGCCTGAGGCTATGAGTATTGATTTCCCTTCTCGCTAGCAAGTGCTGCTATAAATATCTGCTGCACTAGGAAACACTAATGAAATGAGTCACACTCACACACACACACACACACACACTGACATACACACCGAGTGCCTGGATCATTCGGACCGGACGTTCAGACATTTACAGTTGTGATTTTGTGACATTTCTGGTGGAGCAATGACACGGCAACCTCTGATCGACGTTACCGTTTGTAGTGGAAAGACCGATGCACAAAAAGGAAATCACTGTGTCTGGAGCCAGATATTTATCTGAGGGACGAGTGTGATAAACAGTTTCCCGTCCCTGAAACCGTCTTTCTGTCCTCAAACTACAAATCATTCCCTCAAACTAATAATTTGAGTCTTTAAAATACCACATCTACCAAAATGTGACAGTTTTGCTTGGAATCACATTTAAAAACATTGGGTGGTATTATATTTATGGAGAAAGACAGAATTGCACAACACATTTATTTCTCCAGATGTTGCTAAAAGCTAATTTCCATCTTTGGTCCCTGGGCTGAGGCTCTGAGTGATGCACAGTCAGTTGTGATGAAGTAATATAAACTGACAACATCAACCGTCCTGGGATCAGATTGATCATCAGGTTCATGATCAGTATTTAGGAGTCAGACTTTTTACATCATCTTTACTCTCTGTTTGGACTGTTTGTGTTTTTACACTGTAGCTCATCGGACAAGTCTTTTAAATAAATGACTCATTATCTTCATCTTGTTCGAATAAAGGATCGTGATAATTGTCTTGACAAAAAGATGATGGTGAAAAGACAGTGAGATATTTATACCGGAAGCTTTGGGTCATCTGTTTGTGTACGTTCAGTCCTGCTCTTGTTTGTGTCTGAACGGTTTGCAACCGAATCAGCGGAGACGTTACACAAGCCATAAAGCCTCTTTCCCTTCATTCAACCTGGAGAATCCGAAAGTCACGACTGCATCAACTACTCGAGATCAGATTTAAAAAAAAAAAAAAAAGCTTGACCCACACAGATAACAGTCGGCTGGTTATTGGCCCGCTCGACCAAGTCCCTGGTGTTGAGTTCAACAGAAAACCCCCAAAATGACTCCGGTTACATCTCGTTTATTTAAGTTCCTTGTGAAGAGAGGCCTTTTGTTATTTACAACTGTAAATAGGACTTGGCTCGACAGCGGTGAGTCTTAAGAGCGTACCAGGAGGTCAAGGCTCTGACTGAGCTAATTCAGGCCAGCTTTGGTTATGTAAATCATAATTTCTACCGTGTACCGGTAAAAGACCATTGTAGGCATGATGCTTAGACTGGGGTTACATGACCACAATACTGTTTACAAAGTGCTAGGAAAAAACTGACCGACAAAACAAGGGCTTCTGTGTAATCGTAGTCCTGAGGTATCAACTCTCCACATCATGAATTAGACCGGAGGAAAATCCAATTTACTCCCCAGGACATTTCACACTAGGCTCTTTGCAACAGAGACCCTGAAAAAACAGCTGATACGACAAAAAGAAAACCAGTCACGGATCCTTGTAACTGATAAACGTCGTTCACACCATCTGAAAAGTGGATGACGTTCATCCACAACAAAGACAGACGAACTAGTTATGGTGCCGGTTCTGTTTCTAGGTTCTGAGGATGGTGACGTCAGTCTGACAAACCCGACGTTCCAGACTAGACCCGGACAGAACCATCTCAAATATCTAAATCTCAATCTCAGTTATTGAAAGTGCTGCTATGAAATCTGGGTCAGAGATTCGCGGGCTCTAGTTGATTAATCCCAACAACTTCAGTAATCCTTGGTATTTATGGAGGCCTTGTCCAGTGCCGCTGAAAACAAGTCAAAAATTTAATATCATGGCAGGACACGCCCCCTCCCCCGGACATGGCGGTGGGGGCACGACAGCGGTGAAGATGTGATGAGACCCGATGGAGTCACGACACGGTGGAAATTAAAAACAGCTGCACCCAGTGGATGTAGGACGTAAGTGACGCCGAATCTGACGACATGAGCCACTGAGTGTTTTCTGAGATGTCCTTAAACGTCAGTTTAGTACAAGGACAATATGTGGAGACGCACCTTCACTCTGGCGCCACCATCAGGACACACTTTACAACTTTACATCATTTTTATCTCAGTAGTTGTAAAGGTTCATTTCAGTTTTTTAAAAAACTTTATGTTCTGATGTCTTTTTTCTAGCGTGTAATAAATACTTAAACCTGACAGGGTACTCACTATGCTACATCATATAAGTGAGTTACTTTGGTCTTGGGTTCAGGGACGTGCCGCTACTGACACATTATTATAAAACAACTGGCAAACATTGGTTCGTTCACTCCTTCGACAGAGCAACACACCACTGGATCAGTGTGGCTCCTTTTAGCTCTGGTTTGGTCTGCACCGGCACTCTAGACGCTTAGGGCTCCGGTAAAATTGGCCACAAAAGATCAAACAGTCAGATAAAATTTGGGTCAGAAGATGCTGAAATGCCCCGCAGAGCCGTGGCGACCTGCCGCCTGTGAATGCCGGAACAGCTGCACGCTTCCTGTGCGATTCCCGCTGTCGGCGAACGGGGACAGGCGCTTGGCAGCGATCTCTGGGTGGCGACGGCGAGCGCCGGTTCACGGGGTGAGTCAATGCCGGGCCTGGCCCAATCACGGCTCCAAGGCGGCGAACCAGGCGTGTCCCGGCCCTGTCCCACTTTCCTCCCTAATAAAGGTCGTCACAACATGGCTGTGCTTTAGCAACCGCTGTTGCTAAGGAAGTTTCAATGAGAGCGAGGCTGATAGGGGTTTGCCAAGGACTCCTTTTCTTCCCTCTAGTGTCTCACACACACACACACACACACACACACACACACACTGAGCGTGTATCTGCTGATCCGCTTCATTAAATCAGCCTCGACTCGACTCTTTGTTTGCAGACAGACAAATGTCTGAGTATGAAAGTCCAGTATGAAAAATGAAAAGTGTATTAAAATAGTCTTTGTGTTGCACCAAGGATTTACACTGTGTGTGTGTGTGTGTGTGTGTGAGTGTGAGTGAGTGTGTGTGTGTCTGTGTGTGTGTATGTGTGTGTGTGTGTGTGTGTCTGTGAGTGTGTGTGTGAGTGTGTGAGGGTGAGTGTGTGTGTGACTGTGTGTGTGTGTGTGAGTGTGTGAGGGTGAGTGTGTGTGTGACTGTGTGTGTGTGTGTGAGTGTGTGTGTGCGTGTGTGTGTGCGTGTGTGTGATGATGAAGCTCTGACTTCTTGTCGAGCCTTTTCTTTGTGTTATTTTCTTCTTCTATGGTGACACTCTATTTTTGATATCCACGCCTTAAATGAAATGCCCATCTAGCGTCTGATCTCTCTGTAACGTTCATGTAACGTTCTCATACGTGTCACTTTCCACATGTGATGACCCACTTTGGACCCGCAATTCAAATTAAAGGACTATTACAGTGTTTTATGGGGCCTCTCCTCTCCTGTTTCCTCCTGTTATTTTTCTTCTCTCGTTTCATCCTCTCCCCCATTTCCTTTCCTCTCCTCTCTTGTGTTCTCCTTTCCTTTCCTTGTTTCCTCTCCTCCTGTCCTCCTCCTTTCCCCCTCCCATCACATCCTTTCCTTTCCTCTCCTTTTCTTTTTCCCTCTCTCCTGTCCTGTCTCCTCTCCCATCAACTTCTCTCTATTTTCCTCCTCTCCTCTCGCTTTTTTCTCCTTTCTTGTTTCCTTCTTTTCTCCTTTTCTTTCCTCTCTTGTTTTTCTCCTCTTGCCCCCCCCACCTCCCCTCTCCTCTCTTGGTGGATTTGTTTTTCTCTCTCTCTAAAAGCACATGAGGTTCAACGTGACCAGGCTGCAGGGGGGGAGGAGGAGGGGGGAGGAGGGGGAGGGGGGAGGAGAGCTGTAGATGGAGGCCTCTCATTGGACAAAAGTAGGTCAAGCCGGCCCACTCGTGACCCAACATTCCTCTCTGCAGGGTGTGAGTGTGTTTCTGTGTATTTCTGCCTGCATGTGTGTGTGTGTGTGAGAACTGAAATGATAAAATACATAAAACTTATGAATGGATGCTTCAGAAAAAAAACTGTTGTCATTAATCTTCACTAATAAAACTGAGGTTCAACTTAAAAGGTTTTGATGCATCAGCATCATAATTAACACTTAATGATGACTGTTGTTTTTATGGCCTCGGTGAAAATACAACAACCACAGTGTCAGTGACAAGATTTAGAAAAATGAATGAACGAGTCGTGTTGCAGCTTTGTGGATTCAGCAAAGAGGAAAAGGGAGATGAAATAGGATGGAAGCTTCCAGATTTATCCGTCGCCTCTCTCCTCCAGGAGGAACCGGCACATGGTGGTCTGGTTTTCTTACCTTCATCCCATTTAGATCTCACTGCTCCTCAGCCCAGTTACCTTCACGCTGAACAGCTGGACTGATGTTGGTGTGGCTTTTAAACGCAGGAGTCAAGACGTTCGCTTCCTCTCACAGAAATGAATTAAGTTGGACTCATCTTTTCATCAACTGTAACCACGTTCTGCCGATCACAGCCAAGCGTCCTAGTTACATAACCTCACTCATCTCAGACGGTCTATTAGCTCTCACCCCTGAACTCGAACCATCCAGCGGATGACATGTGAACATGGTAGAAACGGAGAATCCTGAGACAATCTGGGTTAATCTACCCCTTAACGAGCCGCTTTCACCTTCGTTCCCTCTTAACGAACCTTGAGGTTGTTGACATCTGACGTATCGTCGTGTCCGACACCATCGCTGGGACCAAAGATCTATTTGTGGCCACATTGTTTCATTAAATAGGAATATTCCAGATGCCTTTACACGTATTCCCAGTATCCAGCGTTTTTTGTTTTACTGTTGACTGTAAAATGAAATAAAGTTGTGCTCTGGCGGCTCCTCGGGTCGGGGATGACCGGTCTGTCGGAGGTGATGCTGGTTAACCTCCACTCTGGTGTTTCTGGTCTGAGGTCAGGTCACCGGTCGATTTAAGGCCCAGACCCGAACAACCATTATTTTCCCGCCACTGTGACACAAGGATGTGTTTGTTGGTACGAACTTTCTGCACAGTCACAAACTTTGGACTGGACTTTTAGTGTCGGGGGCCAGTGGTAAAAGTTACATTACACCGACCTCTGAGGATGTATGGATCAGGGTTTAACAATCTGGGCTTAGCTAACAATCTATAGATATAAATTAAATAAATAAAAACAAAAAAACCAACAACAACAAAACAAAAAGGTATTTTAAAGGTATTTTTTACCCCAATATCAATATTTCATATGTTAAGATCCATGTTTTTAAGCCCAAAGACAAAACGAATAAATTCAGGATTTCACCTCCTGACGAGGTGGAAAAACAGGATTTATACTTTGAAAAAGGGAAAAATGGTGAAAAAGACTTTAGAGAAAATCTAATTGCAAACTTAACCAAATAAAGAAAATATCAAAATAATCCTTTTATTCTTATTTATTGATTTTTAGCATTGAGGACGTAGGAACTGGTTAGTAACACACACTCGTTGTCCAGATTATTAGGAACACTCGGCTAAAACTAAAGAGTCCTGTGATGATTTCTCCTTCATGAAGGTTCTGATGTTCAGTTTGCGCTGGAGCTTTTATTGTATTTGATCTCATTGTCAGACGTTTCCAGCGTTTTAGGTCTTTCTGTCAGTGAGGAGACGATGAGGTGAAAAAAAACCTGTTAAACTCGACGGAACATCAGAACCTTCACGGAGCAGGGGGAGCAGCCGAAGCGGATCGGACCCGGCCGATCGGGCCGACTCGGTTCTGGTCGACCCGGATCGGGCTGACCCGGTTATGGACGACCCGGATCAGACCCACCCGGTTGGGGCTGACCCGGTTCTGGTCGACCCGGTTCGGGACGATTCGGTTCTGGTCGACCCGGATAGGGGGCCCACCCGGATCGGGCTGACCCGGTTATGGACGTCCCGGATCAGACCCACCCGGGTCTGGTCAACCCGGTTCTGGCCGCTCTTCCTAATAAACTGGCCGAACGCGAGAGAGAGAGGAAAACACATTAATGTCACATTAATGATAATATCATCTTACATAAACCGTAAATCGCAGAGAAGAGCGTCGGGCGGAAGCGGGCGGCCGATGGGCGCTGGACGGGGGCGGGCCGGGGCGGGCCGGGCCGGGGCGGACCGGGCCGGGGCGGGGCGGGGGCCTGGCTCGCCGTTTGACGTCAGCAGTCCTCGGTGCTCACACGGGGGATCGGGTCTGGGTCCGTGCGCCTCCTTCAGCCCGGTCATCCGCCGTCACACGCGCCCGCGAAGCGTCCCGAGCCCGTCTCCGCTTCTTATCCTAACGCGCGGGTTTTTGGTTTTCCTTTATTTATTCTGAGGACTTTTGTTGTTTCATTTTCATGTAGTTCTCCGGAGCAGACGACTTCCTCCGCCGCAGACGCTTCGTTCTCCGCTTTTGGTTTTTCTTTTCTGGCGTTTTCGGTTCTGACGGGTCCCGATGCAAGGAGGCGTGATGGAGAAGATGCCCCGGCACCCGGTCCCGCTCAACCCGGGTTTCCTGCCCCCGGCGACGCACGGAGTCCTCAAGTCCCTGCTGGAGAACCCGATGAAGCTGCCGCTGCATCACGAAGGTGAAGTCGGTGTCCGCCGGCGGTTGTGTGTCCGTGTTTGCGACCCGGTCCCGGGGTCTGGACTCCGGGCAGGTCCCCGAGCCCCAGGGGTCACAGCTGGAGCCCAGGCTGCGGTGGAGGCGGCCCCGAGGACCGGGTCTGTGCCTCGGGCCGAAACTTTTCATAGCAGGCGGCTGGTTCGGGTCCCGTCGGTCGGACGGGAGACGCCGGTTCCCCGCGTGGAAATGTCACACGATGCGTGGGAATGTTGTTGTCGACTGTCTCACGATAAAGATAAAAAAAATGGATGAGGTTAATATCGCTGAAGTTTAATATCTGAAGATGTAGTTTGTTAAATATCAAACAGACACATCAGGGTTTTAAAAATCCTGCAAAACCCCTCCCACCTGTGACATTGTTGGCTGAGCGCCAACCAAACTCTGCGTTATTTTGAGAGGATTTAAGAAAAAAAATCACAAAATGTAATATTCAGCTGTTAAGTTATATTTTTAATCTCCCTCGTTTATGGTCTATATGTTGTGCAGCTGTAACTAACAATTATTTCCCTCATCAGTTTACCTAAAAATGATTTTCTTTACTAATTATTTTATCAAAGAAATGTCAGAAAATAGTGAAAAAACCTCTTTTAACTGTTTCCCGGAGCCAAAGGTGACGTCTTCAGATGACTCATCATGTAGATGCTTAATATTTTACTGCATAAGACACGGAAAAGTAGAAAATATCCATAGTTTTAAAAAAGTGGAAGCAGGGAATTTTTTGGTGTTTTCACTGGACGGTGCTTTAAATGATTGATCGGTTTCAGGCTCCAGTTTCTGTTAATTGACTAATCAGTTATTTGATTAGTTGTTTCAGCCTCATGATGATGTTTTAAAGCTTTTCCTACACTTTAAGTTTTGGTTTATTGAGTTTTAATTCTAGATCCTCCTTTAAGAGCCAGCATGTGTTATAGTAGAGAGTGAACCACCACCCCCCCAAGTCCAGAACACAGAGATATCAGTCTAGTCCAGGAGTCAAGAAATCCTCTGAAGAAATCAGATGACGGATTAAACGTCCCTCTTATTTTAATTTGAAGGATTTTTAAGAGGCATGAAGGGGTGAAAGTTTGTAGAGGAAAAAGAAGCAATAAGTGGCAGAAAATGTGACAAAATAAACATAACTTTCACTTAAATTATCTTGTGACCCTCAGAAATATCCTTTGAACCCCCCCCCCATTGGGTCCCTAACCCTAGGGCCCCAGAACCTCTGAGGCTCATAAAACCCTTTCAGAACAAAATGCTTGTTCATCAAACTTTAAACTAGGCTGCTGTCCTTTGCTCTGTAAAAGTCCAGATTTTACTGGACACTTGTAAATTTGAGTCATAGGAACAAATGAAAGCTCAGCTTCCTACAAGGGTCAAATAATCCGCAGAAAAAACGGAATATTCATGATGTCAGTCATGAACTAGTTGGGTATTCTGTTTTCCAAGCTGGATTTCCTGGACATCTGAAACTTTTTAGCACCTCAATGCAAATATTTGTATGCAGAGCCTCTGTCAAGACTTTGGGTTTTGTTGGACAATAGGTGTCATTAGGTGTCATGTGACTTTACCAGGTGTCATGAATACGTTCTCAGTCAATGATAATAGATGATTTGAAATGTATGGATTCCTGTGGGAAAGGCCCATCTGTTGGGGGCGAGGTCAGAGGTCAGTTCTTTTGGAGCTGATAGAGGTCCTGAGCCTTGGTCAAGGTCAGTCCTCACTGCTCGGGGAATGTTGTCAATAAGGAACCCTGAATGTTCTGTTTTTTGCACCTTAATAGGACACAGAAGTTCTGTTAAGTTTCATATATAAATCTGAGGTCTTGCCTTTGCCTAGTTGGTCTGAGAAGCCTGAGGTTGGTACCAAACCCTGAAACTAGGTTGGTCGGCAGTTTCAGTGACCTGTCATCCTGGGAGGTTAAAAATAGTTGTAAACAAACGTCTTTATAACTTCACATTGAGCTTCCTCATAGTTCAAATAGTTTCCAGCCAGTATATCTGGTTTTCGGTGCTCGACACCACAGACCTCATAGCAGACGGCACAGACTCAAAGCCCAAACTCCATCATTCTCAGCTGAAATGCTTTTGTTGTTCAAGCTGTGAAAAATACCCTGAAGCAGTTCTCCTGTAGAGTAAAAGTGCTCCAGGTTGCCTCATGTCAAGGGGCTGAAATGTTCATGCAAATGTTTACAGACGAGCATCTACTCATTAAAGGTGCCAAGGTTTTTTTCTTTTAAACATGCAATTTTTCTCACCATGCATCCTTTTGTACACATTGAGTGCACAGTTCTTATTTTTATTGTTCTTATATTTTAAAACTTGCAAGTCAGGACTAATGTCGGACTTGAGTAGTTCGTGCTGGGCTTCCTGGGGAATGATCGTCAACTCTGGCACATTTAATTGAGTGTTGATAACGCCAGAGAGTAAATTCTCCAATGTCCAGCTGTCATAGTTTGTTTTTTTGATTTGCACTCACCAAGCTCTTCCCTCTGTCCTCCTGTCAGCTTTCAGCAAGGAGCAGGAGAAGGAGAAGAAGCTGGAGGAGGAGCACAGCGCCCCCCAGTCAGCCTTCCTGGGCCCCACGCTGTGGGACAAGACTCTGCCCTATGATGGAGACACCTTCCAGCTGGAGTACATGGACCTGGAAGAGTTCCTCTCTGAGAACGGCATCCCCTCCAGTCCCTCCCACCACCACCACCACCACGACCAGCACCAACCACACCCTCAGCCACGCCAGCCACAAATCTTGTCACCTGCCCCGACCACACCAGCACCCTCAGTGATGGACCTAAGCAACCACGCCTCCACCTCTGTAAACACCAGCGTCGTCTCCCCGAACTGCCTGCACAGCAGCCCGGCGAGAGCAGGTAACTCAAACGCACTCAGGTATTTTCACAGCTCGCACCATCGTTTCACCACCAGATTGTGAACCATGCTGCTGGGAATTAGACTTATATTCTACTTATATTCTACAAGCAAACATTGTTTTATAGTCATTTCTATACATTATAAAAAAATTTGGTACGTGTTTCACAGGGGAAAAAATGATGATCTCAGACTTGGTCTGTGTTTAGCTGGAGCAAGTTAGCAGCCATTCAGTTCAGTGGTATTATTAAGACATTCTTGCCAAGGATGGATCCATGAGGAACGCCATGAGAAATACCAGGTAGGGATGATGAGATGTTGAACCTGACCCTGGTTAGCTGTCCTAGTTTTAGCTGTAGATAAAACAGAGTGTCATCAGCATATTGATGATAGTTTTTGCAATTATAATTAATAAAAAAAATAACAGGACCTAGGATGGATCCTTGAAGAACCCTGTGGTATATACCAGGTACAGAGGACAGGAAAATATCCAGAATGAACTAAAAAGATCTATCAGGAAGACAAGAGGCAGATCAGTTTGGGCCGTAGACACATCTTCATTATCATGCGACAATAATGCAGGATTAATAAATATTTAATTTCAGAAGGCCCAAGTTCACATAATTAAAATCGTTAGTTCAAGAATGCAAAGATATTCAGTATATCGTCAAAAAAGTCGAAGACAACCAGCATTTTTCCAGTGGCTCCTCTGTTGATCAACTTATCAACAAATCGATTAACTGATGAATTGTTTCAGATCTAGTTTCAAGAGGATGCTAATAGACTTTCACACCACACATCAAAAGATGGAAACCAATGGATGTCTGAAACTGAAGGAGAGATGCATTCGTTAATGGTCCAAAAAGATACAAAGCTTTATGTGTTTTATTTGTAGGAGGTAAAATTCTTCAGACCATCAGTTTGATCCCTTAAACGGTCACATGCTTAAAAGCACAGTGGTTTAACTAAGAGCAATTATCCATCAGCAGCAGAAGAAGCCACCAGATCAACCAGTTTCCTCTTTGCTACCAGTCGCCTCACGCTGACAACAAAATGAAAACCATTCATCTCTTTCATGATGAGTTGCAGATGCAGTGGGTGGACAGTCTCTCAGCTCCTTTGTCCCCTTGAGTGATTAGCAGTGATAGACGAGCAGAAAACAGTCAGTTGGGAAGTGTTCGGAGGGTGGGGGGCGGATTTGGTCTTTGTTTAGAAAAACCACTCAGCTGAGTGTTGAAACAACTCACTTGACCGACAGTTTGATGTGCAGCCGGAGAAGATGAATCAGTTCAAATGAGACAGAGGAAACCTGAATGGAACTAACCGGACGTTAGTTACCGGTTACTTTTGGCTGCAGGGCTGTTGGCCCCCCCCCCTTCCCAAGGTCACGTCGTCTTTATACATGGTGGCTATTCAATGGACCAATTCCGGTAGTTTTATGCCAAGTTTTTCTTTTTTTGTTCCAGAAACCCCAATAATATGAGAAATTAATAGAAAATATAGCTAGGGCTGCAAAATTCATATAATTTACGGTATCAAATTTTTTCAGTACTGAACAAAATGTGTTAAACCGGGAAGTGCAGGAAGGTGATATTTAATGTCAAGGCCGAGCTGTAATCTTTATTCTCACTTATCCTCAGCGAAGATTATTCCTGACTCAGAGTAAGAGAAACAAGTTTTAACACAATAAACACAAATGTACGGTTCCATTAAACTCAGCGTCCCTGGTCTGGAGTGACCAGGATCATGGCGGATAATTGAGTCACCGTTGGAACAGTAGAATAGACGCTGTTGTTATTATTGAGTGGGTTTGCCAACTTTACGACTATGACACCTGACTTTGTGGACTTTATGCCACTGCTGTTGAAACTCTGCACGAGGTTTTATTGTAGAAATTAAAACCAAAAGTCAACTCGTCCTAGCTCAGCAGGAGACGTGTTGGTTGAGTCCTGCCTGTTGTTGTCCCATCATATTTACCTTCACACTGACTCCTATTGAGGCCACAATGGCCACTGTCTTCCTTTAAAGTCCAAATTTTCTCACTTATAGACTATTTTATTTATTGGCTTTTAGACAAAATTCAACATTTTAGAATTACAGCTTTTTTTTGTTAAGTAAGAAAAATCCTGATTTTTTAGAGACATGTTTATTTACCTCAGTGTGAGGTATCAATAAGTATTGTTCCGGTATTGGTACTGAAACTTAGGTTCAGTATCGACACTAGAATCAAAGGTCATACAGAACCCGGTCAAGTATAGTTTGCATTGAACATGTGGTCAGATCGTCGTCTTCTCGACACTTTCTTTGATCTGATGGTTCCTGATCTGATTTTTTGCCAGTTTAGTCAAAGTTCTCATCCGGCTGCTCGAGTTTATTTCTTTTTAACTTTGGCTTCTTTTGTTAAAAATGTTCATAAATCTCAGACGGGGGCAATGATGGGGCAATGATGGGGGCAATGATGGGGGCAATGATGGGGGCCATGTTTGGGGCCGTGTTTGGGGCCGTGGTGGGGGCAATGATGGGGGCCGTGATGGGGGCCGTGGTGGGGGCCGTGGTGGGGGCCGTAGTGGGGGCCGTGATGGGGGCCGTGATGGGGGACCTGTTCTCATGAACTTGGTACATCTAAAGCTCTGGCCTGGGGCTGTCAGGTGACCGGCTCGATAAATCCTGTGCCTTTGTGCCGGAGGTGGACATGTCCACCGGCTTTGTGGGATTATATGTGTGGATATATCGTTGACATCTGCTGTGACCCGGTATCGCAGGGGGGTCATCTACCTCTGTGTGTCATTCTCAGCATGATGCATTTCAGCGTTGTTTCCTGACTCGTCTTTGCATGTGACGACAACGTCGTCCCTGAAGAGCCTCTGTGGGCAGAGAAATGACTCCGACTCCACCCTGCACGGAGCGCTGGGCTCAAATCCTTGACCTTATCGTGGCTGCAAAATGCTGAATAACAGGGCAGCATGGTACAAAGGTGAGATGAGCCAGGTGTGCTAAGATCTGACCATACAGGGGGTGAGGGGGTGGGGGGCTCAGAGTAGTAACGCTCATTCCACACTGCGAAGAAAACATGTTATTTCAAAGGCCACAAGAGTGAGAAGGGTAGGATTCAACACCCCAACAGATGTCCTGGCCTCAGCAAGCATGTGTGTCCTTGTGTGTGTGTGTGTGTGTGTGAGTGCATGAGTGCGTGAGTGCGTGCCCACGCATGTGCGTGCATGTGTGCGTGCGTGCGTGCGTGCGTGCGTGAGTGAGTGAGTGAGTGTGTGTGTGTGTGTGTGTGTGTGTTTGTGTGTGCCATGTACTAACATGCATGTGTTATAGGCGAGAACTTCCCTTCTAACTCTTCTACTCACCCCGGGCTCCACATGTTTATAGAGACAGAAAACAAGCGCTCCTCTCAGCGTGCACAGACATGTGACTTGACTGGCTGGTGTGTGTGTGTGTGCTTCTGTGAGTGTGTGCTTGTCCCTGCATGAGATCAGTGTTTTAAGAACATAGTGTTCCCTGCAGAAGTAGGCCATGTGATCTGACTTGCTGGTGTGTGTGTGTGTGTGTGTGTGTGTGTGTGTGTGTGTGTGTGTGTGTGTGTTTGTGTGTGTTTACATTTCTATGGTTGAGTGCACAATTTTTGGTTTAAAACCATGGTTGTTAGGACATTTTTCTCCTGGTCCTCACACTGTCAAAGACCTGTTTGAAGTTTTCGGGTTCAGACCCGGTTTTTAGGGTTCAGGTTAGAACCAGTTCTTGGTGTGTGGTTCAACATTTAGATGTGATGGCTAATGTTAACTGGAGATCTACCCTGTCAATGAGTGTCCTCACAAATAATATAAGACGAGTATATGTGGGTTTGTGTGTGTGTTTGTGTCTATTTGTGTGTGTGTGTGTGTGTGTGTGTGTCTGATTGTGTGCCTGTCCCTGCATGCGATCGGTATTTTAAGAACATAGTGTTCTCTGCAAAAGTAGGCCAGGGGGCGGCAACCCTCGCACACACACAAACACACACACACACACAAGTTTCCATCTCCGTGTTTACATTCGTATCAACTAATGATCCTGCTGAAAACACACACACAGACACACACACACACACAGCCATGAGTCAGTCTGGGATACTCCTCCTGGCTCAGAGTCCTGTTCACGTCTTCAGGACGACGGCAGCTTTGTTTTCACAATCAGCTGCAGAAGTTCAGCTGCTTTCAAAGGTCGATACTGGAGCAGATTATTCTACAGATCATCTCCACACTTGTAGAACATGTAAAAACACTCTGCTTAGAAAAATCTGTTGTATGCGATGAGTTTTTCCCACTAAAACGTTTCTATCACACAGCTGAAGCTCATCTCTCACCCACTGAGAAATTCAGATTCAGTGAAATAGTGAATATTTTTCATTTCCAAAACCGCACACAGGATGTTTTTTACTCCCTGTCACTGAGAAGCCTGTACATGCGAGGCAAAGTTTCATACTGGTCCCTGATTGGCTCCAAACTTGTCATGATGTCACACGGTTAATCATGCAGGTATGTCCAGGTGTTAAACTAATGGTTTACTGTGAGAAAATAATGTAACAGCGAGATGAAGAGGGACTTTAACTTTCTTCACCTATAGAACCAAAGTGAAGAACTGAATTTGATCCCAATCAGAGCTTCAAAGCGTGAGAATCAGCTGTTAGACTGTCAGGAGACATTAAACACGGACTGATAAGATCTTTAAAGATGATTGAACAGATTATTGGCCATGTGGGGGCAGCAGAATAAGAAAACTCATAATCTCAGTCTATGCAGACTGGCGAGTCCACCTGATGGATCCGAGTCCAGTGCTCCCTCTCTTTTAGCTCCGGTTTTGCACCGGCGTCACTGCACCACATAAATATTAAACCCAAAAGTGTGAAAGAGCGACTATCGGTCACTTGTTCTCAGTTCGTTAACAACGTTTTAGTCACTTGATGAATTTTGCAGATGAAGGTCTGAAGGCTTTTTTTCCTTCTTTAACTTTTCTGCTCTCGACACAGGAGCGGATTTTAAAAACGTGAAGTTTGTAAAATGACTTTTTTTCTCCAGCGGTGTCGCCGGAGGATTTAAACATTTCCTTCATCACGGGTCGTGACTCCCTGCACGACGTTGCCAAACCGTAGCTCTCACCCCAGCGGGGGCCCGAATTAATCCGCCACGCCCGGCGTCTAAATATAGCAGAGTAATCTATGGCATAATCTGGCATATTTGTATTCCCACATGGCCCCGTGACTGTCCAGCAGATAAGGAGGCAGGAACAAGCAGGGTCACGCAGGGTTCGGCAGATAATGGAAAACAAACTGACCGAAGGACGGAGAGAGAGAGGGAGAGAGGGAGGGAGAGAGAGAGAGAGAGAGGAGGGGGAGAGAGGGAGAGATGAGAGAGAGGGAGAGAGAGGGAGAGAGGAGGGGTGGGGAGAGAGGAGAGAGAGGGAGAGAGGAAGAGAGAGAGAGGAGGAGGGAGAGAGAGAGAGAGAGAGGGAGAGGGGGGAAGAGGGAGAGAGAGAAGGGGAGAGGAGGGGTGGGGAGAGAGGAGAAGAGAGAGAGAGGGAGGGAGAGAGACTTTAAAAGCACAAACATCCTCATCCTGCTCTTTAGGTGGAATCGCTACCAAACCTGAGCTATTTCCTCTTCCTGTCCAACCTTCAATGTCAGAGTGTTAAAGTCACTTTTGACCTCAATAAACTGCATTTTATTATTAATATAGTTAATTTTGGTGAAACTTGAAGATTCTGAGCCTCTAAAGTGACTTTTACAAATCTTTGTATCTGCTCACTGGGCTATTTTTCCTTATTATAATCCCAAACTGTCGCTCTGGCTCAGGACCTGCGGCTCTGCTCTTGGGCAGATTCCTGATTTTCCTCCATTTTACAGTTTACTCACTAAAACCGCTCTGATCTGTCTGGTGAGAAAAGAGCGAGGAGCCGACAAAAATGTTACCATGAGCTCACAGTCGCACAGACCCTGCACTAAAGGACAACAACAACAACAACAACAACAACAAGTCCTCCCACCTGAACCACCACTTAGTCCCTTGGGTCCGGTCATGATAAGTTCACCTGCCAGATGTCGTCTAACTGTGAAACCTGATTAGGTCGTAATAAGCTGCGGCTCAGACGCCGGGGGGGGCAGTCTCTAAACATCAGGAACTACAAGCCGGCAGCTCACGCAGATTAAATGTGCTCATGTTACACACTCCCACACACACGCTGTCACACACTCGTGCATGTGTCAGGGCGTCCGTCAGCACCACGTTCGAGGCAGCGTGGTACATCGTGTGCCGCCGTTCGGCCCAGACCTGCTGCTCCCACAGCCCAGGCGCCCGCGCTGCGTTCGAGTCCGTCGCGGAGTCAGAAGATTGCCCCTCCCTCTGCCTCGTCAGGGCAGGAGGAGGTTTGTTAGCGGGAGCCTTCGCACAGCAGCTGGTGTGTATTTTACTGACATCGCCCCTCAGGATTTCTGGGTGTTTTTCGTTTTTGAACATCTGTCTTTTGTTGAGTAAATCTCTCTTTTTCAATTAAACTACAGTACAAGCACAAATAATCCCATGTTTCCCTGAATGTGGAACTTTTCCTTTTACCCCGGACCGAATTGCAGCAGGAGCACGACCTTGTTTATCCAGTTTTTCCTCTTCCGTGTTAAAATGCACCAGCATTGCTACAGGTCGAATTCTGTGTTGATGGAGAGAAAGGCTGGTTTAAGGCTCTAATAACACTGAACACGAGACTTAGCACCACGTGAACCTGTGAACAGTTCTGCGGCCCAGATCAGGGTGTTCTGGGTAACTGTGGGTTTGGATGGGGTTGGGGGTGGTGCTCATGGAGGAGTCGACACTCACGTCCCCCAAAAATAACAGCAACACATCCAGCATCCAGCATCCTGATTCGTTCATCCAACATCCTGTCTGGGAGGTGGACGTCACGTCCATTTAATTCAACAAATCCAAATTCTTCCATTTTTTTTCTTAGTTGTTTGTTAAACTGCATCTAATTAATGTTCACCATCATTGATTAATCTCCTGCCAAATGTCTTGATCAATTCGTTTCTAAAAAATGTCAGAAAATATCAAAAAACACCAACTAAAACTCTCGAATCCTGATGTTTAGGACATGGAAACCAGCGAATAGTTGGCGTCGCACTGTCACTGGCTAAAACTGGTTTTCGTTTTCTGTTCTCGTGTAAAACAGACGTGTCAGGGCGACGCCCAGCGACGGAGAGTTAAGGCTTATATGTCCAACCCTGACCTTAACCCTGACCGGGACTTGTAGCTGGACCTGGACCCGGTCTAACCTGAATCCCTAAACCACATCTGAGCCTTCACGCAGCCCTTTGAGGCTCAGAGACGTGTGGACCGGCCAGAACGTTCCCGTTTGTCCCAAAGTCTAAAACTCTAATTTGTCCTCACAAAGACTGAAGCACGAGAACACACACACACACACACCTGCCCGACCTCTGAAGGACCAGCTGGAGAGGAAAAACAAATAGTCTCTTCCAAGAAGTGCTGCTGGGGCTCGGGGGGGTGGGGTGTCTTAGTCGGCATCACTCGTGACTCCACCGAGGCGTTTTGGTTGGTTGATGGAGGGTGGTGGTGGTGAAGGGGGGGGGGGGGTCAGACCCATGATTAATAACAGGCTTTTATCACCAGGCTGAGTTTAATGACAGGACACAGCTTTTATTTAGGGGCCACTGCTTGTCCACTTGTAGGTTAACGTCAACATCGGTTGTATCACTTTTACTTTTTTAATATTTTTTGTCAGATTATCACAGATTCTGATCAAATATTGATGTTGAGAAAATGAGCATGATGATGATTTACTTTAATTGGTTTTAAATCTGAACCAACTGAGACCTGTGGCTCCTCATCAAAGGATGATGGGTGGAGAAATATTCACGTATTTAATTTTCCATGAGGTTAATCACGTTTGATCCTGGCAGCTGGTTTAACCTCAGGTGTGTCGCCACCTGCTGGCCGCAGCTTGACACTGCAGCCACTCTCTGGCCGTTTACCGAAGTTTAGGTATAAACAACCAAAGTGGAAAAATATTCCAGTAACAGACCTTTAAAAAATAATTCAGTTGATTCTCCCAAAATTTCACTGATTCACTAGCGAAGGTGAAATGTTCCTGTTTGTCCAAAGACCTACTCTCAGATCGGATGAAACCCTTATGCTTCCTTCAGCTTCTTTAGCCTGATTCTGTAACATTTTTTAACAACGAACCGATAAACTAATAAAGATAAAGGGTAGAAAATGCTGCTTTTGGATGGACGTCATGAGGATTTCATATTCTGCCCATTATTTTATTCAATCTTTTTAATCAATGTCCTGATTTTTGAGCCTGTTTTCATATTTCTGGTGCTGATTGAATGCATTTCTGCAGCTGAAGGCTTTTATGTGTAGATTATGATTTTGTCTTAAATACATAAATAAAACTAGAGTTGAGTCTCGGTATTTCTTCCTCTGAAAGTAAAAACATTTAGTGAAGCATGTTTTTTTTATTTTCTACCGCCTCATGTTCTTACTGTTTGTGTGACATTAATGTGACATCATGCGGTGCCCCCCCCAGGCCTCCCCAACGCCAGAAACACTCCCAGCCCCATCGACCCGGACTCCATCCAGGTCCCCGTCGGCTACGAGCCCGACCCAGCGGACCTGGCGCTGTCCAGCGTCCCAGGGCAGGAGATCTTCGACCCACGCAAGCGCAAGTTCTCCGCCGAGGAGCTGAAGCCGCAGCCCATGATCAAGAAAGCTCGCAAGGTCTTCATCCCCGATGACCTGAAGGTAAGTTGGAGCCGGTTTGGGCGAGATGAGGGAAACTTCTAGAGTCCAGAAGCTCTGAGTCAGCCCCTCCTGAAACACAAGCCCATTTCCCGTCTGTATTTTCTTGACCTTGATTTTTATTGTCAGAAACACAAAAAGCATATTGGAGGAAAGAAAAATTCAGTAAAAACTCAATGCAGAGAAATGAAGAGAATTCAACCTTGTGTCAGTCCAGTGCTTTTTAAACACGACTTCAGTTCTTCTCTAAAGAAACTAGGTTCAATCTTCATTATTCATCCAGGGAACAATCTCACTGCAGGGTTCATTTAGCAGCTGCTTCGGGGCTTTCGATCCTATTACATGGACTTCATCAGCAGACGGAGTTTGCCTGATCATCGTGTAGACTTTAAACCAAACCAGTTTATATTTCAGTATTAAAGAGTAAAATGTGAAGAACAGACCGTTTCAGATCATTTGAGGGTAAAAGGGAAGTGATGTTTTATATTAAACATGAATCAGACAAATGCTAATAAAAACAAGAAAAATAGTAAGAAAACATTTCTTCCTGTAGCACTTTTTACAATTCAGACAACGATTTCATAAAGACATGAGGGGACACACCTGGTTCCCAAAAATATGACCTGCACGTTTTCACACTGCAGCTGAAGTTTATGATTTATGATTTAGGATTTGTGAATGTTCGAACAATGTTTAAGTCAGGAAGAAACTTCCATTTCACAACGATACAGTAAAGACGGACTCAGGTCTCAGTTTCACGGTTAAAGGCAGCGAAAGAGCGTCTGAGTCACCACTGATCAAGGCTTAGGGTTAGGGTTAGGGTTAGGGTTAGGGGGTTAGGTCTCACGGGAGACGTGGATTCGCCATCTTTTCTTTGTCTGCCCGTCAGCTGCCTCCACTCTCAGAGCCCTTCTCTCCTATTGGCTGCGTCCCCTCTCGGTTAAGAGGCTTATATCTGACTGAGGGTGGGGGGGGGGGGGTGCTGAGGGGATTTAGCTTAATTTGTTGAAATAAAAAGTGGATCTGTGTGTGGCCGCCGTCCAGTGACGAGCAGCTGAAAGCTGATTGTGAAAGAGGCTCAGCGGAGACTTGAGGGAGATACCGAGGCTCTGATGTGGGGGGGGGGGGGGGTCAAAGGCCCTTCAGCTGACCAAACAGAAGGGAAAAAAAAATCCATTTATTAACGTATCAATCGCATGTCACGATGACGCTGGTTATATTACTTTTTTCTTTGTAAATTTCTGCATTTTGATACAGTGACTCTGGCAAAAATCACAACAGATATGTTGTTTCCATCTTCACTACATTGTTCTGCCTCATCTCCGACATGTGTAATAAAAACCGTAACACACAGCTTAAATGAAATTATCGAGGTTGCGGGTGCCTCCTCGTCGACCTCCTCCCTCGTCGACCTCCAGCCGGCAGCAGGAGGTTTGTCACTGTGGCGTGAGAGTGAAACCCAGGGAATCAGGAAATGGGCCTGATTGGAGGCAGCTCAGCGAATGTGTGGACATTTCTGTTGGCTTCTCTCTCATTTAAAGGGCAAAAAAACAAAAATAGAACTGGGCCATTAAAAAACCCTCTTCCCGCCTCTGTTTGTCTTTCTTTGAAGTAATCCCCTTTTTCACATCTCCCCCTTCTCCTCCTTTGTGTCCTTCGAGCAGGACGACAAATACTGGGCCAGGCGCAGGAAGAACAACTTGGCGGCCAAGCGGTCCCGCGACGCAAGGCGGCTCAAGGAGAACCAGATCGCCATCCGAGCCGGCTTCCTGGAGAAGGAGAACTCGGCTCTGAGGCAGGAGGTGGCCGACCTGAGGAAAGAGCTCGGACGCACCAAGAATATCCTGGCCAAGTACGAGGCGCAGCACGGGCCGCTGTGAGGACGCACACACACGCAGGAACACACACACACCTATACACTAACACACACACCGAGAATGATCACACCCCCCCACCTCTCAGTCCCGGTGACTCAACTAGCGGTAGGTTAACGGATCAGATCCAGGAAAAAATTTCAAATTAAACTCCCAGGTTTCAGCCCCGCTGTCGTGGTTGCGTCGGGTTGCTGGAGGTTGTCAAACTGACCAATCAGATAAGGAAACACGCAACACGTCATCTCACTTTACAGGAACATTTCCACATTTTTTTTCCACTGCTGCTGAAAATGAAATGATTACAAAGCTTAAGGGATCAGGTTTGAAATATATCTGACGTTTTTCTCTCTGTCAACAAAATAAACAGTGTGTTGGTCCGTCTCTCAACCCCTTCCTTCCCTCCGTCTTCTGTGGCCCTCAGCTCATTGGTTCCTACTGACGACATAAATCTTTAAAACACACATACACTTTTTTTTTTTTTTTTAAAGACACTATTTTTTTAATAAACGTTGCTAAAAGCTGGAGGAAACATTGCATCAGTTAGGGACTATTTTCAGCAGCGGATGAATCCACATTTGCTTTTCTACATCGGGCTGTGATACACACATGGTTCCTGCTGCTCACCCGACCCATCATTAAAAGCTATCAAACACACACGCACACAAACACACACCTGTAAGGTCGACTCTTTGGCTCGCCCCACAATCACTGAACTGCCCCCCTCCCGCTCACATGGTGTCCGACCTTTGAAACCTGCTTTCCCAGTGTATGGTGACAGCACTTTACAAGTAACGATGCCTCGTTCTCTGCCAGGCCCTCACAGACTCCACCCCCCGCGGGTGCATCCCAATGAAGCACCTGTCCACATGCCGTGACTCTGCCCCGCCCCTGACGACTGTATATGAATGTGTGCCGCTTCCTTCCCGCCTCCTATTGGCCAATGAGCGTCTCTTCTCCTGTTTTTGTTTTTTTTTCTATCAGGGTTGGTTCACAGCCCTTTTGGGTCCTAAACTGTATTTTTGTGGATATTTATGAAAAGTGCAAAATATGAAAAAGTACAAAGAAACACAGGAAAGAAATCACTACTTTAAGATGCACTCACTGATTTATATATTGCCCTAAAATGCCAAGAAAATTTATAGCAACCAAAATGTGTTATTTTTTTTTAAACCTCCCCCAAAATGTAATTGTATTTGGAACCAGAGGAGAGTTTCCCTGACCCTGATCCGGCTTCACCTTCACCGACCTGATTCTTCAACCCACCAGCGGTCGATCCCATGTCCAGGTTCTCTTTGGTTCTGCGTCCTCAGCGTTTGTACATCGATCGAACACCTGCTGTGTCACCTGTGCTTGAGATGAGCCAACGCTCGGCCGCTGCCTCCGACGTAGAACCAGACACTGTAGAAATCCCATCAATGCTGCTCGATGCCTGAGAGGAAGCATCATCCTCGGAAGCCGGAACCTACGTTTATTTCACAGATTTGCTCACGACTACATCTGCGTCCGGTTAATCTCACGCAATCTCGTCTCTGACTAAATTTTCAGAAGGAGGTGGATGAGCTGATGCTCTGAAGCTGCCTTGTCTTGAGTATGTTTGCATTATATTTCATTCAAACAACATCATAAGATTGATACGTAAACAATCTATGAAAATATACGATGTGTGAATAAGATCTTACTCATAGAACTTGTTCGTACATGATGGACCGCGGGGGTCGTTTTCTTTCAAGAGGGAGGGGGGAGCAGGGATCTCTACAGTGACAAGGTCGGCCGGGCTCCGAGCGACGGCTGTGACATCACGGCCGATGTCATGCGACCGTTCGGCGCCTATATGGCGAGGTTACGCCAGAGATGCGTCGGGTTAACGGAGGCAGGAACAAAGACGACGCTGGTCCTGGTCTCCCTATGGGTTTTTTTTGTTTTGTTTTGTTTTCCCAGCTCCCAGTTTCAATCTGAATAACAGAAAAAAACAAAGGAAAAGTGATATTGCTTTTAATATTTAACTGTTTTAACGGTTAAAGGAAAGAATCTGTCGTCTCTTTGTTCTGAAGTTATAACGAAGGTTTTTCTGAGCTCAGAGGTCGGCACAGGCTGTTCAGAAGGACTTTAAATATTCAGTCTTCTTTTTCTCTTAATTCACTATAGAAACTGAACCTGTTCCCTCCAGTGCAATCGCCGGCTCCAGTCGAGGCCTCGGCCGGAGCCCACACGTTAACTTTTACTTTTACTTTTAATTCTTTCTCTCTGTGTAGCTCAGCGATGAGTACGCCCCCCGGTGGCCAAGTGAGACATGAATGTATATTTGAGCGAGTGGTGTCGTCTTCTACTGTGGAACCACTTCAGCACTCTTTACTACAGACCAAAAGAAATTCAGTATATAAAGGATATATTGATATATTAAAGGTTTTAATGTTTATACAGAGCTATTCTTGTTTTTTTGTACAGTCTGTTTTCCTACATAGATGTTTCCTGTGTATTTTGGAAAGGGTTACATCAATATAAGCAGTGTAATACGCATATAAACAGAAATGTATTCAGAGAAATTACCAAAACGACGCGCCCGACCAGTCTGGGCCATGCGTGGGCATTATGGAAATCCTCTGAGGTTCGTCGTGTCCGATCCTTTCTTCCCTACGTAGTTGAAATACCTCAGACCCCCAACCCCCCACCCCCAGCTTTCTGAACCCCCCCAGCGCACCTGTGCAGGTGCCCAATCGGCGGAATCGGTTCCCCGGTTGCTTCTGCACCGGGTGTTCGTCCACTTTAGTTTCAGCGAGGACACAGAGACACCTTCGTATACATATAGATGCTGACGTATGTACAGTTTCGGGGACGAATGTATTCACCCAACCTGAAGCACTTATTTTTCTTTCTCTTGTTCAGTCGCTCCTCTTGTTTGTTGTGATTTTTTCTCTCCTGCTTCCTGATGTTCAGTTTGCTCTGCAGCTCTGTTCTGTTTGACTCTGCGTTCAAAGATATTTTTCCTATATTTGTCCTTGATTATGTTTGTCATGATCAAAATAATAACGAATAAATCAAAATCAAAATCAAGCCTGTCTCTGCTTATTTTTTCTTTTTCTCACGTAGCAGGTAAAGAAAACGAATAAATAAAAATTGAATTAATGTGAATTTATCGAAAATGATGCGGTTTCAAAAAGTAGGAAAAAGGATCGGAGGATTTTTTATGGATTTACTAATGTGTACATCCATTGATTATTCTTATTTAATTAAGGTATTTTAGCCTTTTGTGCCTGTTTACAAGGATGAAAAAATGAAAATGCTCACAACATTTACCCAAAGTCGCCGGTTGATGACTTGACTTTTACTTGACAACTTCAGGGGCTGGAGCTGTATTTTTCTTATTACAGCTTTATCTTTTATTGAAATTTTTGTGCTGAGGTTTTTCCTTTGTGATTGAAGATGCTGTTAGTGGGAACGTAAGCGGAAAGATGATATAAAACTAATAAAAATAAAGTCAATAAATTCCTGCTTCTATATGTATTAGTTTATTAGTGTTGAATAACTGGACATGAAGCGCATTAATAACCACGGTGAAAACTAGAGTCAGTCACATGCTACTCTATCATGTATTCAGCCGTCCACATACTTTTGGCTTAGCAACAAACCTGCCCCTTGTTCCTGATAATAATATTATCACAGTGGGAGTAGAAGTCACAGCAGTTTTATTTTTCAGTGTCATTATATTTCATATGTCACCATTACTACTATGTTATCATATCATTATATTATCAGCTATATCACTATATCATGATATTCTTTAATTGTGTAATAAATATATGTCGTAGTACTGAATTATTGCGGTGCAGTGTGTGTATAGTCCATACTGAGCTATTGTATAGCACAACATTTATTATATTATCATGTATATAGATTCAATGTGTGACAGTATGTTCATTCATTATAGTTGAAGATATTTCAGAATATATTATTGTATAAAGCTGCTTTAATGCCAACAGTTTTCCTTCCTCTCAGCTGTGACATGTGAAAGTCTTTTATCTTTTGGATTATGTTGTTTGTTTTTTTAAAGAGAAAACTTCTTCCCTAAATCCCTAAATATGAAAAATTCATCATCACACAAGTTAAATAAGACAAAAATTTACACAAAGCAAAGAACGATTGAACGTCGTCGCCTGGAGGCTGGAAACCATGAGACTCGGGTTTGTTCGTTCTGGCTACGGGTCCGAGTCCGCCGACGGCCACCAGGGGGCAGCAGCCCCAAGGCAACTGTGGAGGAGGACTGAAGATCAATTAGAGCTAAGGATGGGAGAAGCCCTTTCAAAATAAAAGGACCTGGTATTTTCTTCTCGTGATCCCATGACTAAAGTTTACTCACTACAGATGGGTCTTCATCTTCAGTGTTTAGTAGAAAAATCCTCCTCATCGTTTCATGAAGTCACTGTGTTATTCAGTGTGTGTGTGTGTGTGTGTGTGTGTGTGTGTGTGTGTGTGTGTTTCGGGGGGCGAACTGAAACTCAGTGTCCATACTTTTTCATCTTCATCATTTTCTTCTGTGACAGTCGTCCCCATTCGTCCCTGGTCTCTCCACCAGAGGGCCTCGGAGTTTTCTGTGCTGGTCGTGTCTCCCCCCGCACACCTGTCGCCCCGCCCTCGTTGAACCGCACCTGTCCCTCGTTTCCCTTGGCACATATAAACCAGCCACTCTGCTGCTTGTCTCAGCTGCTGTCACCGCTGAAAAGCCCTGGTCTTGGGTCAGAGAATGAACAGGAACAAAATGGCAGATGTGTTTCCACACGAAAACACCAGGCTAAAACACTGATTTTTCTTATGGGGGTGTTGGCTGAAGCCCTTCAGCACTGGGCCTGGTGCCGGAGAGCAACATGACTCCAGGACCTCAGAGGAGAAGTCGTGGTCCAAACGTTTATTAAACATAGACTCGGTCTCAGAGCAGAAGCAGCTCTCACGGGGTGAGACGGACCCGGTCCGGCTCGGTCTGTATGGTCCTGACGCTCCACAAATAAAACGATTCTCTGTGTGTCGACTGTGTGTCTGTCCAGCTCGCTACATCTGGAAACATCCAGTGAAATGAACATCGAGTCCTGATCTGATCACAGCGTGGACACGTGACTGTTTCATTCGCTTTCTCCTATTTTAACCTCCATTAAGTTGGAATTGTCATTATGTAATGCCATTTTCTCAGAGTGAACGGGGGAGAACATCAGGATGTTCTGCTAATCCCACCGGTTCAGACTGTCGCATGGTGACGGGGGGTAGTGTGGGAGGCAGGTGGGGAGACCATGAAATGTTGCTGCTGTATGTCCCGGGTCCTAGTTCCTGTTCCAGGGTCCTGATCCCTCCCCAGAGCTTTTCAGTTTTACAGGAAATGGTATTTTTTACACAAGCTCATAAAAGATTTCACTTTTTATTTCAGGACAAATTAAAACAGTTAAAACCTGAACTATGAACCTTGAAGCTGTTTCAAGGAACAAACCATCAGTCGGTACCATCAGTATCGAACACCACAGCTCAGCTTCACACACGGACACAGTGTTTTATTTACAGCAGTAAAATGAAATTTTAATGCACAGTTTTAAATTCTGGTTAAATCATTTCCTTTTACACAAAAATAGATTTCAGAAAAAGAAAAAACAAACCTTATGTTAGGATGATTTTCTTGTGTTTAAAACTTTAACCAGCTCCGTTTTTCACGTTACAGGGTTTAAAATCGAAATTTATCTAAAGATAATGAAAGAACATGAACTCGTGCCCCTGATCAAACTGGACTCGGGTCAGTTTCTGTTTATTCTTCCACTGGGTGAATTTGTCTTCTGTCTGTTGATGTTTTGTGATGTAACTTCAGCTCATGATCACTTCACTACAACAGGGGAAACACCAAGGTCCCATGTTAAAGTTAATAGGTTGTAGAAGTCACCTGAAGGGAAACACATCTGTTTGCAATCAATAGGCTTCAAGAGATTAAACATGTAAAACG
Source organism: Istiophorus platypterus (assembly GCA_016859345.1). Taxonomy (NCBI): domain Eukaryota; kingdom Metazoa; phylum Chordata; class Actinopteri; order Istiophoriformes; family Istiophoridae; genus Istiophorus; species Istiophorus platypterus. The sequence continues at coordinate 20,013,435 of CM029119.1, forward strand.
AGCTTGATGTAGCTGCACTTGACATTAGACAACATAAGGTTTTCAATGATCAAAAATCTTCTAAACTTTTAGAACAACACTGTGAATCCAGAGTTTTATTTTTGACAAAATAATCTTAAATCAAGTTCAACTTACACACAAGAACTAAGATACTGGCCAGAACTTCAACACCCTGGGTTAATATCAACTACTACTTTTACATTTTTAAAATCCTCACTTCCAAATACATCTGGAAATGTCGTCTACTTACGGTTTAGTCATGGGACAGTTCGTGGTTGTGGAGGACACAAAGACAGATGTTACTTAGTCTGTGACAGGACACAAAATCAAACTGGTCTTGGATCTAAATCACGGGTTCAGGATCGTCCAGATCTGACGTAGCTACCTGGGATCGGGATTTTCTCCTGCATCTTAGGACCTTTGTTTGGTTAATGACCTGATGAAGATCACAGTTGAAAGGTCCAGAGAGTGTAAGTAAATTGGTTACATTGAGTTAAGATTACTTTGTCAAATTGCTGTTTTCAAGCTCAACAACTTTCAGACTCAGGGAACTTTTTTTCTTGTCTTTCCACAACAAGGTTATTTTTCCATGATGACTCCAGGTCATTTCAACAGACTCTTGTCCAGGACAAACGCAGACACTTTATATCACGACCCGACTGAGACCTTTTGTTTTCAGAGTCAGCTTCTGTCTTAGGTAATTCACATGTATATCGCCCCAGAGCATAAAACATCTAGAGTCTGTCGTTGCTGATTAAAGACAAAGGCAGACAAAGACGTTTTAGATTTTGTCTCATATTAAACCATCACAATAATACTTTCAAACTTTACAGTTTTTATGCACAACAGTAGCTGCATTTTTGTTCTGTGTAAAAAGCAGAGAATCGTTTTCAGGTTTTTCTGACGCTGGAAAGAAAGAAACGTTGCAGGATGATGAATTTATTATGTGTTTTTTGAAGGACGAGGTTAAAGCTTGACATTTACATGTGATTTTTGGACTTTAAGCGTCTGAAGACGATTAGTTAAAGGAAGAGCTCTGATGCCATTGGGCCAATGTTTTTTACAGAGAGCGCGTCACAGCACCGTGATCGAGCCCCTGATGTTCAAAGGGCCAGTTTTTACCCAGAAATCCTGGTCACATCCGACAGTGTGCATGTGCCTGTCTGCGCCTCATGTTGGTGTCAGATTAGCCGTCAGGCCTCAACACAGTGACATCTCAGCTGGTTCACAACCTGAGGCTTATGTAACCCCCCGAAAAGACTAAAAAAAGCACAGGGGCAAAACAAATACATAATACATGCCTCTAATACTCTGCAGTGGTCACCATATAATCCACAAACATGAAATATGGAGGGGGTTGGATAATTGTGCAGTTCATATGATGGTTGGGATGCAGCCGTTGGCGGCTCGCTCAGCTGGCTGGGAGCTGGTTTTTATGTAAGGGGATTTGTCCGTGTGAGGGCCTTTGTGGCACGAGCCCTCCACAGACTCGGGGGTTGGAGCATCCATCACACGGTGCCAGGGCCAATGAGCAGAGGGGGCGGCCTGACGTGGGGGGGGGTTAGTCTTTTTTGGTTGCAGAGGATTTTTGACGCTCCAGGAAGGAAGAGAGATTAGGCCAGGTTGCCGTTTTTTTGCCGAGTACCTTCTCAACATTTTTCTAAAAGCATTAGGAGACAGAGCTGGTCGGAGGTTCTTCGGGGGCCCGGGTCAAGATTTGACGCCCAACCTCACAACTTTGACCCTGCCAAAAAAAACAAACCATATATGTGCACGGTAACCGTTGCCTTTGATTTCTGAGATTTACAATCAGTCAAAAAAGGAAATGAATCAGTTCTGTACAGTGTTGACTTACATTAAAATACATGAGAACATGAGACACCATTGCTTTAAGAGAAACCCCCAAATCCAACTTCATAAATGACTTACAATAGTATAATACAAGATATATGACTTAAACAGCAGGAAAAGCTCAAGTGGAACAAAGAGGAAGTGACATGTTAAAGTCAAAGTTTCTGCTTTGAGAAAAATTGATTCGATTTTTTTTCCTACTTAAAAGAACAGAATGGAAGTGGACCTGGTACCTCCTCAGTCCCTGTTACTCTTCAGCTCTGGTTGTCAATTTGAACAGGATCAAATGATCCTAGATTGTAGCCTCAAGAGTCAAAGTCCAGTGTTTCCAGTGTCCCAGAGGAGAACTGTCCCTCAGTGAATCTGGACCGTTTGACATTGCTGAGTCCTCAGCTCCCTGTGGTGTGACGTGGTCGTGTCCAGGAAGACCATGAGCTGCTGGTGGACGGAGGCTGACGGTGGGAATTCAAGGGGCTTTTGGGATTTTTCACCAGGTTTGGATAATGTCCTGGAAAAACATGGAAAAACAAGGTGATTAAGACTGAATGTCTCCTAAACAAGTTCATAAAACATGAGGATATTTGATGCATGTGGAGCATCAGTTGATGAAATTTTGGTGTTGCGAGTGCCCCCATGTTTCCTTTGATTAGTCACATCTTCCTTTGGCACAGAACTTCTGAACATGCATAAAAGCAAATGTCTTTTATTCAAGACACTGAACCAAAAAGTTTTCCTTTAAAAAAGACTCCCTGCCATTTTTTGGTTCTGTCCCTGAAGTTCCAACCAGTCCTCATCAAACTAAGTCTATTTGTGTGAACCTTGTAAACTACCAGTGCTGCAAAACTGAAATCGAAATCTTGCACAATTCATCTTTGTAGAAAGCCTGAATATTGGATTGTTGTTCCTAGAAAGCTGACAAACATTTTCACCTTTACGTCCATTTAGAAGAATCTTACGTCCAGAAAAGCTGCCTAATGTTTAGTGAACGGCTGTTAAAGGTGAAACTTTGAGTCAACATGGCTGAGAAGTAGAAGTAGTAGTAGTATTATTTAGAAAACAATAATTTGACCATCCAGAGGTCCATGACAATGGGACCTTATTTGCATATAATGATCATGTTATTTGATGTAAAGCTCCAGAAAGCTACTAAAACCTCAAGGTTAGATCATTCAGTCTATACAAGAAAAAAAGTTTGTCAAAAGAATTTTCTGCTGATCTGTACGAATGTCTACAAATTTAGAGATGCAGAGCGTTTAGTATTTTCTAGATGATATATACAGATTATATTTATCCATGTCTGTCCATCGACTGTTTCGGTCCAGACAGACAACTATCGGATGGACAGACATTCAATCATCCCCTCAGCACTAACGGTAATAACTTTGGTGACCCTTTAAGTTTCATCTGGTGCCATCATCAGGGCAACATTTTAATTTATCCTCTACTTATACTACAGTATTTATACTACCAGTAACTATGAAATACTGCACGTTGGCAGTTTGATTTAATGTGAACACGTACACCCCCCATAGAGCATCCTGATCCAAGAGTCAGCCCGACATCATTAGCAGTAATGACTCTTAATACATTTCTCAGTATGAACAGATGATATTTCCTCTCTGCTGTGGCATCTCCCCCCAAAATAAACACTCTTTTAACACCGTCCACCAAATCTCCGTTAACACCACCATCTGCTGCCTGCCACATCTGTAAACCTTGACCCCCTCACAGAGGCCACCGGAGGGTCGGTGCCACCGTCCAGCATACGTCAAAGGGATGAGTGGCGGACATGCATCTGTCCATCCATTCATTATTTCCCTGTCCGGCGAGGGTTAATGTTGTCAGCTCTCTTCATCTCAGTGATGGAAGGGGTGGGGTGGGGTCGGTCGAGGGATTACAGGCCGGTTCAAAGCTTCACGCAGGACGAAGAGCTTAGCGTCTGGGACCTCAGGGTCCAGCGCTTGGGGGGATGGGAGCTACAGACTCTGGTCTGGTACTACTGATGTGCTTGCTGCTCTTTCCACTGTTTATATCAACGTTTTATACAGGAGGTTCAATTACTCAGTCGGTGGGTTCACCACTTCCAATCAAAGTGAAATATATCGATGGGCTTTGGACGGTTCACCATGAAATTTTGTACACGTCTCCATGATCCACGGACGACGAATCACAGTAACCTTAGTGATCCTCCAACTTTTCCTTTAGTCCCACCAACAGGTCGGAATTTACACTTTCTGCATGAAGTATCCTTACATCTACCGGATAAACTGACACAAAATTTTCTAGACGATACATCATACTCTCACGTTTGTTTCACATTCAGACAAACAGTTATCCCCTTAAAACAAACAAAGCCCCCATATTCCTTCAACAACACAGGGTTTTCTGTTGAGAGGCCACAGAGGCCAATACATGCAAACACACACATTCCTGGTAGATTGGCATGAACGCCACATTTCTACTGTTTAGCTGTAATGTGTTTACTGTAAAATTTCATCTCAGATTTCTGTAATGTGTCAGCAGGACCTGAAGCAACCTGCTCTGACCAACATGGCCCTTTGTGTTGTTTTAAAGCAGAGTTGTTTTTGGTCTGAAGACCTGATTACTTGACAAAACCCAAAACCCCAAACCCCAAACCCCAAACCCCAAAGCCCTGTGTTGTGGTCACTGACAACACTTGTTTGAGTAAAGGAATTGCTGTTTGTCTACTGCATGGTCAGCGTGGACAGAGAGTTTCAGAGGTTTGGCACTTTGATACCAGAGACAGAGTTTCTGGCCTTCTGTATGTGGTTAGGTTTAAGTGGGGTTAACTTTCAACCTGACTGACTAAATATTACCATAAAAAAAACAGTATTTGTGCTGTAGTTACCACAAGTGAATATTGTCACATATTAGATTTGCCGTCAAAAATGTTTTGAAAAGACAGAAATTCTTGACAACATTTTGCAATTTTTCAATTAAGTTAGTTTAAATCTAATGGTTATTATGACTATTACATTTACTGTTACACATCAGTAGAATATAAATGTAATTTCTAGAAGACAGGGTATTATTGTTATTATCATTATTACACTCATTTGGTTTTGAGGCTTTGGATAAAAACATTGTCAGTTTGTCATTGGCTTGTTGACTCTGATTCTTTTAACTTTGGCTCAACAATGATCTTTCTTCTTTCCTCCTTCTATGTAAGATAAAGGTCTCAGGAAATACTTTTTTGATAAGCAGAAGATGCTAAGTATGATCACCGCTCCTGGAAGTCTTCATCATGAGGACAATCACGGTGCAATTCCTTTTCTTTTCATTTGTTTCCATGGTTAGATTCGCTGATCTTTAGTCAACAGCTGAGAGCTACATTTCCTTATTACCTCCTGTTATTTATTTATTTATTTATTTATTTATTTATTTATTTATTTATTTATTTATTTATTTTTTAATGGGCTGAAATGTGATGTTACATAACCTGAAAAATGATCTTGCCCTCTTTTCACCGAGGTTTAACTCATTCAATGAGATTATCCCTTCCTCCCATTTGTAAAAGTCAAAGTTTCAGTCAGTTGTTTCAGTGGGAGCACATCTATACCATCTGATTGCAGCACTCAGAAAACCATGAGTCTGTGTGTGTGTGTGTGTGGAGGGGGGGGGGGGTGCAGAGCTGCCCTAAGACTGCTTTACGTAAATGTTAACTAGAGGTTTAAAATGGTTTACAAGATACATTCCAACCATATCTGATTCATGATGTTTCTACTGTGAAAGTAATTATCCTCCTGCCAAATGTTATTCAGGACGGACAGAACATAAGCAGCTGTGTCGAAGGCGGCCAAGGCATACATGACATTTGGCTCCAACATTTCCACGTAGGAAACCGGAGCTGTGTGTAAAGTTCGCCCGCGTGTGAACTCATTTTAATACAGGTTGAATTCTTATAACAACTGAAGGCAGAGAAATCCCTTAAATTAAACATCTGTTGATGAATGTTAAACAACAGCCCAGCATCTCAAAAATGCAGCTGTGGAGGTTTATATGGTTGACAGACGAGCAGGGGATAGGACACAGGGCTGCAGATACGATTCTCATTTTTATTAATCCAACGCACCCCCCCCCCCAAAAAAAAAGGAAATAGTCACTAAAAGTATTCTGAGATTTTGAAAAATTGTCTAATATGAGCCATCTTTGAAATGGATGGCTAAACTTTGGATAGTTGCCACATATAAGGGTGATTATCGTAAGACTCTTATTTTTGTGTCCTTTTTTTTTTTTTTTTTTTTGACCAGATAGCTGCTAATTCTCATCAGTATTTTGCCAGTTTTCTATGTTCAAATGCACCTGTTCCAACAACATTAAAAATGGACGCAATGAGAGGTCACCTCAGCCCCGAAATAAAAATCGATCTCTTTTTTGAATCAAAATTCAGGTATTAAACCACCACATTCTGATTTACTAAGTACCACCATTAATGGTACTAAGTTTTTATGTATTTGCAACAATGCCACCATACCAAACAAGCATTGTTATATTAAATCTGGTTTTAAGAATGATTATAATTGCAAAAGATGTTTTTTATAAAATTAACTGATTAAAAGAACATTTTGAAATTGAAATTCAATTAATTGTTGAAGTCATTTATCAAGTCATTTATTCCCGGCTCCAGTTTGTTGAATGTGATTATTTGCTGCTTTTCTTTATCTTATCTAAAAATAACTTTAATATCTTTGGATTTTGGACCATTGCTCAGATAAAAAAAAAATGTGAAGTATTCTCCTTGAGCCTTGGGTGCTTGTGATGAGTACTATTTTCAAACAATTACGTGTTAATCGAGAAAGTAATCAGACAACATTAAATACTGACACATTGAGAAGTTTAGCTTATGTCATAATGAAACACAGGGTTTGTAGAAAGAGTGTGAATATTTCTCAGGGATGTTAAAAAGTCTCAATGATCTTAATTTCAATAGTGTAATTTAGGTGCTGTACCGGCACAGGATATTTCAGTTATCCAAAACATCAACAATAAACATTGGGTTTTAGTGCCAGTCCTAAAAAAATCAAAGAGTAAAGGCCTCTAAAGCCACCATTTTATAACGATATCCAAAATCACAGACAGAAAAAAAACGTCCAATAAAAACAGGAACCACTTTCTACTCCTGTAGGAGCAGGAAATAGCCCAGAATGCACATAGAAGAAGGTTAAGGTGAGTTAGTTAATCTGATTAATCAGAATGGGACCAATCAGCCGCTCAGACTCGAGTGTTGTGACAACGGCCTTGATTTGTGTTGCATACTGAGGGGATGATCGGTAATAATTTATTTCCATGCATTTGCTAATGCGCGATGGATTATAGTTTCAACGTATAGAACCCTGGCACGACACAGCCCATATATACACTGCATGGACGTATGGGATGAACAGATGCCCCATTGAACTGTAATTTCATATACACAGATGTTCACATGGAGGGTGGTTTAACAGATGTTTTTTATCTTATAGGAATAATCTTTTTTTGGTTGAAAGTTAATATTTTCATCTAATTTGACTTTCATTTACTTCTACCATTTTCATGTTGAAAAATTCCAACAACTCTTCATTGAGAATTTTCCATTATGCAGTAGTTTTGTCATGGAAACCTGTGAAACCGCCAACCACCAAACCACCAAGTTTTAGATCCATGTGGGAAACTGAAACCACACTGATAAAGAATAGTGTTGGGGCTTTTTATTGTTGTTATGGTCATTGTACCATAAATGATGTTTAACAAAACAACATTCTAGCAAACAGCTGTGTCAGTTTGACCCAAATATGTCCACACACAAAGTTCACTTTCCACTTCTAGCCCCCAAATAGAAGCTAAACCTAACTTTAAGCTTCACCTCATAATGAAGACTTGAACTCAAAATAAGTAGTTCACATTGTCGTGGACCATCACTCCCTGGTCCCTGCAATGCAAGAGTCCCCACAATGTGGTGGGTTCACCAGTGTGAGTCTTCATAATGCAGACTGTGGGTTTGGGTCCTTATTGACACAATAAGTTGATTAATTGATTATTAAAAAGAGAGAAAATGAAAACGACCTCATTAATTGTTTTCCAAGGAAAAAATGACAAATGGTTCTTTCCAGTATCTCAAACCTACTTAAGGTTTTGATGTTTTCTCTCAATCTTTTATTTGTATAATATTTAACTTTAAATGTCATTGAAATTAAATATCTGTGGGATTAGGACTCTTGCTTGGACATAACCATGCACTCTGGGAACATATATCATAGGCATTTTTCAGCATTTTTTGATGTTTAACACACAAAAAATTGCACTGCAGCTGCAGCCCTTGTTTGAGTCCCTATAATGCAATTTAAACTGGGGGCACAGACAAATCTGATAACCCCACCCTAGGTGTTTGAGGGGGGGGCTTTATGAAAGTTTTGGGTTGACTCTTGTGGCTGCTTACCTCCTGCTGACCTCGGCAACTCATCAGCACCATCAGGGGATGTTGAAAATTAAACACAAAGGTCCAGAGCTAAAAACACTGTACAAAGTGATACAGCAGCACTTCATGCTTGTCAGTCAGGACCGTCCTCTTCATCCCATCGGCCTCTTCCTCAGACCAGGGTGCTCCTCTTCTCCCTCTCCCGCTCCCTCTCCCTCTCTCCTCTGTCCCGGCTCAGGTCCGGCGTCTGCAGCTCGCTGTGGCCCGCCGCGTTGTTGGGCTCGTAGCGGGATGAGGTGGGCGAGTTCTGCATGACCACCAGACGTATGGGCGACTGGCTTGGTGGCGCCGGCGTGTTGTCGGGCGCGTACTCCTTGGTCGGGTCCTTGCCCCGGCAGTCGTACAGGATGCAGGAGATGAGGAAGACCAAGAGCAGAATGACATAGCTGGCGACCAGGATGATGAGGTTCAGGGTGACGGGGTCAATCTCCAGGTAGAATTCCATGAAACCCATGGTGCCGCTTCATATCTCGCCCTGGATTCCAGAGAAGGAAGAGATGATTAGAAAAATCAGCAAAAAATTAAAGAAAGGAAACACGGGAAAGAACAGGAGAGATGTGGGAGATGAAACACAGGAAGCAGAGGCAGCAAAAAAAAAAAAGACTGTGATTATGGCCGAGGGATGGACATCTGCCTGGAAAGAGAGAAAGAGCAAAAGACAGAAGAGGACGACATCAGAGAGATGAAATGAGAGGGATCAGCTGAGACGGACAGAGAGAGAGAGAGAGAGAGAGAGAGAGAGAGAGAGAGAGAGAGGCAGTGACAGCAGGCCGGGTGGATGTGAAGCTTTGTGCTTTAAAGGATGTTAATCCTCACTGCTCCTCCAACCTTGAATTTCAGCAGCCAATGATTAAAGCTGCTCAGTTTTAATAACTTAAGCCGCCATTTTGATTTTGCCAACTACAGATGCACAGGGCGGCAAAAAACCCCTACACCAACCAAAATGGAGGATGGGGGCCTCGGCACACACCTGTCAGCCTGCCACGAGTGTCACCCAGAGGATTCTGGGAGTCGTGTAATAAGTATTAAACAACTGCTTTATTATGTCACTCTGAGTGATTATTTTTTTACATTTGAAATTAAAATGAGATTAAAATCATATTAGGTCACAGAACTGGATGCAGTCCCACTTTTAATTTTGAGAGAATTGCTTTTTGCATGTTATTACATCCTCGAAATGTACTTTTTTGCCCCAAGTACAGCCTTACAGGCAATGCTCCCTCTGAGGCTGACTACAAATCCTGTCTTTTCTCACTGGTATTAACAGAACTGAAAATGAGTGGCAGTCCTGATTCAGATATTTAGTCTCTGGAGTCACAGCTCTTAACTGATTGTTTAAACTTCATAAATACATGAATACAATATGGCTTGTATACAAACAGTGTCACATGTGCACATTTGATTCTTCTGAATAACGTGATATCTATTCCATAAACCAAGTAGATTAGGAAAAACAGAACCCAGCAAGTTTCCTGAAATTATTGAACTGGTTTCTCACCGTGCATTTATTTCATTTCTATACATTATTGATTATCCCAAATGACTAAATTCGCTCTTATAGTGTCCCATTCATAATAATAATCTGTTCCTTGAAACCTTGATTCTCTTGTGGTTTGACCTTATTCTGAAAATATTAAAACTTTATTTTTCAAATTTTACTGCAGTTTTTTTCTATGGAATATTCAACTTTACTTGAATTCATCCATGAGATTATATCTTGGCATATTATTTCCAATTACTGATGTTTTTCTCAAAATTATATTTTTTTTCCTCAATTAAAAAGAAGAATCTTCCCATATGAAGTCACATATTTCTTGTGACTCAGCTCTCTTGTGATTTTTGTTCAGCTAAATTTTAAACTTTGTTCTTCTGCATGTCATTTTTTCATTTTATCAAAAATATATATAATGGTATAATGATTTTATTGTTCAAAAATATGGTCTTAAAAACCAATTCTTAGTGAATAGAAAAGGCAGTAATATCCTGTCATTTTGTAAGAGTAACACAAAAGGGTGAAGGACATACTGGTTACATAACATTACCAACATTAGCATTAACAGCTGTTTCCTCAACAGTTTAAAAGAAATATTGTGAGTTAAGCATCAAACTTTGTTCCTGTCCTCTTCCAGACCTTTATCCAGGTGGAAAGCAACGCCAGTGTTAATTCTTCTCTTGCTTCTATTTCTATCTCTTCTTTTCATCATCACCACTCAGAAAACCTGCGTATAGCTCCTTTAAATGTGAATATACACATAGCGATGGCTGTACTGTACAACTGTTTGGCCTTTTGACTCTTGGAGCTGGACCTCTCCCTTCCTCTTCGTCTTTCCTCACCAGTTACAGCAGCTTGTGCTCATTACTCATCGAGTCGTCGGGTCTAAACAAAGCTAAAGCTTTCAGTTCCTATTGCCAGTAAAACATTTGACTTTTAGTCTGTGAGAGTCTCTGAATCTCTGAGTTTTCAATTAGACACGAGACTCATAACTGCACTGACACTATATTATTTCTATCTTAATGTAACATTATTCTTCACGAGTCTGCTGAGTTCCTGTAGGTGGCGCTCTTTTCTTTGTCTTTTTCTCTGCCACGGCTGCTCGTGCTCACTGTCGGTATCTTCTTCTGTTTATTCACAACAAATCGACAGCTGATCCTTGCTGAGCACCAATAGGGACGCAGCGCTGATGTATGCAGGATATACTCTAGATATGATGTCACATGACCCGTCACCCACATCACAAACGACAGACGCAGCAGAACAAGGCTCCGCATGAGAGTCCTGGTTTTTCTGCGTTCAGTGAAAAGGCTTCGTCTTTGTTTGGAATCATTCTGCATCCGTTCTGCATTACGTCCGAGCGCTGCAACTTCCACCAGGTTCTCATGTGTCCCAGCATCTCAGAGTTGCCCACATAGATTCACGTAAGACCTCGACAGGAGGGCAAATCTGATTCTCAACCAAAATGCAGAAACAGTTCAGCAAGTTGACAGTAAAAAAAACTGAGGCTTATCTTACAGAAATAATTTAGATCCAGTTTGTATGCACTATCTCTGGACGTCTGTCTTTCTTTAAAACTCTCAGCCTTTTTCCTGTCTAAATAAAACACAGAAAAATTAAAAGAGGATATCCAGTCTCTTCAAAAAATGTTGTAAAATAACAGAATCAGGAAATACCTTTCAAGCCAGGGACACCTAAACTACTGTCCTCGACAGCAGATGGTAAGCGCCTGGGGAAAAAAAAGGCGGGGTAAAAATAACAAGGCAGGAAAAATATAGCAAAGCGGATATTAGACTTTAGAGAGAGGACACCCAAACAAGCAGAAATGACCTGCTAATGGTATAAGATCGGCCTGACCCACTAAACGGTAAGAACGGCTGCGAAAGCCAGAGATCACCTCTGAAAGCTGAGATTTCTGAATGAAGAGACAAGGATGCAAACATGCAGCAAAAAAAAAAAGTTCCTGTGCCGGATGTGAAGAGCTTTTATCCCGAGGTTGGTTAAAATGTCAGCAGTGGTATGAAGTGACTGGGCTGCTGTTGAAAACAATAAAAAACATCTGTGTTGTTAAAGCCTGAAAAACACAGAAGATTAAAGATGGGGACAAAGAGGAGGGAGACTTTTTAATAAAGTCCTGACACCCAAACAGGGTGGATGCAAATTGTACATTTGACTGCGTGCATTGTTTCTTCTCATCCAGCCAACAATAATCAAACTTTTTGTTTCTTTGTTTAGAGCTAAGGCCTGCTTCCACTGTGGCATGTTTTAGGGGCAACCAGTGAATAATGTATTGCAGTAGCTTTGCCTTCTTACTCTAAAGCATGTGAAAGCTTTTTTGCATCTTGTAGCCAAAGAAAACGTTTGATCTTGGAAATATCCTCTAAATCTGTGGTTCCCAACCTTGGCCCAGGACCCCTGAGATAAATCTGAGCGGTCACACTATGCATAACAAGTTAGGAAGACTGGTACATAAAAATGAAATTTCTCCTTTTCTCCCCTGTTAAATACCAGGAAGTTTTTACCTCCTCCGTTTTCTACAAATATTTAAATTAAACCATTTTAGAAATCACTTTTTTTTAAATGCTTACAACTCCCACAAAAATATTTAAGCCCCATAGTTAGCTTTTTTTCTAAAGCGTCACATGTCACAAAGGTTGGGAACCACAGTTTTGAATAAACAGAACGATTTTCTCGTTAGGTTCTTGATACGCAGCTGGAAAGTTTGATCAGAGTCGAAGGTAACACACGGATTTCTTACCTGAGTTGTAAAGTGCTGAGACACTGCAGTAAAGTGAAGCCACAGTTTATCTCTGATCTTTTGGACCAATAATGAGAATCTCTGTATTTAATTTGAGGCCAGATATGCAGCTTTCAGGGGAGTAAAGGGAGCTAAGTTCATCAGAATCAACAGCCATATAGACCTTGGTGTCATCTGCATAGCTGTGAAAATCAAAACAACCCCCCTCATGATTTATGGCTCCAGTGAGACGAATCTATGATTGCCTGCCAACTCAAAAGATAAAAGTATTTGTGCAGTCTGATCCTGGCATAAAACACTTGAGGTTAAGGTTAAAGGAAAGCAGTAATGGAAGAAGTATTCAGATAAATGTCAGGGGTCGTCAGAGGATTAATGAGAGAGGACAGAAGGAAAAACTAAGTTCTGATTCAGTGAGCTGTTTTTGGCCTTTTCTCTAAACTTTGATTTTTCTGTCAAACACTGGATCATTTGAACATTTACTGAAATGGAACCATGTGAGAAGTTTAGAGGGGAAATATCTCATCGGTCAAACCAAAGAGAAAATTTTATTTCATAAACTTATTGTATGTTTGTTATCTACAAACTTTATCTGCAAATGTGGACATTTTAAAGAACAATATTTCCTGCTGTATTGTGGCAGAGTAGAAGTAGTAAGTAGCACAGAATGAAAATACTCAAAAAAAGTACAAGTACCTCAAAGCTGGCAAGTTCTTATGCAGGTAAAGTGTTTACAGTTGGTTAGATACATGTGGAAACATGGTTTTCAGCAGAATCATCCAATATGAATGTAATTCCCGAGGCTACCAGGTGCTTTCAGGTTTGGTATCTTTCCTAACGTTAACTAAACAGGGGGCTGTTCACAGAGTAAAAAATGGGATTTTTAAATCTGGGACAGCCTTGCTTGCTGCGAGGCCATCCGGCCACTGCCTGTGTGTGTGTCTGTGTGTGTGTGTGTGCAGATGTGGAGGATAAATCCATGTTGGGAATCAGGCTAATTCCTTGAATACTCCATCTGCAGAGGTTTTTTCTGCCCGATGGATAAGGAAAGGCAGACGACAGATGGACCAAAAAGCTGAATGAGAAAAAACCTTTCAGATGATCAGAGGGAGGTTAAACTGGGACACAGTCAAAAATCCTTTCATATCCGAAGCGCTGAAGCACCAAAGTGGGTCATTCATGTCCTTCCTTTTACCTGTGTCTTGTTTCAGTCCATTTCTATATAAAAAAAAAAAACAACTCACAGGTCCATTGCAGCAGGTTGGGCTAGGCCCCAGGTTGGGTCATGCCTCAAGCAGCAGATGTCACACGATCGCACACTGGAGTGCGGTCGTGTGACATCTGCTGCTTGTCCAAACATTTTAGCAAAAATTTAACCAGAAATTTAACCAAAACTTAACCACACTCAGCTGCAAATCATCCCAGTGTGCACTGGTGGGACAGAAAGATTATTAAACCATGGGCAAATAAATGTGGACCCCCCCACACACACACACACACACACCCACACACACACACACACAATGCTCACAGACTCACAACACATAGAAGCAAGGCACCCAAACTGAAAGAGACACAACAGCAGGGCTGCTCCACTGTCAAACAGACCTGAACAGTTTTACTAACGTTATGTTATTATATTAATGTAATTAATGTATTAATTCAGTCCACTGTGCACCTGCAATATTAACAACCAAAAATGTTGTATTGGGTTTGGTTGGCAGGACCAGACTTGGATCGGATTAAAGATAAAAAAAACCCATAACCACAATAAGACATCTCTACTTTTAAGCTGGCCCCTCAGGCCCCTCAGGCCCCTCAGGCCCCTCAGGCCTCCAGTCCTGCTCCCTGTCAGATGACATCATCTGTAAAAAGCAGTTATGTGCTGATTCTCTCTTCACATCCATCCTTGAGTTTTGCCTCTTGTGTGTGTGTCCGTGTATGTGTAGTCCTTCCTCTTCGCCAAGGGCTACTGATACAAAGCTGGAGCTGAGAAGGACGACGAGAGGTCAGAGAGAGCTGTAGGTGTGAATGCGAACATATCACCGTCGCTCCATGCTGACCCCGAGGTGCCGGACGGTTCGGTCCTGGACTCCTGATGCTGAGCATTGTGTTATTTAAAGGAAATGGAGTCACCTCTGTGCATTGAGGCTTCAGTCTTCTTATCACAACCTTTTCAGAGCAGCTGGGAGCGACTGACTGGAAGAACGACAGCGGGCCACAATGGCAGTCGAAACAGGGGCTGCCATTCTTCTCCAAAACAATGTGGACTTCCTGCGTTGAGGCGGCACCGCTCGACGCACCCCTCCTATCTGTCACAGCACCCACTTCACACTGGGAGCTGCAACACACCCTATTATTCCAAAAAGCCCTTAAATCTGTCAGCAAGCCAGAAAATGAAAGAAACAGATGGAGAGAAAAAGTTTGGGGGGGAGAAATGGATTTCTGACGAATGAAAGGAAGTGCCTCTCCCTGGTTAATGGGGTTGTTTGGGGCCTTTGGGGGCCTCTCTGCGATTGTTGGCCCTGCTTGTTGGACTCCTTCAGAGGCCGAAACAAGCCTCTATCACAGGATCTCCCCAACTACCACAGACCACCTGGAGCCACCGGACCCCACACAGGACCATATCCTGCATCCATGACACATTCAGAAGCACTGTTAGAAACAATCACTGCTGCTTTTTCAGGCTGTGTTGTTTTTTAACACCATTGAATCATTATGAGATGCTGGGCCACAACTTCATTTGAGAACATGACCTACCCTCCAACATGTTGCAGTGGAGCCTGAGCTTGCCTTTTGTAACCTTGACCCGAGGATGCTCCTGTTTGGAGAACTGGGGAACAGGTTTGATGTAGAGGAGGAGTTGTCCATCCACTGAAAATTGCAACCTCCAAAAAGTTTTTATCCTACAAGGTCTTCATCAGCAAACATCCATGTCAAAAAATCTCAGGCTGTACAAACAAAATATGACGGGTCTACCTACAGCAAAAGGCCAATTTATGCTTCTATGTCGAACCTACGCCGTAGCTACTGCAAATAGGCTGCGTTGGTGTTGCTCTGTAATTACACCACCAATCCACTAGTTGGTGGTGGCCTTCTTATGCCACCGTGTTGAGTTTCTTTGCCGCTGTTTCCCATCATCATCTACCAACGATAGATGTTGAACAGCAGTATAGTTTTACTGAATTTACTGCGACTTGGAAATTAGAGAAGACTGCAGCAAAAAAGGATGAGCCAAAAAGCCAAAAATGTGACGCCGACAAGCTGACCAATCACGATTCTCGCAGTCGGTGTCACTGCAACATGTTGTTTTTACATTTTTCAGGAGGTCAACATCAGGATATCAGAAGCATAAATTTGCCTTAACACTTTAATCAATTTGTTATGTAAAGAGAAAAGAGCATAGCCCATAAAGGACATATAAGAAAACTGTTTATCCTGTGCACAATATGCAATCAAAGGAATAAATCAGTTTTTGTTCTTATCTTGGCATGATCATGTCATCGAAGAGAGAATAAAGGAAATGACAGTTTATAATGATTGTTTTTATAAGACGGGTTTTTGGATCCAATCCATCACTGGAACCACAATGTATGGATTAAATGCAGTGAGATAACATCTCAACAGTCCGGACTCTTAGAACTTGAACTAGATATTCTAGGTCCTGGTTCAGAAAGTGATCACTTAACAAGATCTTCTACTGTCTGATAACCAGTCAGAACTCTCCAGTTTTTTCAGATAAGAAGCTTCTCTAAATTACTTAAAAGTCCTGTAAACTAAAGGTAAAACGCTTCTTAGTCACTGCTTTGTTAAACATTTGTGGAATAAACAATACAATCAAAAAAAATTCCTTGCAAAGACAAACGCATCCTTATGCATGATGGTGTCGTCTCCAAAGATAGAATTACTGGACTGGAGAGAAAAATCTACAAACAACAAACTTATAGAGTTTTAGAATCTCTCAACAATAAACAGACTTCCTCCCGAGTCATGGGAGGAAGTCTGTTTATTCATGGGGGTGTATATTGCTTTCAGTCAAGAGAAGGATATGAAGATTTAACCTCTGCAGCCTCATAAGCTCCACGGTTCACATCATTTCCTGACCCTCGTGGCATCAGGGAACCGCCGAACTACAGAGCTGCAGATTTTCATTTTCTGACATTGGCAACCTCAACATGCACTCAGAAGACCTCAGTCGAACCCAGAGGAACTTGGAAGAACTTGGAAGAATCTGGAGGAATTCTGGTTTTATTTATATATATATTATGCATGGATTTTAGAAAAACACATTCTGATCTTGCCTCATGACAAACTGATCCCTGAACTGATCTAACAGTCCTTAATCCTGTATGTTACACTGTGAAACTGGTTAAATATTTGCTAAAATGTTTGGACAAGCAGCAGATGTCACACGACCGCACTCCGGTGCAGACAGGACATCACAGGACCAAACATCGCAGTGAAGCGCCCCCTAGTTACCAGAAAACATGGATTCTAATGCTGTAATAAGACGCCGTACTTCTCATATTTTAACACACATTTGAATCACAGAGATAAACATCTGGCCATGTTTTCAAAAAGCTTGAAACCGATGGTCAACTCTTGTTAATGTTAATCCATGAGGTGCACAAGCTGGGTCAACTGGCACCTCGGGCCGACACAATGGGCATGTTCCACCTCTTTAATATGTATTTTGGATTTGTGACCCGAGGAAGAGCAGCATCAAGTGTGGAGTTGTTTGGAAGATGCTCCTAAGAAAGCTGCAGCCTGGACGATGTAGGCTAACCAGACAGCCTGTACCGACACAGTTTGAACCGGTTCTGGACTTGCTGGTTCTGATTTCAGCAGGGAGACGTGGTCCGGTGGTGGGTGAACCCGTAAGGTTTGCATCAGATTACAGCTTCAGCCGCAGGAAACAGGTAGGTTTCAGTTCGAGTCTGTAACGGGCTTTGATGTGTCCAAGCAGCTCCGACTGACACATCATCGCCACCCGGCCTCATTCACGGAGTCATCGCCCTGTCAGCAGCCGCTGCAGTTTGTCTGCCGACGGGAGATTAAACCTGACGTCACCTCAGCACCAACACACTCTGCTCACGCTTCATGGCTACTGAGCTGCCTGATGTGTTTACAGTAGAAACCCCCATATCAGCTCAGGGCTGAGACGATCATCAGAGTTTAATCAGTCGATTCCTTGCTGATTTTTACACCAAACTTCCATATTTGCATCATAGTGTCTCTAACTCAATTGATTTCAGCACAACAACTGGTTCTGGACGGTCGAAACCTACAAATAAATGGAATATGAGTTGGTATATCAGTGTAATTACATTTTGGATAATGTTACACCTTAAAACACTTTTAGGTGTTTTTACAAGAAACTTTTACAACTTTTACAAGAAACAGTAACTAGAATATTGTGATCAATATGTTATTGAGGGAAACTTAAAAATAGGAAGATTCTGAATGGAGTTCTGCAGTTTGCAGGGGCGTCGTTTCTCTATGATTCCTGGACATTCATTTGCAGGGAACATCAGAGAGAACTGTATCCTCAGAAAGTCTGAGTCACACTGAATCCAAAATAGGACTTCCCAGTCTGTGTGTTTGCTGAATGTTTCAAACAAAGCTGACCTGAATCACCTGAATGACCAAACCACAGTAACTAATTTTTTTTAGAACATCTGCACACACCTGTCTCTCTCAAGCAGTATCCTTGCTTCACATCATTTCCACAGTTGTAGGTGGGGACAGAAATTCTGGTCAGATACCCCCCCCCACACACACACACACACACACACACAAACACACAGTCTGGCAACACCGAGGAGGAAGAAAGTCAAATGTTTTGAATCAGAGAACAGAACCAAAAATGGGCCCTGACTCAGAGGTCTGGGACCAGGTTACTCGGCTCCCTTCGGCCTCGGGCCAGCTCCTCTGACCTTGAAGCTCGTCCGATGACAGAACAATCACACGCCTGCTGGGGAATTAGTTCAAAGTTTTGGTAAAGGGTGTGTAGGGACAGAAACTCCTTCCTGTTCTCCGGCTGATCGCTTTTAATCCTGCCGATTCCCTGTCTCTTTGCGTGCCAGGCCCTTTCCGGCCGAGAGTCTGGGGTGTGTTGAGGAGGGGGGCCGGGGGCGGGGGTGACGCTGCCACTGTGTTACACCTCTGGTCACTCAGCTGGTCACTGTGTTACAGGAAAGGAAGGGAGGGCGAGGATTTCCCCTCTGACCCCTCCTCACAGAGCCGGAGCCGATACATGAAAGTCTGAGAAACAGAATCTGTGTCAGTGTTGATTCAGCCACAGACCAGAGGCAGGTTCGGTTCCCCAACTTTCAGCTCCACCACAGAGGGAGATGTTTCAGAACCAGCTGACTGGAAGAGTTTGGTGTTGCATGGCCGTCCAGTCCACCGCTTTGGTCCATGTCCCAGCAACTATCAGACGGACTGTAAAGAAATTTTGGTTCAGACGTAAACCATAATCACTTCACAGATGTCCTCATTTACCAGATAATAAACCATAGTCACTTCACTGATCCTCTGATTGATGGTGAGGTTCAAATTTCTAGTTTTGCAAAAAATATCTCAGCAACTATTGGATGAATCACCATGAAATTTGGTCCAGATGTTCATGTTCCCCCTGAGGATGAGCTATAATAGCTTTAGGGACTTTTCATCTGGCACCTTCATCACTAACAGATTGATCAACTAATAATTACAGTTCTAGAGCAGTGGTGGTTTTCTGGGGGTCTGGGGAGTAATGAAACTGTTGTGCACAGCCCACACGGAGGTGTATCCAGTCCTGAGGGGGAGTCACCAGGAGCAGATTATTTAGGGAAGTGAACTGATATTTAATAATCAGAGGGTGATGCTCTGCTGTTGGGGGGGGGGGTGCTCTCAATGTTGCATGTGGTTCCACTTCCTATGCAGTTCTGATGTTTTTCCACTACACTGTTTCTATTTTCACCTCCACGCTCTAAGGAACTGTACCTGTGTACTCTACATCCCCCCACCTCTTTCTTTTTCCACTCGCTGCTTATGTCTCTCACCCCCCCCCCCCGAATCCCCATCTCTCCGCCCTTCCTCCCACATTCCCAGGATGCTGCACTCCGGTGGAGATAAAGTTAGCACCGCAGAAGTGACAACACATTGTAACCGTTAACCGTCAACACCACCACCTCCTCCTCTAGATGATGCACCCCAACCCCAGCCCTAGCCCCCCCCCCCCCAGTTTATTATTTGGTCACGTGTCCGTGGGATGCTAGGCAACATAAACACAACTAAATATAACAGCCAAGCCGCTGCAACTTCACGGTGTGTCCTCAACCCGCTCTGCAAACAAAACCTTCAGCGAGTGAATCAAAAAGGCGTCAGGTCGGCATTAGAGTCTTGACTTTAATAAAACAAACATATTTCATTTACATGTGTGTTGACACAGAATAAATAAGACTGAGCTCTGACAGAAACATCAGTTCAAGGTAAAAGGAGGAGAGACGGTTTCAGATTGACCCTCAGATCACTTACAGTTACATGTGAGCTCTTTAATATGGCAGAATACATGACATTTGGTTACTTTTCATTGCTTTGGATCATAGAGCACGAGTTTAAACAGCAAGGTGGCAGGCATATCAAAGAATTACCCCACCAGTGTCCTCACAGCTCTGTGTTCTACCCCCTGATTCCTTCACAAAACCCTGCCCATGAGTCTGGATGTTTCTACCTGTTAGTCAGCCAATATCTCCTCTCCACAAAATGCAATATGAGCGAATCACAGAGTAGCACACAGAGGTGACGGACGGGGCCAATCAGAGACGCGACAAACCGACGACTGTTACGTCTCTGTGAGAGAAATGTCAGCATTAGAGTACCTTTAAACGTCTTTTATAGCTTATTAGCAGCATTTAGTTACACATACTGTACATCATCAGTGAGCTCTGCAGGGCTACAAGTTTCCTTTATCTACATCAAATCCAGGGTTCTCTGAGTTTGTGATTAGCTGATTAACCATTAAGTCCAGAAAGCAAAAAAATATTTTAACAATCCATGAAACAGATCAATAATCTGCTTTCTGTTCAGTCAAGGTGTATTCATGGTAACGTTAATGAGACTTCTCATAGAGTTCCCTCAATGATTTTATTCTGAAAGTCAGAGGTCCAGCATAACCTTCAAAATTAAAGCATTTACGTCTTTTATAAAGTTAGGGTAAAGTGTTTTTTTTTTACTTTTATGCACTGAATGACAGCACAGATTGATAATTAATGTAATGTACATTAATGAATTAATGTACAGAATAATTTACAGGATATCAAAATATGTGTCCTCTCCTGTATGAAGCACACAACGGCATAAGCATCAGCTTTTCAGAGCAGAATACAAATTAGAGGTTTAATTTTGATTGTTGATGCATAAATTACACACTTTACTGTGTCAACTAATTTAAAATGGATTAAAATTAATTTGGGCATTTAATGCTGAAATTACCCTTCTTCAAAAACTGAATTGTACTGTGTTGATCTGTAAAAAGTGACTGACTAGTTGTCAGTCAGTGAGTAGAGAATACAGGATATTAGAGTATTTTTGCTGTTTTTTTGACACAGATTATTAGTCTGTGATTTTATTTAGCTCCTATCAAAATTAAAAGTTGTGTAACATCAGTTCAAATCTGTTTCAAAAAAAAGTTCTAATTTCCTGTTTTTACCCTGACCAACAAATACTTTACTTTAACCACGGTTTTTATCTTTTTTTTCTACCATATGACCCCTGTGGGGCTCTGTTTAAAATTCTCAGCAAAAGTTTCCTGAGCCTAATGCACACATCCTTAAATTTCTTGTTTTGTCCAACCAACAGTCCAAAACCACAATGAACCAAAACAGAGAAATGGGTGATATTTGAGAAGCTGAAACCAGACAGTTTCTGGCATTTTTTTCATCATAAGCAACGTAAACATTTGATCAATAACTGAAAGTGTTGGTGATTCATTTAGCGCTGACTCTTCAACCCATTGACTCAGTTCTAGAGCTTTGTTAAGGAAAGTTCAGCTTTTGGCCATTGTCCATCGTCCAGGCTGACGTCAGTCCGGGCTGCCTCTGTGCACCACGGCCTCTCGTCATTTAAGATGTCCGCTGTGTTATCATGGCCTCAGGTGGATGAGGGCCTCCAGGCCAATGAGTCCGAGGTCCCTCTGAGGTCCCTCTCTCTACAGTTTGTATATGGCACCAAATCTGCAAAGTTTACTAAGTCATGCCCTGTTAGACTTTACGATGTTAGTCCAATGTGTTCGGATTCACTGTCTCCCTGAAGTTTTTCCTGTGGACCGAACAGATCTCCAGAGCTTAAACCTGAACTCAGGTTTCACCCGTTTAAAGTTCCCGATAGGTGTTTTTCGGGGGGGGGGGCTGATCAGGCCACACAGTACCCCTGGCTGGCCATGAGGGCGGTCTGGCTCTCCCTCCGTTTGTCCCTCTTCTTCCTCAGTCGAACCCTCCAGCAGAGAGCGCTGGAGCCCAGCAGTCCCAGTCCAGCAGACAGGAGCACCAGTCCCAGCACTGAGATGGTGGACCCATGCGAGTTGAAGGTGTACGCCACCGCTGTCACCACGATGCCGGCGATGAGGACGACCACGCCAAACGGCACAGTGCAGCGGTAGCAGGACATCTCGGCGCCGCCGGTGGCCGCCGTCAGCTGGATCTCGTTAACGTGCGGGACATGTGTCACGATGACACTCTGGTCCTTCCTGGGCTTGTTCAGCTTCTCAGCAGAGATCTGTGTTGGCATCTTCGTGGCACTCCTGGGGATCAGGGGACCGCCTTTGCTGTGGAGATCATCTGGCATGGTAATCTTTCTGGCAAGGAAAAGGTGGGCCATCTTGGTACTGATGTCAGCAATCAGCCAATCACAGAACCATTAGCCTAGAAAGGAAAATTAAAGGGACGTCAAGGAATCTGTTCCACTGACCTCACTAACGAGATCAGTATCACCTGGACCCTTGCACAGCTACAGTAGCCAGTAACAGACATAAACAAGAATCTTATGACTTCAAATCGATTGGAACAGAGATTCAGTGCTAAACTAAGCTATGTCGCTTAAGCTACTCACATGTTAACATCATGATAGAAGCCACAGAAAGAAAGAAACAGGTTAATAATTAGCTTCTTTAGCTTAAGAAAGAGTCTTTTTAGATGGGAGACCAGGTAACATCCATAGGTGCTGGGCAACAAAAGCCTGCATGAAAAGATAAAAAATTTCAACACGCCTCTTTATCCAACTCTACTTTTGTTCTAAAGACATGACAATGCTTCGTTATGGTTGTGTTCAGGTAAAGATGTAAAGCTGTGAATCTGTTAACTGATCCTTCAGTATACAGCTGTTTGGGGCGATCACCCAGTACCTATGTAAATACTGCTTCAACGCTGTGGTTGAAATACAGGATCAGGTCCAAACACACTTCAGCAGTAAAAAATGTAAATTTATTGTTGGGACACTGTGCTTTACTTTCAGGTGCTGGCTTTTGAACTAGCAACAAAATTAGCAAACCTGCAGACAACACCGTTACATTAACACAAAAAATAGAATGGATCTATTACGGCTGGGCAAGTTCCCTCTGACCCCCCCACACAGTCACATTTCAAAGCTTCAGACATGTTCAGCTGCTGTTAATCAAACTAACGTAACGCACATGGAAACACATGTTGACGTTTCATCAACAGAAAACATCTGCATCAGCAGGTTGATGCAATTGAACGAAATCAGGGAAATGAGAGACAACGGCCTGAGTGAAGGTCCAGATTCACCGGGACACAGTCTGCAGAGTTCAGCCTCATTTCATCAGGTGGTATCACCCCACAGCAAACAACAGCCTGTGATTAATATTGGAAAAACTGTACAAGCTGGTCCACGCAGTGAAGTGGCCCTGAGCTGACCCGGAGCCTCTGGGTGGGGAGTCACTGATGGTGAAGTCCACCTTAAGTAGTCTGGTAGGTCCTCATTTAAAGAAGAGGGAAGAGAGCCCCCCACCCCCCACCCCCAAACTCCAAACTTTTCATAGGAAGGCTTAAGGTGGACAGCAACTCAGTTCAATCCTTAAGATCCCAGAGTGACGCTTTAGATGCTCCTCTAATCAAGAGTTTACTTCAGGGATTGAGGCTCTGAGCCACTAAATATAAACATATGTGACCTGAAAAATCAAGTGAAAAGCAACAGAAGTAATTAAGACTTAACACACAGCTTACGTTGAGGTGTGTGTGTCACACAAAGGGACGAGCAATGTCTTTCAAATGAATTTAAGGGACATTTGACCTCCCCCCCCCCGTGTTAAACCTGGGAAGTCACAGCTTATTTTTTGTATTTTTGATGAATGACTCTTCATATATGGGTTCAAATAAAAGTCAATGAGTTTCTGAGCTCATGAAGTGATGTTCAGAAAATAAAACATTTAAAAGCTGAAAAAAGCACGAGCAGTATGAATTTTCGGGCCTGTTCTCGGTTCTAAAAGCCACAAGGGCCAATGTGTAATTATTCAAGTTAAATCTTATTTGAGCCTGTAAACACTTAAATTATCTATTTTGAGAAATTTTTTCTCTGAAAAGTTTTTCAATGTGTAAGTGATGAAGTTTAAAATGATGACTAATATCACCAGCAAACATCATCTCTTAAAAAGCTTTAAAAAGCCTTAAAATGCCTCCATTGTCTCATAATCTACACACATTTCGTTAAATAGAAACTCCATTGAATCATTGACTTTAGAGCCTCATATTTCCTGATCACCTCATATTTCCTGGTCACCTGAACTGAACCTGGGATTCAGTCAGTCGATAACGTCAGATCGGAATCTGGAGCTTTAATAATGTTTAGGGTTTAATTTTGCTCACATGAGCTGAAACGAGCTGATAACCATGTTGATGAGCTCATCATGAGCTTCAGTTCTCATTATGAGCTCAGAGTCAGTGATGGGATGTTTTTTTTCTTTCTTTCTTTATTGCTCTGGGTTCTGCCTCTCAGGTTGCATAGAGGCTCAAAGAAAGACTGCAGACACTGCTCAGGGCTGAAAAAAGTACCTTCCTCTCCTCAGGGTTTTCTTTGGTTAATGTATATTTATTCTGTGTTTATATATTATCAAGGAAAACAAGCCAGAATGAACATCAGTCAAAAAAAGCAGAATAAATATTGTTGTAGTAAAGATGGCAATAAACCATTATCATAACACTGAAGGAAACTAAACAAAATGTAATCGATTTAAAACCTAAATCTTATACAAATGCAGGAAGTTTTATTTATTTATTTTTTATGGTGAAGAAAGACCAGCCGGAATTCATTGTGTCTCCTCGACTCCTGAAACCGCTGCTCATTTACTGGTGGAAAAAGTACTTGGATTCTTTAGTGAGGTAAAAGTATCTGTACCACAGTATCAGATTACTCTTTTATAAGTAAAAGTACTGCCTTAGAAAGTAAAAGTACAAAAGTATCAAGAGTAAAATACAGTTAAAGTATCAAAAATGCTATTATTATTCAGAATGAGCATCAGTCAAAGTGTAAAGTACAATTTACACGATTTGATGATTATCATTTATTAGGTTATTGATTAATGGTTGAATCATTATAGATTTAATAACTGTGGATTTTTACTGTTGGTGGATGTGAAAATAATTTGAATTAATCTATACACAGTTTAGTCCAAACAGAGCCACAGAAGTTTAAAAGGATGAACATCAATTTTATAAATTAATCTTAACCTGCAAAGTAACTAGTAACTGTAACTGTCAGATAAATATACTCAAGCAAAATCTAAAATATTTCTCCCTGAAGTTAAGTATCTGAAAATTATCTCTCCGTGCAGTAACTGTACCTAGTTACTTTCCTCAACTGTGCACATTTCACCTGAATCTGAATATTAAAAATTTTAAGTGATCAACAGTTTATAACACACACACACACACACACACGGGTCTGATTTAACCCTGTCTTACAGCTGGTAATCACCATCGCTGCAGGTTGACAGGTCTCAGAGATGCAGCTAAAACCCGGTCAGGGAGAAATAAAAGCACCTACTGTCTACGTGTGCAGCTTTTCCATTCTCTGCAGGTTTCAGTGTATTTTCCGACCACGGAGGTGAATTCACACAGGCAGGTTTCTCCTCAGTGTGGGGGGGGGGGTGGAAGGGGGGGCTCTGCAGTCTCCGTCTCCGTCTCCTCCCGGCTCCACGCTCGGCATCGTCCTGACTGCAGGAATAAGTGGGGGAATATGGCTATCAATAGAAAAACAAAGGGGGACCTCCCCTCACAGCCCCCCCCCCCCACCCCCCATACCACCTCCTACTGGACCAGCAGGAAAAGTTTTAACTCTTTCCTCCCTGATGCTGGTAAACTCTCTGACACATTCATTCTCTGTGGATCTTAACCAACTCTCCTTCACATTAGTTAAAGGCAAACCTGCCTAGAACTTGTTAATGGAGACACAGATGGACATTGGACAAAGATACAAACAGTACAAACTTGTTTTTTTTTTAAATTGGACTCAAAATCTAGAGTCGTAATTCAGACGCGTGAAAGAGAGAAAATTAGCAAATTAAACACAACTGGTGGAAAAAACCTCCGCTTCCAGATGAGTCTTTATTTCCTGTTAACGAACAGGTCGAACCCTTGTTAACGGGCCGAGTCTGAGGCTGAGAATGGCCCCAGATCCGGCTCCTTCTGCTCTAGACCACATTGCGGACCCTGGTCCCCAGGGGCTCTTCCAGACCCGTTTCGTTGTAAATAAAGATGGTCTTAAAACGCTACCGACTCTGCCCTTTCCCCTGCCTACTTCTGCATTACCTTTAATAAAAACGGGGAACTCTTTGACCTTTTTTCTCAGTGTCTCTGAATCTTGTGTTTCTGAGCTGTAACGTGTTTCAGTGGATTCACGAACCAAACCCAAAGAAAATCAGTGAAAATATTTGACATCATGTTCAACTTTGATCTTAAACATTTTTATTTGCACCACTGATCGACAGAAATCTGTCTCAGCTCCATCAGTGTGACCTGCTCCACCACAGAGACCTGGTTCATCACGATTACCAAAAATAGCTGCTGAATGATTGGCTGGAACTCAACTATTAATCTAACATTGAATCATTTCACTTCTGTCCTGGATCAGAGCTGGAAAATCCCCCCCAAAAACTGGATATACACAGTTTTAACCACAGTCAGAGTAATAAACAAAGGTTTTATATATTTAATATTGTTCCACTGTATAATTGGAGACTCAACATAACAGAAATTTACATTAAATATAAAACTCCACAGAATCTGCTTAGCAGCAGCACCGTACAACCAGACCTTGGCGTCTGAAAACGGTTGAGATGGCGTCACACTTCTTCTCCCAGAAATCCCCCTGCTGTTCCCCGGGAAGCCTCCACCCTGCAGATGAAAAACCGGTCCGCTCCAGACCTGTAAACTTCGACATCTGGGAGGAATCAGCTGAGAGAGGCAGCTGAGCTTTGTTTATTGTGCTGGTCCTGGTGCCGTCCTCCGGGGATCCACATGGCGCCGAGGTGGTCCGGACTCTCTGCAGAGAGACGGAGGTCTGAGAAAAAGATGAGATAGTTCATTTCTTCACACAGCTCTCAGGTATCTGCGAAAAATGTTCATCCGCTGTCTGTTAATGTGTCACAGAAACAGCAACAGACAACAACGTTTCTGTATTTTTTGTTGGTGTGATAATAAAAATGTTAATCTATGTTTCTGACGAGTCAGAAATACGTTGATCCCGAACAAATCAATTAAATCTTCATAGACGACATGTTTGTTTTCCACATGTGGTGACTCCGGCTTCATTAAACCGGTTTCAACATTCTGGTTCAGACCCTCACAGAACCTGGATCCGGTTCAGGAAAAGATCCTGGTCTGGTTCTATACAGGAAAATTTCACACCCTGTTATTTACACTGAACCATAACCACCATGTTTCCCAATCCTGAACCAAAGAGCTCTTACATTTACTCATTTGTCAGATGCTTTTATCCAAAGCGACATTGACGCTTTAGCACAGTAGGAACCTTTAAGTGAGAACTAAGAACTAAATCGGTTCAGTAAGACAAAGTTGAGGAGATCAGGTAAAGAGATGAAAGGACGAGCTAGTTTTTCATGTTCAGGTGTTAGAGGTCTTAGGAGAGGAGGGTCTCTCAGAGGAGTTTGGTCTCCAAGAGGTTCTTGGAGACAGAGAGGGACCCCTGCACTCTGATAACATTTGGTTCCTCGTTCCACCAATTGGGGAACCACAGACGAGAACAGTTCCATTAAAAGAGCATCACAGTGGTCGAGGTGAGATTGAACCATGACCTGTACCGGGACGGGGCTCTGGATGTGAACCTGGTCCCTGGCGTCACAGTCGACCACCATCCAACTGAATTACAAAACCTATTCTTTTTTGGCAGCTTATTTGTGTTTAAACACAGTGCTGATCAGACTCTGAAGTGAGAACAGGAATTTAGGTTTAAATTCATAATACACAAACAGAACCTCCTCATACCTTTAAACCTGCAATAAACACGTCGCTGACATATCATCACATCTATACCTGAGGTGACCTGCATCAAGTGACAATTCATCACAGAAACCAGAGGCAGCCCGAAGCGCCTCTGCCCCGACGTCCCCTCCCTCCAAATTAAATTCTCTATGGGATCATGTCAAACACCAAAACTCCAAGTAAAACCACAGCATTTGCTTTTATACAGATTAAACGAATGAGATATAAAGTTTTATCAATTAACGAGTTTTAGAGGAGCCGGTAGTGGATTTAGTTTCCTTTGGACAGAACCAGGCAGCTGTTTCCTCCCGCTTCCAGTCTTTACGCTAAGCTAAACTAAGCAGCTGCCGGCGCATGTAACTCGGGGAGAAAGAGCCATGTTGGACTTTTCCTTTAAGGTCTGGGGCTGAGGCTGTGTTAGCAGTTAACGTGTGTTGAGCAAGTTTCCAGGGCGATGAAAGTTGATGTTCACACAGAGACAAAGTGGCTTCTTGATGTCGACGCTGTCGAAACATCAGAGTTTTGTAAGAGCTCGGTTTTCCCAGACAACAATGTTAAAGTTTATCCCCCCCGAGAGCAAAAATCAGAAGGTGGAAAGATCTGTTTTCAGATTTACGAGCCTTAATGCGACTTAAATCCCCACCCTGTGGCTCCCGTGGCGTCCAGCTGGACACATCTGGCCTATTTTCAAACCCTGAGCAGACTTTTTCACTTTGGCAGATGATCCTCTCTGGGGGTCGTGAGGGGCCAAGCGGGGCCCCCGTCGAGCCCTTTGATCTGGAGCAAGGGGGTCACCGCAGAAGGGGTCTGAGAAAGAGAGAGAGAGAGAGAGAGAGAGAGAGAGAGAGAGAGAGAGAGGGAGGCCAGAGCCCCAGAAACACTGGGTCCTGGAGAGTAGTGGTAGGACCGAGGAGTCGGTGATGAGAACAGAGTGGTTCATTTCAAATCTGTTATATTCTCCCTTCATGCTGTTGGTTCTCTGTATTTGCACCAGGAGAAATAGAGCTCATCAGATCTAATTTACATTCATGGTTTCGGGAGCCACTTGAGCTATATCAGCTTCGTTTCCCGGCAGCTCCGTGTGCGCTCTCATCTTTTTATTTCCCCAAGGGATACGTGAAAGTTTTTGAAGTGGCCCTCTCTAAAGTAATCAGAGCAAAATGAGATGTGTAATGAATGCATGCAGATTGATTTTCCTTCCTGGCCTGTCGGCGCAGCCGCCCAGGGCCGGGGGACGAGCGCTAAATCGTTTCCTTCCCGGATCCGTTTCTGGGCCGAGGGATGATGTGAGTTATTTGCTTTGGATCTGTCTCTCTGGAGACGTCCTCCCCTGCTTCCTCTTTCGCAGCAGATGGTTGCAGGCTGTGTATGTAAAGTGGTGAGGTTAGCAGCCAGCAGAGCGCCGGCGCTTTTCCCCTCCGTTGCTTCCTGTGAATACAGGTGCGTTCGACTAGCCGCGCTCGGACTCCGGCTCTGCGATCTCACGCGCTGTTCATTTTCTTTGGCTCGAGGCAAAGTGGAAACGTTGACTTTGCATCTTTGGGGCTTCACACGACCCAGTTGCTGAGAAAAAACCCCACTTAGAAAAGTGTGTGGTCATACCACTGGCCCTGCGAGGCCCCAGCAAAAACTGATGAAAAAAGGAAGAAATAAAAAAACTTGTGTATTCTTAGAACTTTTTCCACTTGTGGGGTAAAAAATGTAAAAAGCTTTTCCTGAGGGTGGTGCCACAGAAAAGGTGATGATGTTATTAAAATTAAATCAAGTACAAATCGGCTGTTTGAACTGAATTTTCCCCCTTGTCATCAAGACTCATGTTCAGACTCCAACTGTCAGAGTGTTGGGTTCAGTCCATCTCTCAACACCTTCCCTCCTCAGCTCAGAGACCATTGGTTCCTTCTGAGGATGTAAATCTTTAAAAACTCCACACAAGTTTCACCTTTGATACAGTCTCAGTAAGTTTGACAAAAACAGATGCTCACTGTTTAGTTTTTATCAAACAGTGATTTCTTTAGGGAGTATTTTGAGCGGTGGATTAATCCACTATTGATTCCAGTAGGGACCTGAGGGTTTGAGGCTGCAGGACAGTGTGTGTGTTTGTGTGTGTGTGTGTGGTTATGACTGAGTCTAAATAAACTACAGTGTGTGTGATCATGCTGATGAAGGAACATGTGTGTGAGTCACTGACGTGTTTTATATTTTCTGTGGATCAGAAGAACCAGATAAATCAGACTGCGATACAAAGTTCTGGTTAGAAGGAGACGTTCATCGATGGTTTGGGTCTGAACATGAGATTTATCCACAAGAAGAAACATAAAGCATATCACTCACCCATTAAAAGTTAAAAAAAAAAAAAGGTGAAGTACAACAAGTAAGCAAACAGGCCAGGGGGGAAGGGTGGGGGGTGACAGAGGAATACAGGATGTGTTGCTGTCAGCATGATTATCGTTCGGTATTATTAGGATCAGAGGAAACAGAGGATGTTATTAGAGAGAGAAAGGGATGAGCCAAACGGAGAAAGACTGACAGGAAGTGAAAAAAACGAACCAGATCAAATAAAGGGGGGGGGGTCACGGCTGCTTGATGAAAGGTCAGGATTATATCACGTATCTTTGCAAATTCAAAGGATCACGACTAAAATTAAACCTTGTAAATTTTGACTGCAGTGGATCAGACGGCGCCAGGTTTCATCAGTGGTGTTAAAATTCACGTGACAAAAAAAAATAGGTCTTTTCTCCACAGATAGAACCATTATTATCACAAGGATCAGAGATTTTGTATCAACTTGCAAATAAATGAGCAGAAAAATTACAGAGAAAATTAAAAGCAAAAGAAAGGCAGACACAGAGAAGAGCGAAAGAAAGAAGAAAAGAAAGACAGTCAAAGCAATGAAGGAAAAGAAAGAATCAGAGAGAGGAAGAGAAGGAGACAAACAGCGAACTCCAGGTCTGGGCCAGGGAGGGGGCCTGCCCATAATTCACTCTTTTCACGTGGGATTCATCATGTCAGCAGCAGGATTACATCACTTCCTGCCACTCGGCGTCAACACACCGGCTGCAGCCCTGGAGAGGCGACGGGAAGGGCTTCCAGTTCAGGGGTTGGCAGGTCACGGAAAGCGCTGCGCCCGTCGAACCGAGATGTTGAAGGAACCTTTTGAAACCCATCCTTTGGTCGAGACCGGGTTCGTCTTCTGTCTCTCTAAACACTACGGTTCCCATGAACCTCTGCAGCCACTGGAGCAGAGAGACCAGACTGAGTCATAAAAACCAGAGCCCAGAACACTGCGCCATGGCAACTGCTCCAGAATCACAAAATACTATCGCTTAGGTTTGATGCACATTAATCAATGCTTGTAGCTCATTCCATCTCTCAACGTTTCATTTTTTCTATAAATGAATACGAGATTCAATCATAAAACAGTGAAAAATCACTCGTGACAAGTTTTTGATCCATGTCGACTTCAGATTCTGTTTTCTGTCTGATCAAAAGCCTAATACCCAGAAATATCCGGTTTATTATGATCTTAAACTAAAACAGGAAATCCTCCTATTTGAGACACTAACATCAGAAAACAGCTGCAGCCTGTGACCGATATTTTCTCCAGGTCGACTCATTGCTTAAGGGACTCATCAATTCAGCCTCTGTTTGGATGTTTCATGCAGCAGTTTTCTTTTTCTGAGTTGTTATAAATCATCTAGCGGGATTATAATGTGATTACAGCTTTAATATGCATGTAGTATTAATTGTGCTTTTGGTTCTGTTCTGTACATCAGAACACTGACACCAGTGCATCTGTAGATAAAACCAATGAGTCTTTTCAATCCAGGCTGATCCTGGTTTCAGCCCCTCAGCGATTCCAGTGGTGCTGTTTCACCCAGTGAAACCTCCGACCAATCGCAGCCTCAGAGGCAGGATCAAGAGCCGAGACATCATTCTGTAGTTTGACGGTTGTTGTAAGCCGACTTACAGGAACAACAGCCGCTAAACATCATCTCATGTTGTGTGAAAAAAAACTTTGGTGTCGTCCAAAAATGACATTGAGGCAAATACATCTAGTAGGAGCAAAAAACTCCTACATCCAAAAGCAGGGAGCAGGTGACGAGACCACAGGCTGAATAATGAGGCTAAGCTAGATCAGGACAGTCCTGGTTCAGTCCATGAAAACTGAAGATGGTGGAGATGGTGGAGATGGTGGAGATGGTGGAGATGGTTTAAAATGTGGAGAGGGTAGAGATGGTGGTGATGGTGGTGATGTTGGTACGGGTTTTTTTTTTTCATTTTTCTCTCAGGGCCATCCAGTGGATCAGTGTGACCGTGATTTCATGACAAACTGCATCTTTCCAGGAGCCTGAAGAGCAGCTTGTTCAAATTGATTAAGAGTTTTAGAAAGTTCACCTGTTGCCTTTGAAAGACAAACTTCCAGTTTGTCGTGTTGCTAAATCGACAACTGTTTTCATTATTAAAAATTCTAACTGAGAAAAAACAAATATTACATGGTTTTACTCGGCTGTTGGTCCTTATTGCAGCATGAATATGTTTAAAGCGATTACACTCACAGCTGCAGCCACGGTGACATCTAGTGGTGAGGGAGGAACATGACTCGAGATGAAATCTGACCCTGCCTGTGTGTTTCCTTTAAAGATGTCACCCCCCCCCCACCACACACACACACACTCACCCCATTCAACACTTACTCTGACATAAAGAGTTTATTTTCTTTAAGATTAGTCTATAATGACCCAGGACCCAGTCAGGGATCAGTTTCCGGGCTCACTGCCTCCTGAAGCCGCTCAGGATCGGATACACGGTATTAAACACGTTGAGGGTATCGGCTGCTTTAGTGGCTCCTGGAATAGAACACACAACTTTAAATCAGAACTTTATTCACATCGTTAATAAAAATGAAGTTACTGGATGTTCTACAAATGCAGGGAAGTAAAATCAAGAAAGGCCACAGGAGAGGTCAGTACTGTATGTTTGAATTAGACAACAGGCTGGTGTGAATGGTGTTCAAACACATAAATAGAATTCTGAAGGAACATTTTTAACCCATCCCGACCCACATGGACACTAGAACTACCCAATGACTAATTGAGCCTCCCTGATTGCACCAAGAAAAGACAAGAGGGCACTAGAACCTAATCAATAAGCCCTGGAACCTCCTAAAGAGCCTCCAGTACCTCCTTAGCAATCATTACCAAATCCTAAAGAAACACTAGAACTAACTACAGAACCCCTGGGACCTCTTAAAGTAACAATAGGACTACCAAGGGGACCTCTAGAACCTCCTTATGGTACACTAGAACTATGTAAAGGAACCCTAGAACCTCTCCGACCCCCTGGTGGACCCTTGGAAACCTTTGTTTTTTCTGTAAATTTCTGCTGTTTCAGATGATTAGCTCGATCGATGCCGAGGCAGATCGATTTCAGCTGCTCTGATCTTTGCTGTTTCACCACATGATTGAGAAAGAAGGACAAGTGGACACGAATGCAGCCTCGTTACCGCTCATTGTCATCTTCCCAGACGCAAAGATGGTCACAGTGACGCCGGGCATCACGTTGTAGAAGAGGCCGGGGAAAAGTTCTGGTTCGTAGCTGCGGAGAGTGAACACACAAAACCTTCACTTTCTGGTTCACGTTAACCTTCCAGAGGAATCCTCAGTGGGACCAGACACATTCAGGTGCGAGCCCGAGGCTCGTGTGACCACAGAAAGTGTTTTCCTGACCTGCAGCGCCGAAAGTGGGCCAGACTCAGTCGCTCCAAACTGACCGGGAAGGTGCTGCAACTAGCCACCAAGTTCTGGACCTTGAATTTAAGGATGGAGACGGGGAAACCAAGCTTCTGCACAATGCGAGCAAACCTCCTGATGGCGACTCGTGACTGGTCCTCACTGCTCAGACACACAGAGGTGAAGAGGGCAGAACACGGTCCTGAACACGGTCCTGTAGAGTTACAGTTATAGTCCGTGGGGCTAAGTGCGGGCTGGTGGGCAGACAGACCTCTTGGCTCCGGTGCAAACCATATTTCCAGATTTGTAGATGAGGGCTACAGCCCGCGGCTCACGAATCCTCATGATCAGCGCCTTGAAAGTCTGAAACACAAGGATACTGAGAGGGGGAACGAATCATTCCAAATAAACAGGAAAAACCAGGAGAGTCTGTTAGTCCAGCTAGTCTTTCATGAGACCAGGGACTAGAACAATGTGTAGACCCGCTGATCATGGAGCTAGAGGCGAGTTTTTGAAAAGATCAGGACCTGATATGTATGAAAACTTGCACTCAATGATTGAATTTC
Organism: Istiophorus platypterus; assembly: GCA_016859345.1. Classification (NCBI taxonomy): domain Eukaryota; kingdom Metazoa; phylum Chordata; class Actinopteri; order Istiophoriformes; family Istiophoridae; genus Istiophorus; species Istiophorus platypterus. The sequence continues at coordinate 20,047,800 of CM029119.1, forward strand.
TCTCCACAAATTTTAATATAAAATGTCAAACTACATCCTGGGGCTGGAATGAGTCACTGAGTAGAACATGTCACAGCCCAACAAACTGACACCAAACTATACAAACCTACCGATGCTTAAACTGGAGCCACAGCTGGACTCTGACTCTTGCTTCTTTCATTTTTATTTCTTTATTCTCTTTTCCTCGTCTTTTGACAGGTGTCGAAAAATCTAATGCCTCTTGTGTTAAGCTGAAGAAATCTGAACTAAAAACAAAAACTAGTGAGTAGACTGTAGACATAATGTCCACACAAAGCATTAACTCATTCTCTAAACTTCCTATGGAAAAAAAAAAATGGGTCCCTGCCATTAACAAATCGGCTGCTTCATTTACCCCCCAAAAAAAAAAAAACCAGCTTCCTCTTAGCACAATCCTGCCAGGGATTATTTTTTCCTACAAAGTTGGTTTTGTAGTTTAATCATATAGAATCTTGATTTCTAGTAGATAGGGTTGACGTCAGACCAGGGGCAGGTTTTATGGTTCTCTGAAGATACACGTCAGCTTCTCTGCAGGTCTGTGCAGGAACCGTCGTTACAACATTCAACATTCACATCTAGCTAATGATCTGTTGTGTGGACCTGCCCCTCAAAACTCACTGAGTGGTTGACGAAGAAGGAAAGCATGTAAAAAGCATGTGAATGTTCTACAAAAAATCAGTGCAAATGTAAATAAAACAACCCAACAAACGTCTCCAAAGCCACAAACAGCCCAGTGAAACATGCTCCAACGTTACATCCCTGCTGGTGACCCCTACAGGCTGGACTGTTCGGGCTCATCGGACACTCGGTTCTGGAAGCTTTGGACTCCCTGCTGATCTCAGTCCCCACCAGGAGTCTGGGGGCTCAGTAGACACACCGGAAGATGCTGCAACAAGATGCCTTTTCATCCCAGAGTGGTTTTACATCTATGTCGGACCTGTACTCACCGAGAGGAACTCATTCACCCAGGTTCCAGTGTTTCAGTTCCATGTACCTTTGGATTGTACTCTATGTTCCAGGCTCTGTGAGCGATCAGGTCCAGGTCCAGATGGCAGCCCAGCTTCGCTGTAGAGATGACGTTCCTGCACAAAGACACACTGGGTGTGGACTTTTACAATAACACACTGTACGAACGCAGCAGTATTCAGAGAGAGGGGGCTTTAAAGCAACAGCACAGCCCACAAAACCATTCGACCTCATGAGGAGGACCATGCAATATGATCAAAAGCTCCAGAAGTGTTGTTTCCAGTGTCAAGAATGAATCTTCAAACTCAAGGTTTAAGCTAACAAAAACAAAGTCCTTAAAATGTTTTTTTAAAAAATGAAAATTTGTTCATAACTGGTTCTGTGATCACTGGGCAAAAGCCATCTGATGTATAAGACTGAGTGATAATATTGAAAGCTCCGGAGTGGCTACTAAATAGACCTTGTATTGAGTCTGCCTTGTTGTTACCTACTGTATCTGTGGGTTGATTTCCGGTAGCGTCATCACATGGATCACGGGCAACACGGGGGTCACGGGACGAGTGGAGGAGCCCCCCAGCTCCAGCAGGGAGGACGCACCCAGGACATGGGCCGCTCCCGTGGAATTCTGGGAGCTGTAGTCCAGAGCGGAGCAGTGCAGACCAGCTCTGCTCTGACTCTCTGCCGTTTGTCTGGTTTCATCTGAAACACATCAAAGAGCGTCTGCGGTGCAAAACGTCTTCTCCTCTCAGATGTTAGATCTGAACTGTTTCTGGCTTTAGACTCAGACTCAGTCAGAATGATAAATCCAGAATCCACACTTTATCCAGGTTCAGTATTCCAACTTTCTCTCCATTGACTCTTGTATTTGTTTAAACTGACATTACCCCACGCATGGTGTCTTTTTATTGTGATCATTTTTTAAAATTAAGATCCGAGATGACATTAAAAGTGTAAAAGTCACACAGAAACTCACCAGAGTGAAAATCCTTAACTAGAGAAAATAGATCACAATAATCCTATTATTCAAAATCATAAAAAATATTGCTTCACTATTAATTCAAATGAATATGGCAGGAAAATATCAGAAATAAAACTATAATACAATCATCTTACAGGAGCTTGTTTTTTGTGCATTTTTCAGTGAACGTTTTTGATTGACCGTAATGTATTTTTATATTATTTTTTATTTTTTTTAGGTTAACAAGAAGAGGATCTTTGCGTCAGTGTCTTATGTACTTTTTAGTGAGTCTCATCAACAATTCTGATTAATTTTTTTGGAAAATATATATAATTATTTTGTAATGATTTTCTTTTGAGTTCGTTTCTTTAAAATTTCTTAAATGTATTCTCAAATAATTTGTATAAACGTTTCTACCCACACTGATGCAGCTTAACTGCTGGATAATTTATAAAAATCTGTCGATTCCTGTCACAAGATAAAAATAGGGATTTTCTATCATCAGCATTGTTGCTGCTGCCCTTGCTGCTAAATTGGTTCCGGTGTTGTTGTTGCTGTTGTTGTACCTGTGTTGTCCTGACCGGACCCGTTCAGTGTCAGCAGCTCATCAGGCAGTAAACTGATGCACAGCTCCTCCTCCTCCGTCAGCTCCTCCTCCTCCTCCTTTGTCCTCAAGGAGTCCTGCAGTGGGAGAACCGCCGGGAGTTACCCCATTTCAGGAGGAGTCTGGTGATAGTCTCTGTTTGTCCTTCTGTCATTAGCCCCCACATCCAACACGCAGCCACAGCCTCTATTCAGAATTACCATGAAGTGGTCAAAGTATCTCTCCAGTGCCGACTTGTCCATGACCAAGTAACCTTCACACAGGCCTGTGTCTGCTCAACCACTGAATAAACCACTGTTAAACTGAAGTTACTGTCTCTGATCAGCTGACCTGGGGAGTCACAAAAGTGGTAAACGAACATGTGTTGACATTCAAGTGGGCTGGGTCATTGATGAGAACTCTGTTGCTCGGTGACGGAGAAAAGATGGATGTTGCGTTGTTCCGTTTCAAAAATAGTTAACGTTTTTATAAAGTTGTGAACATATTTGTCCTATAGGTTTTACTTTCTAGAATTTACAGTGAACATGACGTCACCTGAAAGCACCACCACCAATGGCTCATTAAGTTACATGTAAACATGACACAAAGAAGCATAAATTGTCACAAAATGCTTTGTTTTATCAAAAGGACTTTGGCTTCTTCTAATAAATAAGATTCAGGGAACTTAAAGGAGAAATTCACCATTTGGGGAAACAAACTTATTCCTTGTACGATTGTTTTGTCTGGTTGTTTTAATCTTTTCACAAACAGAAAAAGAAAGCGGTTCTGTTGTTAGAGGGGTTTGGTTCTGGAGCTTCAGTTTTGCTTTCATCCACCCGGTGCCTCTGTGCAGCGTCCCGGCTGGTCGCATGGCCTCAGACCCAGAAATAGTCCAGACCCGTATGTGCCTCTCTACAAAACGCAAACTGTGGTTCTTAAACTTGTGTTTTTGTCTGGATGAAACAAACCAGATGCAAAGCGTCGGTCAGTCGGCTTTAGATGTGTCGTAGGCGTCTTTTTTTGAATGCACTTTGAACAGAGCCTGGCTGGTTGCCCCTCCGCCCCCAGTCTTTATGCTGAGCCCCCGGGGGACTCCGCTGGCCTGTGGGACGCTGTCGTTTCTGCGTGCAGCCGCGTGCAGAGGCCAGTCCAAAGGGCATTTTCCCAGACACGATCATTCGAAGAAGAAAGGCTTAACTTCCCTGAACATTAGACTCTCTTCTGGACCTTTTAACTATCAGAGCGTTTTCGTAATGTACCAAATAAACTGTGTCAAGCCAGTGAACCGTTATTTGTCTGTAAAAAAAGCACATTCTGACACCTACAGTCGCAGACAGGAACAGCAGCGGTACCGGGCCGGGCTGATTGGCTCAGCGGCACCGGGCCCAAGTGATAAACCCACTGATGACGGAGGCTCCAAAGAAAGCTTTATGGGACTACAGAACGACAGCTGATGGGAATTTTAGGTAATTTCTTATAAAACAACTCGATTGGATCAGAAATCGCGAATTACTGAGGAGAAAGAGAATCACATGATCATTGTTCAGGTATTTTACTCTAATCAAGTGACTGGTTGCCCACATTGGGACTATATCACAAATATTATAATAAAACTTCAGACTAAAACCCATCTTTTAAATGTGTTTTCATTTCTCCATTCAGTGAAGATTATATCACAGAGTTTAGTGTAATTTATGGTTGATTTTACAGGGTTACCGGTGGGTTATAGTATAATGTATGAAAACAGGTGATGAAGATGCTCATTTAAATATTATTTACATCAACGTCCAAACATCCCCTCATAAACTTTAACCACCATCTACAGTTGTTTCTCCTCTGAAACGCTTAGAGTCTGAACCCCGTTGTTGGCCGACGTCATCCGAGTCAAAGGACAGACTGTGATTCATGGGTTTTAGTCCCTGACAGTTTGTTCTGCCCAGCAACATCCGGCAGGTCTTTACATCAGAGGCTGATCGGGGCCAATAACAACTTTTATTTTCTTTTTCCGGCTGCTGCTGCAGATTGAGCGTCAGTGATTTTGTTGCCGACTGTCAACGGCTCGTCTTCCTTTTCACCTTAGCGGATCTGGGGTCACGGGCCCGTCGGCTCTGCCTGTTTCGGTTTCAGTTGCCACCGGTGGAGATCGGAGGTGGCCCGTGAGGACGGCGCTGCCTGAGGACACACTCTCAGAGGACACGCTCTCAGAGTGTTATTATTTCTGCCGAGGGCCGCCTGTTTATCCAAACCTCAGATAATTACGCCGCCGGCCTCTCAGCGGCATAAACAGCCTCCTTCCTGTCGGCGGTTATCTCTCTGCTTCCAAGCAGCGCTGTCGGCGCCGAGATCAAGGGCTTCTCTTTATCGCTCGGTAGCGAGGGAACCCCAGAACCGAGAACCAGAACCCACGGGTCCCAAGGGGACCAGGAGAGAACCGCTGGGGTTCATCTCCTCCACTCATGTCCCTGAGCACAGTTTAGAGGCTCTGTCCTTTTTTCCATTAACTTTCCATTTTTTCCATCTCTTTCATTTATTTAATCCCTTTCAATCCTTCTTTTCTTCTTTCCTTCCTCCACACCGTCTTTCACTCCCTTTCCATTTTCATTCCTTCCTTCTTATCTTCCTTCTCTCTTTTCCGAATGCTCCGTCCTACCCCCTTTCCTACTTTCATTCACTTTGTTTCCTTCCCTCCTTCCTTTTTCTCCTTTGCCTTTCATCTTTTCCAGGCTTATCCACCTTCCTTTTTGTAACTTCCCTTTCTTTCTGTGCTTTTCCTTCTTTTCTGTTCCTTCTGTCCTTCCATTTGTCGTCTCCTTTTTGTGTCCTCCTTCCTCTCCTTCTGTCTTTCCTTCCTTCTATTTCCTTTCCTTTGCCTTCTGCCCCCTTCCTTCCTTCCTTTGTTTTCCATTTCTCCTTTCTTCTTTCCTTCTTTTTCCTTTCCCGTTACTCCCTCCATTCCGTTTTCCTTCTTTTCTCACTCTCTATTTTCCTACCCCTCTTTGCGTCCCTTCCTAATTTCCCCTTTCATTTATTCTACATTTTCTTTCCTTTCTCGTGTCCTTCTTCCACAGCTTCTATCTTTCCTTCCTTCTTTCCATTTGTTTTCCTTTGCTTTCTATTTTCCCTTTCTTCTTTCCTTCCCCATTACCCGTTTTCCTTCTTCGTTCACGTTCACGTTTTTCCTTCCCTTTTCTGCTCTCCTTCCTTCCCTCCTTCCCCCGTTGCTCTAATTCTTTACTTTCTGTTTTTTCTTCCCCTGCAGTAATTACACATTTTTTTTAAAAATCCTCCTGACTGGAGGCGTAGCCACTAAACCCGGGCTCTGGTCTTGATTTCTCCCCTCCCTCTGTGGAGGATCCCTGGACCGGCCCTAGACCACCTCGTCCCTTGCTCCCTGCCTAATTGGCTGCTGACGAGTGTGAGTCAGAACAGTGTTGAGGCCCGGCCGCCCCAGATGTGGGACTGGGCGTCCGTGCGGTGAGTTAACCGCGGTGAAACCTGAGCCCGGCCCGGCCCGGCCCGGCCCGGCCGACTGTATTTTGGGATGTTTTACACGGGGCAGGACAAAGACACGTTACCAGGCGGGAGCCGAGCCTGAGCAGATGTTCTCGCTCCGGGAAAAGACGAAGGAGAAAGCGAGGGAGCGCCGTCGTTTCTGCGGAGGGAGGAGGCTCCTCGACGGTAGGTGCTGCTCGGTTTCAGCCGCTTCTCCGGCTCCCGCTGCGGGTTTAGGGGAAGACGAGTAACCGACTGGTTAGTGCGCCGGGTCGCAGGAGAAGTGCAGCCGAGCGGACGGATTTTATCTCTGACCCACACCGACGCTTTAAAGGACAGAGCGCGCTTGGATCGGGTGGTCTCGGGGGGCTTTTAACTTTTCCGGAGCTTTCTACTGGCGTGTCGCTCTCCTCAGTCAGTCTGACCGGGTTTCGCCGCTTCCAGTAACTGATTAGCCAAAACAGTAGCCACGTGTGGACGCACACTAGCTCCATCTGTCCGCAGGCTGCTCCCTGACGGCCCGGGGGTCGGTGGTCCCCGGCCTCTACTGATACCTACCCGAGGTCAGGTACAACCGTCCTCACGCAGTCGCAGGTGAACCTGCTCTCTTCTACCCGTCAGTCAAGTAGCGGCAGGTAACTATGGCAATGGCACCTCTGCCGAGGAATCGGGTGGCTAACAAGCTTAGCCTGCGACTGACAGGGCTTGGTTAACCAGCGGATAACCAGCTAACCTAACTGACGAGACATAGTTTCTAGCAAAGGCCGGTTTAGAAGCAGTTAACAAGCAAATGTTACAAGCTAATGCCAGGTATTAGATACTGATTCAATTAACAAGCCCATCAGCTACAGACTTAGAAAGTAATAAGCAGCTCAAAAGTTAATGTAACCATCTACCAAGTAACTAACTAACTAATGAGTTAATGGGGCCAGCTAACAACTGAATAAGCTAATTAAGAAAGTAATTTAACCATCCATATGCTACCTAACAATTTCATATCTCCACCAAGCTAAATAACAATGTAAGGTTGACAGCTACTATCTAACTAACTAACTAGCAAATTAATGTAATGAGCCAGCCAACAACTAAGTAAGCTAACTAACAAGGTGAGGTTGCCAGTCAGCTACCAGTTAACTAATTAGCTAATATGACCAGATCTGTGACTAGCCATTAACCAGCTAAACAACCGAATTGAATTAACAGCTAATTTACTAGCTAGCTACCTAATTTCACAAACCGACTGTGTATTACAAACCAGCTAATCAACTTGGCTAACCAATGAAGTAATGTCAGATACAGCTAACCCCCAAGCTTATGTTACCACTAGCTACCAACTAACTTAACTAACAAGTTAATTTTATAGATTAGCTTACCATCTAATTAACTTACCTATTAACCTATTTTACTAGCCAGCTACAAATTTACAAGTGTTACAGAGTGTTATCTGGTAGCTATCAGCTAACTAACAGTTACTGGCCTGCTAACAGCTTGACTAATTAGTTATTGTTACCGGCCAGTCGACATGTAAAAGGTTAAAATGACTGTACACACAAAAGGATGATTTAAATATGGTTTGTTTTTTTATTGAGTTAATTCAAGTGTTTGATTTGAAATCAATGGAGGCAACACATCCATCCTGTCTGTTATTTTTCAGACACTAGGACTCCTCATAATGTTTCTGATTTTATTATTGGACAGTTGTACAAAACCTCATTTACCAAAATCACACAATTCGCTCCCCTCCCTCTGTCTTTTTTGTGTCCACCTGTGTCTGTCAGTTGTCCAGGGTGTAGAGGCCGGACCTGAGGGTACTGTAACACCTGTTACTTTAGTTAGTGTTTAGATCTTTAACTGACCTGTTTCCATCATCTCTGATCTGTCCGCAGATATGGCTGAAGATGTCCGTGGATTCTGATAACTCCTGTGTTTTGCTGTCATCGCGAGACTCCAGGACTTCCTGTGTTTTCCAAACCGCCGACGAGAAAGATGACCTCCCGGGAGTGGGGGAGGAGAGGTAACTGACTCGGAGCAGCCGCTTGCATATTCGTGATACTCAGATCATTTGTATTTGTTTACTTATACTACCGTGTTTATTGTTGTGTGTTTTTAAGTTTTTTTTCTAATATCTGAAAATCATATATCAGGGATTTGTAATGAGTCATGGAACATGTGCAGGGACCACAGGCTACGTTATATCTAGTAGGCTGTGGCCTTCGAAACTTTTCTGAAGGTTTTTTCCTGATGGGTTTTCAGACTGTTGACAATGGCAGCATGTTTTTATGTTCATGGTCTGCCATTTTATACATTAAACAATCGATCGGCTGATCAAAAACAGAATTATTTTATCAGTTGATGACAAGAATTCCATCGGTCAGGTTCTGATTCTTACTTCGATCGATCGGCTCCTACGTGAACACATTATTTTTCACCAAAGTTAAAAACTCTTTGGGTGATTTTATGAGAAAATTCTGCATTTCTTTTTCTTTCTTTTTTATTTGTGCTTTTCCCACTGCTTCATTTTAATGTACAATTTTTTAGCAGCTTTAAGAATCGAAAACCCAGTGTAGACAAGTGACCAAAAGAGTCAGTTATTGCAGGTTTGCAGGAGTTGCTATGACCTCTGATCTCTGGGAGGAGCCTCATGTCTTCAGGACTTATGTCTGTTTCTGAGGTCAAGGCCAGAAACTAAAAGTTTTCCTGCTGTTTTGCTCCTTGACTCTGGAACATTCTCCCATAAAGTGTCAGAGATTCATAATAGAGAACTTTTATTGGTTTGTCCTCTCTGTCCTTGTTTTGGTTGTTTTGGAGGTTTTGTCGTCTTTTATTCTCTTTTACCTTCTCTCCTGTCTGTTTTGATCAACAGTGCTATGCTAATATAACTTTATCTTGCCCCCTGCTGCTCCAGCTGAATGACTCCGACTCACCTGGTGTCTCTCTCCTCCTGTAGTGTCCTGGAGATGCTGAGCTACTCTAAGTTCTCCGACCTGGAGACATGGCTGTGTATGCCATCCTCGCTGTTGCTGCCAAGGGCTCTGGACTCCGGCCGCACCTCCTCCTCCTCCTCCAACCGCTCCTCCTCGCATGCGTCCAACCATTCCTCCAACTCCCCGCCGGTTTCCTCCTCTTCCTCCTCCTCCTCCCCGGCCTCCCATTCCCGGCGCTCCACCTGCAGCGAGCCAGGAGAGAGGTAAGGCCAGAGTCTGTGGTTATCATGTCCAAGGGTTAACTAACAATTTTAAAGACCACAAAAGGTGGTTTTGCTCATTTTATTAATCTGTTGCTGATTAATTTCTAAAAACCTACAGTTTTTCAATCTCTTTCTTGAAATTAAGAACACATGAATCATTCTAAAGGGGATCATACATATTCTAAGAGCCTTTCCTTAAAAATATTCGTGGTGTTGCACTCATCTGTTTACATAATAAGTGGAAGAAGTAGCTTCAGGGAACTTTTTGCCCGTTGACGCTCATTAAGTATTGATGAGTGAAAGGATGACTGCCAATTGCTGATGAATTTGCGGATTTTAAGACAATGTTTTCACTGGGCATCAGAGAAAAATTTTAAAATTGAGCTTGGAGTTGTGCAAAAGTCCTAATCAGCCTTATGATGTAAATCAAGTCAGTCAGATAAAACAAATCTGTGTTTTGCAGCTGCGTCGATTTGCTTGATCGACAGAAAATTAGGCAACAACTCTTCTAATTATCATTTTTGCCTCTGGTTTCAGCTTCTCCAAGCTGAGAATTTACTGCTTTTCTCTGTTTTATATCGTCATAAATGACGATGTATCTTCTAGTGTTGGGCTGTTTGTCGAGACATTTAAAGATGTCGCCTTGGAACTCTGATCAACGTTATGCGCTATTTTCTGACACTGGGAAGCAATGCATTCGTTTGGGACTATTATATGCGGCGGATTAATCCACATTTGGTGCTCCAGCTAGTATTAGTGGCAGAAGGACTCTGTGTGTGTGTGTGTGTGTGTGTGTGTGTGTGTGTGTGTGAGAGAGAGAGACTGAGTGTAAATAAAGCACAGTGTGTGTTGATGGTGATGAAGGAACATGTCTCCCGCTGTAACATTTTGTTTCACTGATAGTTTTCTCTGGCTCAGAGGAACCAGATACCTCAGGCTGTAGATACTCATGGTACGTGACGGTGCTGAGGACTGAGGAAAACCACTTTACTGAGATGTGAGTGCTTTTTGTGGTCAGATGATCACGGTGTCCCTTCAGATGGCCCGTTTGAACGTTTTACAGTAAATGCCCCGCAGACCCGGAGTTACACTGGAAGATAATGGTTTTGATGGACACCAGATGTCTTTGTAACGTTGTCTAAGTAGAGAGACTCACAGCTCAGCTGCGCCAGTTACCTAAAAAAGCGATCTGTCGAAACTGTGGTCGCTTCAGCGCCTGCTCCTCCGTCTGTTCCTCAGTCTGCTCCTCCAGCCAGCAGAAACATTGTTCCTCCGATGTTGGAACTCATGGAAGTATTTGTCTGGCACCGTGTCGACGGCAGTCATGTAGGGAATGATAAGCTAAGAGCCTGCAGGAAGCCCAAGGGGAAACACTGGTGTTTATAGATTGGGGGGGGTACTGTTAATATAAGGAAGCGTAGTCATTCTGACTGTGTGCTGTATAGCAGGAGGGCTCCTTAGACTGATGTATAGAGGGCATGGGTGTGTTAGGACTGAGTGGTCGGTTTGTCGGCTCCAGCCCCTGGAAGGTCCTTGTCTGTCCCGAGGAATATTCCTCGTGCTGTCCTGAAACCCATCAACAAGCAACTGCTCGCTCAGAACACACAGTCTCTTCAGCTAAAAGAGTTACTATTAAAAATAAAGGAAAAGGAAAGTTTGGAGGCTGGTCCTAGAAGATTTTAGAGTCCTCAGGAGGCTTGTTCCATCAGCCAGAGACATAAAAAACTAAAGACGGCCTCCTCCAAGCCCCGAGAGATCTGAGCGGCTCCAGGGTTTTTCAGCATGTCTGACATGCTTTAACAATTATTGCTCCATAGACAAGGAAAACAACCTCAGAGTCAACACTAGAGGGTAGTGGGACGGGTGCTGTGCCGACCCAGATGAAGGTAGCAGGGCTTTTAGCTTCAGGCTGTAATCTCTGATTGCTGTGACCTGTTTATACTGATCCAGCCTCTCTCTTGGACTCCGGATGGAAGAGCCGTGTATTTGCACAATCCAGCAGTTTGATAGATTCGGGTTTGTGGCAGCTTTTCTCTGTGACCAGATGGGATTTTATTTCGTGAGTTTTAAAGTATTTACTGGTCACTCAAACTCTGGAGTAGAGCATTTGTTTTCAATTTGAGAAGTAAGAAAAAATTAATTTATAAAACCAAGAAAACATCTCATGTCTGTCAGATGGAAAATTAATCGGCCTTGGATTTGAATAAAGAACATTTTTGTGAAGAAGGAATTCATTTCGTTTAATCTAAGACAGCAGAGACTGGCTGTGATCAGTTCTGCAGGCTCTGTGATCAATGCCGATTGATACCTATCAGTTCTGTGTTAACATACGTTTCAGTCGTGCGCTTGGCAGCTATCGGCCAAACGATGCACTTATTGATAAGCAGCCTGATGCACTGCGTCCTGCACCAGCACACACTGCAGGTCCTGGAACCGGGTCCACGGTGTTTGCACTGTGGCCAAATGATATCTGCATCTGTGTTTTTTGCTGGCAGAAAAGCAGGGATTTCATCAGGCCGCTGGTATTAAGGGTCAGGGAACGTCGACCTCACTGTTCATAATCTGTGCCTATTGTGTTTTTAACCCAGTCTGCTTCCTATCTTTGGGGCCCATCATTAAATAAAAATTGGCTGATAGGACAATTGATGCCTAAACCTTGTTGCTGAAATAACGACATCTGCTTCTGCAGGGATCTGTGGACAGACATTAGTTTCCCAAGCATGAAGGGATTGTAGTGTTTTGAGCCAGAGAACAGTGATGGGACAGTTCACTGGTCCTGGGATGGAGACCACAGCTCAGAGCATCTGTTTCCTCTCGCTGTCCACAGGTGTTAAACTAAAGCAGATGATGTTTTCATCTAAACATGTTTCATATCCACATCTGCAGGTCTGAACTGATGACCTGGATCTGGCTCTAGCTAACCCAGTCCAGTAACACTGTGTCCATGTTGACTACACTATACATCAAAACAATGATGTTAGCAAACCAGATTGCATAGCTGTTGGAGTTCCCACTGCAAATGCAACAGAAGCCACTCGCCCTCCCTTGTTGGAAGTTTCCTGCATTCATGTGCTGCAACTACCAAACGTGACAGTGGGGGTTTTAAAGTGTAGCGACGTAGATGTGATGCGGTGAAGCTTGTCAATCAGAGATGCCCCCTTGGTCCTGCAGAGGAAGTGGTTAAACCCCAGAATCAGATCATGGCGGAGCTGCAACTACATGGTGTCAGAGGTTGGGGAGGATACACAGCAAGTTATCCATTAACTCTGTCACAGAAGATTCTTCATTAATGGTCCAAGTACAGTCAGGGAAGTGGCAGCCATTTTGTTTTCACAATAACCTTCCCACACAGTCTGTTGAGTATTTGTTCTGGGGTTCTGGGGCTCACTTGATCTTCATCAGCAGAGGGAGTTGTCCAGTTGTCATGGAGCTGTAGATGTATAAGTTTCCATATTTTCTGAGCACTTCAAAGACTTCAGGGCCAACATGGACCAGAACAGGGACTGACCAACCCGGGGTATGTGCTAATTAGAGCCCCAGCTAACGATTGTATTTCATTATAGATGCAGATTCTTTTCTTGATTAATCATGTGGTCTGATTGTCAGAAAACTGAAAAACCACCACCACAATTTCCTAAAGCCCAAGGCGAGTTTGAGAAATTGTCTCATTTTGTTCGACCAACAGTCCAAAACCCAAAGAACCAGAACCCATTTAATTCATGATGACACAAAAAAGAAATGCAGCAAAGCCTCACACGACACAGAGAAGATGGAGCCAGAGAATTTTTGGCAGTTCTGCTTGAAAAATGACTTTGGCAACTTACTATCAAAATAGTTTTCCATCAGTTTTCTGCAGATAAACAACCTGATTAACTGACTAATCATTTCAGTTCCATCGCTTTTCTGACAAATTAGTTCCTCGCTGGACCCAGTGAGAACATTTTTGGTATGGAGCTAAAAAATGTAACGCAATAGCTGATAGTAGAGACTCTGACTTTGATTAAAAACATGAACAAAATAACTTTATTTGATGTGGATCGATCATGTTGGGGCCGAGTCCTGATCCACTTAATCTGGTCGGTAGGTTCTGGTGGATCAGAATGGTTCCTCCCAAGACAAGAAGTCTTAAGAAACTGTGTGATTTGTTTTTACACCTTTTTGCTTGTTGTAATGTAAATAATTATCAGTGTAATTTGGATTAAACTCAAATGCTCCCTGGACTTTGTGTCGATCAGAAGATGAGAACTGAAGATATAAATGAGATATGACCTGACGATGTGACTAAATCTCCATTTTGATTTCATCTGGTTTTCATGTTAGCTCTAACCCGTTGGTACTAAAGTGACGTACCCGTTGAGGCGATGTCATGTCCGGTCAACACAGAACCGGTGGTGTCGTTTGGTAGAGAAATAACAACTGTTAAAGCTGCATTATTCCTTAAACCATGTAAAACGGTTGACTGTTCCTAAGTGAACTTATTAAAAACTGTGCAGCTGCAAGCACCTTGTCCACTGTGTCTGTTTTTTGGTTATTTTCAAAGTAATCATCAGTGACTTCCCTACAATGAACACACCTGTAAAGCTTCTGTATGTGAAGACACTGCATCATAAAACACTTTATTTGCTGGAGGACAAATCCTGAATCTTTGTTCATGACTCCGGAGTCACCAGAAACACGATGGGATGCTGAAGTTTCTGTGCTTCAACCTCCAGGTCATCGGAGAGGGACGCCACCTTTCTCTCTCCCACGCCGGGGAAGGAGATGCCATTTCTGGCCAGGCCCCTCCTCTCCTCCACCCCAGCCTCTGCGGAGCTGAGCCTGGGGGCGTCAGCGGGAGACTCCACCCCCCAGGGCGGGGTCAGCATCAGGAAACGGCGGCGGCTTGCTGCGAGTCCTGGAGGACTCCACTGGAACTCTGCAGGTGAGACCAGAGTCCGAGGTTTAACAGAAACATGATTGGACCCAATGTGCCACACATTTATAACAATGAGTTTGGACGAAATATTAGACACACTGCTCACAACAGCATCTAAAGGCTGTTTCTACAGTAACTAATCATTTTAACTCTCATGGGGCGCTATTCCAGGAAGTTAGATCAGCCTTGGTTAGTTTTTTCTAGGAGGACCTAATAACCTTCGTTTGGATCCATAATTAAAGATTACATGTGCAATAAACACTGAAAAGGCATATGTCCCCAAAAAAAAAAGTCACAATCAACTGTGAATTGTGCCTGAATCTGAGCATCATAGGGCCCAAACCTCTGAGATCTGAGGGTCTGGGAATATCGAGATCAGTAGTTTAGTAACAGTTTGATAATGGTTCAGAGATGTAAACAGTTAACATCTGAGTTGGTCTGTATTTATATAACAGTGTCATTAACAGGCAGCTCACTTGGTGTCTGCACTTGTAAAAATGTATATTTTAAAGGCTCATTATTATGGTTTTATACTCTCTGTAACACTGTGGCACTGTGTTAACAATCTAACTCATAACTTTATTTATCAGCCCTGGAACTCAAACCATTTTCTGATCCTCCACAGAATGGAATATTTAAAGATTAAATTAATATAATAAACGTGAGAAGCAGAGTGGACTAAGAAAATCTTTGGACACAGTCTATATTGTCTGTATTTATATTCAACAGGTGCCTTAAACTTTATCACAGTGCTGTTAATCCAGAATGTTCTGGTGTATGAAACCCAGTATAAAGACAAAGCAGAACCTAGAAGGAAAGGTTTACAGGTGGAGAAGGTTCTGAGTGTAGTTACAGTTGTTGGTTAGAGATGAATACCAGAGAACATCAGCAGGTTGATTCTAGTACCAAAGAAGTCGGCAGCAGGGTCAACATCAAGTGGTAGGTATGTTTTAATGTCAGGAACGTTTTACACACACACACACACACACACACACACACACACACAGACTGGTGGTCCTGTTTATACTGTCCAGGGGCTTTGCTTCCTGTGTTGGTCACACTGTCCTTTAGCTCCACCCTTCTGGAGAATGATAATTAGCTTCCTGTGGAGCAGATTACAGCCACGGAGTCTCCTCGTCCGCAGTAGAACATCCATCAGGTGTTTGACTCTGCTCACTCTCCACCTTTATAGCTCAGGGCTCATTGTTGTTGGTTTTAAAATAATCGACTCCATCAGTGGTTGTTTTTTTGGGGGGAGGTTTTTTTTTTTTGTTTTTTTTTTCAGATTTACTGTTTTTCCTCGTTCTGTCACTTCTCTTTGCACTGATCCTCACTGGATTTTACCAGAAATAAAATCAGATCTACCGACTAGGCAGTGCAGCGGGTTAGAAACATTCGAACCATCCCCCGTCTGTAACTTTACTACTACTGTCAAATAAAATGCCAAAAACCATCACATCAGGAGCTAAATGACATGTAAAAAAAGAACTAAAAGCTCAGACACAGTCTTTTGTGCCTATTCTGCCCTTATGGGGGGAGGTTTTTCATTGGGGGAGGTTGAATTAATGGCTTCAGTTTTTCTAAAATCCCGGCTACAGCCCTGGTGACGGTTACAATTTCCATCCATCCACCAGTCTCTGGAGAATCCATCTTTTTTAATGTTAATTCAGGAATTACCGAGAAACCTCCTCCGACTGTCCCTTCTCCCAAATAAACACAGGCACAGAGTGAAAATACAGCCCTAATTACACTGTTGTTTGTTTTCTCTGTTTTCCCACTCTCTCCTTTCATTTTTGTCTAATGTAATTTTTCATGTTCTCATCCTGTTTTATGTTTTGTTTTTTTTTTTTTTTTTTTTTCTGTTTTAGCCACGGGCCGTTTCAATCCTCAAGGGGATTCTGTTTCCTCTGGTGCTGGGTCGGAGTTTCTGTGCCGGCAGCTTTTGTGGCCGCACAGATTCCTGCTAGTAGTCCTCAGTGTTAAATATGATCATGAGACAAAATCATGACGTTAAAATGCAGGGAAAAAAAACAATAACACAACAACATAAAACCATCTTTCCCTTTGTGATATCACTTGCCCGGCAGCAGCGATCTCATCACTTGCACCATTTGAATGCCAAGCATATTGTCAACTCCGCTTCCCATGACGAGAGCATGACCTTAGAGCTTTCAGATCTCTGTGGTGCGTCACATGTGAACTTTACTCCCAACTCTTATTCTGTTTGCGTCGTTTCAGAGCCTTGAAGTTCCTCATGTTACAACGGCAAACACAAGCATCTGCCATGTGTGTTTTTAGGGCCGAAGTTCACAACTAGGATATAAGAAAGCACATCTAGGAAAATGAAATCCGTAGATCCTGCTAAACAACCAGTGTAACGACATCTGACACCAGGCTTTAGGATAAAAAAACTCCACCATGGAAAAGTTTCGCTCAACTTTTTAAATCTCTAAGAGAAGCTCTGCCTTAACAGTTAAAACCGGTAAGAAATGAAAAAGCTCCATCACACTTTGAAAAAATGTGTACATTTTTAGGATCTTTCCCTGTGATGTGCCACAATGGATTTTAAGAACCAGTCTTATGATAAATTTGACCCTTGACTTGAGACAGTGTCTGTGTCTCATGAGACACTTTGACTTCTGCATTTAATGCTTTAGGTGTACATGAAGTGGGAGAAGGGGGGGGCTTTGCTGGATATGGTTGGCGGCTGGGGGGGGGGGGGGGAT
The DNA here is from genome assembly GCA_016859345.1 of Istiophorus platypterus. NCBI lineage: Eukaryota > Metazoa > Chordata > Actinopteri > Istiophoriformes > Istiophoridae > Istiophorus > Istiophorus platypterus. The sequence continues at coordinate 20,064,645 of CM029119.1, forward strand.
AAGGTGTATGATTGATTGAAAACTGTATGTCTGTTTTGACATATGACTGAAGTGAGTATTTTTTGAGTTCTACTCTTGTATTCTTTTAATTGCATCAGTTACATAAGTGTTAGTGTCTACCTGTCCAAGTAATGCTAAAGGGCAGCTAAAGGGGGCTGAATCTGGAACCTCAGTGTTTTTACACTTTAAAAGGTAAAAATGGAAACTGAATCTTACCTACTGTCTTTAAAAAGTTTGTGTGAAAGGAGCAACTTTTTTGAAACTCATTCCATTGTGATTTCCCGAGATGTAGATTTTCCTTCCGCTGTTTTCAAGTTTGCTGTGATGAGCAGCAGACAGATTTAACAGTATAGTTTGGTGTCTCTGATTCCCTGCGGACCCTCTCCTCTGCTCCCGTTATTACATCTTCTATGTAAATCTATGGAGTGGGACAAGTTGGTCATTTTTTCCCTCGGTTTTCATCTCAAGCGTTCGTGTCTTCATGTGGCTTCTCTGCACTTGCATATGTTTTGTCTCAGGTTCGTATTTTACCTCCTTTGGTGTGTCTGATAACACCAGAGAGCCAGAAATCCACATTTATTCACCAGTGTTCCATACACATTCAGTCCAGACCGGAGTTTGGTGTCTGACCCCCGACCACTAGAGGGAGCCATGACTCCAGCTGTGAGGAAGAGGGTCAGAGTCGGTCCAGTCCTGGTCTTTGTGTTCAACCTGAACCTTCAGCACGCATCACTGAACTTGTTTGTTGTAAAAAGTTTTGTGTCACTGGTAATGTGGTGTCATCATATCAGATAAAAGCAAAAAATTTTTCAAAATAATGAACCAGGCACAATGTTTGCTGCTAAAGCTTCAGGTTTGTAGCAGACTGACATAAAATCTGAATAAAGTCGCTAACAGCTGAGTTATCTTCATCAGTCATATGAACACAAATCTTGTTTAACTGATTGTGCTCTAGAGCGATGAGTCCATCCACGACCCGCCCCCCCGGTTCTCAATGGTCAAGTTTTTCAAACCTAATTCTAGAAGAAAGGTATTTTCTGGTGTTGAGTTGATGTGGCAGCTGCAAAACATTTGTTGCTGGAAGTTACATGGAAATATCAGCTGTAATGAGACTGTATAGTCCAGGGCCCCCATCCCGATCGGGGCCCCCCACATCCTTCAGGTCCCCTGATTCCAACAGAGCAGATGGGGTTTTTTTGTTTTTTTTGATGTAGATTTAGAAAATCACCAGGTTTTCTTTGTCATTCTAAAACCTTTTTATATATTCTGCTGCATCACTCTGCCCAGCAGGTGTCTGCCCCCCCCCCCCATCTCACTCTTTCTCTCTCTTTCGCTCTCTCTCTTTGAAGTTCATCATTTCATGGGCTTTTTTGAAATCCTGTGTGTGGTGGGGGGGCAGTCAAATTCAGGTCAGCTATAACTATCAAAACGTTTTTCCTCATTTAAATGAAGCCCTTATTAAGCAGAACCCCCCCCCCCCCCCCCACCACACACACACACACACACACACTCACACGTTTATCTAGAATGGAAATAAAGGTCACCTGTGGAGTCCTCTGTCCACATAATATCATTACAATTAATGTAAAACTCAATACAGTTGAGACAGGTCAGGGCATGTTCAAAAACTCAGAATCACTCTTTAAAGTTAGCAGTGAAATCCATTTTTTTTAGTCATTTTTGATGTACATTCCATTCATTGTTTCATACAGCTGATCCTGGTCCAGGTCTGTAGCGAGATGGTTTCACCTACGATGCTTAGAAAGAAGTCAGGCTCAACGAATGCAACACAGAACTGGTGAAAAATAGTTTGTCAAAAAGAAAGAAATGCCTTTGTCTCCTGTGCCACACTCTGCAAACAAAACCCAAAACACATCAGACAAAAAATAGAAGTTAGTCAGCAGAGACGTTTTCCTAAAAGCCTTGACACCCCCCCCAATCATCTGTAAAACGGTCAGAGATCACATAACAAACAAAGGCAGTCCATTACCCCTGCCTGTTATCTCATTCCTCTTCATGGAAATGAATCTTGACACCCCCGGGGGCGCGCTCAAAGTTAATTTTCAGAACTGACAAAGGCCGCATTCACAGCCGAATTTGTTCATGTTTCGTGTTTCATCGCATCTCTGCAGCATTTTTCTCCTTTTTTGTCCTGTTTCTTTTAACTGAGTGAAATCTCTGAAGCCTTTAAAGCTATAAAAAACCTTAATAAAAAATTCTGTCATGTTCACATTGTTCTTACTGGAAAAGTCTTCACTTGTGGAAGAACAATCTTTATAGTCTGTAGTTTCATACGAGCCCATTTATCTTAGTTTAAAGCTGCTGCTGTGAGAAACCATAACCAGAATATGTTGGAATAATAATATTGTGATTATTAATAATATCTAAAAATGTGTCTCTGTTGCCTTAAAAGGGTAAATTTAATGGTTTGACGTTCTTCAAAGGATACCTCTAGCCTGAACTCACTCCAACATCTGCGTGTCTTTGTAGACTCGACACATGAATCATACAGAGGGGAGCGAAGGTCTCTCCTAGAAAACGCTCATGGACTTGCACTCGGTTGTTCATATTAAATGTGACAAAAGTAGTTCGAGACAGACGCTTCACGCCCCCTTACACCTGACCAATCCCGGTGTAAAATGGACACGGATGTCTGATGCTCTGTTTTAGAAAGCCCCCCAGGTTCCCACCTCAGACTGACTCCAGTGGAGCCGGTTCTGAGGGTTTTGATTCATCCTCTGGATGAGATGTGGAAGAACGGTAACAAACCCGAGCTGCTGCCTCACCCTTGCTCTTGTAACGACATTAAACTTTTGGATTTCATCGTCTTTGGTTTGCAGGAAGAGGCAAATACAAAGATTTCACTACATGTTAACATTTCATACATTAGAATGTGGACTAGATTTCGGGATTTGGTGTAAAATATGATTTTTAAGTTGAAATCACACTAAAATGAAAGATTTGGCACAAAACATGGAAATTTGTTTTGTTTTTGTTTTTCTGCAAAATTTGCAGAGATTAAAAGCAAGCAACTCCAGTGATTGGTTGAGTTTTTTGTCAATTTTAGTGATCGTGACTGATCAGGAATCTGTTAGAGCCTCCAGTGTCCTGTTCATGGGACCCATGAGGTTTTTTTCTTTTCCTGCCTGAAGCAGATTATCTGCAGGATGAACGGATCCAAGGAGCCTCCACTCTTTTATCTGTTGAGCCTTCTCATGTAGTTTTAATGCAGCAGCTCAGGTAGTCAGACAACACAAACACACACACACACACACACACACAATGAATGGATGGAAACATGAAACCCGTCCAGCTGAAGGAGCAGAACCAGCCCGAGGCTCTGTTCAGAGAGGTGTTCAGGACTGAGCAGTGTTAGAATTTGACTTTTGGATGCGAGATTTTTAAAACACGGCTCTCTGACGTGCTGACGTTTTTCTCTCACGTCTTTTATCTTTAAATTTTTACATTTCATCTGACTGGCGGGAGGGTTCGACCTGTGCTTTCATAAGTCAGCTGAGAATCCTCAAAAACCAATGATGTAAATGAATCTATGCGTTTCGCCATTGTAAATAAAAAGCATCTATAATGATTAATGAGCATTTGCCAATAAAACGCATTGAACTCATTACAACCATATAATGGAAATCAACATTTACTCTGATGTCTCAAATATTTGTAGAAACATTTAACTGTAATTTACGGTTATGTTTTTACATTACAGCAGATTTTTGATATTTGTCAAACTGAAACTGGTTTACTTTTTGCTTTGAATAGTCAATTTAAACAACAGGAATTTACAGTGACGACCAATGTGATGACAGGATTTGCTCTTCATCAATGATTGTCATTTTTACCTTTACACAAGTGTTTTATTGTACTTTCTGTGCGTGTGTGTTACTGTTGCCATGTGTGGTGTACAGTAACAGCAGGGTGTCTTTGGTTTCTCTCTCGTTCAGGTTCAGTGCAGCGTGACTTCTGGTCACCTGATCCCTCTCCTGGGTCGGGGGGGAGCGTTGGAGCAGGTGGGGGTGGGAGGACCCTCCCCCGGGCAGAGGTGGGCGGGGCGTCCCCGGTGTGCGCCGGCGAACGGGCAGCCTTGAGGAAAACGGTTTCGGTTGATGACCGACTGCTGCAGCCGGCGGGCGCCGAGCAGCGACACCTGAGGCTGCTGAGTCGACTGGAGAGAGGCAGGAAGAAGCTGAGGAATATCCACGTGAGTCGTCTTTTCTTATTTTGGGTTTTTATCGCTGTTATTCATTTTATATAATTAATTTTTACATAATTTAGATTTAATTGATCGAGCAGAAAGAGGAACACACCTTTTTGAGACGTATTTTAGATGATATTTAGTGTGTTTGGATAATGATTGCGTTCGCACCAAAACTACAACTCAAGTCACGTCACAAGCCCCCGGATGTTTGGCCATCTTGGCTGCAGTTCAGACATTATATTGTAATGACCTCTCTTCACCACAGGAGGCGACTTAAAGGTGAAACGCAAGTCCCCCTTTGGTTAAAGGGAACCGACTCCATGGCCTTAATTAGAGACTGGCCTTGTTTGTTTGTTCTTGACAAAACCATCTTTGATTTCAGACGCCCCAGTGAATTTGGAAGCAGTTCAGAGCTCTTCCCTCATGCCCAGCCTTAAATTGATGTAATGTTGTGTTGTAATGTTTTGTTATGTTGTTTTGCATTGTGTCCTGTGGTCTTCTGGGCCCTTGATTAGCTTTTGTTGTGTCTTGGATTTTCAACAATCCGACTTTTTCAAACAGGGCTAATTTTCCGTTGACCCTCTGTGGTTGAGCTCCCTCGGCCTCCGGTCGTCAAGAAGCTGCATCGGTTTGGGTTTTCTTCTTGTTGTTTTTGTTGTTGTTGTTTTTCTGTTTGGATGCGTGTTTCAGTTCTGTTCTATCCTGGACTCATTGAACCTCTTGAGTTACACACTAAGACACACTCGTGCTGCGGTGAGCCAGAGGCTGACACAAAGGCAGCGCTACAGATGAATGAATAAAAAAAAGAAGCTCAAATTAGAAGCTTTTAGCGAGTTCACAACTTCACACTGTACAAGAGAAAGTGCCGTTGAAGGACAAAGGTCCGGCCGACTTGACGTCAGACCTGTAATCATATTGAAGAAGAAGAACAGTCAGTTCAGGAGCCAAAAATACACCAAGCCATTGTGTCTCAGGCCCATTTGTTTGACAGAATTCAGTACTAATGTGGGTGTGAAGAAAAAGGCTCTGAGACAAGGAGAAATATCACTGAAACCAACAGAGTAGAAGAGTTAGGTCCGAAGTTCCAGGAGACAGAAGAAAAACGTGGCCCAACAGTGGCAAAGGATGGTCTTGAATTTTTAGCTATCAACCACTAATTTGAATGATAGGACATTTATCTGCCGTGTTTATTGTGGCTTTGTTCCTGAGTTGTCTAGGATTTTTAAAAGTTAGTAGTGAGTCATTCTGTTATGATAATTAGATCTAGTGTTGTGTGTCATGGGCCTGGATTATTATTATATATTTGATTTCTTTGTCTGCGCGTGTGTGAGTTGAATAATTGAAATATCAGAGAGAAAAAGTGACATTTTTTTATCCCGCTTTGGGAAGAAATGAAGTCAGTAGTCAGTGGTTATTGGTGACTGTTGGACTGTGTGATTGACCTTTGGGGACAGCGCCACTTAGAGCCAGAACGAGGCCTCACAGTCTCTATGTCTCAGGGTAGAGACGACATCTAAGGGTTGTTGTTATTTAACACCCCCCCCCCCCCCCCCAGCGTTGAGTCGTACTGTAACTGTTGAATCAGCGATGAATGTGCAGTGGTGGAGGCAGCACTGACACGTCTGATATCTGAGTAAAGAGGATGACTCTTGGGTCCTTTTTTTTTTAAGGCCAAGCGGGTTTTGGGAGGAAAAGGCTGCGTGTTTTATTGTTGCTGATCTTTGCTGGTTGATTCGTTCTTATATCACCTGTGGAAGCTGTTTTATGTAATTATATTATTATAGATATATTATAATTCCAATCATCAGGATGTTGAATAGTTACTTAGCATTTTTCAAATCTGACACTCAACATGCCTTTTTGTCATTGTAATAATTCCTGCTGTTCTCAGCTCTATGCAGCTTTTTATCCTCTTTCAGCTCCTAGTTTTGGTTTTCTGCCTGTTTTCTTACAGAGAAAGTAAATCAGTAAGCAGCCACTGTCCTCTACCTGACAGACAGAACCAGTCAGAGACCAGCTGGTGAACATAGTGGAGCATTTAGCTGCTAAAGAGCCAGAGGTTTCCCTCAGGAGCTGGTGGAGCCCAAAACCAAAAAGAGAAGACGAATGAAAGGGAGAAAAAAGACCAAAAAAAAGAACAAGCATTGACAGAAGCACGAGTCCAAGACCCTGAAGGATTAATGTTAAAGAAAACAAACAAAAAAATGCTTAAAACTTTTTCTGCAAAATGAAATCCAGTGACTCAGTAAATCAGAGTTTATTTTTCTCATGTGGATGATTAAACATCAGCTTTATTATATCAGAGGCATTTTGGCATTTGGACTGTTGGACTTTCCACACAAGGAAAAATGAGGCGTAGACAAATGATGATTTCATAAAACTGTACTGTAACTATACGGCATCTACCTAAAAAAGGGCCCGACTAATGTTAGATTCCATCAAAGATTCCAGAATCTGGGAACAAAACCGTCTTCGGGGCAGGATGAGTCTGTCTTCTGCTCCCTGGGTTCTGATGAGCAGTTTTCGGTCTAGATTTCTGGACATTTCAGCATCACATGGGTCGGTCGTGCCGCTCACCGGCGTCGGTTGTCGGGGAATCATCACACGTTGCTCTGTGTGGCTGCTGATCCTGGATCAGACGTAGTTTATCTCCCAGGAACATTTAACAGAAGTGACTAGGAAACCACAGCAGTTTCTTTTTCTCTGAGGAACAACACTCCTTCACTGCTTAACACACACTGTGGGCGAGAGCAAGGTACAGTAGCTGGCTGTCGCTGACCTGGGAGCAGATGTAATAAAGCTGCTAGATTTTTGAAGAGTTGATGAACATTGCTAGGGTGTATAAGGGCACTAACCTGTCTCCTGACTCACAGAGCCCAGTTACCTTCTAGACTCTCTGTTGTACCTAATCTAATGATACAGTTCTCATTTCATAGCTTTTTACAGTTATATATCTCAACACATAATACAAACACATCTCAGGTCAGATAAGCTTTCTTTAACACAACGCCAGCAGCAACCCGCTGAAAGTGTTGAGTAGTGAAGCTTAATTAATTTACTCTGAGACCCAAGTGATTTGTTTTAAAGGCAGTGTAGCTGACAGCGAGTGACATGCATCCAAGCAGCCACGCCTGTTGTTTTCTGACTGAAATCAATTACGCCGCTGGCATCGTGACGCACGTTAAAAACTCCAAAAATGTTACTGACGTTGCAGTGAGGAGTTGCTAGGTAGCGTCTCCTTTCCGGCTCCTCCTCCTTCTTCTCTGCTGTCGTACAGACCATCTCCTCCGATGTCTTTTGTTTCCGCATCGCAGTAAATTAAGAAAAAACTAAAACTGCTGTTCAACATCTGTCGGCTCCAACTCCATCAAGATCCGCCTGTGGGAAACAGCGGTGGCATATAAACGCCGCTGCCAACTAGTGGTTTAGTGGTCTAAATGCAGAGCGACACCCAAGCAGGAGTATGAATGCTCAAGAGTTCGTAGAACACTTAGGGAAGCTACGGTGTAGACTCAGCTTAAAAGCATAAAATCTGGTCTCCTCAGAAGCAGCAGTTTTGTCGGATCAGGCCAACACGACGGCCGCCGTACACCGACTCCCTCTGTCTCCACGCTGCGTCCGATGTGTGCTACCTGCTACAGGTTAAAGCAGCGACCACCTTTCCACTGTTTTTTTCTCCACTGCTCAACCGGTTGGTTTCTTCTGTGATGATCACAGCCTCCTGGGGCCATAGACTTCATTCAGTCAGGCAGTTTAATCGTTGAACTCGGGGTCTGGAGGTTTGGGCTGAAGGTTTTTCCCTCTGGAAGGATGGAAGGTGATTTGAGGGAAAAAGATGCAGGTCTTCATCTGCGCTGAAGTAAATTCCTCTGTTCTGGTGTCACACTGGTGTCAATGTGCATCTTAGTGTGTGTCAGTGTGTATCTCAGTGCGTGTCAGTGTGTATCTCTGTGTGTATCTCTGTGTGTATCTCTGTGTGTATCTCTGTGTGTATCTCAGTGTGTGTCAGAGTGTGTCAGTGTTTATCTCAGTGTGTGACAGTGTGTATCTCTGCGTGTGTCTGTGTGTGTCAGTGTGTAGCTCATTGTATGTGTCAGAGTATGTCAGCGTGTATCTCTGCGTGTATCTCAGAGCGTGTCAGTGTGTATCTCAGAGTGTGTATCTCAGTTTGTGCCTGTGTGTGTCATTGTGTGTCAGTGTGTATCTCAGTGTGTGTCTGTGTGTATCTCAGTGTTTGTCTGTGTGTGTCAGTGTGTCTGTGTGTATCTTAGTGTGTGTGTCAGATTGTGTCAGTGTGTATCTCAGTGTGTCAGTGTGTATCTCAGAGTGTGTCTGTGTGTATCTCAGAGTGTGTCTGTGTGTATCTCTGTGTATCTCGGTTTGTGTCTGTGTGTGTGTGTCAGAGTGTGTGTCTGTGTGTATCTCAGTGTGTGTCTGTGTATGTCTGTGTGTGTCAGTGTATGTGTGTCTGATTGTGTCAGTGTGTATCTGAGTGTGTGTGTGTGTGTGTGTGTGTCAGAGTGTGTCAGTGTGTATCTCAGTGTGTCTGTGTGTATCTCTGTGTATCTCAGTTTGTGTTTGTGTCTGTGTGTGTCTGTGTGTGTCTGTGTGTGTCAGTGTGTGTCAGTGTGTCTGTGTGTATCTTAGTGTGTGTGTCAGATTGTGTCAGTGTGTATCTCAGTGTGTCTGTGTGTGTGTGTGTGTGTCAGAGTGTGTCTGTGTGTGTATCATAGTGTGTCAGTGTGTATCTCAGTGTGTCAGTGTGTATCTCAGTGTGTCTGTGTGTATCTCAGAGTGTGTCTGTGTGTGTGTGTGAGAGTGTGTCTGTGTGTGTATCTCAGTGTGTCTGTGTGTATCTCAGAGTGTGTCTGTGTGTATCTCAGAGTGTGTCAGTGTGTGTGTGTGTGTGAGAGTGTGTCTGTGTGTGTGACTAATTCAGCTCTCCCCGGGTCCCTTCTCTAACTGGTCTCTAACTGGTATCTCAGTGTGTCAGTGTGTATCTCAGAGTGTGTCTGTGTGTATCTCTGTGTATCTCGGTTTGTGTCTGTGTGTGTGTGTCAGAGTGTGTGTCTGTGTGTATCTCAGTGTGTGTCTGTGTCAGTGTGTGTGTGTCAGTGTGTGTGTGTCAGTGTGTGTGTGTCAGTGTGTCAGTGTGTGTGTCAGTGTGTGTCAGTGTGTGTCAGTGTGTCTGTGTGTATCTTAGTGTGTGTGTCAGATTGTGTCAGTGTGTATCTCAGTGTGTCTGTGTGTGTGTGTGTGTGTGTGTGTGTGTGTGTCAGAGTGTGTCTGTGTGTGTATCATAGTGTGTCAGTGTGTATCTCAGAGTGTGTCTGTGTGTATCTCAGAGTGTGTCAGTGTGTGTGTGTGTGAGTGTGTCTGTGTGTGTGACTAATTCAGCTCTCCCCGGGTCCCTTCTCTAACTGGTCGTGCCAACTCTCCGTGTCTCAGCTGTCACGCTCTGAGTCCTGGTGAATCATGGTCCGAGTGCTGTGTGCGACTCTCACTGAGGACGGCGTTGGGGGTGGAGAGCGGCGCTGGGGGGCGATGGTGGAACGCGCCGTTACCACACGCTCAAAACCTCCCTGTTGTGTGTATACAACTGCTGTCTTGTGAATTCAGTGTGTCCTTCACTTTAATTTACCCTTCTACACAACACCGACCTGTAGGTCTTCTAGTCAGTCTAACTCGCTGATTCACTGTCAACACTCCTCTGTTTTTCCACATAGATCATTTTGTTCTGAGGCCAATTTTTTTAACTTTTAGCCAGTGTCCTCTGGTTAATCACAATATATACATCAACAGGATTATTGCAGAGTTTTCTGTTTATGTGAGCGGCCAGATAGATTTTTTTTTTTCCAGTGTTAACATTAGCACTGTTATTGTGTGTATGTAACAGTGGCCATAGGTGACCCTTATATGTCAGTGTAACCTTTTAATTTAAAAAAAAACGTCATAAATGGGCAGTAATAATGAAACGTGTTTTTTAATGAAGCCCTGATTATTATTTTTATTTAACCTTGTGCAGATCATGTTCAGAGTTTCAATCTCCTCTAAATTCAACATCTGGACTCGAAAGCACATGTGAGATGTTTTATGTTATAAAGTTCAGCGGCCTGTTACAATCTGTCGGATATTTTATTCTCCACCTCGGTGAACAGTAAATCTCTATTAATTTCTAATATTAAAACTGTTTCCATACTGAGTATTTCTCTTAAAGTGTTGTGGAGTGCTTTTCCCCAAATTGGAAATATTCAAGATTATGTTGAGGAATACTTTTACTGCTCAGAGCATCAGAGCCTGTGACTGGACAGAAGTCGCGGTCAGGAGCAGATGGAGCATTTGTGGTGTTGTTTAAGCTGCTGGTAGAAGTTTCAGCGTGAGCCGTGGACAGCCGGTGTCTGCTCCATGGTCTCGGTAAACAGCCCATCTCCAGGCAACGCAGGCAGCCGAGCCTCGTCCTCGTATCCGTCGCTCAGGTCGCCGATGGAAAACGCTCCCGGTGGTTCCGCTGTGTTTGCTTTCCTGTTGTAAAACAGAGGAATAGTCGCCTTTTTGTTTATGTGGAAAGTTGGCCGCAGCAGGTGGTGGACGGCGGCGGAGCCTGAAAGAGGAGCGCTGCATTATGCAGGACGATACCACTTGGTCAGAGTTGTGTGTTTCAGCATAAAGCTGATGGATCCTCCTGGGACTCTCCTGTTACTCCTCAACGACACCTGCTTCCATCGGGTGTAGATTCTGTCCGTCCATCCGTCTGTTTATTCATCGGTTTATTAACTGCAGTGGCTGGGGGGGGTAGTGCAGCAGCAGCAGCAGCAGTAGTAGTATTAACCGTAGTAGTATAAATAGCACCATTAGTATTAACAGTAGTAGTATCAGTAGTATCAGTAGTATTAACATTAGTAGTATCAGTAGTATTTACAGTAATAGTATCAGTAGTATCAGTAGTATTAAAAGTAGTAGTATCAGTAATATTAATAGTAGTAGTATCAGTAGTATTAACAGTAGCAGTATCAGTAGTAGTATCAGTAGTATTAACAGTAGTATTAAAAGTAGTATATCAGTAGTATTAACAGTAGTAGTATCAGTAATATTAACAGTAGCAGTATTAGCAACGGAGAGGCTGATAGAGGCAAAGGACTCGTGTCCATTTGTTGCTCCATTGCTTTGGTCCCGACTGACATTGAATTTACTAAACAGCCACTGAATCAGACCCAGACCCATCTCCATCACATTCTCCACCTGGTTCTCCGACGCCTGAGCTTTTGTGCAGCTCTTTGAATCTCATCTTGCTGTGTCCTCTTCTTCTGTGGTGGTTTTATGTAGAATCAGGTCCACCAGCTGTTGATCAGCAGTAGGTGGAGGAAATAGGACCACAATTCAGCAACTATGTTTATAATTGGCACTTAATTTGGATTAGCAACGTGGCTTGTGATGCACTTTTGTCCTAGTTTAATGACGGGGAGTTAGGAACCTTCTCGGCCCAGTGGTTGACTCCTACCTGTGCTGGTACTAAGTCGAACTGCTGAGGGTGTGACTCAACCAACAGTTTCTGCAGGAATAAATCAAACAGCTCCTCAGATACTGGGCAGATTCATTTGTTCCAGTCTGCCAGTTATTGAAGCTGCTTTTGCCTTTTGTGTGCAGGAAAACTAAAAAAAACAAAACTTCGGCCTGACTTTATCAAGCCTCTCGGAATCGCTCGTAGGAACCGAGAACCCAAAACATCTGTACATCAGTGATTTATGAAGCTGCTCATAACCGAGAGGGAGGCATCGCTGTTTTACCTCACCTCCACTTTTTTCTGTCTATAGGCAAATAATTTAGGTAACTCACTCAGACTATGTTAGTGCCAGAATTATTCCAAACTCATAATGATGGATCTTTCCCTTTTTTTTACATGAAGATGTTGATCTTGACAAAATCCTCCGTGTCTCATATGTTTTTCTCTGAATCCTGAACATAATCAGTCTCCAATTTTGTCTAAACTATCTTCTGATAAGCTCGACTGTCTCTGCTGTCATGGAACATCTCCGCCTGAACAGCGTCTGATGGTGACTTCCGACAACTTAGGACTCGTCCGGAGCTTCCCCCGCACGCTGGCAGAGTTAGGACTCGGTTCCTTTGTTAGGAAAGGTGTCAGTCGCTTTTAATTCTAGTCATGAAAATGTGCCACCGAGATTTTTTGGCCAGGTAGGGCCGATGTGACTGAAGGAACTGGAGCATGGTGTGGGTCAGAACCTCCTGAGCACCGAACCGTTTAACGATGGACTTGTCTCTTTAGCTCCAGCAGGGGGCGAGCTCACCTCCTCCTCAGCCTCCCTTCACTTCTCACCTCCTCTCTGGAGGGGTCGCTGCCTTTTTATTTGGGGGGGGGCGGCTTGCAGGACTCGCCTGCTGTTTTCTGGTTCTGGCAGTGAGGTTTGGTAAATAAATAATTCCTGGTCATATTGCTTTTCTCTGAGTGGAGCTTAAAGCTTTTAAATCTGGAGTGGAAAGTTTGAGAGGCGCTTTGACAATTTAATCAGGCTGTCTCTAAGACACCAGCTGTCTCCCTCCCTCTCGCTTCACCTTTTCCATCTGGGGAGAAAAGACACACACAGTGTTTTATTGCTTGAGGAGATTCAGGCAGTAAATTGAGCTGCTGGCTGATGGTGCTGATGCAGATAGATACTGTGAAACATATGATTAATCATAAAAAAGCTGAAGAGGATGACTTCTGAGAAAAGCTGTGACTACGTTAGAGTGTGTGTGTGTGTGTGTGTGTGTGTGTGTTTGTAGGTGTGTGTGTGTGTGTGTGTGTGTCCACCCACTCTTATATCTGTGAGGTCCAGTTTGAGTAATATAGCTTGTGCGATGAAGGAGAGAGGACCAGACAGAATGTCCTCAAAGGGCTGTTTGATGGTTCAGATCTGGTTTTAGGGTTCAGGTTGGAACCAGGTTTAGTTTGAGGTCTGGGTAAGGGGCTAGGGAATGCATTATGTCAACAAGTGTCCTCATAAAGATAAAAGGTCAAGCATGTGTGTGTGTGTGTGTGTGTGTGTGTGTGTGGCAGAGGCAATCTCCTCCAAGCTGAAGAGGCTGTTGTGGTTCTTTATCTCTCCAATAGATAGTGTGACCATGGTTTTCCATCTTTTGGAGTCAACAGGTACATCTCCATAGAATTCAGGCAATCGGCTCATCTCCGCCACCCGCTGAGAAACACAGTGCCTGAATTTAGACATAAGGGAGCTTGTGATTCTATTTTTTAAGGTGTATTTTTATCCTTCTCTGGTTTGATCCACACCAAAACAAAACTTCCCAAACTTTTTTGGCATGTGAACCTTAAAAGCTAACTCTGGCCACAGGAGGATCATGTCCACGAGCTGCGAGCAGCATAACCAAGAGAGATGTTCCCTTCCTTGTTTGTTTCATGTGAATAGATTTTAGGGGTCTGAGGTACAGGGCTCCAGCCTTTTAGGAGGGACGTGCTGAACTGTTCATACCAAACACTTTCTTGCTGCATGAAACTCATTTGATTCTATATCAACATGACAACGTATTTTGTTTTTTCCTTCACTGCAACAGCAGGGCCAGCCCTATAAACCTGAATGTGACTGAGTGATGGAGTTACTACATTTGTCGTTGCTCTTTCAAAATGAATTGCCATGAATATTTCTGTTTTGTCATCAGGGGGTCACAGTGTTGCCAACTTAACACTTTTGTTGCTAGATTTACCAACTTTTCAGACCCTTTTAGTGACTTTGCATCACAAAAGCAACAAGCAACAAATCTAGTGACTTTCCGGACAAACCTTGGCTACTTTACGTAGAAGATAGTTGACAGCACAAAGTCGATCTTTCCCTCCCCAGACACTCCTTTCCATGAGTCTAATTCTACTGACCACACATCAGCTGACACAGGCCTTAATGAGCTTCTGACTTCCTCTTTACTGAGCATTTGACAGGTAAATTAGGCTGAAATCACAGCACAGCTATTGTCTCTATATCACATGCCTGGTGATTCTGTAGGACAGTCCAGACTTATACGGGGTTTTGACCTGGTTTTGTTTAGACAGTTGTTGAGATTCATGTTCAGTTAGTCTAATTAAAGGTAATGTATAAGGTAAAAGCCTCATTACTAGCTATGCATCTCTTCACTAAACCATTTCATCTGTGTGTGACTTTATTCTATTTCCTCACTAACAAAAACCATGCAGCCAAACCAGCATTACACAGCTCCCTTGCAGTGTTTCTTTACTCCAGCTGCTAAAAGTTGGTTGTTGATGGGATGTTACACCAGTTCTTATTGTGTTTTCCCAGCCCCTTTCCTACATTTTACTTTGTCCCTGCAGCGGTTCAGCGTTATCTGTCATCCAGACGAATAGTGCGCCTACCACTGTTTCCATATTAAAGTGCTTTTATTGTGAAGCACGGGCAGGAAGAGATGAGCAACAACAGTCGCATCAAACACAGAAACAGATGAAACAGAACAAGAAATATTAAAGTGTGTGGTCTTCATCGTTCATGTCTGATTGATACTCAGTCCATGTGAACATCAGAACAATTAGATCGGTGCATCATAATATATCATGATTAAAAAAAAGCAAATATTAGAGAGAGTCTCAAAACCTAATCTAAGCCAGAAGTTTTTTTAAATCTTGTGAGTCATCTCTGCAGCCACTCAGATGTAATTTGTGACCGCTGATGGGATCGAGGTCAGTGTGGATGCAGTAATGTGACCTGTGAACTGACTGATAGATGGTATAGTTGATAGTATTTATATGAGGCTGCATGAAGTTCACGTCTACATTTCTTACACCTACATGAATGCAGTTTTGATACAGTTTGGAGAAGAATCTCAAGGATATGTTAAATAAAATACAACAGCCTGAGGTTTATGATTTTCTGTCTATGACTTTTACTTTGACACATGGGATGAAATTTTAGCTCATATTTTTAAAAAGGGTTCAACCATGAGAAAGTCGTTAATTAGCTCTGTTTTCTGTTTGTTCCTGTTCTCAGCAAAAACGCTATAGCAAACTGCACCTGAGAAACTGGATTACTCTCTTTTACATTCACATTGCCTTTACTCTTTGACTAGATGGCCACTTTGGAGAACCTGAAAACTGAAAAAATTCTTCTGAACAGCTACTGATTAGTCTTCAGCTTTTGATTTTCAACAAATCGTTTTGGCTGATCTTAATTAGACTGCAGAAACTGGTGCTTTTGTGTTCCCAGTCCCTGAAATACAGATCTCAGGTGAATGTTAAGGCTGTTTTACCTTAATGTACTGAACCTAATCCAATAAGAGATTGGAAAAGATTTTTTTTAAGTTGTGATCAGACTCCAGCTCTCATCGCGCGCCGTCTCCTCATGGTGCAGGTTTATATTTTAACGTGAGGAGGACTGACTGATTGACTGATCCGAGAGCGATGGGTTAGTGGTCCATTAGTGGCAGTCGCTGCCGGACAGACGAGGTGACGCGAGGTGAAATGGCGGCTGCAACAGGCCGTCTGTTTGCCCTCATTTAGGCCATCATATGGAATAGAAATACATGTTCCATACATAGAGTCCAGCACAGGAGAGATTTGTGTATGCGTCCTGTTTACTCATGCGTTTTTCTCAGGCCAGACTCGCCGTCTTTGTACACCAACGCTCACAAACACTCACACAGTGGTGTATTTAGCGGCCGTACTCCCCTGGGGATAATCATATCAGGGCACAAGTCAAGCAAGTCTTTCTGAACATCCATTAAGCTGCTTTGCTGCACCAAATCCTCCATGAATCACCCCACCATGAAATATTAGCTCCATAAATTCAGCCTGCCATCTTATTAAGTCTAATCCCTTAAAAAAACACAGCGTGGAGCGGATGATTGGTGCCTCTGCCCCCACCGCTGCTGCCTCCTTCCACCTCAGGAGTGTGTGTCCGCATGATATGAGAGGGCTGCATAAACAAGTGTGAAGGGCTGCAGTCGCACACTCAACATTTCCTCATGTTTTACTGCAGACTGGAGCTGGAGGAAAAATCCTCAGCCTCCTGCGCCTCGGTGAAAGCACACACTAGCAGTGAAATTCACCCGAGTGTCGCAAGTAAAAAGTGTGTATAAAGAAGTTTACAGGGTATGAATATTTAAAGGATTAATCTGCCAAACATTTTTTTCTGTTAATGATTAAATCTTTAGATTGATAAATTATAGAAAAAGAAAAATGCTTTAAATTTAATTCATCTGCAAAGAAGTCAAATATTTTAATTTAAAATAATAAACAGATGAAAGCAGAAAATCTCAACCTGGAGAATGTGCAACTGGGAAAAGTTTAATAAATTTGCTCTATTTTTGAAAAAAAAAAAAAAATGTTAATAAAACAACTTTTGAAAACCTGGAAAAATGTAAAAAAGAAAATTGAGTGAGTTTAGTTTTTCTTCTGTGAAATCCAGATCCAAACTCCAATCCAGATCCACATCCCTCTGACAGTTGATGATGAGGCGATGAGATCAGTCAATAAAATGACTCATCGTTTTATTTTTCACATGCTTAATTACCACAGTCTGAACATGAAACTGGTCCAAACCTCAAAAAGTTTCAAAAAAGTTTCAAAAAAAGCAACACTGACGCAAATGATTAAAATGATGCAACAATAAACGTAAATATCAAAGTTGTTTTTGATCAATCAAATTTCTAAATTTAAAGGATAAAAAGATTTTATATTTCCTGGGGGCAAAACATAAACGTCGAACATTTATTGGTGAAATCACCAGAATCTGATTGTAATGAAATGAATTAGAAATGAAGAATTTATTTCATATAAATGCATAAAATCATCAATAATCATCTCAACACTGGTAGAGAAATAAGACCGTTAAACTGATGGAGTGGACTTGATTCCTGCGGCTCAGAGGGGAGACCTGCAGCCACACAGATTCCTGAAATGCCCAGAATCTGCTCCACATCAGCTGCTGGACACGGCTCCAAAACTCAGGCTTTAATGGGGAAACAAGACACTTGGTGATGTCCAGTGGGCTCGGTTTCTCCTCTGAAAGCAGAGCAACAGCAAAAAGAGGCCACCGCAGGGTTCGTAACTTCACAAGGATTTTTATCTCTTTTTTTTCTTTTTTTTTAAATCAAGGTTAAAATAAATCCAGATCTAATGGAACTAGCATATCAAGGCTAATCACACTTACCAGGAACTTAACAATATGCAGAACTATGTTATAGCACAATAACATGCTGGTCGTTTAGTTCAAAGCACAGCAAAGCCTGGGAATTTTACTTTGGAATGATTAAACCTGATGTCTAAAAGTCCACCTCTGACGAACGACGGCTCTGGTAAATAAAAACAAAAAAAACAACGTAGATCTATGCCTGATTCAGAGACTGATTAGATTTGAGACGTTCTTCAAAAATGTAAAAAGCTTAATCCACATTTACTTGATAGCGGGAAAAACAAGGCTCATGCTCAGACGGTTATGTGCAAATTTGTAAGTAGGTTAAATGTCTTTTGCAAAGATGGAGGAGCGACAGTGACGTTTGTCAGAAACCTGGCAGCTGAATGTGACTGAAAATGATGCTGATTCGATACGGATTCATCCAGAGACACTCATTCGCTCGTTACGTGTCTTCCATCTTTAATCCCTGCATTTGGTAAAGATCTTTACACCCTTATTGGGACACTAGCCTGGCTGTAATCTAGTTTCCTTCAACTGTACGTGGCTTTCACACGCTGCTCCGGTCAGCTCGACTCCTCTCCATCTCAGTCTGGGCCGACTCGGCGAGCGATCAATCAATCTGAGCCCGCGCCAGTCGGCCTGTCGCTCACCCGGCGGACGAGCCTGCCAGCCGGCGCTCGGGGGTGCCAGAGCCGGCGGCCGCTGCCAGGAGGGAAGGCTTGGCCTCCCCCGTCCGGAGGCTCCTGCCCGGCCATGAATGCCGGCATTGCTGCGCTAATTAACCCGGGGAGAGGCCAACAGGCTCGCTACAGTTCGGCCTCTGACAAATATCAAAATAAAGCCTTGTTCAAATTAGCAAGGTGAAGTGAGAAGTAGTGGGGCGGGGGGGCAGGGAGGCCGGGGGGGCCGAGACTCAGCTGTCTGTGGTCAGACTAGATTGGTCGTGTGCGGTGAGTGTAGGGGAGAGAGCGAGGTTATATTAGTTCAAATTAGCGGTACAGTGGCGAAGCCTGCCAGGTAGATCAACTGTGAGTCTGTGTGGTAATATTTGTGTTACGAGTTCACATTAGAGCAGAAGGACCAGGGCAGAAATAATGATCATTTTCATTTTAATGTGCAGAACTGGGCTAAAGTTTTGGGCTCTAAAAGTAACGTCAGGATGTTTTCAAGTCATGAACAGTTTTTATTTCTCAGTGAAGAGAAAAAACCTACATCAGGCCAGTTTTTGCTGTGACCCCCCTTTGCCTTTAAACCAGAACCAGGTCTCCTCTGTTCACCTGAACACAGGTTCTTGTCAGAAAGATTGTTCCAAGGATCCTGGAGAACCTGCCTCAGTTCTTCTATGGATCAAGTCTTACTCAGTGTCTCCTGTATCTTCATGTGGTCCCAGACCGACTCCACGATGCTGAGACCACGTCTCTGTGGGGTCCAGACATCTGTGGCAGGACTCCTGGTCCTTCTGCTCTCCTCAGAGCTGTATTTCTTTAAACTTAATTTGCAGAGACAAACTTTCCTTTGCCTGGTTTACCTTAATGTCTCCATCTTGTCTTTTCCTGGTTCCCTGTGAATGCATCGTACGTATGAGTAGGAATAAAAAACCAGGGTTGTGTTCTCATAACAGAATAAGGATGTTTACAAATCTTAACTTTGATCAGTTATTAAGATTCTCGATCTGTATGTGGGAATGAAATCCAGGGCTGGAAATCACCAGCTGTGCAAATGGGGCAACTTCTCTAGGATTATTGATCACGATCAGGGACGTCCGACACCGGCGGTGCTCCTCGTTCACTCGCCAGCATTTGTGATGTGCGTCACACTTAAACTCTTCATTTTTCTTGTCCTTGTACAATGTAGAACATTTCCTGTGACTGTTAGGCAGTCACAGGAAATGTTCGTGGAAATCAGATGTTTTGTGGATGATTGTGAGGAAGCAGCTCCATTGTTCCTTTCTTTGCGGCGATGACTACAGGGGCTTTTCAGGTTAACTCCCTGGCTGTTCTCTTGTTTTGGTTCACGTGCTGACAGAGAAGACGCGGTCTCCTGCTGTTTGTCTAATCGAATGAAAATCAAAGTGATTTTATGTCGATTTAATTGCGAGATTCAGAAAAGACACCACCTCTTGCTAAAACCGGCGGTGTCTGTGATCCTGTCAGACTGTTCAGCGCTTGGACGTTTTCCCATCTAGGAACGTGGATCATGAAGGAGCCTGAATGAATGAATACACACTGTGTGTTTGTTTGCTTGTCTGCTTGTTCCTTGGTGTCAGCTGCCGCCTAAGTTGAAGAAAACCTAGGTTAAAGGTCACCCGCTCTGTCAGGTTAACCTGGCCCCACACAGGCGGTTCATTCCCCAGGAGCAGTCCGGTTGGTGGTGGAGTAGTTGGAGTGGTCGGTGGATTAAGTAGTAGTCACTGTGGCCTGTGGACCAAAAAAAAAAAGCTAAATTTCCTGTCTTGTAGTGTAGAGAGAGATGGTGTGTATCCTTACATAAGGTCTGGTTCTGCTAACAGTCGTCCCTCTGTGGACACACTCGCTCCCTGGGGGCCTGGGGCGTCCCCGGGGAACTCCAGTTACTACTGAAATGAAGTCATCACACACACATACACACACACACACACACACACACACACACACACACACACACACACACACACACACACACACACACACTCTCATACTCAGGGTCGGCCTGGCAGTTTGCCGCTGTGGCCTGTGACTGGGACCTTTATGACTCAGGGGTTTTAGGGAACAGAGAGAAGACGGAGAGAGTGAAATACCTTTTTTTTTCTTTGCCCTTTTACCCTGGATTCTTGTTGAGCTGAATTTTTATGGATATTTCTATGAAATTATGATATTTAAGTCCTGCAGATCTTCTCGACCACATGAATGTTAAAAGTATAATTTGAGCTGTAGTTTAAAGACAAATAAATAACCCTCATCATCCTCTACTCCTTTGCACTGAAATACACCTGTGCAGATATATTAACAAACAACAGCAGTGACAAGTGAGTTTTTAACATGTCAGTATGCAATGAGTATCATCAGTGCATAGCAGATGGAGAACTTTGTTGTGAGCTGGGTTGGTATGTAGAACTGGCTAAACCAACAATGGCTGTTGTAAAATGGTGACTCTTATATAACCGTCAGTATTATCCATTTATTTTTCCAGAGAAATATAAAACTCGAAAACAGTCTTTCAAAGAAGGAAAAAAAGAAAGTGTCCTTGGCTGTGTGATGCTCTGAAGCTCCTCTGCTCTTTCTCCTTGAAGGAAAATGTTGATCGAGATGTTAAATCTTCCTCTGGTGTTTTTAGCACAATGGTCTTGGTTCCAGAAGAAGTGTTATCGTAATACGCACCCTCTCGTCTCAGAGTTTGAACTGTATTACACAAAGGAAAAATAAGTGTTGACAGAGCAAGAAATGATGAATAGAGACAATTAATGATAAAAATTACAAACAAATTTACACAAAATAGGTAAAATTCTTAGGACCTGTAAATCAGACTGCGAACATGGCACAAAAACCCCCACCAGTACTTTCTCTACCTGACACAACACACACACACACACACACAAACTCTCTTAGACACACAGATCAACGGGAAAGGTTAGGCCCTTCATCAGTGCGTTGTCCGTTCCAGCCAATCACCCGACAGTCGCCCAGTCGTCTCCCGGCACATAGGACGTCTTCTGACATTAAAGCGCCGGCGTCCTCTCAGGTCGGCTGGAGACAAATGCGCCGGACGCTCTGACATTCTCAGAAATACCAGCGGAGCAGAAGAGGAAGTGAGTCGGCGGCAGGATGAAGGTTTGATTCGGCGTCAGGTCAGCGGAGATGAGAGGCTCTGGTCCTTTGTTCTCAAACCCCTGATGCAGATGAACAAGGCTGATCTAAAACGCTCAGCAGAGGTGCTGAGGCTTAGACGCAGAGCTGCTCCACGCAAATTGAGAAGAGTAAGGCTTCACTAACACACCACATTTAACTAAAATACTAAGTATAAACAAGCATTTTGGATTTTCAATAGAGGACGATTCAAGAGCGACAACCACAGCTACACGATGAACAGTCACCCAGAAGAGTATCTCATCCTTTTGAATTTATTTGCACTTTTTTCATTGTAATTTGCAGTAATGCAGCTGCAGCTTATTATGTTCACTGGACGTCATGAAATTGTAATTATAGAAAACACCAAATCAGACTGAACTAGTAGGATTTTTCCTAAAATGAAATCTAACTACATCTCATATGGTGCGTTTCCATCCACTGGTTTTTATCTGCAGTTTTCAATTTCTTATGATTGGCTGAGGTGGAAAAGTTGGTAAGAGACTTAGAAAATCAGCAATGGCTAATATGAAACATCCATCAGTTACTGTCCCATTAGCTCATTTCTCATCAGACAGGATGGTTGTTGAGCTCATAATTAGTGTGAAGTCTATAGTGAGTAAAATCTCTCCGTGTGGTCTGTGTGTTTGTAGCTGGACAGACCCACAGTGAGCAGTCTTCTGCCTGAAATCACTGTAAACTGAGGCGTCAGGGGTCAGACTCGTTCAGATCAACTCAGATTTTATCAGAGCAGCAACTGAAGCCAATCAGCTTTGTGGTTAATGAGTCAGAACCTCCAGTGTGTGGATCTAGTGATCTAGTGACTCTTCATCTTCTAATGAAGATGTTGAAGTTGTCGGAATCCACCTCTTGATTGAATTTAAATGCGTCCAATAGACGTTTTATCAACATTTCATGCCCTCTGTTGCTCGTCTCAATCCCAGGGTTGAGCTATAGGTTGTGGATTTTGATTTGGCTCAAAATTGTTTCTGCCTCATAGGCCAATAAAACCTCGTACAGATTTTAACTGAATCTGAGGGATATTTTTTGTCTTTATTAATTAATTCAAAAGGTTGAAATCTGAACACGATAGGATACAATGAGGCTTCAGAAAGTATGTCTCATTCTGAGGTCTGGAGTAATGGCCACAAACACCAACTTTATTTGAATGAGCATCATCCACCGCTTCATCGTCTTTTACTGACAGTTCCTCTGCTTTTCACAAGTCTGAGACACTGAAAGACTTTGAAAAGATCTCGAGGAAAAAAAACATAAAAAATTGTGTCATGTTTCTCAAAATTATCTATGATTATGGAAAGTCCTTTCCTCATTGGGTCTGTGTGGAATAAACTGTGCTTATGTATGATTATGAATTATGCGTCCTCACAGCAGCACATAACCAACCAGCATCTCTGTCCTGATGTACCTTGGGGGGGAGTGGGTAGTCTTTGTGCTGCCATGACAATCATCAAGTAAATACACCTGCCCTCACGTTATCTAATCAAAGCCCTTTTTGTTCCAATGTACATGATGTTACGGTGCACCATCGGGAAAACAACTTGTTCCTCTAGTTCGAACACGACGTTTGACATGTCGAGACAGCAGACAGCTTGCCTGTAGAGAACTGGCATCCTCATGTGGGTCTCTGGATCAGCCTACAACAGAGACAACCTCGGGGAAGGCGCATTCTTGGAGACAACCCTCCTGGTAGGAGATCGAAATGTACTTAGGACTGAGTTAGAGTTTGTAGAACCAGGACGAATAAGGGGAAGGTGAAATATTCAACTCTGTGGCTTTAGCTGATACCGAGGGAGAGAGACGAAGACAGAGCCGAGTGAGTCAGTGACGAGCAGAGATGGAAATAAAGAGATGACGACAGCTGGTGCTGACAGTTTATTCTTATCAAAGTCAGACCCGGTTCTCTTCCTCCTCACAGTCTCAGGTGGGACCAACTTGTTGTAGTTTTGAGGACCTAAGATGCTTTTAAAGTAGAAAACAAGTTAGACCTTCATCAGTCACAGTGCACCACAGTACCGAAACCTGGGTAACTGCCCCCCAAAAAAAAGAACAACGGCACCGTTCCCATGACAATGGACGACACCAAGAACAATGTGACTGTGGTTCCAGAAGAGGGCGTTTTTTCCATCATGACACAATTGCTGCAGCAGTGCCACAGGAAAAAGCTGGAGATGCAGGTTCCTTCACACCAGCAGATCAGGACATACCCATTGGGTGGAACCTGAGCAAGAGCGTCCCCTCGAAAGGCAGCGCTCATAGGTGGGAATATGAAGAGGAACATTAAGAAGATGTAACAACAGCCCAGGACATGGTTCTGGCTCTGTCCTGTACTGAACAGCTGTCAGCAGCTTCAGTGACGCCGCCGCCACTGAAACACGGGGTCCCTTCATCCAGGAGGTGGGGCGCAAACGCAGCAGATGTGACAAATGGCAGATCTGACGTTGCATCCAACTTGAACCAAGGACCCACTGACACTTACGCAACCCACGTTTTAAATCTCTGTCCTCTCCGGATGACACAGTCGTGGCAAGACTTTCAGCCGCCTGGCCAAGAGTGTTCTGGGTGACCGGTCCCCACCTGTAGTGGTTAAACGGTTCTAATCAGAACTGAGTTCTTGAAATCAAATCAATTTAAACAATACGGTTTAGTTTCAAGGGCCTGACCTGTGAGCCATCTGGGTGACAAAATGCTGTGGAAACCAGAGTAAAAATCAGCTTGAATTTAACTCAACAATAACTTTTAACAATAACTTTTAACAATAACTCAACTGATGAGAAAAACTTTATTTTTTTTATGTTTTATGAAGTTAATTTGAGTGAAGCTGAGTCAGTTATCATGTTTTTCAGTGTTCAGAGCTGTAATAAACCCAGAAATGTTTTCCCTGTTTTTTTCTTGGCAAAGTCTACATTGTCTTATATTCAAACATGAGACAATTACGTGGTGATAACACCAGATATTGTTTTGAATGCAGAGAGTTCCCGTGTAACACCAGACCTGACTAGTGAGTGTTTCCAGCCTGTTTAGAGTCAGTCACTCAGAGTTAATCAGCCTTGAAAGTGTCTCTGAAAGCCGGTGTAATGTGTTCTGCTGCCACAAAGGAAATAATTTCATGATGAGTGATTGGCGACACTTTAACTGTAGTAATGAACCAGGGAGAAAATCGTGCAAACAGCCAAGAATCACATCTGTCACAGATGGACAAAAGTCTTTAAAACACAAGCAGAGAAAATGACTCTGACTTTTGACAGTCTCATGAAACTTTCACGACAGGACGAGAGTCAAAGAAAGTCCTCAAAAAGTCTTTTTTTTTTTTATTTGTCCTTTTTTGTCCCCCTTTATTCTGACAAGTACAGTGATTCACCAGACTTGTCTCCATTTTAAAGGGGTAAATCAGTAAATGTGTCTGCTAACGTTAGCATGGCAGCTAGTAAAGTTAACAAGCTCAAGACACAACCACAGCCTAACGCAGCATCTTTGTGTGTTTACAGTCAAACATAGATAAGTTTGATTATAGTTGTTGCTGGGATTTACTCTATGACTCAATAAAAGCCCAAAGTTACAACACAGATTAAAGATCCACTTGTCAAGTCTCTCACATCTGGATGATAATCCAGATTAGATAAAAGGGATTCCATTTAGGTTTAGCTCAATAAAATGCATGTCAGTCAGTGCAGCTTCACTCCGTTTACCTGAAGCTGCAAAGGCTTGAAGTTTAGCTGTTTTTCGTTTATATGTTGACGTTTTTGGTCTTTTGCAGCAGGAGAGAATCTTTCCAGAGACTTTTGTTGAGGTTGTTGTTTATGACACTGTTGTGGAGACTGCCATGTTTTCCTTGGTAAAAATCACAGAATCACAGAAGAGATGAATAAGTTATTTAGATGATTGAATAATTAGGTAATAATTAAAAAATTAATATGTTGTGTTGTATGTTAGTTGGTTCTCATTACGTCTTTTACTTTTTAAAAGTGAAATAGCCCCTTGTAGGTCTCCTGCTCTAATATTAGTGTATTTCTCTGCCTATTACCTGAAACCTGCGCTGGTTGAAACACAACTCAGACTGATGATTTGTGAGTGACAGTGTGTTGATTTCAGTCAACTTATAGAGACGCTACAGCTGAGGTTAGAGCAAAACTAATGACTTAACAGTTACTGTTTAATTTACACCCAAACATAGGATAAAACTAAGGCCCAGTTTACACTGATGAAAGCTTAGCTGAGCTTGACAAGTCTGATTTGTCTTTGAACAGATGATTAAGGTTCCTCAGTGCTAGTCTTGGGACTGACAAAACATTTTTTCTAGAAGATCTAAAGGAACTTCGACAATTTGTGTTCTGTCATCCCGGTTTTTTAACAGATCGTTGGGTTCCCAAGTCAATGAGCGTTCTCTGTGTGGAAGCATCTGCTGTTTAGAACCTGTTATGTCTATTTTAACAGAGCCATGACTGCGTGACTCCCGTTAATGTTGATGCTCATGATGTTCTTTATACCAGCATCTTTGAGAGTTGTGTTCTGATCTTGTACAAACACAATTCGGATTCACAAGTTATGTTCCCTTGTGTGTCTTTGACATTGACAACCCGCTGTGCTGTGTGTGTGAGTGTGTGTGTGTGTGTGTGTGTGTGTGTGGGGGGGGGGGCTGCGTGAAGTCAACAGATTTCTCCCTGTGGGTGGAGCGATAATCTCATCTTTGGGGGCCGATGGGAGGCAAAGTGTTATTCCTCAGCAAAGAACGAAAAAAACAAAAACGCCAAATCTTCCTGCTGCCACAGAACAGAGAACAGAGTCAAGGATGCAAGTAGATGAGCCGCTCGAGGACATTTCCTCTAATCACCACCTTTCTGCCGTCTACAGTCACTTTAAACCCTTTCTCAGGCTGTCAGAGACCACGCCCCCCACGGTGCTGCGCAATAACTGTAATGTAAGCTAGATGTGATGGGATCTGCACTAGAATGCAGACAGCGACAGACAGTCACGCCGACTTTAGGGAACGAGTTGTTCCTGTCTTGGAAATCAAAGCTGGGTGAACTATATAAATGTTTAAATGAGTCAGATTTATAAACACGGAGTTCTTATGGTTCATATCCACCATGTTGCCCCAAAGGTGTGAGATTTATTAGAATCGTTCAGAGAAGAAATGTGCACCTGTTGTCTAAAGGGAGACGTTACAGAAAAATGCCAAGGTCAGATTTTCTGTGCTTCAGGACCAAGGGTGAAACAGCTGTAAACTGCAGGAGCCGCGGTTTTCCCCGGGATGTAGATCCCTGGCCGTTCCAGGACGGTTTACCTTCAGTCGGACCCAGAAACAAGTGATAGAAAAGTTTCATGTTTAAATTGTCTTCTTATTTGAAGATCTATAAAGCTTGTCGAACTAGCCCCAGTAGACGCTGTTTTGAGCAAGTCCTCATTTTCCCTGAATCTCTAGAATGGGGGAGACGGGTGCAAAGCTACTGCCAGTCTCAGAGACACAGTGGACGGACCTCGGGTTAATACGCAGCGTTGAAATGATCCGGAATTTCCCTTCAAGGATGCGCCTAAACCTGATTACCTAAACCTGAACTACACCCTAACTAAACCTGACCAACCAAAGTATCAGATCAGAAAACGGTTACATTGTCAGATGATGAATTAAAGGAAAAACCTGAAGAATGAGCAGAGAAAGAGGATGACCGTGCCCCAGCACTGAATGGTTTGATGAGGATGAAAATGATGTGACTCATGTGCTGTGGCCTTCACAGTCCCCAGATCTGAGTCTAGCTGAACACCCATGGGAATTTTGGACCGAGGTGTTGGACAATGTCTCCTTCGGCTTCATCACACCACCTAATGAGTTAACATCTTCTGGAGGATGGAGACACACAATGTTGTTTTTTCATTTAATATGTCACCCGACTGTGTTTATTTTTTATTTATTTATGTATTTTACATTTTTTAAAAAATTGGAAATTCAGTGAGAATAACCCCGTCCTGCTGATAGCAGCGTTACAGTTCAAGGACCCTCTGAAAAGGAGGGAGACAGGAGACCAAGATGGGCGTCCTCATTATGTAGAGACACACTGCTGTTGATCCTCGCAGGGCAGTGCATTGTTTGTGCATCTTCAGATGTTTCCATTGTCCCTGAGGTGAAGAAGGGGGAGGGGACCTCAGAAAGTCGGGGAGAGTTCTAGTGCATGGATAGCAATTTTCCCTCGCGGCGTTGTCTCCAGTTGTCAAGGCAACTGAGTATATTCACCCCATGCGGCCAGAACCCTGCCTCTTGCTGTTGAATCAAAACGACCCGTTCTCTCCCCGCTGCATCCGCTAGGCTTCGTGGGAGACATCGCAGAGCAAACGCACTTTATCTCCAAGGTCGAAACTCGTCACTCGGCGTCTTTCAACATGGTTGTCTTTCAGCGGCCGCCAATATTTGAACCGGTTTAATACGTTTGCTGTAATGCAGCATTCTGGCCATTACACTATGCCATCGCCCAAATAACCCCACAAACACAGCCACTTCCCAAACCTTTGCGTCCCGCCCCCCACACGGAGAGCAATTGTCATTGATTATTTTCAAAGAGCGTGAGTGGGCGACACAACGCTGCCATGGGAGCAGGGTGTTCCAGCCTGTGACTGGGTCACACCTGTGTGTTGGATCCATGCTTTATTGCTTTGTTCAGACGTTATCTTAAGGTCAAAGTCAGTTTGTCCACAAAGTGCTTTTCCATTCTCCTTTTATTTATGTGCATTCTGAATTTGTACATTCTGAATATGTACAAAATCAGAACAAAAGAGAAAACCCTGTAAAAGTTGGTGTGTTATTTTAATTGTCACATTACACATGGAACCGACAGAGACATCTCCATCGTGTTCTCCACGCTGTTCTCCATCCATTGTCTCAGCTGCAGCTGATGCGGCTCTGGGATGACACAGTTTATTTTCTGACTGTTGGTGTTGGTGTTGCTATGGAGAGGATGGCCAGAGAAACCTGACCGAAGCTGAGGCGAAGTCGGACCCAACTGGTCCAGGAGCTGATAATGAACCCATTAAGTGTAATCAGTGTCCTCGACAACAGATTTTAAGGCCCTGCGATTGGTACATTTCAACCTGAGATGCACCTTGGGAGTCGTAGTCTCCTTCATTATTCATGTCCACATACTTCTGGTACATTTGACTTTTTTTTTTTTCAGAGAACCAGACATTTTCTATAGCAGCTGTTGATCAGTTTCATGCTGATCTAACATTTAAAGAGCTCAAACTGTCAGTCACCTCATGAGAGAATTATTATTGTTCTTGTTATTATCAACAATTATTCCACCACCTATGCTTTTATTGATTGATTTATTATGATGATGATGCAGTAAGTGCAAGACAGAGAAGTAACGAAACCCAAATATGTGGAAAGACACGAGAAATTTCATTATTTATTTCATCGTTTCCTTTTTCCGTCAGATAAAAACCTAAGTTGTGTGATGATGGTGGCTCAGACGCTCTTCCTGTGTCCACATTATTTTCCAGTGTGAACTGGTGAAAGGATGAACGCCGCCGCTGCACCTGTGATGTTTGATTTGTCAATTTCTTGTCAACAGGAAACTGGAAAACTCTAATTTAAGCTCTGTCTATGAAACCTCTGTCTCCGCGGACAGAAATGCATTAGCAGTGCGATGATGATGATGATGATGATGATGATGATGTTCCCCACGGTAGAAGCATTAGAGTGACAGGGGATGGAGGTGTCGTAATTGGCGGTGATGCTCTACATGATCCTGCATAGAAATTGATGATTTTCTCGTCTGTGTCTCCTTCACAGAGCCTGGGAACCGCGGGAAGATACGACACCAGGAAAAAGTAAGTGTTGAGTCTAGGTCTCCTGTCGCTCTGCTCCTTCTGTCACTGGCAGGACGACATTCATTCTCTTAACAGTTCGTTGAAAATCCTCATATTTTACTGTCCTCTTCAATGTGATTTTTCTGTTATCCCGCATTTTACTCTGTTTTTCTGCTGTTCTCTTTTTCCTGGGAAAGACACTGAAATAAGGTTCAAACACAACGACTCAGACCAACTCATCCGCTGACCCACACCAGATAAATGAACATTTTTCTGGTTCGGTTTAATTTTGTCTCGGATCAGTCAGACTTAGTTTTAACATGAATTCAAAAGAGAAACTGCAATTAAATCCATCAGCTGATTGTGAAGTCTGAAGAGAACAATGTCTGTGGTGGATTATCATTATTGTTGTTGTTGTTGTTGTTATTATTATTATTTTTGTTATTATATTATTATTTTATTATTATTTTATTATTATTGTTATTATTATTATACGGTAAAAAGTGGGTTGAACTTAGGTGGAGGTGAAGTTTTTGTCCCACTTGGGTCGTTTTATCAGTTTGTCTGACAAAGTGAGTGAAATGTAACGACGACAAAGAATCAGCCACAAAATTACAGAACAGGGTCGAGTTTTTACCTGTTTCTATAAAGGGCTCGGATCTGGACCAGGACCAAAGAAACGTGAGGGAGACATCCCTGACCCCCCCACTCCAGTTTGGCAGAATGTCAGTGGACTGTAATGTGAGAGGAAAAAAGTTGGTTTGTTCATTAAATGGTTAGTGTCTAGACAGCAATAATGGATTTTCATGGCAACCAGCTCTATAGAGAGGATGAATGGGACTGCATTCCCATGGATGATATGGGGGGGTGGAAAGAAATTAAGAGAAAAATATCTTTTATACAGCAAGAAAAGCTCAGAAAGGCGATTTCAATAAATTCTCTTTTATATTTTTCATTATTTGCTTCTTGTTCATTCTTTGTTTCACTGAATTTGCTGACCTCTGTTTTTTCTCTTGTAAAACGTCTCAAAGTGAGGACAACAGATGCACAATTAATTGTATAAACATAGGTTCTCAGTGCCAATACAGAACTCTGCGTATGTTTTAAAAAAAAAAAAAAATTGTTTTAGACGTCCTCTCTGGCTGATTGTGTCAGGTTTCAGGATCAAATTGGATTATTAATTTAGTTCTATAAATTTATTAATGAGATTTTTTCTGCCATTGTTCAAGTAGTTGTAAGACAGAGACAAGTCTCACACAAAGCTTCACTTAGCCACGTCCACCACAGCCTCTGCGTCATCTAATCACTGATCAGATCATGTTGATAATGATTGGTGAACAGAGACTGATCATTGGGCTGCAAAAAGTGTCCCCACTCAGAGGTCCTCACAAAGATAGTACAATAGTACAAACACATGTACACGCTCAGTAAACAGGTCAAATTTTTGCAGAGGATCTGCAGCCTGTGTGTGTGTGTGCGCCTTGTGAGCCGTCAGTGTGTACAGCTCTGATCTGAGCGCGCTCTGTGTTGGGTCTCCTCAGTTCATCTGCTGAGTCCCAGAGACGCCACAAAACTACCTTTTCATTCTGTTCAGTGGACCAGTCTGACACATTATCACACACTGACGCGCTGTGTGTGTGTGTGTGTGTGTGTGTTATGTGTGTGTGTGTGTGTCTTCATACACTTGCAGCCATGTGTTCTTTAGCATACAATTTTTTGTTGTTTGTGTGTATGTGGCTAATGTCGTGCTCTGCTGAAGCGAAGGTGACATTAAATTAATTGTCCAGAGGAAAAAGAGAGAACGGACGGACAGACAGACAGACTGAGGTAAGACGGACAGTGTGACAGAGAGGCGTTGGAGGAATAAAAGGAAGGTAAAAAAAGAGATATAGTAATTCAAA
Organism: Istiophorus platypterus; assembly: GCA_016859345.1. Taxonomy (NCBI): domain Eukaryota; kingdom Metazoa; phylum Chordata; class Actinopteri; order Istiophoriformes; family Istiophoridae; genus Istiophorus; species Istiophorus platypterus. The sequence goes on from CM029119.1 coordinate 20,095,540, forward strand.
CCAGAGGCGACGCACACAGCAGTCATTTTGTGTGTGTGTGTGCGTGTGTGTGCGTGTGTGCACTTTAGAGTTTATGGTCCCAACGGTCCAGCAGTGGGCGCTGTTTAAAGGAACAGTCCAACATTTCTGTAAACCCTCTCGTTCTGTTTCTTCTCCAGTCAGATGAGAAGAAACAGAAGGAGACTATGTCCTGATCAATTCTCATCATTGCGTTCATGGTTGATTGTTTCTCCATTAGACCAAGAAGTAAAAGTATAAGACACCTACTAATGGGCTCGTTTGGAATATAAAACGGGAAGCAACAGATCGAAGATTGATGAGGCACCAAAACGCTGCACGGAGGGTTTTACCTTATCAGTTAATCTGATTGTTTCTGATTGGTTGAATTGATGGATCAATTTCCAGAGGTCTGATTGAAACGGAGGTGGAGGCTGTGTTGGGAAGCATTGCGAAACTGTATCTCACTCTCCAATTGTGCACTAAGGTTTCTGAACGTGGAAAAGAAACTGCACACCTGGACACACATCTGTACAAAGGAAGATTTGTATGTGTGTGAGAGGAGCTTGAAAACTAGAACTTTTCCTTCACAATATAAGAACATTTATATTCAGTTTGCAGATTTATCTCAGTCCAAATCGACAGATTCAGATAAGATTCACACATCCATGTGAACACCTGCATCTTGAGTGTTTCACGGATTCATGGACACATTCACAAATTTGATCAAAAATTCAGACCGAAACAGGTTTACAACGTCCCCAGGACTCGAGGACACTGAGGACTGAACCTTTTGATCGTCTCCGGTCGGCGGCTAAGCCTCCTTCTGCTGCTCTCTCACACACGCAGGCTGCAGGGCAAACACTCTGCTTGGTCTAATGATCTCAGTTTTCAGTGACTAGATGTGGAAGAAATCGGATGAGATTCTGTCGGAGATGCGTTCAGTTTGTCACATATTGACTCCGATGGGCGGACGTCGTGTTTTACGGTCGACGAAACAGAACATTCCGCCACATCCACCACTGTAATGCAACTCGATAATTTCATATATCTGCGGCTCTGCAGAACGCTGCCTACAGAACAGTGTGTAGAGCACAGAGTACAGCACGCACACGCACACTCAGCATTATCAGCGTATTAGATTTTACTTTGTGGGGTTTATTGAAGTGGAAAATGTTGGAGTGTGTAGACCCGGGTATCACTTTGCAACAACAGTTATATGACACACACAAACACACACAGAGACACACACTCTGAGGGGCCCAAGGTAGTCATTAAGAATAAATGCCTCTGGCTATGCGTTGCCATGGAGATGGAAAGGAGGGAGGAAAAGCAGGTTTAGTGGAGCTGATGAACGGCGGAGGAACTGCAGCTCCGTCTCCTCCGAGGACATTTCCACGAGTCGAACTGTCCTCGGCAGCTTCTGTCGGCATCACATCACTTTATATCGGTTCCATTGTTTAACACAGTTCCATCGAAACCACGCTCAGTTAGAAAGGTTCAGATCTGAGTGTAGACGGGGGTTAATCAGGTCAAACTCAGAGAGCGTGTTCATACTCTCACTACATTATTTCTCATCTCTGACTAGTGGAGATTTAAACTGCTGCGATGAATAAAGGAAGGAAAAAATCTTCAGGGGGAAACTGAAGTCAAAGGCTAAATGCTCATGGGAAATTATTCAACATAAATGACTGAGTCGGGTCAGGAATAACAATAAGTCACCAGCATTAACTAAACAGGCTGATAATCAGTAACTCAGCCCAGTCCGGCCAACGAAAGCCGGCGCAGTCGTTCAGGTGTGGTGGAGACCTCCATCTTTAACTACCTGTAGTGTTTGGAACCGGATGAACGGCAGCAGTTGCTCGTCTTTGTCTCTAGGTTTGGATAGAGAGCGAGGGAAGTAGGTCCACTAGAGAATCCATCACAGATAATGTCCTTCTCTCAGAGGACCAGGATGTAGCTCTACAGGACAGGTGATTGGCTGAAAGGGGAGTGGGTGGGAGTTGGTGGCATCACCACTGTCACATGGTAAAAAAGAGCCTTAAATTATGACAAAAGGACATTTAGAAATAGAAAATTTCACCCAACGCCAATAAACCGGTTCATCACAAAGTAAGAAGGCTGATGGTAAAATACCAGGAGGTACCTGGCTCCATCTCCTTAAAGCTTTGTCTCCTGAACGTCTCAGAGTTTTGGACGACCAGAGGGAGAAAGACGCCATTTTACCTACGTCAGTTTGAGCTCAGGTCGATTATGGCAGAATCTTTTATTCCTCCATCATTTATTTTATCATGTCTCATGTGTTAATGAATAGTGGACAATTGTCTCACAGCCTCTGAGGCAGCCACAGGTGGTAGAGGTGTAATGGGGGTGCTTTTGTGTAAAATGCTGATTGAATATATTGTTGTTCATTTAACTTACTTTTTAATGTTTCCTCTTCAACTGAAGCATTTAGTGTCTCCTCTGTGGGAGGAAAATGAGTTTCCTGTTTCAGGAGATGAGAGGATTTCGTGTGACACTGATTATACACAGTGTCTCTGTGTGTGTGTGTGTGTTTGTGTGTGTGTGTGTGTGTCTGGAACTCACTGATTATGTACATTAATGATTAACGCCCTCACACATTTAATACAACTGTGTGTTCTGCCATCAGATTTAATTACAGGAGTCGACATTGAGGGCAAACAAAAAGACGGTTGATCCAGGTGAACTCATTAATGTTGCCGCCTCCTCCTACATCTGACTGTGTGTGTTTGTGTGTGTATGTGTGTATATATGTTTGGTGTTCAGGTGTGTTTGAGGCAGGTCAGTGTTTGTTTGTTTGTCTTGTGTAGGAAACAAACAATTTTCAAAGATGCTGATATTTAAGATAAATAAATATTTTACTATTATTTTCTGTTTATTTGATCATTTTTTGGAGGGAATATTCTCCTTATATTTTTCAAATATTCTCCTGATGTTTTGGATAATGATTTACTTTATTTTCAAATATTTTTTAGAAATTTTAAAGGTTTTGGTTGGGATATTTTACTGATATTCTCATGTATTTTACTAATAATTTTCAATTATTGCCCTTGAAGTTTTAAGATTTTTTTTAGAGATATTTTACCGATATAGTTTTGGTATTTTCTATATTGTTTTTTTTCTTTTTTAACAATTTTGATATTTAACGCTCTTTTTTTAAAGATATTTTAATGTCATTTTTTGAAATTGAACTATAATGGACATTGTCCTGGTTTTGTCTCTCGTCCACTTGGAGGCAGCTGTATATTAACATGTTATCACCTCCTTTATCATGATAAAGGCTGATAAGCCGAAAAGGTGAATGTGTTAGTTGTGTATCTTCTCATCCAGAGATGAGAAGATACACCTAAGAGTAGTGATGAACCTAAGTCCAGTGCTCCCTCTACTTTTGGCTCCGTGTTTGGGCTCCACCAGCTCCTGAGGGAAACCTCTGGCTCTTTAGCTGCTAAATGCTCCACTGTGTTCACCATCTGGTCCCTGACTGGGTCTGTCTGGTAGAGGACAGTGGCTGTTTACAGCTGTTTTTCTGAAAAACATCTGGCTGTTGTATGAGAGTGTTGAAACTGAATCAGAGCATCTGGTTCCTCATAGAACCCAAAGAGGCTAAAAAGTTCAGTTGTCAGTGATTCTGCTGGTTGTTTCTCAGTGACCTCCTTACTGTTCTAGTCATTTGAGCCACTCTCAATATAAATGTGCTGACTGTATGAAATGTGAAAGAAACCAGGATGAAAATCCTCTGGAGCCGAGTATGTGTTCTCATTTTTTGGGCGTTTTTCCAGAGTTTTGGTTCAATTCCTGGTTTTTGGTCTTTGGTTGGTGTTAGTTGTCGTATGTTTCCAGTCTGGTTGAAAAAGCTGCTCGCTGGCTTTGTGTCTCTGTGTTTTCAGTACAAGCAGGATAGAGGCTGCATGAGGACATTCATGGAAATGTGAAACAACCTGTGCAACACACACAGACAGATCTGAAACAATAACCGTAGCACTGAGTATTGTCGTCGTGACTGTGACAGCTTTCTGAGTCATCGCCTCATCAGAGGGATCTCGCTCTCTCCCTCTCTCCCTCTCTGTCTGTCTCTTTATCTCTCTCTGTCTGCCGTTGCAGCTGGAACTGAAGTGGGTTGTGTTATGTAGTAATTTACCAGGATGAGTCGTGTTTTCGGAGACATGTTTGAAGCTGAAGTGGATCATGAATGTTGACGACTGAGCTCTGATGTTTAACTTTGACAGAAAATGCAAATTTTAAGACATATTCAGGCTTTTTGAATCTTTCACTTTTTGCCTTAATAAGCATCTTGAAATACGAATAGTTTAATATTAACTAAGATTCAGGGGGGTAAAGTTATATTTGGTGGTTATGTTGTGTTTATCCCTGCAGTAAAAATTCAGTCAGTTGGTCCGAGAGCCTCCAGTTTGTAAATGTCTGGAACAAAAATCAAAAATCGGTTTCATTTTCAGGCTAGGATTATTCTTGACTTTGGTTTGACTAATTTTTTTGATTAAACTTGTCTATGACAGCTTAGGTTTTATTTTCAGTGCTCTGTTAATTATTATTATCATCAGAAGGAGCAGCAATTAGACCATCCCAGATCTCAGATATACTTTGGTAAGCTCAATGTTTTGTTTTGATGTTTTTCGTTTGTTTTTTTGTTTGTTTGTTTGTTTGTTTGTTTTCAACTGCAATGACAGTGAATTCCATTTCTTCCGTCACTTTGCCTTCAAAATAAAAGGCCGCGATAAGAGTCGAGACAATTAGTAGTGTTATTAGTCGACTCGTAAAAAATTAATTTGGTTGAATTTTGTAAGGTCCTTTTTCTTTTGGCAAACCCCCCAAACATCCAGTTCCAGCTTCTCCAGTTTGTGTATTTGATTCTTTTTTTTTTTAATGTCAAAAATTGAAAATCTTTGGTTTTAAACTTTTCCTCCAGAAAAGACACTGTCAACCAATTAAAAAAAAGAAAATTCTGACATTTGTAGACAGAAATTTTTATAAAAAAAACAATCATCAGATAAATCTGTGATGAGAGTGGTCGTTAGTTGCAGGCCTGCTTGATGCTAATTTGGATTATCTCCTCTTGAGATAATGTTCCTCCTGTCCCTGTTGTTTTACTGCTGATACCCCCCCCCCAGAGCGGATTCACACATTAGACGATCTCCGGCTCGGTGCTGACAGACAGAGCTATTAAATCCACACTGCTTTCATTTTCAGTGTGGTTGTAAAAGGCTCGTTCATCTCCGTCTCTGGGCCCCGGCGGGTCCAGTGGGCGTTTAGGCTGAGAACAGCGCTAGTGGGGGCGTGTGGTTCCAGGTACTGGCGAGACGATGAAACACGGTCCGGGGAGTCCCAGTGGACCGGTAGATCCGTGAATCTGAAGGTTTAAAGACCAGACAACAGAACGCAGCAGAACGAGTGCAGAGGAAGGATGTTCCATCAAAATATTAATGTAGATGTATCAGTCTTCACAGAGCCTCAAAATCAGTTAATCTCAAGAAGAGATTATGATTTAAAAAGTGTAGGTGACAGAGAAGCGGAGCTCGGTAAAGTTCAGTCCAGTGGAATCAGGACACGAAGCCTCTGAGAGACGAGTCCGGTCAAATGTTACTCACTGCTCTGTTAGAGTCACTTCTGACAGTCACACCGAGGCGAGGAGCGGGGACCGGTCCTGTGTGGGCCCGGTTTGCGCCTTAGCCACACCTTGACGGGATGGAGGCTCTGACCCGGCAGGGACCGGACAGGTCTTCAGACCAGCCTCGTCGGCTTACTGCTGTGGGTCTGTGGTTTGTTTAACGTCAGGCTTTCTCTCTAAACCATGATAGAAACTGTCGCTTCTGTCATAAGAGTCTTAGAGCAGGTTTTCTCTTCCATCCGCTCAGTTGTCACATTCAGCCTAACCAGACTTTATCTTTGAAGCCCCCAACTCAGATCTTCATTCCTGCAGGTTCCTGTTCAGCACTAGTTTACTGGCTCGGACCTTATAAGAGCATTTTGTGTTGATAAAAGCTGGAAATGTAGGAGGGTGATGAGGAGGAGGTCCGGTTTTCCCTCCACAGACAAACCACAGCAGCTCCATGGACATGAATGAGCTTCTAACTTTGACTCTGACTGATCATTCTACAGGTAAATACACCTGGAATCACAGCTCAGCCGTCGTCTTTAACTCATATGATTCTGTCAGACGGCGTCGTGCCTATAAAACCAGGATTTTTCTGTGCCGTCACAGACCTGTGTAATGAGTCAGTGCAACTGGTTTGTAGATAAAGCTACGCTGGGTATTTATGAAAGAGGGTCACTGACACGCAGCGTATTAATCCAGATGAAGAATCTACACCTGAAGCTGCTGAAGGCACCGTTTTACCAGCATTGACACCTTGCACTGGGCAGCAGGAAGGAGTCTGGAAACGGAGGTGTTTTCTGATTGTACGCCACTGACAGTGGTGCGGCATCGCTCCAGAGCCGTTAGGAACGATGCCGCACAGACGTGAGCAGCTGTGAGCTCAGAGCGGTGGCAGCACTCAGGGCGAGGATGAGGCGCTAATGCCACGTCTCTCTGACGGATGCAAGTCATTTCTTCGCTGTCACTCACTCAGCTTGAAAACTCCCACACACTCATAAACTCTCAAGATACACACACACACACGTACTCGCGTACTCTGTACAGTCCATTATTTCTCCTCATGTTATGCTGCTGAATCGTGACTTGACAATCGTGACAAGTTATTATGAGCACTGAGATAACTCCTCTACCTGTGTGTGTGTGTGTGTGTGGGGGGGGGGGGGTAGGACTGGTTTAGCATCATTTCACACAACACTAAACTCAGACAAATTTTATCAGCTCTGCTCAAGACTTATTTTACAAATAAGTCCTCTGCTGCAGAGAGTTGTTGAGCAGTAATGTCCTGTTGTTGCTGGGTTTGTTGTTGTCGTAGTTTGATTGGACAGAATGACCCTTGACACAGCCTTAGTTCAGCTGCAGATTTTTACTTTCAAGGTATTTCAAGGTGTTTCAAGGGCCAACCGATGACAACACTTACATCAGGTCGATCCTTGCAGCTGCACGAATGCAGAAAGTTTAATCGGGGCCAAACTCAACTCAAAACCCGGTGTATTTATACTTTCATTCAGCTTATGTATTGTAGGTTCATTACCACCAGAGACGCCTTTAACACAGTTCTAACATCCACATTTCACACAAATATTCTTTGAGTCTCTTTAAAAGATGCTCGGAGTTAAACAAAGGCCCGACACTCGCCTGGGATGTGTGAGCCTCCACGATGGCACACACAGAAAACAGTGGAGACGACAGAGTGTCGATGCTGTGTTCGTTCAGTAATCGTGCCCCCGTGACCCCCCCCCAGCAGCCTGTTTCCTCCCTCACCGCAACAGGTGAACAGTATGTTTACGCTTCAGCTGTGAATCGCACCACGTCTTCATCACAACACAACATTCACACGTCCACATCTTTTATTAACTGTATGAGCCTCAGACGCAAACGTTTACCTCTGATCTCAATCTGGTGACAACATGAAATTATTAAAATCTCCTGAGCTGTGCAGTCACACAGACATCAGCCCCCCCCCCCCAACCCCCACCTCTGAATTATACCTGACCCCCTTTGGTTTAATATGAAACAGGCTGAAAATTGCCTGTTTTTTCTTTAACATGTCTGTGAAGAACATCCTGTTCTCTGGAACATAATTGCAGCAACATTAGAGTCAAGTGAAGGATGGAAATGGGAGTGAGGCAGACAGGTTTCCACACCCCCACATCTCCTCTTCCTCTCTCAGCTCTCAGGCTCCATCCAGCTCCTCTCAGCACCTGGATACTTTAACTGACGCCTCGTCACGACCTGGAAATTCCCATTCGGACCAAAATGAACAAAGATACTGTCAGTGCTGCAAAGCAGTGGTGGGAAGTAGTCAAGGACATCTACTCAAGTACTTAAAAATAGTTTGGGTTTCACTTTTTCTCTCCTCTTCACTACATTTCAGAGGGAAATATTCTGTTTTCACTGCACCACAGTTTTTCAACAGCTGCAGTTTTTTTTACTTTGCAGTTTATTCTTCATACAAATGGTTTGACGAGCTTCTAAAATATGATTCAAGGTATAAAAAGTACTTTCAGTGTGGAACTGAGCCTTGTCTTCAGAAAAGCGAACAAATCTGCTAGTGCAGTAAAAATTCTTCTGCTTCTTTTCACACAGTTTCATCTATTTTCTAACCACGTTGAATTTTTCATAATTCTGATACGAGCAACCCGTGTTTTTCTTTCTTGTTTCAAGATACAGAAACTCATTTTTGGAGCATTTTTTAAATAAATGAATTTAATTTAAAAATAAGATGAAATATTCTTACTGCAGATTACAGGAATAATTTGGCACTGTGAGGAATAAGCTTAATCTTTGTTAGTCAGATGTTGAGATTGATCAAACACTCCATATGAAATGACAGCCAGCAGCTGTTTAGCTTAGCTTAGCATTATTGTAAATTACTCTATTCTCCCGCGAACAACATTGGAATTAAGTATGAAACAAAGATAATGTAGTGAAGGACCTAATAGAGCTGCAGAGTCTCAAACGATATCAATTACTAAGATTAACATGATTAAAACAGTCAAGGCTACAAGAAAAGGCAACTGCAACTCCCAAGGTACATTTCAGTAAGAAACATTAAATCACAGAAATTCTGTCTCCTGCACCATTTACAGAGGAAAGAAGAAAACTGATTTTACAGTCTGCAGCTCAAATTACCTTGCTTTTCAGTTCTGGGATCATTTTTGGCTAAATTCAGCAGCTGTGGCTCCACATCAACAACAAAAGGTTTTAAGTTCACCTGGCTGGCTTCAGCCGAGGCTCATGGGTATTGTAGTACTATGAGGCGTACAGTGGTGGACAAAACCTGATTTCTCACCAAGTAGGAATAATTCAGACTAGTTTCCGTTTTCATTCATGAGGAGATTCTTAAAAGTCATGACAGCTTTAATGTCCTGGATCCTAATCAGACCTGAACGTTGCTGTTAACACATTTTTCATCCGTCAGATCAGAAAAAACTCTAATCACATAGAAGTGAAATCTCACAGTGATCTGATAAAAAGCTGAAGGAAGAAACTCTGAGACTGGCTTTAAACTCCAGCGACGAGGCTCCTGACGGGAGGAGCAGGCGCTGCAGGTGAACAGGACATGCATTAATATTTAACCTTCTCCATACCTGTGATGTGTTGATGTGTGACAGAAATGTCAGAGGTGCTTTCTACTGAGAGTTTAATGTCATTCGGGCTCATTCAGACGTGACTTTGACCTGTAAACCTGCCAGAAAATCTCCATAATACACCAGCAGTGGCTATGACTGAGCAGATCCTTCACAGCTGAAACAGGAGAGACAGAAGCCCCATTACAAAATTCAAATTAGGGGAATTTAAATGCCTACATATTGAAAATTGAAACCACCTTCCATAGTGCCCCCCCCATAGCTCTTCTTCACCTGTTGGTCTTCAATGGGAACCATGGAAACAGTGCGATCCTGAGGCAGCTCTGAGCCAATGAGCGGCAGCTGCTACTGGTCGCGGCTCGGCAGACGCTGGCAGGATCCTGGCACAGCAATTGTTTGGAGTTTTTGTCGTTGTCAGATCAGTATTGTCCTTTCATCTGAGGGGGGGGCTTTCTCCCGGGCAGAGGCTGCAGGCTCAGCGGAGCTGGAACTCCTGACACAGCTGTGGCTTCATTTCATTGAAACCCAGTGAAATGATAGAAATCCTGTGAGACAAATTATGAAACATAAGTCTGGTGAAATCTGTGGGGGATTTTTTTCTTGTCATTAAATCTCATCTGTAGAGTCAAACCGACACTGAACGTTTCCGACAAACAAAAACTGTTTTCTATCAACGGTCTGATGGATCCGTTTCCTCGGATCCACAGAAAAATATTAGAACACATCAGTGATCCACACACTCGTTCCTTCATCACCGTGAACACACACTGTAGTTTAGACTCAGTCACACAAACACTACAGCACCTGATGCGGATTCATCCGCTGCTGAAGATAGTTCCCTGTGGTACCAGAGAAAATATTCTTCAAATTCTCATTTACCTTTGTAAAACCCTTTAAAATGATTATAACCACAGAGGCTGAACATTGTTCTGTTATAAACGTAAAAATTACAGAGCCATTGATTATCTGACCTGAACTCTTGTATTTCAGGTTCAGGTTTTTACAGGAAACTTTTCCTTTTTCTGGCCCCTGGGGGCAAACTGCTCTGTGTTCAGCGTGTGTGTGTGTGTGTGTGTGTGTGTGTGTACGTACGTACGTACGTGTGTCAGTAGTTTTCCACGGCTGCTGCAGAGCAGTAAAGATGAGCTGGAGCAGCTGGAAACCTCCAGTCGTTCAGAGACACGGAGGAATCCGCCAGTTCAGATCCATCATGTGACCTTTGACACGCGACTGAGTCCGAGCAGAACCCTCTGAAAACCCTCACTGCTCTGGAATCAGCCTGGCTCTGATAAAAGTCCATAGATACAAAGGATGAACACACAGTAAAGTGACGGCGTCCAAAAATCACTGTCAATTTCATTTGTATAGTTAATTTATAGTAACTATATAAGTGCCTGGAATGATCCATATATATAATTGTTCTCTCAATCATTAGTTTTGTACGTGAAAACGTGATGATCTCACCAACAACGATTAAAACCTTAGAGAGATTCATTTTTTTAGTGACAATAAACAGAGAAAAAAACTAATCCTCGCAGTCAAGGAGCTGGAAACAGAATTTATGTCATTTCTGTGCAAAAAAATTATCAAAAAACATAGATGATTAAATTTCTCTCAGTTGACTAATTAATTCATCAACAGTTTGGGTCAGAAGTGAGTGTTTGTAGTGTGAGGTATGTTCCCATGCGTCGTCCAGAAGGACAAGGAAACCGTGACGATGGGGATCTCCCACATTTGTCGGAGGCTTCTGTTGGGTCACGTTCGGGGCAATGTGTTTCTGCAGCTGTTTCAGAGAATATCTGTTTCTCAGCAAAGTAGTAAGGTCTGGGAGGTAACACAAAAAAGGGCCGTCACTCCGTCGTGGGTGCGCGGACACATCCTTCCAGGCGTTAGCTTCGATGCTAACCAGCAGCCGCAGCAGCTAAACAGCCTAAGCTGGCCTCTGTTGTTGTTGTGTTGTGTTTGTAGCAGTTTTTGAAGTGAAACCAGATCAGAACACAGTGTGTCGCTCATATAAAATGAGCTGAGCGGACTGTGTCGGTGTTACTGTTGGATTTTATTTTGGCGGAGCGATGGCGGCCAACAGTCGGATCAGGCGGCAGATACGGTTGCTGTCATGGATTTACCGGATCTGACTCTAAATAACAAGTTGGGCAAGAAGTGAACTGTTTCCCACATTCAGCTGCTCAGAATTAAAACCGCTACTGTAAATATAAAGGTTATAGCTAAAATTTGTTGGGAAAATGATTCATAATAATTTTTTTAAATTGATTCAGCAACTTGACTGTAGCGACATGTTTTGTCCATGAATTTAATGATGAAGTATTTTGAATTAACTCCAGCTCTGATTCTCAGGTCTGATTGGCTTCCTCTCTTGTGCAACAGTGGCCGAAGCTCATGGGTATTTTGACCTTTCTGCCCAAATGATGCACAAAGATGAGATGAAACTGAAATAATCAAAACTGGAGGTCAGAACATAAACGATGAGATTGTCAGATCATCTGGGATGGTTCTAATTGTCTGAGAACATTAAAAGAAAAACTGAAGTTGGACAAAGAACGAGGAGGAACTCATCCAGAACTAACGTCTTCCCCTAATTCACGTCTCTATAAGAAGCTTTAAATACACAGAGTAACATTTGCATGGCCACAAAACCCGAATCATTTATGTCCAGTGCATTAGCAGTTATTCAGTTATTGATAGACCAAACTAATTCCCATGAGCCTCCGCAGCACAGTGTGTTTAGAGCCAAGCGTGAAACGTGGACACACTGGCTTCTCGTTTATTTTTCTTTAAAATCAGACGTCTCGGAGCCGGCGAGAGTTCGGCTCCAGACTTTCCGCCGTGTGTGACTGGGAAACGACCACGGCTCACTTCCTGCCGCTTCTACACGTTGCCTTCTGCTGTCTACACCTCCATTATTAGAGCGACGCACCGTGAGCACAGCAGGGCGAGGACCAACACACAACACACACAGGCACAAATACAACACACACATATGTACCACTTCCTGCTCATGGCAGATGAAGCAGCTGTTTTGACAGATAAGAAGAACAAAAGGGTTTAGACACCCAATGACAGGTTTCTCTTATCCTCCTTCATCCCTCTATCCATACCACATACACACCGGTGTCCTTTTATACCTGTGAGCACCGTCACTGATATAATGTGTTTCACTAGCCCCTAACACTAACCAAATATATAGGTCTTAACTTTTAATCAGTCCTTTGAAATAGCAAGCATTGATCAGAACGTCCTCACAGAGCAGCAGTGTCCTCACTACGAAGAGAGCTTATTTAACACTGAGATTAGTCCTCACAAACATGCAGTACAGGCCTAGAAACACACACACACACACACACACACACACACACACGTTGCTCTCCCCTTTACCCTTTTTTCCTATATGACTATATGATTTCCATTACCCAGGAGAAACATTTACTGAAAAGCAAATGACGCAGCTCTTTGTTTTCTTCACACACACTGAAAATCTGAAAATCCGAAAATCAGAAGATCCACATCCATCCTGCTGCTGTGTTGTTGCACAAAGCCTAAAAATCACCAGCCATGTTGCATAATACTTGTCACTGTGTGGTTTCTGCACTGCAATCACCCATCAGTCAAACAGTGTGTGAGTGTGTGAGTGTGTGAGTGTATGTGTGCGTGTGTGTGTGTGTGTGTGTGTGTGTGTGTGCATACACTGCTGCAGCATCTTCTCTTCACGTTGGTCTGAAAGTAGTTTTTGTGATGGCTTCATCTGTTCACTTCAGGTTCTCAGGTTAAATGTGTAGTTCTCCCACAGCATCAATATTCGTGCAGATAGTTCTTAGTTTTTATTTATCTATGTATTTATTTATTTATTATTGGGTGAACTGGCCCTTTAATAGCCAATGAACATCACAATGTCCCGGTGTTTTATTCCATCAGTTCACAGTCCCTTTGTAAACTTTTTTCCTTTCGTTGACTGACCTGGAGCATCTCTCTCTGTTCGAGGTTAAAACTTCAGATTTTCCAAAGGCAGTTCTGCATGCGGGTTTTGTGACGATCTCATAGGAACGCCACTGCGCTTGCTCATCTATTGAACGGCACATGTAGTTGAAACTGCTCATTGTACAGTTTGAAGATACAAGGCCAAGGCATGAATCGGTTTGACAAAGCGTCCTCAGGTTAATGTGAGTTGAAAAACAGCGTAGGAGGAGGAACCCAGTGAAACTTTGAAAACAGGAGGGTTGCAGCTAAACACATGTCGTTTTCATTAATATTCATATGCAGCCTGAAGGGTTGGTGAACATACAGGACTAATTACACTACTCAGAAAATACAGCGCTGTGGTGCAGTCATTAAAGCGAGCACCGCCACCCTACCACATCTGAAGGAGTTGCAGATGTGTTTTTGCTGCGGTGTCCATAAAATAACTCGGCTCTGCCAACAAAGCCGGGACCACGGCCCAGCCCACGCACATGTGGACGAGGACGCAGGTGGACTCGATGGACACGAGGCGTCGCCACCTCCAGGGATGAAAGAAGACAGGCGGTTAAAATGCTCCTGAACCCATCAGACACAGGTTTCAGTCTGAGCAGGGTCCACAACACTGATGAAACCCAGAGGTGCTTGTTTTCCAGTGACTGGCTGAGGAGAAAAGGATCCGGGGTCCGGAGGTACGGGGTTCTGGGCGTCTGAGGGTCCAGCGGTTTTCCAGCAGCGGTGCTGTTGAATCCTTGGGTTCTGGTCCGTGGTGGAGAAGCTCAGGATTTGTCAGACAGGGTTTTCATGATGCGATGATATACCGGAAGCTTCTCACACCTGAAGACCCAGAAACCTTTGGAAATAAAGAATAAAACGCCACAACACAGGAAGTAACCGACACTTTGTTTTATTGAACATTAACATAAATAGATGGTGAAATATTAACAAGCCAATTGGACCAAAACAAATAGCTTATTAATCAAAACTGAAAGCAATGTGGCTGTTATCATCTGAGCTCTGCAGCAGGAACCAAGACTCCAACACTTCCAGGTGTTTTACAACATCTGCCCCCCCCCCAACAAGGAAAACTACTGCAGATCTTTACTGTAACATCCTGACTCTTATTTCGTTCGCTGCTTTTTTCCGTCTTTTTTTTTTAGCTGCATTTGCTTTTTTCTCCTCAGCATCAGTAAAAATAATCTGCCAGTCCCCGTCTCTAACCTCCTCACACTGCCCCCCTCCATTTTGTTCTCAGCCTATTCAGAGACTGAAGGCGCTGCCACCCCTCCTCCATCGGGGTTTACATAGTCGCTATACTGAGAGAGAGAGAGAGAGTGCGTGTGTGTGTGCACGTGCGTGGGTGCGTGCGTGTGTTCATGTGTGCCTGTCATATCACTAAGCTTCACCAACTGCCCCCCCAGTACACTCACACATCCCTCTCTCATTACTTCTGTTCCTCCCTGCCGCTCTGTCGCTCTGTCAACCACCCATTCATTCTCTTGCTCTGTGCTGTGTGTGTGTGTGTGTGTGTGTGTGTGTGTGTGTGTGTGTGCGTGTGCGTGTGCGTGTGCGTGTGCATGCGAGCCGATGTGTCGCGATGCGTTCGCTGGTGAACAGGTGTTAAGTGCAGTCCGTCAGAGCCGGAGCTCCAGAGTAGGCAGCACATAGAGACACTCACACACACACACGCACTTACGCAGGACCGAGCATCGCAACTGTGGGCTGCCGGAGCCTCTGCCCCCCCCCCCCCCCCCAATCCCCAGCCCATCCCACCCCCCACGCCGGAGATGATCCGGTGCTCCGGAGAGCTAGAGGCAGCTAGGAGGCATCAGTCAGAGAGATTTAACCCGGCAGAAGAGGCTCGGATGCTGGGGTAGATCTGCTGCTGAGCAGGCTGCAGTCGTCCTCCGGAGGATCCTCAGAGTCCCTCAGGTGTCTAGTGAGTATCAGATGCTCCCGTCGTGTTCGACACTCCATCTCATCATGACAGAATTTTTTTTAAAGAACATTGTGCAGGCTTTCTGTGGCGCTCGCGCAGCTTCCCGAGCAACTTTTGCAGTTGGCTTTCAATCTGACAGGTGTCTCGTCAGGTCCGGTCTCTAGAGCAGATTCATTTCTTGTCCAGGCTCTGCTGCCGGGGTCGCCGGTGGACCGGGATCCATTTCAAGCCCAGCCGGACCACCGGGTGCCGCGTTCTCCTCTTTTTCTTTGTTGGATATTTTGCTGCAGTCCAGTGTGAAGTCAGACTGCAGCTCTGTCAGTTAGTCCCTGTTGCTCTTCCTTGAAAAAGGGAAAAGAAATTTCCACTCGCAGAAGATGATCGATCCAATCGTCCGGATTCGGCATGAAACCGGCGACGTGTTGGTTATTGTGAAGATGCTGTGAAGACTCTTTGACATGACTAGGGGAGGAGGCGGGCGTTCTGAGGAAATCCTGATTTCAGGCTGCAGTTTCCTCACAGCAAACAGTTGACAATTTGTGGACGCAGATGAAAGGAGCGAAAACTTTCTGAACATCCTGGTCAGGTTCTCTCGGACCCGTTTCCTCAACCTGGCAAGGGCTGTGGATTTGTTGTCCCCAGGTTCTTATCCACCCCTGTCTCCCTCTTTGTGTGTTTGTGTGTGTGTGTGTGTGTGTCAGGTCTGACAGTAAGATCTCGCGGTTGGCCCAGAGGTGGAACCAGAGGCCAGCGGGAGATGCTCTGATCAAAGACCTGAAGCCCCTGTTCTACACCTCACGATCCTCACTCAGTCTGGACAGGTGAGGACGGACACACACACACACACACCCCTGCACTGTGCTTTATTCTTACTGCAGTGTTACACAACGAAGTGACCTGATGAACAAAAATATTGAACAAGGTTTAATCAGTATCATTATGATGAACAAATGTGATCATAGTTAGTCACAGGTGCAGGTGTGAAAACAGGTGCAGGTGTGAAAACAGGTGCAGGTGTGGGATGTTTTCTCTCAGACAGTTTGAGGCATCGGGTGTCACAGCTCTTCTACAGTTTTGTTGGAAATGAAACACATGAACAACTATGTAAGAAAACATCTGGTTCTCTGGTAAAGTCAAAGCTATAAGAAGCAGAGAGAGAAGTCAGTTACGATTCCCAGGGAGCATTTGGGGAAAAAACATTCCATGAGCAAACTTTGCAAATTTTGTAGAGACGAGCAGTTTAAATGGGTTGTTTATGGTTGAAGTGTTTTATTCACTCATCTTTCAGTGAAGCTCCAGTTCTGATCCTCATCTCTCACTGGCTTCTTCTCCATAGCAACAGCAGCTGAGGCTCACGGGAATTGTAGCGCTAAGAGATGCCCCCCCCCCAGCTTATCCGACAATCCTTGGTTTCTAACGGCATTTTAACACAAAAATACAGAACATATGCAGTTTTTTTTCAACATTGCTAAACCTCCTTTCGAAAAAATGGATTGACTGTTTTTTTCCCATAGACTTTAGAAAGGTTTGTTTTTTGTGTTGTGTTGCATTCGGTGTCACAAATGTGCCAGAAAACAGGTTCAGTAACATCAGCAGAGAGCAGCGTAGAGGCCAGCAGTCAGGTTTTACGTCTTTTACTTCAGTCTTGTCGAACTCGACACAGACTGAAAAACAATAAATGTCCCAGATGTTTGACCCTGAACACAGAAGCCTGAAGTTGGCGCTTTATTTGTCCAGTTTGAGCTTTAGGAACTTTATAAAAGACGATGAAATAGTTGAATGAATCTCCAGTTTTCAACCAACGAGCAACGCTGACGATGTAACTGACAGTTTCCTGTCAGTTACATCTAACCCTAACCCTACGATTAGTGAGTGTGTGAGTGTGCGTGTATGCGTGTGCGCATGCGTGTGCGTGTGGGTAGTCAATGGGGTTTCTGTTCACCACGGTCTGGTTAGTTTCACCGGTCAGGAAACTGCTAACAGAGCCCGAATCATCGCTACTGTTGCTATAGTTACCAGCAGGCTAACACCTGACAGCCAATCAGAGGGAAGCATTTTCTGTTCTAACTTAATGGTATCAGGTGTTGCATGATGCGTCCCCTTCTGTAAGCATCATGTGCAGCGTGTTTGTGTTTGTGTGTGTGGGTTCGTTTGCTTGTTTGTGTGTGTTTGTGTGTGTGTGTGTGTGTGTGTGTGTGTGTGTGTGTGTGCCCAGTCAGCTCCTCTGTTGTTTGCATGTCCACAGTCCCCGTCTGCGCATTGACCTACTGAAGATAAAGAGCCTGTGTTGTTATCATGTGTAACGGCGGCAAATCAGACGCTGCAGTCACGGTTCCTCAGACCGACACTGCCTCCTGTGGTGCGTCGTTATGTAAAAGACCTGACGGGCACACGGAGCGTTTGCCCCCGCCTTGAGCCGAAATTAAATAATCATTCTTCTGGAGAGATATTGGTCCTGGTCCCGCATCAGAGCCTAGAGTTGTCCTCTGCTGGACCTCGTGCCTCAGTTTTAAACGAAGTGTTCTTGTGTTAGGACTGGTTCATCTCAGGTCCGGCCCTGTCAGAACGTCGACCTGGAAATCTCCCTCTGACTGTTCTTTAATGCTCCATTAAATCAGGATTAACTCCTCAGTAAAAATCTCACGGCTGTGAATGTTCAGTATCAGGGTTTATTGGATCCATCACAGAGGATCTAATAATTACGAGGTTCCTGAGCGTTGTCTATTAACATTTTGGTGTTTGTGCTCGTGGCAACAACCATTAGTCCTGAGGTTTTAACACTGAGGCAGTATTAACAATAAATCCCTGAACTTTTCATGATACTAGAAAAATAAAAGTGACCAACTTTAAAGTTTTTGTTTTAAAAAAACAAAAAAACAAACGTGCTGCTGTTTTGTTTTCCTCCTTCTGAACCGTATGAATATTTCAGGTTATATCGTCTTTTCCCAGAGACGACACACACACTGCTCTGGACATCTGCTGCCTCCTGTGTATTTACTGTCAGACTGAACAGTGGTTTCTGCAGCACAATTATAAAAGCAATTTGTTCCTTTTAATAATTTAAAGCCCCCCCCCCCAGCCCCCCTGTCCCCGGCCCTTGGGGCAGTGGCTGCACCATCAGGTTGAAGTATTGATATCTGGATCAATTTGTATGCTCAAACCAATTATGTTTAACTAGTCAGTAAAGACTTTCTTACACACACACACACACACACACACACACACACACACACACACACACAAACAGCTATAGGTAATAATTAGCTGTGTTGCCATTAGGTTCAATTTCAGTGCATCAGCTTTTAAAATCCCTAAACATTTGCTCAGCAGCTGAAAAATACAATTAAAGGTTTAAAAATGTGGATGATGGTTTGTGGGTAATTTACTGTTTCCAGTCTACAAACAGTCTGAACACATGAGTTTATGACTTTGGTTTACTGTCAATGTTTTGATTAAAACTGATCGCTCAGCTAGCAGCTGCTCAGATGTCAGTTATCTGTATTATCTCTACACAGTCTGTTAACAATATAGTCTATGAATCTGAAGCCACATGACACTGGAATATTCCAAGTTAAAGCCTTAATTCATCATTGTCCAATCATGGGTTGACAAGCTATTTACTCTTTTTTGGAAATGTGTCTTTCCCATTTTGGAGTTACACATGATTTGCTGAAATGCCAGATGTCCAGTTTTTCCACCAGCACTCAAACGCAGCATGTGTTTGTAGATCCAGGCCCTGAAAAGATTCTGACGTGTTTGACCATCTGTAAATAAAAGGATGGACACTCGTAAAATGCTTTTGGACATTTATTTCCAAATTTGTAAATGAGATAGTGTGTTTGTAAACAGCTTGAATTACCCATAGATCATCACACACGTGTAAATTCCTCCCCACAGTCAGTCTGTGTGTGTGAGTGTTTGTTTGTAGGGGGTAGATTTTAGAGCAGTGAAGACATGTGGTGCAGGTCAACTCACTTGTTTGGGGGGGGTGGGGGGCAGCAGTGGACTCTGTCTGACTGTTGACATTCAACCATGATGTAGATCTTCCTGCCAAGATGGGAGTTTGGTTCTTAAGACCCAGCTCACCCCTGCTACCCTCATACAGGTTATGTGACTTTGGGGGCTGGGGCTGCTCTCAGCAGTGTGTGTGTGTGTGTGTGTGTGTGTGTGTGTGTGTGTGTGTGTGTGTGTGTGTGTGTGTGTGTGTGTGTGTGTGTGTGTGTGTGTGTGTGTGTGTGTGTGGGGTAGCACCTGTCAAAATGGGGCACCTCACACCTTTATTATTCTTACTGGTGCATGGAGTCTGGTCATATCAAGTACTCTCCAGCAGGGGCTCCTAACATAATAAACTCCCCTCTCAAGATTTGTTGGGTCAGTTAGGTTGATACCTCTAAACACAACAATTCCCATGAGTCTCAGCTGCAGTTGCTATGGAGAAGAAACCAGTGAGAAATGAGGATCAGAACTGGAGCTTCACTGAAGGACGAGTGAATAAAAACCATGCCAACGAGAAACAACCCATTTAAACTGCTAATGGTTGCTTTCGTACAGTGTGTGGTCATGTGACCCCTCCCCATGGCTCCTGCATCTCCTCAGGCTTCAGGTTATGGGAAATGTCACGTATGTGTCTTTATTTATACTGGGGTGGGGTGGGGGGCTGCCCTGCCCTGCCCTGCCCTGCCCATCCTGGTGGTAGAGCATGTCGTCCAATGATCACAGGGTTGGTGGTTTGATCCCCGGCTCCTCTCGTCTATGTGCTGCAGTGCCCTTGGGCAAGTCACTGAACCATAAACCCTTTATTATCTTTTTTTTTTTTTTTAACCTTTTTCTTACTTTCATGGTTTTGTATGTTTTTATTCCTCAAGTGAAAAATTAAATGAATAATAAAACCGGTCTCACCCAGAAAAGTGGAAAAGCATCTTTTCATCTTCGGAACAAATTAAAAAAACAAGTATTTGAGATACCAAGAGACTGGATTTGAAGCTAAGCACGTCGTAAAGAACCAGCACAAAAAGTCCAACTCCTGGCCAGAGGCTTGTGATAGACGGCTGCCGTCTCGTTATTGTGCCCTGAAATGTAACCGGCAAAGCAAAGATGGATCGAAGTCCGAGCTGCTGCCGGGAATCTAATCCACGCAGCATGAAACACAGAGTTGATGCTGCCACGATGTTGGGCATTGTTTTTCTCTCCAAGGAAAAGAAACAGATCATTTCAGCACAGAGATGCTGCTGCTGATGATGTGACAAGGGATTAATGGCCCACGGTCCTTTCAGAATCAGTTGAAGTCAAAGGTTGCTGGATTTTTGAGCAGAAACCTTCCACATTGTATGATGTAAAAGGCTTTTCTTCTCTGCTCTTTCCTTTCCTTTTACTTCTGGTTGAAACTCTTTTTTCCACTGACCTTGTTACTCGGTTTCAGAAATACTCTACATCGCAGAGGTAATTTTACAACTGCAGTTTTTAGGTTTGAGTTTAAAAATCTGCATGCGGATCAAACACAGGCTGTTACCGGCTCCTCCGAACTACAGTCATTACCACTTTGGATCTGTTTCCACGCAGATTTTCTGCTAGATTCGGATGCGAACCTCCAGCTCAGACTCTCGTGTGACGGCTGTGAGGTAACATCGACACACGGTGCGGAGCAAGCAGGCCAAACGGCGACAGCCTTCCCGCTGGGCTGGTGTGTTTCCCTCTGATAACGAGCATGTAATGGAAGAAGAGGCGCGTGTAATAAAAAGTCAAGTGCTTTTATTTGCTGTAAAGAATATGGGTTCATGTACGGATTCTAGATGCATAGTGCAGGACACATGTGACGGAAAGTTATTAATAGATAAAACACAGCAGGGACTAATGACTGAATGAACCAGAGAAACTGAGGCATTTTTAGCTGTTTGCCTGCACTGCATATTCATGTTTTGTTGTTTTTTTAATTTATCTTTGAATCATATTATTTACGATTTTATTTATATGATTCATGCAGTGAACAGTGTGTAAATCATATATATTTGTATTAATGGAACAAGACCGACTGCAGATAAGCGAGAAAAGAGGAAAATTCAGACCTGGGACAGTAGTTACTCAGCCTAAGCTCCTTCAGCCTCAGCCTCAGCCACTGTTCAGCCACAGTTCAGCCTCAGCCTAAGCATGGTCTAAATATAATATGGCCATCAATAAGTGGACGGCTTGGTACAAAGACAGGAAACAGGAAGCAGCAGCTACCTGGTGCGCCCCCCCCCCACACACACACACACACACACACACACACCACCACCACCATCACCTCCTCCCCCACTGTGAAATCATTTGTTAGACATTTCTGGCTATGACCTCATTTTGATTGGGTCGGTGTGAGAGTGGTATTGATCTTCTCATCCAACTCTCCAGGATCCAAATAAGCTCCAAATGTAGACAAGGACCAAGGAGGGTGTGAGTCTGTGGATCTGCCTGTTTGTCATTGTTCATGAGCATGAACATGAGTTCTGTTCTGGATAACTGAATGGTTATTGATCTAGTCTGGATTCATAAATCTAATAATCAGTTATTTCTGGTTTAACCCTCTGTGATTATCAGTACACACAGACATTCAGAAAACACCTGTCGGCAGGTTATGGGTCGTCATGGCTCGTCATGAGTCTGTGTAAATGGGGACAGACCAGAACTAAGAGACCTCAGTGGACCCACAAAGAGCTCACCTGGATTATACCTGAGGCACCAGAAACCTTTACCTCACCAGTTTCTGACGTATCAGGATCTGTGTCTCTGCCACTTTTTCCTTCATCCTCTTATCTTTGTCCTGTCATCTGTAGAGATCCTTGGATCATTCCCTTTACAGGGGGACGCCAATCTAACCTTTCTCTCTCTCCCTGTCCGTCCATTCTACCAGACGCTACCCGGGGGTTATGACCCAGCAGATGCAGAACCTGCACTTGTCCCAGACCAAGAAGTGCCCCGGTGGGCCGGCCTCCCCCAGCGCCGCGAAGCGCCTCTACCGGAACCTGTCAGAGAAGCTGCGAGGAAGCACCTCCTCCTTCGAGGATGCCTACTTCTTCGGGAAGACAGACCGCCTCCGCAAGGCCTCGGTGAGTTTATTCCCTTGAAGACTTGGCAACTATGAGCTCATGAGCTCAATCTCTGATTTATCTCACAAAGACGAACAGGCCGGAAATGAAACGGCAGGTTAGAAAAAAATATTCTGGAAAGAAACAAGGGGAACAACTGAATTAACGTCCATCACAGTATATATAGAAAATTATGGTGTGACTAAGAGTTATAAAGCTTTCTTTTTAAATTAATCTGCCTATTCATTTAATGATTAATCAACTAATCATTTTGTCCTGCTTTTGGCAGTTTGGTTAGTTAGTTACACTTGGTTAGTTATAATTTGTTTGTCATCTGGTTCCATCTTACTTTAAAATCTACTCTTAGACCTTGAGTTTAAATTGTCCTCATGTGAAGACACGTTAAATCCCAGTAGAGGTGGTCTGGGTTCCAGACTTCAGGGGAACTTGAAGGCAGGTGTGAGGACCAAAGGCAGATTTTTTCCCAGCTGCTCCTTGCACTGGTTGATCCGACCAACTGCGCCCCCCCATTTAAGTAAAGGGCCATTTCCTCACCCAGATGCTTCCAGCTGCATAGACCATCACTGAACATCTGCAGCAGCTGCTTTATCTCACAAGGTGAAGTCACCTCTTTTTTCACCGGGAGACTTTAGCTTATAAACAACTGTGACCTGTGCGGTGACACCTGTGGTCCGGTGCCAGGTGTGTGGGTCATCAGCAGGTGTCTCTGGGTTTTCTTCTTCTTCTTGAATAATTTCTGTCTAAAAGTAGGAGAGAAAAGCTGGACGTTGAGGGGGAACCAACCCTGTCAGGCTGCCGAGCTGCCTGTGTCTGACACAGACGGATCAATAACCTTCTCATTTGTAGCTTCGCTAATTCTGTTACCAGCGATGTCTCAGAGCCTGAACCCTACGTTCCTTTATTTGTCACATCTTTGATCCAATCTTGGAGCTGCTGCCTCGGGCTGTTTCTAATTTTCATGGTTACATCATGAAACCCTCATCTCTTCGTCTGTCGCCGCTCTGCTGTTTTCTTCGGATGGTTGTTGAGCAGCGGCTTTTTGTCAGTCCTCTTTCCATCCGATTGCTGGTTGACTGTGAAAGCTGGGGGTTGAATGCCTTGCTCGAGGACACTCTGGCTGCTCTCTCTCGCTGTTCATCACCACTTCTCAGTCTCTTCTCTCTGTATTTGCTGGCATTGTCACATCCTTCCTGCCCTGAAAAGCATTTGGTCGCTGAGATTTATCATGTGTGACAGCTCACATAATGTGCGTGTGTCTGTGTGTGTGTGTGTGTGTGTGTGTGCCTGCTGACATTTACAGACTGGTCACCACAGCAGACATGAAAGAGAGAGGCAGACGGGGGAGGAGGAGGAGGATGGGGTGTGTGTGTGTGTGTGGGGGGGGGTCGAGTGGGAGGAGGAGGAGGAAACAAAAGGCTCAGAGAACGTTGCACAACAGCTCGCTGGGCCTTATCTGACATCTGGAGGAGAGTCGATGTGTCACAAAAATATGTGGAAAAATACACAATCAGTTCATGAACCGTTAAACTGACAATGAAATAAACGAATAAGTGATGAAATATATTGATAAGAAATTCGATAAAGTCACAGAGCAGGAAAAAAATAATTTAGGTTGATTCATTCTGAAATTTAAAAAAACAAATACATTGAAAAATATGAAAAGCCAAATAAATACTGGAAATATAATAAAAACAGATTGATTCTTTGTGGAGGAGGAAATATGAATGTGTTTAATTTGATATTTAATTGATTGATTGATTGATTGATGGATTTAATTGTCTGCTGTATTTAAATAATAAAGATCCGATAAGCAGGTTATAGTTTTTAAATTCACATTAGCAGTGAGATGAGACTAGAGATGAGCAGAGCTGCAGTTTCAGCTGATCAGGAATCAGACACTGCCAGTTCACTGTCTGTTACTCTAGAAAGGTCCGACTGTAACTGATGTGGTTCAGTCTCACTTATTATCACCAATTAAAATAAAATCAAATTGTCACCGGATATTTTCACCGTTTAATATCACCAGCTTTAATTACGAGTTACTACCTGTTATTAACACCAATTATCACCAACTATTATCACCAGTTATTATCACTGGTCATTATAACCAGTTATTATCACCAATTACCATCGCCCGTTAATATCAATGGTTATTATCACCAGTTGTTATTACCTGTCACTGTTCCAGGAGACAGCTTCTCATAACTACTACTTCTACTGTCTAGACTTTTTTATTAACTGTGAGAAAATAGCCAAACTGATACTATCAATATTTGATCTATTAAAAAAAAGTTCAAACTTTTAACATGAGAATGTGACAAAAACATTTTTTAAGGATTATTAAATAGCAACATTTTCTAGTGTGAAAACTAAACTTGTCAGTGATTCTCTGGAAATGAAGGAAATGGAGAGGAGACGATGTTTTGAACGATGAGCTTAAATGTCTTGTATCTGTGACTTTTCTTTGCTGAATCTGTCTGATGTCGATCCGTTTACCTGCCTGGTCGGTTTATGGGTGGTTAGAAACCCGTGTCTTGTTCACGTGATGTTCAGGGGATCAGGCTTTAAAAGCTCCGAGGTCGACCCCTGCACACACCACCTGGCCGAAGCTCCGTAGTCTGAACCCTGAACCCCACAGTGACAGGTGCCGCCTGCCACAGAGCCTGCACACAGTCCCCGCCACTGCTGCAGTGGCTGCTGCTTTTCACCGCCATCCTTCAACGAGACACAAAGCTGCACAGTGACAGAGAAGAAGCCATTAAGATGTTTTTCATATTTACCCTCTGCTGTGGTGATAAGTCCTCACAGACAGGAGGGAAATAAACAAATAAAGGTTTCCAGCCTATGTGAAGCGACTGATATTTCTGTTTACTTTTGACTGGCTGCACTAACCTTACCAGTCCAAAAAGAAATACAGCCGCTGCCAACAAATTATAGTAAACTAGACGATTCTCCTGCATGACATGGCAACCCACAGTGACTTGAACACAGAGTTAACATCATTAAACATAAACGCATCTTGAAGTTGAACACAGCGGTAACTGTAACACACGTTAACAACTTTTCAACGAGAAATCAACATGAGCAGCCATGGCGGCATTTGCCTGAAACCGGCTTTTACAGTCCAATGACTGAATGAGCCGGTTGACGATTGGTGGATGAACGTGGATGAACATGGATGAACCCGGCGGCGGCAAGAGAGCGGCCCAAGCAAGGGCGAGGAAGACGGGAGCGTGGCCTGTGTAAATCCCACTGGGGGAACTGAGGGCGTCTTATGATGAGCAAACCTGTGATGCAACAGAGAAGGAAACTTAGAGTGTGTGGATGCAACTCTGAGTTCAGACGTTGATCCCATGATGAGGTGCAACACTAATTATCATCATCCCAGCAGCAGCTTTCACTTTTAAACTGACAGACGTCTGCAGGTTGCAGCAGCTTCACTAATCAACTGATAACAAGCCAGACCGACGCTTCTCCGTCATCAGGTGTCTCTCAGGAGTCTCAAACTCCAGGTTAACTTTCATTCTTATCAGATCAATAAGTTAAACTGATCGACTAAACGTTTTAGGACCAGGACTGTCAGCGTATGGGTTCGATAGATCATAACGAAGTGCGTTAGACCAAGTTAAAGCTGTTATTTCACTGTGTCAGAAGCATATTTAACTGAGCTTTAAGTAAAGTACCAGATTTGACTCGGTATCAGCAGATATCAAGTATCAAAGGATCTGGATCAGGATCGGGGCCAGAAAAACTTCATCAGGATTTTCGTAATTCAAACCACATTATGTCCAGAGGCAGTGAAACAAATCCCTCATAACTTAGCTCCAAGTTGTATTTTATGTTCAGTTCGTGCAATGTGAAAACTGCAAAAACAACAGTTACAGGTCGTTAAGCTTTAGAAACATAAATCAGCATTTAAAGTAAAAATCTAAATCCATCCAACAAATGAAACTCGTCTCTTAAGCACCACAGTAGTCAAGTGTGAAAGCTGTGCAGAAGAAGCCGGTAACAACAGATCTCATCTTCCTGTGGGGGGGGTCGCCGCTCTGACTTCCAGTGAGGGATGACTGTCCTCCTGGCGTGATGAAGCTGAGCTCTGTTTTTTTTCTCCTCCAGACAATGCAGGGCAGCGACTGCATCTTCGAGGCCGTGGAGCAGCAGGACCTGGACACGGTGCAGATCCTCCTCTACCAGTTCTCGGCCGAGGAGCTGGACCTGAACACCCCCAACGGCCAGGGCCTGACACCGCTCGACATCGCCATCATGACCAACAACACGCCCATTGCCAAGCTGCTGCTGAAGGCCGGTGGCAAGGAGAGCCCGCACTGTGAGTAGCACCACAGCTGGATGCGTCGGCTCTGTGTTCCCGGTGTGAACCGATACGGCGGCTGGAAATGATTAGAGCCGTAGAAATGAATTTAAATGTGCTGCTGTGATGTCGCCGTCAGACCACATCCTGTCGGTTCAGGGCTAAAAGGCTCGAGAACAGTCAGTTGAATGATCAGTGAACATCTCACCCCCCAGTGATACACATGGGGTGGACAAAATAATAGAAACACCTGTCGTTATGATGCTGCACCTCTGTCTCCTTTCGAGAGTGTTCTGGGCCCTAACCTGTCAAAAACCTGTTCACTGTCCAGTACAACAGTTACGCTTGAAGCCTCCAACACTGAACCAGGTTCCACACAGTTGTCTAGAAGGACAAAATATGAACATGCAAAATTGTGTCCTTTTTCTCCAGACTTAAATTACATTAATACCCTTAAATTTCCCATCTTCAGTGGATGTTTTCTTTTATATTACAGTTATTAGAATTGTTTGATCTATCTACAGCAGGTGTCAGTCATTGCACAGGTGTCAGAACACGGCTTCATCTTTTTATTTTTCATTCCCTTCAACCTCTTAACTCATTTAACAGGATGTCAGCAGAGGAAATCTGTCGTTTTATGGGATTAATCAGGTGTGATGAACTGTACATAAATGTCTGTGACCAGGACGTCAACAAGTCCAGACTCAGTAAATACACTGAAGTTACAGCCTAAATATGTGTAATACTATATAAAACATATAGTGTGTGTGTGTGTGTGTGTGTGTGTGTGTGTTGGCCCTCTGTAGCCTGAGTGATGCTGTGGCTCAGACAGGGCCTTTGTTTGTGTCTGCTGCCTGGTCTGGGTCTCCTCTGCCTGGACCTGAATGAGCCCGCTATCCCACCCCCAATGCCAACCTCGTCCCTCCTTCAGTACCCCCCCCAACACACACACACAGTCACAGGAATTTCCCTCCATCAGTCCCCCTGTTGTCCTCCATAAACCCTCCAAAGACAGGTGGACAGCCCCCACGTCCTGGCTCTGCATGTGTTTGTGTGTGTGTGTGTGTGTGTGTGTGTGTGTGTGTGTGTGTGTGTTTTTACGCCGGGGGGGTGAAACAGTGGCCACTTTACAGCGAGCCGGGCCTCCTGCGTGACTCCCCACTGAGCGGCTTTAACAAGGTTTGTCGTTTAATGGTTTAACTTTTCCAATGATGCATGTAACGCCGGGGCAATTACAGCTAAGTGATTTATTGTGCTGCGGGGCCCCGGGGCCGCGGCGGCGAGGGCTCTCCAAACAGCGGCCTGGACTCTGGGCGGCGGTACAATCCCATCCTTATAAACAAACACAGAGTAAACACTGCCGCTGTTTTCCCTCCTGGGGCCTGCTGCTCTCTGTTTATGTCATTCCTCAAGTGCCAAGTAAATCAGTCAGCCGGGGCCTGACAGCCCCCGTGTGTGTGTGTGTGTGTGTGTGTGTGTGTGTGTGTGTGTGTGTGTGTGTGTGTTATGTTTCTGAACATGTCAGTGTGTGTCTGCTCTGCTCAGAGCTCAGGGTGTTTTCAGAATCTTTGCCTCTAATAAAAGGAGAAACACGACCACATAAAGTACTCAACACGATTAATACGCTGATGTTGCAATGAAATTAAACTCAATTCAGAGTCAGTCCCGAAAAAAAAAAAGCTTTGATGATCATGATGCTCAAACCTGAACTTATTCTCAGGACACAGCAGAGAAAACTGATGAAATCAGAATCATTTTGAATTTCTACCTCATCGACTTGAAATGTTTCAATGAGTTGAATGTCACATTATCTCATACGTTTAACTCAACAAGCCTGATCGTATCTTAACACACATCGATGAGATGTGAAATCGTCATAATCCAGATGTTGATGTGGACCAGGCAGGACTCTCTGATCCAGCAAGATCCAGATCCACCTGCCTGCTCATCACCCAGTGAGGCAACGGAGGCACCGTGAATGACCCAAACAACCTGGTTCAGGATCAGGATCAGGATTAGTATCTGGATTGGGATCAGGATTGGGATCAGGATCAAGACCAGGATCAGGACCAGGATTAGATCAAATATCAGGATCAGGATTGTTTTATCTTGAACCGACAGCCTTTCGGTTATAAATTCTTGGGCTGTTAATTCTGTAGCAGTTCCTCATATCTTTATTTTTTTATTTACTTTTGTTCAATTTTACGCTCATTTTGTTTTTTCCCCTTTTCTTTTAAATCAAAAACTAAATGAAAATTAAACATAAAAGATTTTTCCCTGGATACACTCATGAGAAGTAACAGAGTATGTGTGGTGAGTAGTTGTTTGTTGTCCTCTGCTGGTGTGTGTGTGTGTGTGCGTGTGTGTTAATGTGTCTCCCTGAGCTCACCTACGCTGTCTGTGTTAGTTTATGAGCCCCCCCCCAGGGCCCCGGCTGGGCAGGCGGGGGGGTTGGTCTATATTTAGACCCCTCTCGGCCCTTCGGTCAGACAGTGTGTGTTCTGTGTGAGCACCCCCCCCCCCCCCAGACAGAGCAGACTGTTAATTTACATCCTTTTCAATTAGCCGCCATTAGCAGCCGTCTGGGCTCTGACAGACCCAGCGATCAGGAAATGACACCTCGGTGTTTCAACATGGCCGCTGCCGTTTCCAGCAAACCTCCATTTGTTTCCGTCACATGGTTTTGGACCCAAAGAACCTCATCTTACTGGAGATCCTAAAGTTTCCACAGATGTGATGGAGCCGTTCACAGGAAAAGTATTTTGTTTTTTTTTCTTTAAATGTACTTTATGACAGAGACAGTTCTGGTTTTAATTGTGAAACATTGATATTAACCAAAAATACAAATTTCATATTTATCTGAAGACGAGAATCAGAGATAAATCAGCTGAAATCTCTGGTGACAACTTTTTTAACAACTCAACACTTTGTTTGATAGTAAAAAGCTCTAAAAGTCATTACTACATTATATCAGTACTCAGTTGTCATTACTACATTATTGCATCAGTACTCAGTAGTTATTATGTTAGTGAAGATT
The DNA here is from genome assembly GCA_016859345.1 of Istiophorus platypterus. Classification (NCBI taxonomy): domain Eukaryota; kingdom Metazoa; phylum Chordata; class Actinopteri; order Istiophoriformes; family Istiophoridae; genus Istiophorus; species Istiophorus platypterus. The sequence continues at coordinate 20,125,092 of CM029119.1, forward strand.
CTCATTCATCCAGGTCATGGTTTTCCTAGAAGGGGTGACTCAAGGACAACTGGACTTGGTTGTTGACCTTGAGGACATTTCAGTTATTATCCAAGAGGCCTCTTCAGTTTTATTTCTGTCCGAGAGGAAGAATCATAACCTGAGTCTTGAATGAATAAAAGTCTGGAAGGGTTTTGTAAGTCGGGTCAGATTGTCATTGGGTAACAGCTGAAATAGTCTCTCCTCATTGGCTGTTTTAATAAAATAAAATTAAAACTCTTCATATGCATCAGATTCCAGAGTGAAGATGGAGGTGTTTGAAGCAGCCCCCACAGTGGTGTGTGAATGAGGGTGCTGTTGTGTGCCACTGTTGGGTTGTTTATGCTGCTGTCACGGGCCATGACTAAAAGCTGGAGCGGAGAGCAAGCGAGCGAGCGAGTGAGTGAGCATGCAGTAAAGCAGCAGTGTTTGGGCGAGTTGGCAGCAGACGGAGGGTTTCACCGTGACTAAGGTGGAGGAACACACACGGCGCCGTGTATGTTTCAGACTTCATACCTGTCCTCCAGGTCACTGTTCTCTTGTTAACTCCATGTAAACATTGCAGTGTTTCCATGAAGTTAAACAGGTTTTATTTTCAGAAAGAGGAGCAACACGTGATCCTACTCACCAGGCTGCTGCCGACTGCACGGGAATGAAATTAATCCCAACCAGGGGATTAGGCCGGGAATAGAGATCCCGGGATTCCTCTAAAATCTGCTCGAGTGGCCCAGGAGAAACAGCCCTGGGAACCAGGCCGCAGGGTCGGTAATAAATGGAGATGGAATTTAGTTTTTGGTGCTTACAGCATTAAAAAAACAATTTAAACAAATGTAGACCCTGAAATGTGTCCAAAAACAGTTCTGAACACAACAGAAGATAATCCAGAGGACGCACCGTCTACAGGAATAGGGAATATTTTCTCTTCTGCTCTCCATGGTTATGTTGCCTCTGTTCACTCTACCTCCTGTCACTCAGATGTCCACAGTCCGTCCTTTTATACACAAGCTTGGAGACAGTTTCCATCTTTTTGGACTTGCTATGTTCGTTCCCCAGCTCTTACATGGACGCTGCCATGTCTTTTTCCTGCTCTAAAAAGGAAAGTCTCTGGCACCTGCCAACGTCGACGGAGATGAACCTGTAGCTTTGACTCCCCACAAACTCATTTTATCATCGGCAAGAGGCACAACTCCAGCCCATGCGGCAAAGCTCAGTATAGAAATTCGTTACCCGACATGATGATGCTTGTCGGCTATGGGTCTTCAGCCCTTACAATGTTTTCGCTCCAACTTTTGGCGTCTGTGGCTCCTTTAAACAGCAGTTTGTCACATCATGTAAAAATTAAATCTCAAGCAGAGATTTCACTATTTAATTCACCATCGATCTTGATCACCTCATTCACACTGAGTCATATGAATCAGATATCTGTTCTCTGTGTAAACACGTCCAAGAGGCATTCAAGACAGAGTGAGACCAGATTGTTCAAACCATCTCTGGAGGAAGTTTGAGACTCGAGCCACATACTGTAAAGGTTTAAATGCGGAATATTTCCTACAGTTTGTGGAAACATCCACAAACTGATCCACTGAACTGATCTGAGACTGGTTCAACCAATGAGGTGATCCCGGATCAGTTCAACCACTGAGCTGATCCTGGATCGGTTCAACCACTGAGGGATCAGTGAGAGTTAGAGCCGTGAAGACCATCAGACATCTGAGGTCATGTCTCATTCAGGTGTGTGTTAGTTAATGTGTTGCTGTTAGATTGAGGCTAAACTGTTGTTGTGACTAAGCTGCTAAAGGTCAGAGGTTCCTCTTCTACCAAAGAGCTTCAGTTACAATACCGTCCCCCTCCTGGAATGGAGGAGGACCTCCCCGCAAATGAGACGGCTATAAAAGCAAAATTAAACGGAGCCTGTGGTTTTTGAGAAGTGTTTTAAATAGGTTCTGCTACTGTGTCATGGTGAAGAGGTTTAATCTGGATCCTTTAGAAGAGAGGTCGGTACTCCCAGGTCTAAAGGATCCCTGGTCGTGTCCATGTGTGTCCTGTGTTGCAGTTGTCAGCGTTGAAAGCCGGGAAGCCCACCTGAGCTCCCTGGTGGTGGAGGCGGAGCGGCGAGCAGCAGACCTGGCGGCCCAGGCCCAGAGAGACGGCCTCTCTCTGGAGGCCTGCCACAAGGACAAGCAGCTGAGGGCCTGGGAGTGGAGAAGCAAGCTGTACAAACGCATGAGGACGGGCTTCCAGCATGCACGTGAGTTGCCACGGATGTTTCCATCGTCTGCTCGGACGCCATCGAAAAAAGAATTCATTCATTCATCGGATGCTTTTGTCTGAGGCGGCGTACAAATGAGGCACAAACCAAACCAGAGCTGATCTGGTTCAGATTTAGATTCGGGTTCAGATTCAGATTGAGGTATAGATTGAGGTTCAAGTTCAGTTTAAGACCCAGATTGAGGTGTAGGTTCAGATTCAGGTTCAGATTTGGGTTCGGATTAAGGTTCAAAGTCAAGTTCAGAGTCAGGTTCAGATTTAGGTTAAGATACTGGTTCAGTTCAGGCTCGGTTTAGGACCCAGATTAAAGTGTAGATTCAGACCCAGAATCAGATTGAGGCTCAGATTTGGATTTGGGTTCAGATTCAGGTTCAGATTTGGATTTTAATTCAGATTCTGATTAAAGTTTAGATTCAGAGACACAAACCCGCAGGCGAATTAAGCAACTCACAGGTATACATTGAGTTCTACGTGCTTTTAATGAAATGAGAAACTAAAAGCCTGTTAGATGAGTAGTAACTGTGAGTAGAGGAAGGTGCTCAGGGGTTGATGTCTACAATTCCAACACAGAGGACAAACATTTGGTTTGAGGTTTCTCACTTCGCAGTGATGGTAGAACTGGAACCAGATGTCCTAGGTTGATCATTGTCAACGAGAAGTTTCACAACAGATAATTGTCTGCAACTTTTTTGGGTTTGTTTTTCTGGGTGTGCACCCGTCAACCAAGAATTGGTCAGACTCCTCTCAGGAACATGGTCTGCAGTTGCCATTCCTGCACACGAGGCATCACAGTCCAGACTGTTCTCGTCTGTGGTTCCCCAATTGGTGGAACGAGGAACCAAATGTTATCAGAGTGCAGGGGTCCCTCTCTGTCTCCAAGAACCTCTTGGAGACCGAACTCCTCTCAGAGCCCCTCCTCTCCTAATACCTCTAACACCTGTACATGACGAACTCGCTCCTCCTTTCACCTCTCTATCTGATCTCCTCCACTTTGTTTTATTTTTAAAACATTCACAGTAACCAAGAGCTCAAGTCTTCAATTAAATGTAGTGCAGTACAAGTACGGAAATACTCAAGTAAAGTACAAATACTCGACATGAACTTTAGTATAGTAGTTGAGTAAATGTACTCGGTTACTCTCTACCCCTAGACATATTATTTTCCTTTAAAGTCAAAACTGTCAAATTTAGAGAAGTTAAAAAATACAACAATCAGCCCTTAAAAAGCATTTTGTGTTTAAACCAGCAGGAATCAAAAGGTCTGAGGAATTAAAACGTTAAAATGCTGAAACTGTATCAAGCTGTGTCATCTTCCTGTAGACAAGCCTGATAACATCCACCTGATGTAGTTGGACATTGAAACACAAGCTGAGTCTGATCACATCCAAACGGCGAGGAGTGTGATGAATCAACTGCACTCGTCTCATGTCTGTCTGCAGGCTCATGTGATGCAATGACTCCATTTCCGTAATGAAGTGAGAGATGATCGTGACTCTTCTTCATGAAGGAAAGAGGACACTTTAGAAACCTGAGGCTCTGAGCCTCCCGCTGCCTGTGGACTCATCACATCATCTCTCATTACACCAGATAAAACCTGATGCTTCACTATGTCACATCTCATCACAGCATTTTAATTCCAGAGCAGCGTCCTCAGTCAGTTCATCAGTTGCATCCCAAAATAATGTTTCTGTAGTTTTATAGACTCATAAATTATCTGGTCGCATCAGTGACTCAACATTGGTCTTAACACATTTATTCATTTGGAAGGAACCTGGAATATTCAACTATAACATTTGACTGAGAAAGATTCAAGGTTTTTCATCATATAAAATAACAGGAGATAAAACAAAAGGACACAAAATATACAGCAGTAAAAATATTAAGTGACAAACAACATAATGAAACAACGGTATAGAGTTGACTTGGACTCAGGGTCCATCACAGGACCAAACAGATCAAAATGTAAATGATCTTTACACAACACAAAAACAGAAATCATTTAAAAATAAAACATGGAGTAAATGACGAGTCAGAAAACCATAAACTGGATGCAGATGTTTTAAAAAAAGGACCGTTGATAAACTTTTTTTGTCTTTTCCTGTCTCCAAGTCTTTGGGACATGGATTCTCGAGGATTCTGGGAAATCAAGCAGCAGTTCATCATTTTTGTTTTCATCTTCTTCGGTCACAACTCTGTCACTCCAATAAACTGATTCTTCTCAGCGGTGAATTTCATTCAGTGGCTCCTTGAGGCGAAACTGACACTGAGAGGTTTTTTATGTGAAGGTTAAAATCATTTAGAGCAATATCCTGCGTTGTGCGGCGGCATCGACCGGCATCGGCAAAATTCGTCAGCGTTCCAGCTGATGAGCAGCTCAGCGCCAGGCTCTGGTGCTCAGGGAGGAAAATGTGTGACATCCAATTCAGTCTGGAAAAAAAAAACAGAACAGGGGAGGAGGAGGAGGAGGAGGAATAGGTGGAGGAAGAAGAAGAGGAGGAGGAGGAATAGGTGGAGGAAGAAGAGGAGGAGGAGGAGGAATAGGTGGAGGAAGAAGAAGAGGAAGAGGAGGCGTACGGGGAGGCAGAAGAGTAGGAAAAAGAGGAGGAGGAATAGGTGGAGGAAGAAGAAGAGGAAGAGGAGGCGTACGGGGAGGCAGAAGAGTAGGAAAAAGAGGAGGAGGAAAAAGAAGAGGAAGAAGACAGTGAAGAAGAAGAGGAGGACTCCACCGAACAGCAGCACACAGCGCCACCTTCAGAAACTGAAGAAAGACGCATCAATAAATCAGAAAACGATGTCAAATTGTGTCTATTTTGTTGGGTGGTGGTGTTGTTGTTGACGCACACCCCCCCGTGCCCCTGCTCAGGTTTCCCGGAGGCCCCTTCCATGGTTCGTCTGAGCGTGAGCAGTAGCACCACGCTGACGGTCACCTTTCAGGAGCCCCAGTGTCTAAACTCAACCGTGGTGACCAAGTACAGAGGTACACACACACACACACACACACACACACACACACACACACACACACACACACACACACACACACACACAGCTGATTGTGACTAAAAAGAATCTTAAATCTCATTTTATTTTTCTTGACAGTTGAAATAACAACTGGAAAAGAAAAGTGGGATCAGGGTCAGATTATAATCTCATTACTTCTTTGATCCGGTTATCCCTGATTTAAATATGATTTGTCCCAGTGTTACATTGTATTGTACTGAGATACACTTATTACCTGGTAGCTTATGTTCAGACGTCATTATTTTTTACCCTTTGAGACTTTGCCTTCTTTAGTTGTGTAAAAAAACCTGTTTGTGAAGAGACAGGAGGAGACAGGAGGAGACAGGAAGAGACAGAAGAAGAGACAGAAGGAGAGACAGAAGGAGAGACAGAAGAAGAGACAGAAGGAGAGAGGAAGAGACAGGAAGAGACAGTGAGAGACAGGAGGAGAGAGGAAGAGACAGAAGAAGAGGCAGAAGGAGATAGGAAGAGACAGGAGGAGACAGAAGGAGACAGGAAGAGACAGAAGGATACAGGAAGAGACAGAAGGAGACAGGAGGAGACAGAAGGAGAGAGGAAGAGACAGAAGGAGGCAGGAGACAGGAAGAGACAGAAGAAGAGGCAGAAGGAGACAGGAGGAGAGAGGAAGAGACAGAAGGAGACAGGAGGAGAGAGGAAGAGACAGAAGGAGACGCCTTGAGGCAGTGAGCTGTGCAGTTAGAAGGTTAATAGTAATTTAATGGAACTATTGATTTGTAATGAACAGAGGAGCTGACACATGGTGGGTACTTAACCTTTGTGTGTGTGTGCGTTTGTGTGTGTGTGTTTGTGTGTGTGTGTGTGTGTGTGTGTAGTGGAGTGGAGCTGCTTGAAGGATTTCTCGCTGCTTGCTGGAGAGATGGTGTTGGATAATCTGCAGACCCTCAAGTGCACCATCAGCGGCCTCAGCACGGTAAGAACAGCCTCTGGGTCTGGGTCTGGGTCTGGGTCTGTCTATACTGATAATATATCCCCACATGCTGGTGACTCAGCTGTAACAGCTCCACATGAGGAAGTGAAGACATTAGAGTTAATCCTGAGGGAAGAGATCAGTGAGACAGGAAAGAGGCTGGAGAGAGGACGTGGTCTCTGGACCGAGAGAACTGATTTGGACCAGAATTGATGGTCCCATTTTGCCACAGGTACAATGTTAAAGGGTCATTTCCTGGAGACTCGTCAACACTGTCTCATTAAAAAACTGAACCAGATTTTTGGAAAGAAAAGCAAATTTAGAATTTAATCCATTTTAAAAAATGGATTTAAGAAATTTAATCCATAACGAAAGTTTGAAATTTCCAGTCAGTTCAGGCCTGAAGCTCCAGGAAAAACACTTGAGAAAAATTCAGGATTTAAACCCAAGATCAGATCAGGTGCTCCCATCCACGCGGCTCCTGTCAATGCAGCCCCCCATCCATGCGCCCCCGTCCCCCATCTACGCGGCCCCCGTCCCCCATCTACGCGGCCCCCGTCCCCCATCTACACGGCCCCCGTCCCCCATCTACACGGCCCCCGTCCCCCATCTACACGGCCCCCGTCCCCCATCCACGTGCCCCATCCACGGGCCCCTGTCCCCCATCCACGTGCCCCATCCCCTGTCCCCCATCCCCCATCCCCCATCCCCCGTCCCCCATCCACGGGCCCCATGCACGCGGCCCCCGTCCCCCATCCACGGGCCCCCGTCCCCAATCCACGCGGCCCCTGTCCCCACAGCCCCTGTCCCCACAGCCCTCTTCCCCCATCCACACAGCCCTCGTCCCCCATCCACACAGCCCTCATCCCCAATCCAAGCGGCCCCCATCCAAGCAGCCCCAGTCCACGTGGCGCCCCTGCGCCCGTCAAGGTCCAGAGGCCGATTTACATACTGTCGCTCATCAGGCCAAGGCCAAGTCTCAGGAGGCATGGGATGGATTTAAATGTCCGTCATTGACGGATTACTGAACAGGCCAGGTGGGCACAAGCTTGAGGCCAGAGGGGCACAAGCTGGGGCCAAAGGGGCCAAAGGGGCCAGAGGGGTCTGGGGCCAGGGGCCAGGGAAACACAGGAGAGACAGAGACGACCACAAACGCTCACAAACTCACTACAGAGGGACTCAAACTGACTGTGATGTTTCTGTCTCTTGGGCAAAATTTTGTACTTATTTATTATCACAAACCTTTTCAACTTTTATAAACTGAGGAACATTTATATCTTCTTTCTCTTCAGCAGCTTATATCCAACATTCACACGGTCCATAGTGTCTTTGTGATGAACCATCTTTTCAAGGCCACTTTGAATGTTCGCTGCAGCAGGATAAAGAAATGAAATGTCTTTTTAAACGTTTACAACAAAACATATTTTCTAGCGTTTGGATGTGTCTCCTAAGCCTCTTTCAGCCCGTCGTCACTAAAATGTTCCGGCAAGTTAAAATGTCTGAAAAAGCAGTCAATTTATTTTTATGTAAAAGCCACAATGGCTGTGTTATGAGGTCAGATCTTTTCGTCCACATACTTTTGGTCAGAGCTCCAGCTCTTTCACTGATTGGCCATGCAATAAAAGTTGAATAATAAATGATTGTTAATCTCTTTGATCTACTGCTTCGTGTGATCAGATTTTAAAACAACACAGATCTGAAATTCTGTAAAAATATTTTTTTAAAAAGTTCTTCCTTTAAAATTGTGTCTTTTTTATTAATGGATGTATTTTACATTTCAGGGTCGGCTCTACTACGTCCGAGTGTCGGCTTATAACATGAAGGGCTGGGGTCCACCAGCCTCCTCCCTCCCCCCGTCTGCAGCTCCCTCCAGTAAGTTCAGCTCCTCTTAACCCGCCGTTGACTCCACAGCCCTCGGCCTCCGTGACAGACACACATAAAAACGGTGAGAAAACGGTAGGAAAACGGTGAAAAAACAGCGAGTAAACGTTGAGAAAACGCTGTTGATCGAAGACAAGTCTTCAGCACATGAAACCCAAACTATCAGCCCCCACCTGACGGATAATGGTGGTTTAACTGAGGCTTTTCTCATCCCCCCCGGTAGTTAAGGTAAAGAGTTGAAGAGAGAGAAGTAAGAGTGATTCAGCCATGAATCATCCGAACGTTCTGTGTTCTGGTCTGAGGTCCTCGGGTCGGGAACATCGGTTTCATCTCTCCGTCACGACTCCCTTTCTTCCTCGTTCGAGTGCTTAAGCCTTGACCCGCGTGTTTGTGTTTGGTTCCATGTGCCTTTGTCTGGTTTGTGAATGTTTCACTCACTTTTCTGTGTTTGCACGAATGTGTTGATGTGTGTGCGTGTGTGTGCGTGTGTGCGTGTGCGTGTGTGCGTGTGTGTGTGTGTGTGCGCGTGTGTGTGCGTGTGTGCGCGTGCCTCTGTCAGAAGCAGAGAAGGACACATTGTGTGGGTGTGTGCTTCAAAGTGGCAGAAAAAGAGCAGAGAGAAGAGCATGAATACACCTCTGACGAGCTTCGCATCCATCACTCGGTGCAGCAGCTGAGATATGTCAAACAAAAACTTTAAAAGTGAAACTCGCGGCAGAGTCAAGCTGCTTCTCGCGTCAGTTGTTGAGACGTCTGAGTCAGAAGCAAAGAGATGGAACAACCGACAGACCGTCAGTGGCCTGAAGAAATAGGTAAAAATAGGGTAGTTACAGAAAAGTAAGAGGAGAAACCAAAAAAGTGGAGGAGGGTGTTTTTACAATTGTATTAGTTGCAAAGTCAGTCAGACCTTGAAAGGAGTTATTTAAATATGGGAAGCTGTGGTGTACCCCCCCCCCGAACCCTGATCGGAGAAACTGAGGTTTCTAGTTTACATGAAAGAAATCAGTTTACTGAATCTAGGTATTAAAGTGTAAACACACTGATGGTTTTACTCCGGTTTCACTCCGGTTTCACTCTGGTTTCACTCCGGTTTTAACAACACTGGTGAGCGATCGGTCGGTGCTCGTAGTCCACGTTGGACGTGTGACGAGTGAGCAGATGTGAAGACCTGAGCCACTTTGATGAGGACCAGATCTCCAGGAACCATAGACGGGGCTCTAGGGGATCTGCTGGAACAAGTCTGATCCACATGAGATCAACATTATACATTAGCTCTTTTTCCTCAAGCCGAGTGGAAACGGTTTTGGAAAAGTTCAGTTTGTGTGTGAAAAAAACGGCCGTAGGAACCGAGGGCTGAAACAGGGACAGAGCGACATGTCTCTAGATCCGATGTCCTGAAGACGTCCCCTCAGCGTTTGTCCTCTGGTTGACTGTCTGTTCAGATTGGAGGGAGAGTGATGGCCGGGAGCCCAGAAGACGAGGCCACATCGAGGCCATGGAGCGGCTGCTGCAGCAGGTCCGAGCAACCCACACACACTACTGCTGTGGAGGTGAGTGTCTGCAGGTGTTCACAGGTATAATAATTATTATTATTATTGTTGTTGTAGTTGTTGTTGTTGTTATTGTTATTATGATAATAATTGTATAATAGTTAATTGCAGCCCTACATCCAACTATAGACATTTTAATTTTTTTTAAATTCTTCTTTCCAAAGCCAAAGAAACTGAAAAGTTATAAAACGAGAAAAAAAGTTATAAAACCTGCCGTCTGGAAACCAGGTTCAGCTCGTCAACCCTTTGCTAGAGACAAAAGTTTATGGACATGTAGCGTCGGCGTTGGATCAGGTCAAAAGCTTTAACTCTGATGGGTGTGAAGGATCCGGCGTTGTTGACGACCTAGAGTCTCTAGTTTCCAGCCAGACTCCTTGGACGCCGACCTGAACAAATCTCGGCATGACACCCGTCGACCTTTATTGTGACGGGCAGCTCTGAGCAGAGGCCGAGATTCAGCCAATCAGCAGCATCTTGGGAGGAACTGGCCCTGGAGCAGTTTTAGCTGACTTTACAGCAGACAGAGATTAAAAGCTGCACACACTCACACACACCAACATAGACTCTCACAGACACACACTGAGACACACTGACACACATGTAAGGATAGAAAGAAAGACGTCTTTGTCTAGAACTTGTGCGCCTCACTGCTCGATCTTTGTGTTAACATGTGTTGTAATGATGCTTTATCACCGTAGCAACCAGATCTGTCACCTTCTGTTGTTTGTCAGGTACGTATGGAAACATTCCTGCCTGGTTCCTTTACAAGAATAACCTGTTCAGTCCATTGACATATGAAGTTAGACCGGAGGAGGATTCTGTCCATGTCGCCCTCTGCCGCCTCACTTCATCACATGTTTCATTTTAAGACTGACCCAGTTCCCATCAGCCCAGCTGAGCCCAGAGCTGAATCATACCTGCCTGACCCTGATGTCAGGTGTAACATTAGATCCAACAGTGTGGACGTATGACTGCTTATGTCCTCCACTGGCTCCCAGTGGTTTCCAGTCCTAAAATCATATTTATCGACGCTACTTTAGTTGTTGCTCCATTTACTAGTTACCTGTGCAGCGCTTCGTCAGCTCGATAACAAAGGTGTCTCCTGAATAGAGATTATTAATTTTTATTTATTAATGGCATTAACGTTCTCAGACGGTCTCCCGGAGAACGTTCAGAGCATTGACCTTGGAGTAGAACACGGACGAAGAGCCTGGAGGTTCCACGGATAAAACACCAAGTGAAAGGAAAAGATTTGTGGAGGCGAGAACGGAGTCATCTCAACGGGCATCTCAGCTTTGATGGTTTCTGATACTCAGCGCGTCAACCTCTGACCCCCCATCTCCAGCAGCAGATTAATGAAGCGTTTACTGAAAAGCTTTTTAACCAGCACTCTACTGCGGTCCATGAATGCCTCCTCACAGCACACACACACACACGCAGGCCTCTTGGCTGAAATCCAAGGTGTGTTTTGTTTTTTCAGTCCAGAGGGATGATTTACAAACCAGTGCTGCATGTGTGACATACTAAAACATAGAAATGGGCATAATCCAGAAAGGCTGAACTTATTAAAGCTTATTTATGTACATGGGCTCCCCCGGTACCTGCTGTGTGTGTGTGTGTGTGTGTTTGGTGTGTGTGTGTGTGTGTGTGTGTGTGTCTGTGTGTCTGTGTGTCTGTGTGTGTGTGTGTTTCCATCCACCTGTTTCTACACACCGTCCTTTTTTTTATGCGGCGCGGAGTCGAAGACGGTGTAAATTTTAAAGAGAATATTTCTTCACCGTGTTGGAAAAGAAAACGAAGGCAGATGTTTCCATTTGGACCTGAAACTGATTGTTTACAGCAGTTTGACAGTTTTTGACTCGTCCTCTTATAGACGCGGTTCAGCCGGACCTCTTCGAATCAGCTGGTCCCTCCAGGAATTTATGATTCACACACATTCATCCGCCCTCCAGGACATCTGCGAGTTCTTAGGGTTTTTTTTTCAAACCCACGGAGAATCTCTAAAGTCATTTTTAATCTGGCTGTGATGTTTCAAGCAGGTTGTCAAAACAGTTATAGTTTTGTAGAATGAACCTGTAATTTATTAATTCAGTTTGTGGTAAAAGGCCTCAAAAATAGACACAAGGTTTATTCTTTTATTAAAACCACTGCAGAAAAAAAAAATCAAAAACGAATTAGATCAATACTGATTGAAAATGACCTGTAGTTGGGGCTCTTGATCCTTCATTATAGATACAGGTCACAACATTTGGACCAGCACGTGTGATGCTGGGTTTGTGTGGATTCTCTCATTCGGTAAAATCAAAGCGATGCTTTTCGTGGGACGACGACTGATCATGATCTCAGAAATGAAACAAAAATGAGGAGATTTAAAGTAGAAAAACTGAAAATCTCTGCACTAACCCTGGTTTACAGAGGCTTGATGAAAGATAATGTTTTACTTGCATTGTTATCTCATATCTTTGATTTTTCGTTGTAGCAGAGGAGGTGTAAGAACTTGTTCTGGAAAACAACAGAGACCAGTCAGATCTCAGAACGGAAGGAGTGAGAGCCCACGGGCCGATCGCAGAACGCTCAGCAAAGTTTGGGCCTTTGAATGCATAATGATTCACGGCAGGGGTAGGCAGACAGTAGAGAAACATCTACTCTTTAGACGTGTCGGCTGCTCACAAGCTTTTCTGGTGAAGGTGGTTCGATAATGTGACCTTTGGGTCCAGGCGACATGTTCACGGCTTGTTGAACAGTGTGTGTGAGCATCTGTTGCTAATTATCAGTAGAACGAAGTTCCATAACCGGCCGAACCAGACTGAGCTCAGAGTTGAGCCAGTGTGTCGTTAGTCTGCATCTCAGCACTGAGCTCCAGTGAAAAGCGACACAGCCCCAGGTTAACATGCGTTTTATAGGAGACCTCCACAGAGAGGAACATGTTAGTCCCGGACCTGACCCCCCCATCCCCCCCCATCAAAACCAGCCTCATAATTTCCTTCCTGTTCAGCTCAGTGCAGCACACCCACAGGTAACAGCTTTGCGTTTTATAGGAGACCTCCACAGAGAGGAACATGTTAGTCCCGGACCTGACCCCCATCCGATCCCCATCAAAACCAGCCTCATAATTTCCTTCCTGTTCAAAAGCCCCAGGTTAACATGCGTTTATGTTTTATAGAGAGAGGACAGGAGAGGAACATGTTAGTCCCGGACCTGACCCCCATCCGATCCCCATCAAAACCAGCCTCATAATTTCCTTCCTGTTCAATGAGAGGTTGTGAGAAATTGTACAATACAAAACTATTTTGTTAAATTTTAGTGGGACATGTGCCTTTGTCCCCAGTTGATATTTGGACTAAAGTACCAGGGTCTGCGCAGACTTCAGGTCCTGAGGCTTCAGGTCCTGAGTGAGGATGCTGAGGAGCTCAGAGCATAAACACCAGCTTCATGGGGACGTCCCAGGGGAGGGAGGGAGGGAGGGAGGGAGGGAGGGAGAGAGAGAGTGTGTTTGTGTTTGTGTGTGTGTGTGTGTGTGTGTGATAGAAAAAAAACTCACCTTCACTCTGCCAACTCCAAGTCAACAGCTATGATGTCACAGGGGTTACCGCCAGCACACACACACACATTCTTCTGCACATTTATGGATGTTTGGAAAACGGAACTGAGTCGACGGGTGAGAGAGAAAATAACGTCTCTGCAAAATAATGTGTGTGTTTGGATTTATGTTTGGAGTGAACGGTCAATTAGTCATTAACCCTGCGCTGTGTGCCACTGTAATATATACCAACCGTGTGTGCGTGTGTATGCGTGCGTGCGTGTGTGTGTGTGTGTGTGTGTGTGTGTGTGTGTGTGTGTGTGTGTGTGTGTGTGTGTGTGTGTGTGTGTGTGTGTGTGTGTGTGTGTGTGTGTGTGTTGGGCCTTGCAGGGTGTATATTTATATAATTTATTCTTGGGGAGCCAAAAATAAATGTGTGAAATTAATCAGTGTGAGGACAAAGCCACCACTATAGAGCAGAGAGAGCTCGTTTAGCAGCCGGGATATCTTAATTTATGAAGTGTGTGTGTGTGTGTGCGTGTGTGTGTGTGTGTGTGTGTGTGTGTGGAGCTGTGTTGTTCTATAGTTGGAGGTACACTCAAACACACAGAATAATGTTGTGAATGTTGATTTCCCTCCACCCTGATCAATAACTAAACCAATAACTGTAGTTTTGTTGAGGACTTTTACAAGGCTCCGCTTAAAGGACCAGTCCGACATTTTGGTGTGTCCTTTGGTCTCCGTCCCCTCTGGAGTCTGAAAACGGATCAGGTTTTCACCCTGGTGAGTTAGGTGTCAGTTCGTTTCATAATTTTCTATGGATCATCAGAGACGTGTCTCAGACCTGGTCCAGAAGTCGACTCCTTCTAGTCCTGCACCAGGTCCCAGCACCAAAATGACAGTATTTAGGTTTCAGTTGAATCATTTTTCACATTATCTGACCCGGGCTTCGGTTTCCTGGTTCGAGGACTTTCTCCAAGGACTCGGGCCTTCGGCACAAGTCTCTCTCACCCTGTCGGAGGACGTTCGACGCCATCGCAGACCTGAAGAAGAGGGTCAGACGTTCTCCACCGACCCCGATCCATGGACCAGGGACATATTGAGTCATTTAATGTGGAGAAACACTCCTCCATCTCTAACTGCCGCTCAAGCAGGAAGCTTCAGTCATTAGCAGGACAAACAACCAGAGACGTTTCACACAACAGCTGCTTCTCTGTGATATAAAGACTGTGATTTCCTGCCTGTGTCTCCCTGTGAGTTTCATTCAACTTGTCTAGCTCAGGTCCAGGCGTCATTTTCAGTCTCTTCTGCACCGGTAGTTTATAGCTGTTGTCAAAAAAGCAATTGAAGAAGACACTGTAATAACGACATGAATGAATGGTTGGAACACAGGAGGCGTTCAGACTGAAGTAGCCCCCACCCCGCACCCCCACCTTTCTCTGCCTCCGTCAGATGGAAAGGTGGTCACCTCATTAATCAACTCTAATCATGCTTTCAGCCTGGTCCAACCAAAACTCATTTCTTTATTTATTCAGAGTGACGTGCGGCGCTGCACAGTAGGCCGGCGAGCTCTTGTCGTATTATCCACTTGTCAAACCCACTTAGCCTCCAGCACTGCGAACACATAGAGACTTTTAAAGCAGCAGAGCGCTGGTGGCAGCCTTAACCTGTCACTGAAATAACAAAACTGTGTGTGTGTGTTAGAGTGTGTGTGTTTTCATGAGTCCACCACTGAACGGCTTTTTGAAAAAACTCGGTGTTGAGGCGTTCCACAGACTATGGGCTTCCGGGGCAGTTGCCTAAGGATTCGGAGGCGGTGGGAAGCTGAGGGTCGGCCTCCGCCCGTCAGATGAGACGCCGGGCCGGCTGTTGAAGAAAACGGGCTCTGGCACCAACACCGTTGTTTTGGGGCTCATGTGGACACAGCAGGCATCAGTGGGTCTGGCTCTGGAAGGCTCTGGAAGCCCCTGGAAGGCCCTGGAGGCCCTGTGGTTAAAAGAGGAAAGTGTGCGAGTGCAGCGACGGATGCTGGACCAAAGATGCTCAGATGGCAACGGACGACAGGCCGCAACTACCGCTTCCACCAGATGAGCCACAATTTCATGTGGCGACGGGAACCAAAGCGAAGCATAGTAACAGACGGCAGCGTAGCACTGATCGCTGATCTACGCCAGCTGTCAGCCTCGTGTCTGATGTGTCTCACGGATGTTTTCATCCATTTGATAATTGATTATCTGTGATAGACATCGACAATGTTGTGTCTCACTGTCGTAACCAAAGCGTTTGTGAAATGAGATTTTGATCAACGTTTCGCTAAAAAGCAGCCGAACGTCAACAGTTTTATCTTATGATTAAATTGAATATGATGCCAGGAACTTTGAGGGTTTTTATCTGACGCCATCTTTATTGGCCCCTTTAGGACTATTTATGATTTCTGCTGTATGTTCTGAGTATCTTTATTTATTGCTTTATGGCGCTTGCTACCTTCGTTAGCATTCCATCAAGTTTCCTCTCTCACTTTCTCGAATGTAAAATATAAAACTTAAAAATCACAAAACACATATAGAAAAAAATCAGTAACTGTACATGTGGTCACCTGCAGGCGGTGACATCGGCATCTCAGCATCTGCAGGTTGACATGCGAGACAAAGGGTTAACCACACTCCCACCACCTAGACCTACAGTATTAGATCCGATAAAGTCGGCGTCTCTGTGACGGCAGAGGTTAGTTTGAGCCGCTGGCTGATCTCAGACCTGTCCACAGTCTCTCCTCCGGTTTCTGTCCTTGTCCTCTTGTCTCTGTACATTTATCAGCCCTAAAGCTCCAACAGTAACTTTTTTTTTCTTTGTCCTGACTTAAAACAGTTTTGACTTTTTCAGACACGCCATTGTCGCCACCATCATCGCCTTAGTTCGACATCGTCACCTTAGTGCAAGGTCCGGGGGGAATTTGTGTCCATTCAAATCTTTCCATTGACTTTTTTTTATCCCCGGCTGAGGCTGAACACATGTAGAGTTAGAGACACAGCAGCTCTCACACTGACATGTTTCTTAAGTCTTTGTGAACAGATGTTCTATATTATTTAGTATTTAGATTTATAGTCTGTCTAATCCCTGGAGGGAAACTTGTTTTAATACGTTAATATTTCACAGGAAAAAATTTAAAGACAGTTTTTTAAAACTCAGATTTTATTTTCCTGTGTGTTACACTCCTCAGGGAAAGAAAAAGCCCCCCCAACATGTTGCCCCTCTGCACGGCGGGTCGTTTGTGACAGCAGAGTGGCGGTGGTCACGTTTCCACCGGTCATCTGCAGTTGAGCCGCCGGGCAGAACGGCTGCTCACCAGCATGTTTGCGAGCGTCAGTCTGCCGTCTGTTTACAGGACGGTAATTATGTGACGCCCAATTAGCCGGGCTAAAAAGGGGCACTGCGGTCTGGAGATTGGCATCGCTGGGCGGCCGGCCGCCGCCCCCCCAGGGCCGGAGGACAGCCGGAGGGAGACTCAGAGGACAGGAGGGAAAGGAGATAGACGGCCCAACGAACCCGCGAGATAAGATAAGTCGGTCAGACCGAGTGGCAGCACGGGAGAGCGACTCAACCCCGGTGACCCCGTAAACAAATATAAACGCTCACAAACACACACACACACACACACACACACACACACAAACAAAACGGGTGCCGGGAGTGAATTGGATCATTTATAAGACTTAAAGTACAGAAAAAGGAATGAAAAGTCTGGACCGATTTTACATTCAAGGCAAAAACATAAAGCAAACTGTCCAGGTCAATCCGCGGTTTTATTGACGTGAAGAACGTCGATTGGGTTATTTACAGCCTGGCCGAACGTTCAGTCCTTCATCCACCAGACGAGGAAAAACTCTGTGTTTTTAAATAGATTCTGCATAAATCCCGACACAGAAACCGTTGAACTCCTTCCTGTCTCCTGCTCTTGTCCTCAGATGCCTCCAAGCTGCAGAACCCGAGCAGGAAGCAGTCGGTCTCCCGGAGCCTCAAACACCTCTTCAACTCCTCCAACAAGTTTGTGAAAACCCTGAAAAGGTTCGTGCCGACCGTCCGTTTCCACGTCGACGCCTGTGTGATCACTGCGAAGGAGAGCTTTTCATTTCATTTCCATTTGTTTGTCATTATCCTCATCACATAATTTCCATTCGTTAACCTCTATGGCACGTTAACGAGTTTGTAATTACACAGTAATAACCGAAGTTTCCTGGTAAGGACCATTTAGTTTGAAGCTAATTGTTCAGGAGAATGTCAGTTAACTGCTCCATTTAGACCCGAGTAAATATTAATTCCTTTATTATTGCAAGTTGTTCTGACTGAATGACTCTGGGTTACAATTGCAGTCAACTGGAATTAATTGGACATGATCCAATTGAAAATTTGATTATTAGCATCCATTTTGATTGTTCTTTTTTAGAAAAGTTGTTAATTTGTAGGAAACTGTCTCTGAATTTCACACTTGTAAAATAAAGTGTAACCAGCGTTCTTATGTCCAACTTTAACCTTTTAAATTTCTGATTTTCCCCTAGAACTGTTAGATCTTATAGATTTCGGAGCAACCAGACGGTTTCACAGATAGAGCATCTAACATTTCACTGCACGTTGAAAATTCATGTATGAAACAAATGAATCCTGAATAATGTGTCGTCTCGTTTTCACTGAAGGAATACAATGGGTTTTTTTTACTGCTCGGAATCAAATAGAAATATTACACATATCTTGAGCATCGTGAGAACATTTTATCAAAATACTTCTCTGCAAAACTTTAAAGTAAAATTAAAGTTAAATGACAGGAGGAATAAACAAAGGTGAAGTCAGTCACCAAGGTTGGAGGTACTTTGTGCATTTTCAGCCATTTAAGTAGAAATCAGAAAATTATAGGAGCTCTCTAATTTTTCTCTCTTGATGATGGTCACTCACTGAGCTTCTGCCTACAGCTCATGAATTATTTTATAAAACCACGACTGATTATCTCCCTCCATAGTTTAGCATCAGCAAATGTATTTTAGGAAACGAAATAAAGACTATAATGACAAACAGACCATCGCCTCCACTTGGGACGTACCATCCTGTGTGTCTGCAGGGGGATTTACCTGGCGACCGTCTTCTACCATAAGGACAGTTTGCTGGTGACGGCAGAGGACCAGATTCCCATCGTGGAGGTGGACGACTCTTACAGCAGCTCCCTCATGCAAGACTTCCTCTGGTTCACCAAGGTACAGGTTTATTCACTTCCTCTGTCTGAATCCGAGAGTTCATCCACTGATTTTGGCCGCTGTCCAGATTACAACTGGGTTTTCCTCTCAAAGCCTCTTCCAGACTGTGTAAATCTGAAAAAAATCCAGATTGTAAGTCTGAAAAAATCCAGTGTATAAATGTGAAAAGTCTCAGATAAGAAGCTTCCAGGTTGGAGCTGAGTGACGTTAAGGACACGACCTTTAGTCATCTCTGGGTTTAAACACCAACGTCCCTGAACACAGGCCGGTTTCAAACCCAGGCTGCGATGTGTGGACGTGGTCTGGTCTCCTGCTGGTTTCTGCAGTGGTACGACATGAAGCAGTTTGTTCCTGACACTTTAATGCTCCTTGGTTCCGCTCTGAAAAATTTTGAATCCGCCCCCGGCAGCGTTCTATGAGGCGCTGTGGTTTGACGACTTTCTCTGGACCTAATTGTCTCGGTGTCTCCGCAGCTGTCCTGTATGTGGGAGGACGTCCGTTGGCTGAGGCAGAGCATGTCGGTGTCCATGTCGTCGTCTTCCACCCTCCAGGCCAGACACAAGATGCTCACTGCCGCCGGGCAGATGCAGGTCAGGAGACAGGAAACCGGCGCCGAGCCGCTTCAGCTCTTAAACTCATTTAATCTGAACACGTTTATTCCACATCCCAATAGTTTGCTCCTGAACGTTTCACATCTGAATCTAAATGATTCTTGAAGTAAATACAAAACTCACAAATAAACACTAAACTTTTAGCTTCAATTTCATTTTATGCATCAGATTTTTTTTTTTCCAGATGAAGTAAAATAAAGAAATTTCATCTGAAATATGCTTGTATCTAAATCCCTGATATTCTGACTTGACTTTTCTGATTTAATTTAGTGAAATTTCATTTGTTATTTTATATCACATATCTTATGATGTTATATTTTATTATTATATTAACTTTAATTCCAAATTCAGTTGTGAGTCTTGGTTCAGTTCATCCGTCGGGTTCGGTTTTCCCTTCCTCCACCTCCAGTTTAAAGACACTTTATAAACATGTTATGATCGGCTTGTTCTGACATGCACCGGGTTCTCGGGCCTGCAGAACCTCCTGGGAACCCACAACCTTGGCCGAGTCCACTACGAGCCCATCAAGGATCGCCATGGCAACGTGCTGCTGGTGACCATCCGTGACATGGAGAGCCAGCACTCGCTGTTCAGCGGGAAGTGGATGCAGGTGACCAAGCTGCAGAGCCAGAGGAAGTCTCTGTCCACACCTGAGGAGCCGTACGCCCTCGACATCCTCATCATCACCATACAGGTGAGGAGGGTGTAAGACTCTGCTCCGTGTTGATAATTAGTGCAGATCAGACGTCGGGTCAGTGCAAAGTCTGTTAATTGTTAAGAGTTAATTGTTCTTCTGCTTTTTTACACAATCAAATAGTTTGTGTTATAGTTTGTAAACTATAATATTCTGAGGCCTGAAACCAGGACTTGGGATCAGGATCCTCTGGTTTGTAAAGAAACTGCGCAGAAAACTGTTAAATCTGAGGCAGGAGGTTGTTCTTCAAAAACAAACGGCATCAAATGTCCTCTCCTCCTGTCCCCACCTGTCTCCTCCTCTCTCCTCCTGTACCCACCTGTCTCCTCCTCTCTCCTCCTGTACCCACCTGTCTCCTCCTCTCTCCTCCTGTACCCACCTGTCTCCACCTCTCTCCTCCTGTCCCCACCTGTCTTTCTCTCTCTTTCTCTCTCTTCCTGTCACTTCCTGTGTCTTCATTTAACTTCCCGTCTCCTCCTGTCTCTGGTCTCCAGGACATCCTGGCGTACCAGCGGCGCAGCACCCATCGCCTGCCCCCGGGCCTCTACCTGGGCTACCTGAAGCTCAGCAGCTCCGTAGACCAGATCAAGGTCCTGGTCTCCCAGCGGACCCCCAGCATGCTCTGTCACACACGCATCCGAGACAACGCCAACGTCTCCAGGTACGTTACACACACAGACACAAACCTGGAGGCTGGAGCGGTTGAAAATGCAGCAACGGCATCATGACGGAGATAGAACCAATGTTCTCGCCCCGAGAACCTGAGAGTAGGAGGAACCTTGACGTGATTTACAGACTGAACAACACGCCCACATGTCTGCTCGTCTCCGATGCCGCGTTCAATTGCTTCTTGTCACATGTTGGTGTCCAAGGGTTCAGTCTCGTCCAGGTTTTGATCTTGTTCAGGTCTTAACATGAGGAACCTTATCATTCTTCCACAGGTTCTAACTGTTCTCCTCAGTCGGTGCAGGTTTGTCTTTGACTCAGTCGTTTCTCTACTGACTGAGTTTACAGGTCACGGTGAACAGTGGTCAGGTGTGTCTGGTTTTAATGAAGCTACAGAGAATCATCAGCTGAACCTAAATAAGCTGAACCTGAATCAGCTTCATGGAGCTTTACAATGAGTCTCAGCTCATTGTGTATCTGTAAACAGCCTCTGTCCACCACCTGACAGACCCAGTCAGAGACCAGCTGCTGAACATAGTGGAGCATTTAGCAGCTTAAGAGCCAGAGGTTTCCCTCAGGAGCTGGTGGAGCCCAAAACAGGAGCTAAAAAAGAGGGAAGACTGGACTTACACTCATCAGGTGGAGTTACAGACCAGATCCAGATGGAGGATCACGTTGCTTTGTAACATCTGAATGTTTCCTGAGAAGTGCAACAACTTGAGAGGTGATGATGAGTCGCACAACCTTTTTCAGCTAAAAACAAAGAAAAAAGATTAAGATACAAATGGGTAAAACGGGACACAAGAAGTAAAATTGGTGGAAGAGTCATGATGAAACTGATACAAAAGATTGAAAGATAACTAATTTAAAATAAAATATGGATAAACAATAAATCGGTGGGAAGTAACATTATTTTAAGACACGAATAAATCGAAATGAATGAAATGACTCTGACTTTAAATAACGTGAGAAACAAATAGTAAAATAAATAAAGTGAGAAAAGATGAATCAAACATCGTCCTACTCATGAATTATTATCTTTCTATATTACATGTTCTCCATTGATTCAGACAAGAATAAAGTATGTTACTTTGTCCAGACACTGTTACAGCCGAGGTTCGGCTGACTGAGATCAGTGTCGACTTACTCGCGTGTAAAGATCCAAAGTCCTGTGGATTTAAAGGCGACTGAAAATGGGCAGTTCTGACCCCTGACCCTGTTCAGAACCAGTGGATCAACATAAAAAATCCACAATAGCTTCTATTTGTTCTCTCATAACTGACCTGAGATCAGTGGAATGAGCCGTTGGCACGTCTCAAACGCCGTCCATCCACACACAACGCTAATCTGCCTGCTCGTATTGGGTTACACGCCAGCCCGGAGAGTCCCTGCACAGGTAACATGGGTCTGTAACATGGTTCCTTCCACATCCGTGGACGCGTGCGTGTGTGTCTTTTGTGTCCACTCTGATCTGATTGGCTCTCAGCTCTGGCCAGGTAAAGGTATGTCTGCTCCTTGGCCTCCATCACAGGAATTTCTGGAGGCTAAAGGAGGCTGCATTCCCACCTCGGACAGATTGGAAAGTGTGAAGTGAGACACAAAGGGAGGAACGAGTGGACCTGTGTGTGTGTGTGTGGTTTGTCTCTGACTTCTTTGGTGCTCTTTGGAGTTTTTAATGCTCTTTGGAGTTGTTATTGTTGTTGTTGATTTACCTGTTTGTGCTGGGGGGGGGTTCTCAGGTGAGAAGGTGAACACAAAGAGGCCACTGAACACACACTCACAGGGGGGACTGAAGAAGCTGACTGTCGATGCTCCAATGATGTGTGTGTTTTTAATAAAGTTAAATGTGATCTTTCTCAGGCAGAAGAAACAGAACATGTTTGTTCCATGGCTCTTTGAATCCGGATTGTGTTGTTGTTTGTGTTGGTGTGTTATCTGATGTGTACATCAGACTATAGGTATAAATACATTATAGAGAGACACGTGCTTCCATTGTTCACCCTGTTCATATGGATTTGATCTGGATTATATGAGTTTTGTTACTAGTGTGTGTATGTGTGTTTGTGTGTGGTGGGGGGGGCATTGTTCATCAGATGATTGTGAACCAATGTGATCAAAAGTAAAGAGACAAAGCAAATATGGAAGAAAACGGACTGTAAGTGTCAGTGAGCGGTCATGGGGTCACAGATCAGTGTCCGATGCTACAGGGGTAAATGTCTGTGTGTGGTGTCCAGGGAAGAGTGGGACTGGATTCAGACTCTGTCAGCAGCAGGACAGAAGGACCACGCCAGGGGGGGGAGTGAGGAGGCAGGGCCCAGAGCGGAGAGCCACGCTCCCTTACTGTACTACGAGCTGCAGACGGCGATCAAGTCCCTGCTGAACCACATCAACCTACCTCTGCACCAGGTACCTGCTGCCCTACCTGACCTTTTATCACAGTTTAACGAGACCTCCGCGGTTCCGCACAGTCCAGGTTCCTGTTAGAACCGGAAACCGCCATTTCAGAGAGACCAGTTTATTCAGTTCAGCTGGTCCTCCATCAGAATCCTGAGCCTGACATGTATTTCTCTCGTCCTGGGGACAAAAACATGTTGACACAGTCAAAAGATGATGTCTCAGCATGTCCCCATAAGTGGACATAAAACAGGTCTCCATGGGAAAGGACCCAGTTCTGAGTTCAGGCTGATGTTGGACATGAAACCTAGTGATGCGGTTCTGGTTCGTCTCTGAGATGAATGTGACTCCCTTAGATGTGTGTATGTTACAAAAACAACTCTGTGTGTGTGTGTGTGTATGTGTGCGTCTGTATGCGTCTGTGTGTGTCCGTGTGCGTCTGTACACAGGCCCGTCACTTCCGCCTCTACAGTCAGGAGGTGGTGGAGCTCGGCCATGGCGTCTCCTTCCTGCTGCTGCTGCCAGCTGCCGATGACGTTTGCTCCGCCCCCGGACAGTCCAACCCCTACACCCCCCTGTCGGGATTCCTCCACCTCCCCCTGCAGATGTTCGAACTCGGTAACAACAGGCACACGCATACTCACACACACACTCGCGCATACACACTTGTTTGTGTCTTATGCTGTAGCAGCACATCACTGACCCTGGGTCAGAGTGTGGAGGCTTTTGCCACCAGAGGGGAGTCTTGCTGATGTGTGGATGTAAATGATGTTTGTCATTAAATGTGAGTCATTCTCTTTGATTACTTGCTGATGTTTCTCAGACGTTCCTCAGACGTTACGAGCATTTTGCCCTCTGAAGCCAACGGGAGCGAAGACCGCTCTGGATCAAACGTTCCCGATTGGCTGAGGTCTGGGAGACACTCATCTCGGCCAATCAGAGTGTCCGATTCGGAGCCTCTGCTGTGACCTTGTCTAGAAAGTGGAGCTTCACTGGATCATTCTGAGTTTATCGTAAAGAAAGAAAAAAGGAAGTAAAGAAAACTGAGGTGTTCAGAGCAGCTCAGCCGGTTTTTAAAGCAGATGAACTGCAGCATCTATGCTGATAATACTGTGTTTTCTCTTTAACCCGTAATTATCATTATAATGTGATAAAGTTAATGTGTAATACGTCATATAAACAGACTATTACTGTAGAATAACATGGTGGAAGTAACATCGTGTGGATTTTAAAGTGACAGGCAGCCTGAATAATGAATATTCACCTGATCATCTGGTGAATCAAATCTTTATACATCATTTTATTTCATAAAATGGCAAAAATGAAAAAAAAAATTTCTTTATTGAACTTTGTATCAAATTAATTGATAAAAACGTTTATTTTTTAAATCATCCTCACTTTACCTCTACTGCCTGTAACTGCTGGACAATGTGTGTGTGGACTGTGTGTGTGTGTGTGTGTGTGTGTGTGTGTGTTTGTGTGTGTGTGGACATTGTGTGTGTGTATTTACAGTAAACCGAATGACTGACATCCTGTTGTGTGTGAACAGAGACTAATGCAGCAGCTCAGTGTTGGTCTGTACTGACTTTGAGTGTAAACAGACTGAGCTGTGTTACTACAGCAGAGTCCTATCACTCACTCACTCACACGACACACACACGTACACACACACCTACGTCTGCAGGGAAAAGCACTAAATCAGTCTGCAGGCTCCAGCAGGACGGCCCCTCCACTGACCCCCATACACACACCACACACACTTAAACACACACTCAAAAATGTGTCAATAACACCCATACACACTGCACAATACTCTCTCTTTGTATACCCCCCCCCCAGCTGCATAAAACAGTTGCATATGACTCTGGTTTTCTGTTTGACCTGAAATCAACAGAAAAATTTCATCTCCTTTTTTTTCTACCAAATTTCACCAAAACTTAACCAGAGAAAATCTGGTTATCATTCAGATTTTCTGTTGGCCCACATGGAAAAGGTTTCTGCTTCCTGCTGCAGGACAAGACAGAACACGCAGAACATAGAGAGCACAGTGAACCAGACGTTCCGGTGACGAGAACAGCCCAGAAAATCCCCAGAGAGTCAAGAGAAACACAGGCAGAACATGTAAATGAGCTGCTGATTATACACCAGACTCCATTTACTTTTCTGTCAATTAATTGTTAAAGTGCAGAATGTTGTTTACCCATCTTTTCATATGCAAATCAAACATGTAAATGAGTGATTTGTTTATTTCACATAAATAATCCACATGCAGCTTTATCTAATTCAGGAGTTTCTCTGTTGAGGCTGTTGTCGACAAGCTTCGGTCTATTAACAACCCTGTAACGTCTGATACTTTGTCAGGGACAGACAGTAACATCCTGGACCGGGTCCGTCGTCGTCCGCGCTGATGCCACCGTCAACCAGTGGCCAGACACTGTCTGAACGTGTCGGTGGCTTCTTCCTCCTCTTCTCTTCAACAACCTCATCTCAGCGTTTCTCTTCTGTCTGTAGTGCACTTCTGCAGCTACAAAGAGAAGTTCATCAGTCTGTACTGCCGTCTGTCCTCCGTCTTGGACCTGGATGCCCTCATTACCCAGCAGGCACTGCGCGAGGCCATCACTGACAGCGAGGTGGCCACAGCCAAACAGAGACATCAGCTCATACTGGACTACATCCAGGTGAGAAACAAACACACGGGTTTTCAGCTTTTACCGTCAAAACCCACATTTGGACGAAAATGCTCCAAATGCCTGGAAGCACTGCTGCTCCAGGAACTATCCCAGCATGCATTTCATCAGCCAGAGTGAGGACGGCCAAACACAAAACAGCTGTTTCTATGTCATCACATTCAGTTGGCGGGTATTCTGAGCTGAGAAAGTGACCATGTAGATGGGGAACAATCCAAATAATGTCTTCTAGGAGAGGTGGGGCCAGCCAGGTAAGACCTTTCAGCCATCAGCCATGGTCATCCCAGGGACTACAGTGTGACCTCAGAGAAATAAACTTAAGGTCTCAGAGATTAAATCTAATATTTATGTCTGAGAAATTAGTAGCTCAAGTAGCAACATCAGCGCTCTGAGCTCCTGTTGGTCAGCATCACCCAGCATGTGCTGAAGTCGCCATACGAGGCGAGAGAAGGTATAAATATTCTGACCTGGTCTTTTTCGTCGGGGCGGCGCAGGCCGCAAGGGACCGACGGTCGTCGTCCATGTGAGAAACTACAGGAGAAAATGATCAAATGTCCATTTCTGCCTCTGACCCCCATAACATAAACTAACATAAGCAGGCACCAGGCCGAAGCAGCCCTCGCATCCATTTGAATAGTCAGTCTGTCAACATAGTGTGTGTGTGTGTGTGTGTGTGTGTGTGTGTGTGTGTGTTTGGGGGGGGGCAACGTTGAACCTGACTGACATGTTGATCAAAGCAGCGCGGCATCATCCAGGCTCGTCGATCGTCTACGAAAGGTTTCCAGATATTCTAAATCCTGTCACTCTTCGGTTTTCTGTGCCTTAAAATTTACAAGTTTGTCTCTGAAATGTCTTGTGTCTTATTTTAGCCCCCTGGTGGGGATGGGGAGCGCTGTTTTTGCCCCGTCTGTTTACTGTTTTCTGATGCTTTTGGGCTTCACCTTCGGCCGAGGGATGGCCTTTTACGAGTTCGGACAAAGTGGAAAAAAGTCTGGTAACTTAAGTTTATGGAAACACGTCGGGTCAACTTGGCCGTGAAAAGCTGAAGAAAAGAATTATCTAATACTTGTGGGAAAAATTCCTTAAATAGGACTCGAACAATGGTAGAAACTGTTCACACGTCTAATAAAAACACATCTGCAGTTGTGACTCAGCCACTTTGGGCTCAGCGGAGTTCGCTTCAGTCTGCTTGTTCTCAGAAGTCTGTCCATGTGGTTTCAGCTACTGTACAGATCCACTCTGATTTAATGAAGCTGACTGAGACTGGAATGAAGTCACCGCCTGCGTCTTTTAGATGTGGTTTTTTAGTGTGAAAGGACACATTAATCAGGGAAGGACCCCTGAGCTGGGAGAACTTTGAAGGAATCTCATTTTCAGTGTCGTTTTATTTCACATCCACTTTTTCTCAGAGAGAAATCACATTTTAAAAATCGAGGTAGCGTGAAAACAAATAAGCCGCTGATCCAGTTAGAGACTGATGCAGTGTAACTGTGTAACTGCCGGGAGCGGTAGCCATTAGCTTGTTTTTCTAGCGTCGGTCCAGAACCGGCCGCTCCCGTCCAGTACACGAAAGCCCGAGAGAAAACCCGTCTGAGATCTCTCTGTGAACAGCTCGCTGCTGCCGCCACCATTAATGGAGACCGGCCACAAAACCACAAGGGTGCTCTCTGATGGCAGCGCTACCAGAGGGGGCGTGTGTGTGTGTGTGTGTTCGTGTAATTGTGTGTGTGTGTGTGTGTGTGTGTGTGTGTGTGTGTGTGTGTGTGTGTGTGTGTGTAACCAGCTGTCTAGCTCTCTGTCTGTGATTTTAAAGCTTGGAAAAAAGTGGCCCCCGACCACAAATTGCTCAGAGAGAGGGAATGTCAGGGGAAAAAATAATACCAATCAGAGCACGTGGAGGGGTGTGGGTGGGTGTGTGTGTGTGTGTGTGTGTGTGTGTTTTTAAGGACAGCAAAATGTTGATGATGTGAAGGACAGTTTGAAAAGGGCCACGTCTGTCAATGCAGAAAAATTCCTGGACTTCTATCCTTGTGAGGACACTCATTGATATAACACATTGTCTTCTCCTGCTCTAAAACCCTAAAAATGGCTGAGACCTCAGCCTTAAAACCAGGTGAAGACATCACAGCTTCTCCTTATTTTAAAAATTTTCCTCGCTCTCGGCAAATGTCCTCGCTATGTGTCTAAAGGGTCTAAAGTTCAAATCCCTTCACTTTACAAAAATGTCTTTGTTGTGCAAAAATGTCATTTCTTTCCAAAAATGTTTCCTTGAATTTGCAAAAAAAATGTCCCCACTCTACACTGTCCTCACTTACAAAGTGTCCTCACTGTTAAAATGTCTTCATGTCCTCGATTTGTAAAATGCCTTCACTTGTTCCAACTTCCTCAAAAAGGTCTTGTCCTTTTCTGAAAATGTCTTCACTTTCCAAACTTTCCAAACAATTCTTTTCTTTCCAAAAAGCTCAGACTCTCTTTTTACAAAAATGGCTTCACTTTAAGGGTCAAGGTTCAGCTTCACTCGTCTATTTATTTTTTTGTTGTCCTTATCTGATGATCTGACCTTGCGAAGTCGTCTTTTACTTTTCAAGAACATCTTTGCTCTTTAAAAAAAAACATCTTTGCTCCCAAGGTCTCAAACTGAAATCGGTCCTCACAGCGATGGAAGAACAACAGCTCAGACGCACAGTCTAGTGCCTCGGCATGTCTGATGTGGGAGGTCCCGCGTGTGTGTGTGTGTATGTGTGTGTGTGCGTGCGTGCGTGTGTGTGTTGCAGTGAAAGTGGGTTTGTGTGAAGATGACGTGATGCTGTCTAATTGGACAGTTTGTTTAGACTCGCCACATGTTGATGGAGGAAAATCTTTGGCCGCCACCGTCTGTAGAAACGTCTGTACACTCGACATGTGGCTTTTCTTCTTCGCAGCCGACTGACTCACGACTACGACCGTTTATTTCTGCTCCATATCACGTCTAAAGGCACCAGGACCCGTCTCGGCCCCGCGGACCGGGATCGGGATCCGTGTCTGGGGTGATTTAGTTGGAGGTTCAGATTCATAAAAACACACACGGAGACATGATAAATGGTGCCTCGTGTCCGCCCTCCACCTCCTCTACCTGAACCGGTCTGAGCCACAGCTGGAGCCTCACACAGTCCAGAACTAATGATGAGTTTCCCTCCGACAAAAGGAGTCCTAGTCCCAGTTTATGGTAATAGAGGCGATGAGGCTTAATTCCACACGGCTTCGGCAAAGAGAGTCGGAGGAGCAGTGACTAAAGAAAAATTTACAACTTTTACAACCTCGGTCTTTTGTATTTCAGTCCATCAGTGAAGGAAACACTGGCCCAGACGATTCAGATTTTTTTCTTTTAATGTGTTAGACGATCAGGTTTTATCACTTTACTTGAAAGGCTCGACAAAATGCAGAAGAAAATCACGAGTTATATTAAAATCCGACAAAATCTGAAGAAGATAACGAATCTGACCGGACAAATGATCCAACTTTCAATATTTGATGCTACGGACCAATTTTAATCAGAAATAAATGTGTCAAGGTTCAGAAACAGAAACCAGGAAGAAAATGTCCGGTTTGACCTGGACAGGTTGATGTAATTCTCTCCTGTTTTGGCCTTTAAGGAAACATCACGTCCTCCCACTGCAACTGAAGGAAAGAAAGAGACGGAGATGGAGATGGAGACAAAGACGGAGACAGAGAGTTTAAGATCTGGAAATAAATTTAAAGCATCAGGGCACATGTGAGAGAAGAATAAAGAAAAACAGATGCAGAGTGAGTGACAACAAGAGGAATAAGGGCTTGAAATGAATTTTATTGTCCATTTAAATGAAAAAAAAATAGAATAATATGTAAGTCAGGATCATCTGGCAGGAATCCAGGGAGTGGATCTGTAACCTTCTATCAGATAAAGGCAGAAGTGTCGTAATGGTCAAAATCCATTAAATGATCTTAAAAAAAGACTAAAGCTTCCCTCCCTGAGCAGATGTTTTTCTGTTTTCCATATTTCAAAAGCATTTCACTCTGTCAGAGCAGGACGAGGAAAACGTGAAAATTATAAAGTTACAGAAACGTATAAAAACATTAAAGATTCGACAGATTACTGTAACACCAGGATGTCCCTGGTCTGTCTCTGTCAGACGCCGTTTACAGGTTTAAAACATAAAAGGTTTCTGTGGTGTGGACCAGAGGTGGCACGGAGGCAGAGACTTCCGCCGCCGTCTCGGCGGCTTTGTCTCCACGGCAGCGTCACACGGGGGGAACTCTGGCGCAGTAGTCGTGGTGTGCGCTCAGTAAAAAGGCACCACCGCCAAGGATTGTGAGAGGTGACGCTGAGCAGAGCGAGCTGCCGCGGCCGCGGGACGTCCTCGGAGACCTCCGCCTGTCTGTCTGCGTGTCTCCCTGCGTCTTAAATCACGGCGCCGTGAAGCTGCTGTCAGAGTCTGGTCGGCTGCAGATGCGTCTCTGCTCTGGAAAGTTCCTTCTGTTTAGAGACGCGTCCAGGACGAGGCACAGGATTTTCCCCCGGAAGCGGCGCAATGTCGGCCCGTTCACCCGGAAACCCCCCCACAGAGCCCCAGACCCCAAGGTCTCATCTTTGGAGGAAACGTCCCTCAAGGACACAGTCTGCCAAAGCAGGAAAATCCAGTTGGTTGGTTGATTGTCGGTAGAGCCCATGTTTGGAGGTGATATGTTCCCAGGTTGTCCCTCGTCCGTCCCTCGTCCGTCCTTCCATCCCATTTTCGTGAACAATATACCTCAGGAACACTTGAGGTAATTTCTTCATATTGGCACAAATGTCCACTTGGATGACCTTAACTGATTAGAATTTGGTGGGTAAAGGTCAAAGGTCACTGTGACCCCATAATAAACATGTTTTTTGGCCACAACTCAAAAATTCATACACTAATCATGAGAAAATTTAACACAAATGTCACAAGATAAAGTAATGAGGTGATTTTATATCCCAAAGGTCAAAGGTCACTGTTACATAATGGTCCACAACATGTTTTGCGTCTTTGTGGTTCTTTGTGGAGCTCTGTGTCCCCCGGGCCTGTTTGGTGAATCATACATGTCCCAGATCATGTAATTAATTAACCAATGATAATACGAAGAAGTATTGTGACACACGGTTTGGACGAATGGACGACATGTGGTACGAATGTCGATGAATTAATGTACTTAATAAATAATTGAAGGCTCTGTTGTTTGTTTTCCATCATTCCTTGATCACCGTGTGTGGTCTTAAAAAAGTTTCATTAGTTGAGGAGAAGAAAACCACAGAGCGCCGGTCAGATCCTGTTAGATAGTTTGGTTTAATGTCAGACAGAATTGAAACAGGGAGGAGATACTAACATCTCCCTGGTTGGTGACTGTTGTTGGTAAACAGCAGCTTCTCTCCGTGGGACGAGCAGGAATCTCCTTCATGTTTTCCTCTCGACAGACTCTCGCTCTGCCGTCGCAGCCTCTGCATTCTTTCCAGCCGAGTCATCCCTGCTGTCAGTCTCCCCGCTGTGTATGTGTGTGTGTGTGTCTGTGTGTGTGTTTTGTGTGTGTGTATGTGTGTGTTTGTGTGTTTTGTGTGTGTATGTGTGTGTGTGTGTGTTTGTGTTTTTGTGTGTGGATTTTTTGTGTGTGTGTGTGTGTGTTTGTGTGTTTTGTGTGTGTGTGTGTGTGTGTGTGTGTGGTTTGTGTGTGTGTGTGTGTGTGTGTATGTGTGTGTGTGTGTGTGTGTGTGTTTGGCACTAAATGCTCTCCTGCTTTGTGTCAGACAGTTGGCTAATTGCTGCTTAACGTTTTGTCACGCTTCATTCTCTTCAAAAGCAAACACACACACACATTTTCACTCATGAGACACTTTACTCTCTGTTAAAAGGGGACCCCCCCCCCGGGTTTACCAGGTGTAAAGGAGTAAAACTGCATATTTAAAAAAAATTTAAAAAATTAAAAAGTTGCTGAAAAGTTAAATTTTCACATTTTTCTTTTCCCCCCGGACTAATTCAGTTGAAATAAACTTACATATTATCATTATTATTATAATGTGGTCGACCAACCTTCGGCTTAAAACAGTCGACAAAACCAAAGCACAGGTTCATGAATTCAAATAACTTGAGTGTAGTAAAAGTTGGAAAAGCTGCAAATCCTCAAGGCAGAATCAGTGAGTGTTTGACTGAAAAATTACCAAAAAGGATAATTGCTTATCAAACTTATTGATGATTGATTTTCTCGACAGCTTATCAAATTCAATAATCTTTTGAGTTCTTTAGGCAGCAGTGAACCTTCTTGCCTCCACAGGCTTATTATCTGCTTGATTTTGCTAGAACCAAATGATAAATAGAACAGTGTGTCGTCTGCATAGAAACGGACACTGATGTGATCTGAACTTAATTAAAGGCAGAACATTCAGAGTCCGTGCCTTTGTCTCTGTCTGTGTTTCCGTAGCAACTGGATGAAATGCGCCGGGACCTCCGATGGATCACAGACGCCCTGCAGTACGCCCGCTATAAACAGCCACGAGGGGGCGTACCCATCACCTGCCTGGTGGACGCCAACGCCCCAGAGAGCGACTCTGGCCAGCAGAAGACCGACTCCACCTCCTCCACCATGGACTACTTGCCCACACCGTCACCCTCACCTGAACTCCGCAGGAGGAAAGCCATCAGCGGTGAGTCGCTGAACTGCAGCTCCAAATCTGCATCTTTTAACTCAAAATGTGACGCTGACGCTACGTTCATGTAATTTCAGACTCTCTGCTCGGCTCAGATGAAGACGGATCCTCAGAGGTTTTTCTGCCGACGGACAGCGACTACGACTCCAGCGATGCCCTGAGCCCCCGCGACCTGGACCTCCTCTACTCGCCGCCCCAGGATCTAGCCCAACAGGCTGTTCACTCGCTGGGTGGCAGCGCACCTGATGTCCTCCAGATCCACGAGCTCAGGTGAAGATTCATAAAGCTAAAAATCTATTTTT
Source organism: Istiophorus platypterus (assembly GCA_016859345.1). NCBI lineage: Eukaryota > Metazoa > Chordata > Actinopteri > Istiophoriformes > Istiophoridae > Istiophorus > Istiophorus platypterus. The sequence goes on from CM029119.1 coordinate 20,157,547, forward strand.
CTACTGTTCTTTTAATGTAATGGTGTCTTGAAAACATTTTAATTACTTATATGTGAATTTGTGAAGCTGGAATTATGCGTCTTTAGAGGTTAACGTAAACGAGAACCAACGCAGATGAGGGTGTTACGGCAAATGCTAGACCTCTGATTGGCTGATCCAGCATCCGGTACTTGTCTTCACACTCCTTTTGTCCACTTCTGCTGATAAATCCAAATTCTTCCACCTTTTTTTCATAAATATAGTGGTTTGTTTACGGTTTGTTAGAAGTTAATGAAATTGATTTTAAATTGATTTGTAATTCCTGAATCCTTCAGTACTTCAGTACTTTAAATTTTGCATTCAGCTTCACATAGGTAACATAAGCTAGAACGTCTCTTTGTGTTCTAGTGAGACTGAAACAGCTCAGGTCTGTTGATGAAGTGATGAATGGCAGCGAGGACATGTTATCATGTTATCATCATCGGTCTGGTAAATCTAATGGATCCATTCATTGTCTCGCCCCTTCTGGAAGGTACAGCATCTGCCCCCCCAAGGACCTCCCCGTCCCCCCGGTGGTTAAGGATCCCAAATCTACAGATGCTCCACTCTCCTCCCCCCTCCTCCCCCACTCTCCCTCTCTATCCAAAGACTTCCCCCTCTCTACCTCCAGTTTGCCTCGATCTCCCTCCCTCTCCAGGACCCTCCCCACCTCTTCGTCCCTCCCCCTGTCCCCCAGATTCTCCAAAGACCTACCTCTGTCCCTCCCCCTCTCTCCAGCTGTGTCCGACACCACCAGGACCCTGGAGGGCCTCTCCCTGTCCAAGAGCCCCAAGGACGATGTTGCCCCCCTGAGGGCCCTCACCAACCCCCCTGCCAAACGCAAGCTGCTCTCCAGGAGTCACAGGGGCCAGTACTTCAGTGGGCCACAGCGCTGGCTGAGGGGCCAAAGCGGGGAGTGTCATGCCGGATTCGAGGGCGTCTATACCAAGCAACTCGACCCGGACCCGCCCCTGCCCGGGGACCTGCCCTCCCCGCAGGGCACCACCTACATAAGCCACGCCTCCTGCGTCCTGGAGAGCGGGAAGGGCCGACACCGGGAGTTGCACCCCCACGTCCGTAGGATCTTTGTGGAGCCCTGCAAGGAGCTGTCGCCGGGTCACGAGAGGAGGGGCTGGGAGGATGAGCGGGGCGACGAGGTGAGGCCAAGGCCAAAGGCTGCCGGGGTCTCGGTGGTCGTGGCACAGATGGAGTCGGGCGAGGAGGGGGAGGGGCCAGAAGGAGCCATCGCCCAGGACATGGACTCGGACGACCAAACCAACGCCCAGGTGTCAGAGATACTGAGCAGTACGCTGTAGGGACGGACGGCAGCTGGTGGGGGCAGAGGTCTAGTTCGAAGTAATTAAGCTACACTGGGCGAGATTTTTACAACGCAGCTTTTATTTGGAATCCCAGTCGAAAACAATTTCCCATCTCAGACGTCAGTTTAGTGAAGGAGGGGAAGTTTACCAGAGCTTGACCAGATGTACATTTGCCAGACCAACCGTTCAGTCCTCAGCCTCAAAATCTTTTCCCTTGTGAAACCGAAAAACGGATCTTGAAAACAAAAGTCTGGTGCGACGTGCCCGTGCAGCTGGAAGGGTCTCGTTGCTGCCTCTCGTGGACTAAGAGGGAAACTAATGATGCCATTAGAGTTTGGCACCACACTCGAAAAAGTAACACGCACGAGTTTTGGCGTTTAAGTCACCGTCCCCAAATCTTTTCAGAGGGAGGCAGTCGCAGCTTTGGATTGGACGGTTTGGAAACCATCACGCTGAAAAACTTTAATCTAAGGGACAAGGAGGTCGTTCTAGGCATTTCTGACTTGTCACCCCTCAGAACAACGGGCCCTTTTTAAGCCAAATAATTCCAGGTATCCACAGGAACCCAATACAAGGACTCAGCTAGGAAGTAGACGTCCTCTTTGCACATACTAGTTCGTGTTTCCACTGTATGAGAACAAACGTGCGGTTGGGACAAATTATACAGACGACAGATTAAAGAACCCCGGTGGTGTTCTAAACACAGGGTCTTTAGCGCCCTGCAGGGAACCTTTTAGCACCTGGAACCATCCTGAATTTAGTTCCTGGTTCCACCAGTCACAGCTAAGTTTTAGTTCTGAGTTCCCTCAAGGTTCTTGTTCTCCTGAAGAAGGGTCTGCAGTGGAAAGAACCAGTTATTCCTGTACCCCCCTTGAAAAAAGCAAAGATTAGAGGAAAGTTTTTTCCGGATGTATGAGGCTGTAACCGGTTGAGTGACTCCCAGGTTTGGCGCCAATGGTTGGACCAAACAGTGAGAGACGAATCCCAGTTCAGGCACAAAATTTGAACATCTCTCCTTCCGGCTGAGTTTCTAGTTCCTTCTCTGTCCTAATCACAGTCAGAGACCAGGTTCAGCTCTGCAGGGTAAAGAGACGGTGTCCCGACGCTGCCCAACGTCGCTTTCACGTAACCTCGAAGTCTGGTAAGGGTGAAGAGTGAGCGTCAAACCTGGAGCTGTTCATATCAGCATTGCCCCCCTGGGTCTTTGCCTCGCCACCACAGTGATAATTGGCTGGGTGTGTCCATTTGGTCCGATGCCTCCACCAGACTCTCCGTAGATTGTAAACTAAAGTTGCAGCCTCAGAACCCATGGCATTGACTGTTAACAAGAAAATAATCAATGCAACGAGAGGCCGAGCTCTGCTTCTATGACCAGGAACTTTGCACACGACTGCACGTCAACCAAAACAACGAAAAAGCAAAAAAAAAAAAAAAAACCACCCAATTTGATTGATCGTTAAAAAAAATCCAGACATTTTCCCAGTTGAGTTTAAGTCTATCAAACTGTGAAGTAGTGGACAGAGTTTCCTGCGGGTTCTAAATTTCCCGAGGCCTTGTCGTCACAGCATGAATCTCCTCTACTTGAAGTGAATCTACAGTTTAGTCCATTTGATTGTGTCTCCTGTGATGATTGAATCCTGTCGTTCAATCAATGTTATTTTGAGCTGCTCCCATTGGGTCTTAATTTGGTCAGATAAACATGGTCAATTTAAAGAGTATATTATATACATATGTATAATTCCCTTAAGTTTCAGAGATGTGACCTGCTTCGGTCACTAAACACAGACCACTAGGAAACTTAAAACATGGAGTATTTTTGTATTCTAGGATTGAAAGTCACTATTTTACCTAGAGTGTCAATGAATCGTTGGAGCTCTGTATCGTTGGCATGAAGTAGTTTGTAGCCACAGGTTTTTTGGTTTGTTTTTTTTTTTTGGACTAAAGCTTTTGTGTCCAGTTTGTGCCTCTGCCTGGTTCAGGACGATGACATTAGGGGTCAGGGGTCAGGGTTTCATAAAGAGGTGTGTGTGTGTGTGTGTGTGTGTGTGGGGGGGGGGTAGGACATCGTTGGCCTAAAAACAGTCTGCACTTTGCCCCCGGTACTGGCCTGGCGGTCGACCTGACGGTGTTCGTGTCGTGCTGTCGTGTTGACTTCCACTGTTACAGTAGTGTTGCCTCAGTGGCCGGTGGTGTAGTTTCTGTTCTGTTCTGGTTTCTTTTTTTGCAACCGTTTTTCTTTGGATTATAGAGAAATGACCTGAAACTCCTGTCAGCGTGTCTGAGAGCTGTTTGAACATGCACACGTTCTTAACATTGTAAGCACGGTATTTTAAAAGTGCGTTTTTAATTTTTTTGCACATAGCAATTATGGAATAAAAGCTAATTGAATATTTGATGCAGTCGGGCATTAACTGTGGCAGCTTCTATCATTAATGACTGTAAAGGTCAGTTTAATGTCCTTCGGCAGTGTCTGTTAAAGACGTACGAAGTATTAATTTCCAGGTTTAGGTCGAACGTGAAGCGACAGATCCTCCGATGATGCGGAGGTTCGGCTTCACAACCACATGAGCACTAATTAAAGTGACAGCTTCGTCCTGTTCAGTTGGAGTTGGACGTTTTGACAAATGCATTTATTTCTCGCTAAAAAGGAGGAGAACATTGACGTTAAAATCATGTTGATGTCGCATTGTGACAGTTAGCCTAGCTTAGTATAATATACCGTAAAATATACCTGCAAACAACTAAATGCCACTAGTTAACACGTTGGGTCTATTTTGTTTCATCATACAAAAACAGGAAAAGTGTTATCTCTTTGGTTTGATGGGAAGCTAACAGTTTCCACCCCTTCACAGTCTTTATGCTAAGCTAAGCTAACATCCCTCCGACTACAACTCATCACTTAATACACTGACATGATTCAAACTGTTCCTTCAGTGTTATTTTAAAACCGGTTATCAAAAAGCTTAAAGCGTAAATTATGGACTTTAATTTTACTTTCGTAGCTCACGTTGCAGTTCTGTCAGTTACGACTGAGATCTCAGAAAGTTGAGATAAGAGAGTCATTTCTTTAAAAAAAAAAAAGGTTCAACTGGTCAACAGCAGTTTATCTGGATTACTTGGAGTTCGAACTGAAAGTAAAAATATCTTAAAATGTGGGGAGCAAAAATCCCTTATTGTCCAAGTAAACTGTGGAAATTCTTCAGTGTTTGCTGTGAAACCTCATTGGTCCCAGCTTCGTTCAAAGGCCACAGTCAGCTTCAGAGGTTCAGAGCTTCGGATGCTTTAGCGTTAATGTGTCGCCTTTAGATTTATAACGTTAACGTGAAAGTTTGCAGTTGGCAGGGAGAGGGCTGAAAGCATCGGCATCGGGAGCGGTGTAATTTCCATAAAAATAAAAACAAACAAACATTTTTCTCTGTTAACAAGGGAAAGGATAAAAAGAGGATGTGGATAATCAGCAGCGTAAAAGCGTTGGGGTCACGTGAGTCCGACCCTGAGGTGACAGAGGTCGTTTATTCTAACGTCTCTAAGGATTAGATGCTTACCAGCTTGGTTTCAGTAGCAAACACCAACATGAAGAAGGAGACAGTCAGCTGTGACTCCATTAAAGACCAGGTCTGGTTCCCAAACATCAACATTCCCTCCAACTCTCCCGTCACTCGGACGTTCCCCCTAACTGGCTGTTTGACCTTCAGCTGAACCGGCTCTCGCCTTGTTTCGTTGTCGTTGTTTCCGACCCGTCTGATCGTCCCGCTGCTTGTCCTTCTCTCCCCGTCTGTATAGCAACGTCGTCACATTTTCAGATCTCTTCTGTTATTTGTTATAAGAACCACCAGAACCAACGGCCAGAGCTCTGAAAATAAAAGCCTAAACTGTAATAAACCAAACCAAATCTTACAGTGAGAGACGGGTCACTTTCATTTCTGATTGTCGGATCTAAACGAAGTTGCAGCGGTTCAGATCTTAAACGGTGGATTTTCCAACCACGTCTGTGGGTCAAGGTTTGTGTTCGAAGGCTTTCGTCTCATTGTTCGTCCTCAGGAGCAGATTGTAGTCAACTCCGTTTGTGAAAACAGGTTTTATTTTGAAACGTTTAATATACAGTTTGGAAGCGAATGTCGTACCTGAATCCTCAGTCAGGTTTTTCCAAACACACAAGACTCCAGAACTGTTTGCACGTTTTTGCATGGGCTTAGAACTTCAGCCCGTAATACGACGCTTAATTGTTTTTTATTTCCGGCGGCAGATTTCTCAAGTCGAAACAACGCCTCAACTGTTTTTTTTATTTATTTCACCTTCCCTCATTGTGTTTCTGGCCTCCCGACATTGTTGTTGGACAACAACGACCATATCAACATCAACCTCCACTATTTTGTTAGTTTGCAAATACAAACAAACTGAGACGAACTTCTGTCTGTATATTTTTGCATCAGCATCATTTAACCTAACGGCGTTTTGAATCCACTTTAATGTCACTTCTGACTATTTATTTTCAGCAAAGGACAATATGATATTTTTATGGACTGTGTAAAAAAAAGAAAAAAAAGGAAAAAAAGCCTCCAGTGTTTTCATGCAATTTTGCAACCTCTGAAGTCACATGAATGGATGTATTTTAACAACTGAAATAAATGTTGTCTCATGTGGAAGTTGTGCACTTAAACCTGCAAGTTTGTCTTTTATCAGAAGTTGCTTTCAGCTGGCGGACACAGATAAAGCGACGGCGCGTCCGTGAACCGCTTTTCATCGCCGCCTCCCCGTCCTTCGCTGCCATATCTGAGGCATTCTGGGTATGCGAGTCAAGCTCTGCCAATCAGAGGTAACACAACACCAGCTCCCGGCCCCTGGGCGGCGTAGACAGAGGCAGCGCTGTAACGTTACCCGAGAGCCGGAGAAAATGTGGCGAATTACGAGTGACTGTCCAATCATCAGATTAATTCAGCCAAACATGAAAAGACAAACATTTTGGTGTGCAGAAGGATTTTCATTCACACCTATTCATGGAGGGAAGAAATGAAGCCGAGCAGACACTGCATTTTTATCGATCCTGCATGTTTTGATAACTACAGAATATTGAAAAACTCTGGTAATATCAGAACAATCCGGATACAGTTTAGGACCGATGTCTGGTGGCAGCTGTTCGGCAAGTGGAACCATGAAAGTGCAGAATCCACAGGTCAGATTTTTCATAAGTGGAATGATTATCCAGACATCAAAACATGTTTGTTTCTCATGAAATATCAAGTGGAAAAATCTGACTCATGTCGACATGATCATTTACAACAAGCAAATGTTTTCGTCTTGACCTCGGACAGTAATAATAATAAAAAAAAAAAAAAAGTTTTACCAAAAAATCTTAATTTTGACTCACTAGCTTTCTGTAGCTTTCAGCCACTCAGTTCTTAGCTCAGTTGTGCCGAAGTAAAAGTACAGAAATAGTATCATCAGTATATACTGGAAGTACCAAAAGTAAAATAACCTCATTGAATAATTAATCTATGCTATTGAATTTTAATCTGTAATTTTAGGTGCTTTATATGCTGCTGTGTGGCCTGATCCGTATTGATTCATCATCACTTATTTATTGACAATATTTTGTGTTAATGATCCGAATCTGTCGAGCGCCAAGTAACTAAATTTATCAGGTAAATAAAGTACCAGGTACAATGTTTCCCTCTGAAATGGGCTGGAGTAGAAGTTTAACGTAGCATGAAATGAAAATACTCAAGGAAAGTAGAGCGGCAGCACTTGAGTAAATGTACTCGGTTACTTCCTGGCACCGCCCGTGGACGCAACCTGAGGCTCCATGGGGATTCCTCCGGTTTTCCTGGCTCCCGGGCAGAAAAGAATTTCTGATCTCCGCAGCGTCTCTGGGAGACCTCAGACCGGAGGTGTCGGAGGAATCCGCTGCAGCCGGACTGACTGGCAGGCCGAGCTGCCGCGGTCGGAGGACGCCATGTGGGAGGGTGTGAACCAAGTGGAATCTCACACCACCGCTGGCAGGGAGTTTTCCCGCTGGAGCGCTTGGAGCATTTCGGAGCTTCGGTCCAAGCCACAGGATCGCTGCTCCCCAGCCCTCACCGAAGGACTTGGCTCGGTACACAACAAGTCCGTCAGTGAGAACGCGCTGCCCTGGAAACGCACATCCATCTATTTAGCTCGGTCTGGGAGCCGCCTGAAAGCCGCACGGGGGGAACCGGAGTGAAACGTCTGAGAAAGTCGACCTTCAGGAATCACATAATCGCCGTGTTTTTCTACCACATCTGCTCTGAATCATCAGAACCGGCCAGGATTCAACCTGAATGGCTAAAGTCTCCAACAGGAAAAACTAAACTTAACTACGTTTTTCACCGTGTTTATTTATTCTCCTCTTAAACAACAACCAAAATCACCCAGAAAAGTTTCCTGAGGTTCTTGTGAACCAGACCCAGAGTCTGCACCTCTGTCAGGGCCAGATCAACCTCCTCAGGAGCCTCAGGGCAAACATTTATGTTTTGGCCCCTACTACCAACACCCCCCCCCCCCCCCCAAATTATACATGTCGGCATCATTATATCCCCAGACCCCCAGAGACCAACCAGCTTCTAAAAACTCAACTGTTCTCTACTCAGTTCATAAAACAGTAAAAACTGACAGAGTCATTAAAGAGCCAAAGTCACATTCCGAACGACCAGGGGGCAGCATCAGTCCAACTCTGTCATAAGAAACAGGGAAATGCCCTCCTGCCCCCCCTCCCTACTATCTATAGTGGGTATGATTCCCAATGACCTGGCTTTAAAGCTCCAAACACCTTAAAATGCACAAATGTGGATCAGAGGAACCTATTTTTTTTCAGGGGGGGGGGCAGACCCCCAGACCCTTCTGTCCAGCCTGGCATTTCTAAAACCCTGTGTCTGTATTGATTCATCATCACTTATTTATTGACAATATTTTGTGTTAATGATCAGAATCTGTCGAGCGCCAAGTAAGACGCCATCTGTGTCACTACATCAACAATGGACACAAGCTTGTTGGAAAGCGAGCGAGTATGTTTCAGATGAAGATTTTACCACTTCGATTATTCAGCTGAGTAAAGATGAGTAAAGCTGCAGAACCTTTACAGAACAGCTGAAAGGCCTGATGATGATGATGATGATGAAGATGATGATGGTGGTAACAGCACACTTCAGCGTTGTCCAGACCGGATGTCCAGCCAACGATCAGGTTACATCCGGGACCTGGATCCGCCTCCATGTCAGCCCTGTCATTAGAACCACACCAGGACATCTCGACGTCGGCTCGGTCTTTTCTGGACCTGTGACACCGAACCGAACCCCCCCACCACCACACCCCACCATGGACTCGTCAGAATCCACGCCGTTTTCATCCAGCAGTTCATCTGGATTTACTGTGGACATCGAGGACGTTAGGTCTCGGTTCGAAGTAAAGATAATGTATTCATCTGGCTTCTTTGAGATGATGTGGTTGGGGTGGGGGGCTGGGGGGGGGGGGTCTGAGCCAGATAAATGCCCGTTCCGTGTGTTTGTGTGTTTGACCTGTCTCTGCCACCTTGAAGCCTTCTCACCCAAATGGAGCGTCCAAATTGCCCCAGTTGTCTCTCCATCAAAGCTCCGGCTTGCGGGTGAATTACATACACAACAAACATTATTTTCTCCCTGTTTTTTATCTGGCCGGGTCACGAACGAAGCAGCCGGGCCTGTTTGTCCCTCGTCCTGGGAGGCCCTCCGATTGGCTATTAAGATTAAACCGACGCTGTGTCGGGACATCAGAGGGAACGCTCGCCGGTGCACGCCGAGGCGGAGGATCCCGTCAAAGGCTGGACCGCCACTGATCCACTGCGCCGGGCCATATCGCCGCCGCGTTCTGGGAAATCAAAGGAAAAAGTGATTCGGAACATGTGGGTCCGTGTGTGTCTGTAGTGGAAAGACGAAGGAAAATACAGGGAATCTGTGGAAACGCTAATAGCGCTGCGAGGCTTTTGATGATAAGTGGACGTGATCGCTGGGCTTAACGTGACGTAATGTTTTTACCCCAAAGAGCTGAGTGACGATTTGGCTGCTCGGTGTTGTTTTCTTCTTTATAACACTGAGATCCAGAAACAGAACCCTGGTCAGATCGGCGGCGGCAGCAGGGGAACCACTCAGATCCTTTATTCAAGTAAAAGTACTAATACCACAAAAGTCAAATCAAAAGTCATGAAATTACTAAAAGTACAAATACTCATATTAATAGTTTATTGATGATGTATTAACATGAAAAAAAAATGAACTAAAAGGGGTAAAAGTGTCCAGCTAATTTCTGTTAATCTGTGAATGGTTTCGGTTAAACTTTTATTTTATTGACTTTCATATGCTCAGTTTGTAAAAATCCTCAATTGTAAAGTGAGTAAAGCTGTAAAATAAAAGTGAGGTGTTGGAGCAGAAGCATGAAAAGAAAAGACTGATTGAAGATGGAGGATCAGGGGCCAAAGAACCGAGTCAGCTGACCAGGTAAAGAAGTAATGGTCATGGTTTCATTTGTCGTGACATCGGAGACGAACAGTAACATTGATAGAAATAACAAGGTTCTCGTTCTGCCTTCGAACGTCTTCAGCCCAAATTTATTCTTGGCTCAGCGTCTTAACGTGGAATAAACAGATGAAGGCAGGATGGAGCAGGAGGTTCTGGACTTTACCACAGCAGTTCCGTCTCCTTTTTTTCAGCCACCCCTGAAGGGTCAAAGGTCAGAGGTCGGGTCTTCGTCTCGCAGATCCATGGTGTTACGCCAAGAAGCGTCTTCTCGCGAGACTTGGTACCCGCTCAACTTCGAGTGGCTCAGGGCTAGGGGCGGGGGGGTTGAATGAGGCGCCATTCTCCCCTTTACACATCAGTTCCCATCACAGTGAGTGAGAAGCTGCTATGTGGAGATAAAATAGTTGCATAATGTTTCTGGAAGTGGCTGAAATATCTGTGTAAACCTGGATCCAGTGTTTTGTTCAGTTTGGCATAAAATTGATGTTAATTTCACTCGTGTGCAGCCTGGTGGCTCTTACATTCTTCTCTGTTTTTCCATGAGTCATGCCAGCTGAAGCACTTCACCGAAGCTCACCTGAGTTCTCGAGTTCACCTCTAAAACCGGGACTGATGCAGCAGCTCGGCCCCGGATCTCCGCTGACCCCTGAACAGGCCCCTGAACCGGACCCTGTGGAGACCAACCAGCTCTTTCACCTCAAGGTTCGGTCGTGACCTTTCCTGGAACTTGAAAGTTCCTGGGGGCCTCAAATCCATCTCAGCGTGACCTGGGGTCCCTGGTGGCCCCCTTCTACCTCTACCCCCCCGCTGTGACCCTGATATGGAAGTGAGGGATTAAAGGTTTACAAAGAGGAAGTCTTATCTTAGAACCGCCGACTTCCTCTCCACAGAGATATGACAGTTTAGAGGCGCCCGTCACACACTGTCACATCAGCAGGCCAGAAAATTACCCAAACACTGCAATTCAACAGCAGACGGGGGTTAACATGGGTGAGATGTAGAAGGAGGAAGAAAAAAACCCGCTGCCTGTTGCAGCTACCGACATACCTCTGGACAAAAACCTGGAGTGAAACCAAGAATCTGGAGGAGGATCCGGGTCCGGGTCTCCCGCAGCCTCGGCTTCACTCAGAGGAACGTGTCTCGGTTCCGTCGACCCTCTGGGTATTTTACATGATCACGAACCTCGTTTCATGAAATCAGGCCGGAGGTTCTGTGTTTGATCCTCGAACCTCAGTTTCACTGAGAACTGAGATTTTAACACTGAAATTATCTCCGGACACGTTCCAAAAAGTAAACGGGTTAAAAGTGGGACGAGGTGGAATTTTGTGTGGGTCACTGAGAACCGGTTTGACTTTGGTTCCTTCCGTCCGATGCAGTGAGCCGCTCCTGTCTCCACTGTCGCATCCCAGTGCTGGAGGTTGAACTCAGAACCGCAAACCAGTAAAACCAGTAAACCAGTAAAACCACCAAAGCCTCGGAGCTGTGATGTGATTTTTTTAAAGCACCGTTTTTTTTTCCTGAGTGCCGGACATGACACTAATTGCTTTTACAGAGCAAAGAGCCACCACCGCCAGCGGTCATAGGTCATAGGTCGCAGGTCAAACCATACGCCGCCCGGTTACGGCTCCGCGTGGGCGCATTAACCCTCGGCGGCGGGAGTCGCGACAGGAACCGGTTCCCCACATCCGGGGCCTGTTTGCCCCGGTGCGGCCCGGACCGGCACAGTCAGCCCTTTATCTCAGCCCCACGCTTTCTGCGTTAGTGACTTGGCCAAGAGTTGTTTTTTTATCGGCCTCATAATTCAACCTTTACAACGTGAGCAAACATTCCAACAGCTTTTGCCTCCTGGCTGCAGGAGTCCGGGTCGAGCCGACACTTCGCCCACTAATTGGATGAATTGTGACCATTTAAGTATCTTTCTCTGCTGCCGGTGTCTTTTATTGGCTGCTGGAGTTGATGTATGGCTCTTCAAACGGCCACTGCCACTGCCTCATGTTCCCTCTGTGAACCACAGGTTCCACGGAGCCGACGAGGAAAACTCAGCCGCAATGGATCCCGTTTAACCCGGTTTCCTTTGGATTCAGAATTCGACATGTGGAGACAAAACAGAGAAAACAGACGATGATTTATAGTGTGTCACCACTCAGCTGAATCCAGATCAGCTTTTAAGTCCCGGTTACCTGAGCTGTAGGTGGATGCTGCTGTTGGAGGTTACATTGGGACAACGTTAGGACAAAACTAGAACAACGCTAGAACAACAGAGTGAGGGAAGAAGGAGGGGGTCCAGAGAGTCCTGGTCCTGAGACACACATACACACACACACACACACTGCAACCATCACCATAACTACTACCACCACCACCAGCAGCCAGGCCGTTTATAATGGACCTGATGTTTGAGCTTTGGTGAAAGTAACTAAGTACATTTACTCGAGTATTGTGCTCCCGTAGTTTTCAGTACTTTCAGTGTCCTCGGCCTCCATCTCACCCTGATCCCCGCGGGTTAAAGGGCACAGTCACGTGAGCATCTTTTATTTACCGTAGTGTTATTGTCACTCTACGTCGGACGTTGTGAAACCAGGACTTTTACTCTTAACTAGAGTTAATGTCACTGACACTGCTGGGAACCGTCACCGGGCCTCGTGTTTGTGCGTAAACTGCGGGTGTGACGATGGGAGGGAGTCTTCGGGTCGGGGGGGGGCCGGTCTCTGTCATCGGAGGGAGCCGGATTACATCACCGCCCCGCTGGATATCTGGGCGCAGTCGGCGGGGCCGTCAGTTCGGCTGCGGGACCAGAGGCAGCGGGAGCGGGCGCGCCAACATGCGGGGCGCGGAGCTGTGTCACCGGGACCTGCTGACGAGAGAGGCGCGGGGCTGAGGACCCGGGTCATGGACTGTGACGTTACGCGGGGAACCCCCTCTCTCTGTCTGTCTGTCTGCCTGTCTGTCTGTCTCTCTCTCTCCCTCTCCCTCTCTCCCTCTGCCTCTCTCCCTGTGTCGCTCTGACCCGCCTGCCGCGGTCTGACCGTCCCCGAGAAGTTCCGGAGCGCGTCGCCCGGTGCGAGCGGTGCGTCTGCTGCGCGCTCTCGGCTCAGACTCGGATACCTTCCCCCGGACGCTGCGAGGGAAGCCCGGATTATCTGCGAGAGCTCGGACTGCTTCGGGTCCCGGACGCGCGCAGGGGAGATGGATAACTCCTGCTACTTCTTGGCCGTGTTTATGCTAGTGCTCTCCCTGGGCTTCAGGATAGAGGAGGGCATGTGCCAGCACTACTACCTCCTCCGCCCCATCCCCAGTGACACTCTGCCCGTGGTGGACCTAAAGGAGGACCCGGATCCGGTGCTGGACCCGAAGGAGAAGGACCTGAACGAGACGGAGCTCAGGAGCCTCCTGGGCAGCCACTTCGACCCGCACTTCATGTCCGCGTCGCCGCCGGAGGACAAGTACGCGGGCAACGACGACGCGAGCGACGGCGACGTGCGGCAGAGGCTCTCCGGAGCGATGCCCAAAGAGATCCGGGCCATGGAGTTTGAGGTGCAGCACGGCAAGAAGCAGAGGCCGAGCAAAAAGCTGCGGAGGCGGCTGCAGCTGTGGCTGTGGTCGTACGCCTTCTGCCCGGTGGTTTACGCGTGGAACGACCTGGGCAGCAGATTCTGGCCGCGCTACGTGAAGGTGGGGAGCTGCTACAATAAGCGGTCTTGTTCGGTCCCTGAAGGGATGGTCTGCAAACCTGCCAAATCGACTCATTTTACGATCCTGCGATGGCGCTGCCTGCAGAAAAAGGGAGGTCTGAAATGCGCCTGGATACCGGTTCAGTACCCGATTATATCCGAGTGCAAATGCTCCTGCCCGAACTGAGAGCGACTGTGGCCGCGACGGCCGGAGGAGTCGTTAAAAGCCGGGTCCAGTTCTCGCTCGTACGCAGGAGCTGCAGGTCACACTGATCTTTTCACCAAAAGGCGCTTTTCAGTTTCTTCTGCCTCGTTTCTTTCTTTTTCCCCCAAAAATTCACTTGGACAAAAAATCAGAAAAATCTCAGAGGGGGAAAAATTTGATCTCAAAGCAAAAGCTTCACTTTTTGTTTGTTTTAAGGAAAATGAGATTTTCGGGCTGAATATAAGAGGAGATGACTTGTTTTTTCTTTTTTTTTTGCAGTGCACTGTCCAGTGGAAGAATGTATATTTGATGTACATGTTTTTATTTTATGACAGAACTTTGTATAAAAGGAAGGTCAGTATTATTAATATAATCAAATCTACTGTATTTGTTTAAGGTATCTTGATTGTATCTGTTTATATTTATAATGGAGAATTAAAATGTTCATACTGAAGCTACTTCCTGTGACTGAGGAGAGATTCAAATCCAGTTTATGGGTCTGATGAAGAGTTCTGACAGAAAATGACACCAAAAACAACTTGGAGCAAATGAAAATGACTAAAAGCATGAGACCAGACTGAATCGTATTATTAGTATTATTATCCCGGTCTGAAAATTCTGGGTCAGAACTCTTCATGAAAGCTTCTCATCTTCAGATGCTGTAAAATAAAAAGGGAAATTTGGTCTAAAAACCACCAGAACTCAAACCATGTGTCGCTTCATTTATTCTCCGTAACCGAATAAGTCACTTTTGCTTATGTGTCTCGTTTCTGGGAGTTTCAGAGAGTTTTTCATAATCAGCGGTGGAAGAAGTGATTGGGTCATTTAACAGAGTAAAAGCACTGATGCCACCCTGTAAAAATACTCTATTACTTGTAAAAGTCCTGCATTTAAAATGGTACCAAGTAAAGAAATGTGAGTAAAATCAGGAAAATTTACCAGAAAGGTCTTGTGTGACTCTTCTACTGTTATATGTCACATTAATGGATCATTATTACTGACGCATTCATGTTTAAGCAGCGTTTTACTTTTGTAGTGGGTTTGAGTGGAGCTGGTTTTAACCTCTGCTGATTATTTCACTGATTCATTGATTGATTAATTGTATATATATATATATATATATATATTTTTTTTTTTTTTTTACCTGGAGCCAAAAAAAAAGAAAAGTATTAAATCATTGAAGTCTGAGGAGCTGGAGACATTGAATGATCAGTAAAATCACTTCAACCGTTATTAGGTTAGTTGACAATTAATTAATCAGCAGTTTTTGCTTTTTGGTGGTTTCATCTTTATTTAAAAACCCCTAAGTTTTTTTGTCTGAGGTTTTAAATTCACTGTCAATCTTCCCCTGGAGATTTTTCTTCTGCTTCTGTGTTGTGATCGAAAAAAATCTCAAATCTGCAAAATGTCTCAGGTGAGAACACATCGTAGCAACATGGCAGCTCAGATACCCCCCACACCCCAACTTAATAAAAAACAAACCCTAGGCAGCCATGTGTGAAATTAAGGAGCAGTCAGATCAAACAGCAAAGGTTTGGTAGTTGTAGCAGTCAGGGACCTTCTCATTCAGATGCTGAATGGAAGCAGATGTTTATCACCTCTTACAGCTGCGGAGGAGACGATACGTTGAGGTGGAATCCTTCGCCGTTCGTTGGACTTTAAGCCGCTGCCTCCGAACGGCCTCTTTTCTGCAAGCTCGCCACTTTTAATCTCTTGTCCCATGAGCCGATCGTGTCCTTGACTCTGTGGGTCGGTCGGTATCAGAATCGGGCCAAAAACTGAGAGGTTTATATGTAGAAACGTTTAGTCGACCACAGCTAAGCAGCTGGAAACACACAACCTGGTGAACACATTCCCACTTTTTATTTGACATTTGTACTTGTATTCGAACATCAATTTTCAAACTCTAACGACCTGTTCGAATTCAAAACGTACATTTTACAAGATCTGCAGACAGTTTGAAGTAGTTTGTCCTCTGATCCTGCAGAGCCCCCCCCCCCCCCACACACACACACACACACACACACACACACCCACACACCCACACACACAGCTTGACCTAAGGCTTTTCTGTCGACCGATCAATAAACTGAGCTAACCATTATAAACCGAGGACAGGGGCAGAGCATGAAATGTTCCAGGTTCTTCACTGTTGCAGGTAGAACAACTGACCTGAGGACTCACCTGGTCATTTAACTGCTGCCCCTGCGAGGTTAGAACCAGCTGGAACAGAGGAGATCTTTCTGTCATTGTTCCTACTCTGAAGGCTGCATGTGAATGCACCACAAAAGCCTCAGGTTTTAAACCGGAGACACAGGATTTTACCGATGGAGGTGAACCTGAGACCTGAGGCCTGTGGCCTCATACTGAGCTGAACTGGGGGAGAGGCAGGAACTGTTGCTGTTACACTCTTAGGGTGAGGTTTAAGGGGGAGGGATGGGGGGGGGTCACAGTGGTCTCCACGTTCTCTGAGGGGGGACCCACTGTATCAGACTCTGAAAACTCTCAACAGGTTTCATGGTCACACAGGTGTTTTGGATCTGGGCTTATCAAGGGATGAGGCTTCTCTCTCGTCGACACCGGTCCTCCGCGGGAGGGGGGGCAATGTGAGGTGGAGGTCTGCAGGATTCAGGTTCTTATGGCTACAGTGTGGGAAGGTATTCAGGTCGAGGTCAGCCCAGGCTTTTATTGAGGTGCGTGTGTGTGTGTGTGTGGTTGGTACCACCAACCTGAACCGTCCACTGTCAGAACATTGTGTAGTTATGTTACACTAAATAACTACACAAAGTTGTGTAATGCAACACGACAATCAGATGATGAGTTTCTAGCGTGGAAACCACTGTTTGGATTGTTTCTACTGTTTATCTTCCCTGATCACAGGTCAGTGAATTTTATCATAGAGGGACAGTTGTGTACAGGGGCCATGATTGTGTGTTTCTCCTTTAAATCTTTCTCTCATTTAAAAATAAAAACCTCTTTCAGTGTATTTTAGTGTTGTTCTTCATCATATGAACCGAATCTTCATATTTCAGAGTTTTAATCTGAGGGATTCTCAGTGTGTGTATCACTACGTGTGTGTATGTGTGTGTGTGTGTGTGTGTGTCCAGCTGTGATGGAGTGGTGTGACAGCCTCTGACAGGTAGAACGAGTGGGAGAAGCCGGATGTCGCAATGAGACGTTTCAGGGTTTTCACTCTGGTGCGAGCAGACAGTCGGAATCTGCAGCCGCCCACAGGCCAGGCCAGGCTGCCGCCAGTACACACACACTCACACACACACTCACACTCACAGGCACTCTCACACACACTCTCACACTCTCACACACACTCTCACACACTCACACACACACAAACACTCACACACTGACACACACACTGTGAATGCTGCCCCCACATGGCTCCTACTACTGTACAAACCAAGTTTTCTTCTCCCATCAATAGAAAAATAAAGAGGGATTAAAATTGCAGACCTGAGCCAGAGGCCCCCCCCCCCCCCAGTGTAGTCTGCATCAATCTGGAGCAGAGACTGGGCCTATGTTCACTGAAAGAAACAAGTTTATTTAAAACATTGATGATATAAAGAGATAAAGACAAAAATAAACAATTGATAAATTCAATCTTTTTTTTTTGAAGCCTCTTCAAAATTCAGAAGTTTTATCATATTCCACTATAAATGGATGAAATTTGCTACAAGTCATCAACATGTTCTCAGCCAAATAACTTCTACACTGTTTAGGTGAATGTTGACTTAAGTACGAAGGGAAAATTTCTTCTTGATAAAAATAAAACAAATGTCAGTGACATAGTTTCTCATCCACGTGTAAAGAGGCAGAGGTTGACAGTCCACATATTATATCATGAGGATGAGAGAATAAATATAAATGAAACTGTGGAAGAACATGTAAAGAATAAAACAGCAGATGGTTTCGGGGGGGGGGGGTCTTCTTTGGTCACGTTCTCTCCCAGAGGTTAAGAAATTGTTGCCTTATGCCTCTTTTAAATGATGATGCTGATTGAAAGTATTTGGACAAAGGTTGGGCATGTGTCTGAGGCCTATAGGCTGCTGTGTGTGTGTGTGTGTGTGTGTGTGTGTGTTAACAGGCTGCAGGTTTGTGTTGACAGTCAGTGGTGTTAGTTCAGCAGCAGATTGATGACAGTCTGGCTGTCTTTGTGCCAACAGGGAGACTCCTCCGGCCCAGACAGACACACACTGACACACACACACACAGGCTGCTGTTAGGTAATCCCAGGCTGCCGTCACTCTGTTTGTGTGTCTGTGTGTTGGAGAAGGCTGCGTTTCTGTCGGTGTGTATTCGTCTATTTGTGGAAATTTCTCAGCGTCCTACAATTTGTTTTTACATCACAGCCGCGGAGACACCAGTTAATCCAGTTAATCCAGTTAATCCAGATGATCTTTATGAATCACCTGAACAGTAAATTTTGCTAAAGTGAAGGTTTTAACGATGCATCCAACCGACTAGTCTCATTAAAACAAGGAAACTCATTTTGTGGGGGGTTTTTAACCACTTTACCAAACATTTACTTTTTCTACTGAATCGTTGCCGTTAAAAACAGGTGTGGATCCAAACGAGAAAAAACAATAAACTGTTTTTTGTAACGAGGTCAGTTTCATGAAAAAGTGAAAAGTTTATACGGGAAGTTTCTCCCTGAAACAGCAGGAAGTAAAAATGAGGACAACGTGTCCTTACAAAACAAGAGTCTGATGCTAGCATGCTGAAGTTTAGCAGGTCTAATGTTCACGATCTTAGTTCAGCGTGTCAGCTGATGCGCTAATTAACAGGGAACACATCGTACTACTGAGGCTCGAGTTCTGCAGGTGTTTGGTTTATAAACCAAAGTTAAATTAATTGATGTCGACCTGATGGTGGCGCCGGATCGACAGAGTCGGTAGGATTCATCCTCTGAGGAGCATGAATGTTAGTATATGATAATTTATCCAATAGTTGGAGCAAAGGGCCACAGAAACTTCGGCGCTCGCTCGGGAAACTTCTCAGGTTAGAACAGAAACTTTAACATCCGGTGTTTATAGCACCCAACAGGCTGTAAACTGTCTGACGGCCACAAGGGGGCAGTGGTGGTTTACCGTCGCCGCCATCCCCGTTAAAATTAAACCTACCCCCCCCCGTTTTTTTTTAATAGAAACTGCATGTGTGTGAAGGTGTGTGTTGTTTCTGTTGCTGGAATATGAAAAGCTGCAGAAATGACATGAGAGATCTGAACTTAGGCTGCGTGTTACTGTGCTGTAAAGTGCTGCAAGCGTGTGTGTGTGGGGGGGGGGGGTACACTGCCCCGCACTGTTCAAACTGTTTATGCATACCAGTGTGCTGTGAGGGCCCCTCTGTCACAGCCTGTTTACTCAAACTTATTTTGGGAAAATTCCACCTCTCTGCACGGCTCTGGCCATAAATCACTGAATCTGCAGCTTTGTGGGATGATAGCTCCTGTCAGTCACACACACACACACAGACCTGCAGCCAGCTGTCCTGCAGACATCACCTCTGTGCGAGTGTGTGATGAGTTGTGTTTTTTTTGTTGGTGTAACATTTACTCAGCTACTGTGCTGAAGGTAATTAACAGAGCTGGGGGGGGGCACTATATCATTTCTGTTTAAGTAAGAACAGTTTTTTTTCACCAGGTTTAACTTGAGACCTTTTTAATAAGTGACAAAAGCAGTTTAATTCTGTTTTAATGATCAAACTGATCAATGCCTCAAAGGTTTCAATGAAAACCCGTAGTGATGATGTGGCCTAGAACTAATCACCATTAATAAACATTTTCCCTCATGATATCCCAGCTATTCAAAACAATAATAATAATATCATACATTAATCATTAAACATGAGCCAGACCTGGATGAAATAACTGATTCATTTCAGGTCAACATATTTTATTATAACGTCAGAGGGTCTGAAATGAAGGTAAAACCTTTTATAACTGAGGTTCCCGCCCACAGCAGCTAGGAAATCTATTTAACTTCTGTAAATCTGGCATTAGACTTTATAATATCACATTAATCCGTTCATCTATTTGATTTATTAATCCGTTCACTTTGTTTATATCTACGTTCATTTTCTCGGTTCATTAACCAGTTTGTTTCCTGGTTCATTAATCTGTCTGTTCACTTGTTTTATCTCTGTTTGCTCAGATCATTAATCCATCTATTATTAGTAAATTCTTAGTATGTGGTATGAAACAGAGACACTGCAGCTTCCTTTTAATTCATTTGTGTTTTCACACAGCAAGTTATCACCTAGCTATGACCATCCCATCTTGACGTGACCCATCCAGGCCAAAGTAATCGAACCACTACTTAACTCACAAATTAAACGGTTTTAGACAGAAAATAAGATCCTCAGTGATGCTCAGTCTAGTTTTAGATCAGTTAGAGCAGCAGCTTCTCATCCCTTTGCTTGATAAAAATCAACATTGTGTTCTCAAAATGCATCAGTTTAGTTCAGAAAACACCTCTCTGATGTAGACAGCTAGGAGTTCTTCAGATCTCACAAGGGGAACCACAAGGTTCTGAACTGGCCCCGTTTTTGTTTTCAGTTTTTGTAAACAACACTGTAAAGAACATCCAGCAAAGATTCATTTCTATGCGGATGACAGATCTGTGTACAGTTCCCCTCTGTTTAACTAGGACTACTACTGATCTTCAAACTGTATTTCACACACTTCTGTTGTCATTTTTTAAAACATCAGTCTTAAAACTCTTGAGGGAACTGAACTGGAAAAAGTCTCTACATGCAAATATCTTGGAATACAGCTGAATGATAAATTATCTTTCCACACATCGATAACCTCACAAAGAAGCTGAAACCCACATTAGGTTTTTATTTTCATTTAAAGAAATATTTTCCCTCTTCAGTCCACATTTTAACAGTTTTAGATCAAAACTTCACAGGCTTCACCCTGTTTATCATTCGTCTCTGTATTTTATTTTGAATGCTGGAACAGGAACTCGTGGCTGTGATTTATACAAGTTCACCGGGTTAACTTCACAGGAAACACAGGGAAAGATTCATATGTGCCATTTTCTCTTTAAAGCCTTTAAAGCTGTCAGACCAGATCATCTAGATCTGCTCACATCTTCATGAAACTGCATTTTCTTATTATGCAGCCTGAGCTCAGCAAAATTTATAAATAGAAATTAAAGATAAACTTCACCTGGAAAGTTGTCATTTTAAAAAGTCGAGTTTTATCTCTCACCTCCTGTTGTGTTGTTGTGGTTTGTTAATTTATGTGACTTATTAATCAACAATGTGTGCCCCCCACCCTCTCCAAGCAGAGCCTCAGTCCACAGGATCCACATGGTAAAGATCTGCCTGAACAGGAGAGGAGGTTCAGGAGTGTCTGAACGGGGGGCAGTGGTGAGGAGGCACAGGGGGAGGCACGACCCCAATAACAGGAGGAGCAGTGAACAGACGGTCCGAGGTTCTGACTTGGATCAAGGATTCTCTGGAACCTGGACTTCCCGCCACGGATCAGTGAGAAGGAAAAACTGCAAGAAGTCAATGTCTATGGATGGAGGCCAAGAAGAAAACCATTGCTCACAAAGAGACTCGAGTTTGACAGAGAACATGAAGAGTCCTGATGAATGAAACCAAAATATATTAGTCTGGATCAGATGGAGTCCAGCAGGTTTGGTCTGGACCTGGTCGGGACCACCACAGTGACACCACAGTGACTCCACAGTGACTGAAGAGAGATACAGGGAGGTGCTGATGTGGGGCTGCACAACAGTGGGAGGTGTCGAGGGGTGACATCTATAGACGGGACTGTTACTGCAGTTTTAACGAACCCTGAGCGACTCCAGGTCTCCAGGAGCTCGGCAGGACAGGAGCCGTCCAACGGGACCATGATCCCAAACACACCACAACAATCACACGGGAGTTTTAAAAGAAGAAAAAAGTGAGAACTGGGACCTGGCCCTGACTTTGGATCCAGTAGAAAACCTCTGGGATATTTTAAATCAACCAACCCCCTCCAACAAAGAACAGCTGGAGACAATCATCTGTGCAGAAGCAGAACATCTGTCCACAGATGTGTTGGACCGGAGGATTTGATCTGGCATCAAAAATAAAGGACGTCATTCAAACTATTAAAATATATAAGAGAATGGGATCTCGCTGATGGAGGTGAACTGACCTTAGCTTCAGTTGGTTCTTAAATACGGATATTTCATCTTTTCACATTAAATGGCTTCATTCTTCTTTGGCTTTAGCTAAAAACAAATAAAACTGTTTTAAATGAACAAATTTATTTAACATTTTAATGGCACTGACCAGGGTCCATCCAACTATGTGAATCCCCGGTTAAATCAAAATAAAACTTGTGAACTAAAGACGTAGCTGAGAAACACTGAAGCTGATTCGCCTCCAGGATAAAGTAGAAAAATTCACCTGGACAGACTAATAAACAGACTGTGAAGACAGCGAAGTCAATGCAGAAGCTTCATTCACTGCCCGACAGTAACACCTGCTGGTGATGGTGTGAACAGCAGCTACAACCCAAAGCCCCCTCACTGAAAACGTGGATCCAGAGTCCAATTTTTATCCTTTAGGTTCTTACTGTTTATTTCAAATACCTCCGAAATGGCAGAGGCACACGGGCTACAAGTTTCTGAAGCTAGGAAGCCAATATGAGCACCAAATATTATCAGATACCACATGAAAAAGAAAAAAATATTTACAAATATAAATTAACACATATTTCAACTCCAAAAGACACTGTGACGGCAAATGTATTAAAATTGTATAAAACTGGAAATATAGTGACGGTGGAATGTCTCTTTCTGAGATGATGGGAAGAAATCATCTTACATTTATACTGTGCGTAGTGCAAGAAATACTGTCAATAAAAAATAATAAGAAGAAATCAACGACAAGATCATTCACATTTGAAACACCTGTGGCCCAAAGAGAACTAAAAGACGAGAACTAAAATCCAGACGGATTTCGTTGACGGATGAGAGTTTATGGATCATCGACAAACTTCACTTCTTTTTTTTAAAACATGCTGCCCTGGGTTAAAAGCCACACACTTAATTTGGACAAAGATCCGACAAGCACAAACATCCTACTCAAGCTAATGGTCACGGGGGGGGTCGGACAGTCCTGCTGTGGGGAGGAGAACCTGAGGCACTGGAGAGGTGGTGTTGTACATCCATCTGAGGGTTTAAACCCCGGTTTACACTGTCTGACACGACGCCATCTGTGAACCAACAGAAACAACTGGTCGTGTTGATGATGGATCGATCATCAATTTTGAGAATTTGAAAAAAAAAAATCTGAACCAACACCACAGTTTTTGTCAGGAGAAAGGAAAAAAAAAAAAGCACATGGTCCTTTACTGAAGATTCATCAGACTACACTTGAGTGAAAGGATGAACCTTTCTCAAAACCAATATCAAACCAAACTCTATTCAAAAAGATACGATTTAATGCGACCCAACTATCCCTGGTGAGATTTTAGACTTGTTGACAGTTGTAAACGTTGCACAACAAACAAAATTACATTCAGCTTTTATAAAATGACGTGACAGATATTTTAAAACCTTATAACTATGATGTTTCTCAAACTTTCACCTAAAGAAACATCCTATTCATATGCATGAAACATGAAATTTTTACTTTTTATTATTTATTTACGATCTCAGGAGGATTCCATCTTATAACTTGGGTCTTATTTTGTTAGTTAGGTTTTTATTACTCATTAGTTATGAGGTGAAAAAAAAACTAGCGCTGCAACTTACGATTATTTTGAGCATCAATTAATCTACCAGTTATTTTATTGATTAAAAAAAAACAGTTAAAAATGTCCTCACAGATGAACCGACCAAAAGAATTTTTTGGCAGTTTTACTTAAAAAATTAATTAAAATTATTATAACAATAATGAGTGATTACTTGATTATAAAAATAGTTTCTGATAAATTTTCTGTCCATCTAATAATCAACTAACAATTGCAGCTCCAGACCAAACTACCAAAATAAAACCCAAACCAGAACTTGTCTTCAGTCCTGGACCAATTTTTCTTTTTTAAAAGCTTTAGGCGGAGTGTTTCAGTTCCTGCACCGCTGAAACGGCAGCAGCTTCGTGTTGCAGATTAGATATTTGTTTGCAAACTGAAGATGACTTTGTGAGACCTGCAGCTCTCGTATGCTTGTGCCTGAGCTGCAGCAATGGCGTTGGGTTGGATTTTATTGTCAAAAACAAGCGAGAGGAGACGACTCTGTGTCGCGAACTCGGCCGTTCAAGGCGGATGAAGCCGACTGTCACGGTTTTGGGTTGGACGGTTTTTGCAGTGATCGAATCCACCTCTGATTTCCCTCTGCAGACACAGACGCATTTTATTCTCAGTGTAAACGGGGTCCAAACACCAGGGTTCCTACGAATGTTTCAACGAATACTTGACCAAAGGAAATTCCACATTCAGTTCGACCTCACCACCGTGTATTTGTCTTTTGGTGATTTGTGTAGCGTCACTGGATTATTGAGACCGCAGAGATGCTCTGGTCTGTTGGGATGGCACCATGTTCTTCCCAAACCTCTTGTACATTTCCGAGTGTGAAAAGACTGTGAGCGGCTGAGGTGTTTGTGGAGAAACTTCCAGAACAGCGTAGGAACCATGAGAGCAGCCTGTAGGAAGGAGGAGTGTTGGAAGAAGGCTGGGTCCGGCTCAGCTCTGCCGACTGAGGACCCGTCTCAGACATCCCTCAGTGATTTCGTGAGTTGAAGAACCCAATGCTGGTCGGAGACTCCTTCACCGTCACCGTGATGAAGTTGGCCGTGACATCAGTGACGAACACGTGCTCCAGGAGGCTCCGGGCCGGCCGCCAGTCCGTTTCCGCATCTGACTCTGCGGCGTTGTCGCCGAGGCTGGGCCTGCTGTCGTTGGGATACGGGCCGGCGTCGCGTTCCGAATCACTGCTGCTGGTCTCGTCTGAGTCTCCGGTGCTGAGCTCGTTCAGGCTCCGGTTCTGGGAGCTCAGCCCATGTTTCCTCTCCTCCTGCCGCCCGCCACCAGTCATCCGGACGGCACCGCCTCCTGCCAACGGCTCCTTCCCCCTGCCCTGCTCTGCGGTGCCGCCTGCAGCCAGACTGGAGCGCTGCCCTCCGGCTGGCATTCGAGTCTCCTTGATACTCCCCACACCTGCTTTGACCACGATGCCGCTGCTCCTCAAATTCGACCTGGATGCTGCCGCCGCAGCACCGCTCGCATTGTTTCCCTGAAGGCTGCTGGCAGCCAATGGCTTGCTGACACTCTGCAAGTTGAGGGCTCTGAGGCTCAGTGCCTGGTTGGCCCGGTCCCGCGGCGTGGGTGAGGACAGCGACAAGGGTTTGGACAGGCCAGAGTTCTGCTGCTTGTGGTGAACTGACCCGCTCTGGCCTCCGACGCCCTCCGGCCTCCTCTGGCCCAGCTGAGAACGCTGGGCCGCCCCGTGTCCTCCCCCAAAGCTGCTGTGCAAACCCAGCGACCCCGAACCGCCACCTTGTTTCAGAGGAGAGGCTTTGAACCCATCTCCTCTGCTGCCGGACTCGGCTGCGCGCTTTGGCTCGGACACGCACGAGTTCTTACCTTGGGGCGAGGGACTGGCTTTGTTGTGGGAAGAGGAGGAGCCAGATGATGGAGAGGAGGTGGACAGGGAGCGGTTGGTCCAAATGCAGCTGAGGGATCCGGACCTGGAGGCAGCTGTCTGGGAGAAGGAGCTGGCGGAGGTCTGGGAGGCGGACGCCGCCTCGTCTCTGGCAGTCCTGCTCAGCCCGGTGTAGGTGAAGCTGGCCGGCTGCAGAGGCTTCTTCACTCCGAGCCGAGGCTCGTCTCTGGATGGTCGGAGTGCCTGGTGGTGGCGTGGAGGAGGAGGAGGAGGAGGAGGAGGAGGAGGAGGAGGAGGAGGAGGAGGAGGAGTAGGTCTGCTCTTTGCCTGTCTCAGAGCCCTCAGGTCGGGGTGGAGCGGCTTCCTCCCACGCCTCTTCTTGCGGGGGGGGTCGGGTTTGGCCAGCATGATCTGGGGCCTCTTCTGAGGGATGGGGTGAATGCGAGGGCCGGGCTTCGCCTTCTTGGTGTTGTCTTCGTCCTCAGAGGAAGAGGAGGAGGCCGACGATGAGAGGCCGGAGGAGGAGGACGACGAGGAGCGGCCGTCTTTGGTGACGGCCGGCGCCGGCTGCTGAAAAGACGAATAGGAACGTGACTGAAACCAGAGAGGCCGTGAATCTAAATGTGGAACCACAGCGACAGGACGGTCGAGTTGTCTCACCAGATTCTTCCTGGGACGTCCTCGCGGCCTCTTCCCTTTCTTCTGGAACAGAAGCTCCCGCTCTTGTTCTCTGAAATCACAGCAATACCGACGTTGATGTGACAAACTCAGAATTAATCCAATTAACTCAAGAAAGACAAGTAATCCTGGACTCGTCGTCTCTTAAAATGGAATTAAACGTGTGAATGTGGAGGAAAAAGTGCTCTCACTCTCACACTCACACTCACACACACACACACACACACACACACACACACACACACACACTCACCTCTTGTGAAACGCTGCCAGTAACCTCGGGTCCAAGATGTTTTCTTCTGGCTCCCAACTGTTGTGCCTGAAATATCAGAAAATTCATCATTTTAACAAAACAAACCAAAAACCTTAAAGTGATCAGGTCAAGTTCAGTTAAATTCACAAGAATTAACTGAACTTGACCTGATCTCTTTAAGGTTTTTTAACAGGTTAATTAACACTGACATGTGATCACATCAGGCAGTGAGGAGGAAGATAAGCAGACAAACTCCTCTAACTGGATAAAAGTAGAAACAACACAGATGCATTGTCCAGTTTATTATAATTTCTGATTAATTTAAGTTTGGATGTTTGTTTTTTTATATT
Organism: Istiophorus platypterus; assembly: GCA_016859345.1. Classification (NCBI taxonomy): domain Eukaryota; kingdom Metazoa; phylum Chordata; class Actinopteri; order Istiophoriformes; family Istiophoridae; genus Istiophorus; species Istiophorus platypterus. The sequence continues at coordinate 20,184,166 of CM029119.1, forward strand.
TATTTAGGGACAACTTTTGCAGGACAACTTGATTTTGTTTAAACATTTCGCATTTGAGAATTAAATTTAACAAAAGGTTGTGGAGGTTTCTCAGGGTCGGGTTTCATGCCGAGCTCGGTCCCAGCGTCGTTCTGAAGGTTCCGGTTTTATTTTGGCAGGAGGGTTAAAGCTGTTAACACCACTCTGCGCCTCTGTCCCGGCGGGTTTTGGCTCCTGGAGCTGATGTTAAAACACACAGCAGGTTAATTAAACGGCAGGTAAACGTCTCCACATTAACAGTGACGGTTGTTTATAGTAAAAGCCAAATTTTAAACACATCTCCTGAAAATTCACCTTGAAAACACATCAAAAGTAGCGCGGCAGGTTCGGACAATGGTTCAGTGATAACTGGTGGAACCAGGAGGATCATAAATACGTTTCATATCAGTATTGATTCAGTGGGGCCGGATCCGATCAGTGACTTAGGATCAGGTTGGTCTCAGTGAGGATGGATGTGATCGTGTCAGATTGGCCTTTGACCCGCACGCTTGGTTCCTGGAACCGTCACAGCAGTTTAGGGTTTCCCGCTTTAAACCGAGCAGGGCTGAACCCGCTCTCCAGTCTGTGCCCCCTGGTCCTGGTCCCGGTCTGACCCCGGTTCTAGCACCGGCGGCTCGGTGTGAAAACGGCGCAGAGAAGACGAGAATGGAGCCGAGGAGCGGCGGCGGTTTGACGGTGTGTACGGCGGGTGTGGACCGGCCGGGGGGGGGGGGTCTCCGGGGTAAACCCGGTGTTTTTACGCCGCTCTGGTCAGATTTAACCCCCCACCGGAGAGAAAGCACCGGGCCACGGCCGCGCATTGTCTGCTGCCGATCGTCGGCTGCTGAGTGTGTTGCTAGCACCGGGGGCTAGCTAGCTACTTACTTAGACGACCACCCCCTCCACTTCACCAGATATTCAAACTTCCCCTGCGGACAAACACACACACAAGGTCAGAGACACTCCACCACCCGGCCCCGCTGCCCCCCCGCGGTCCCCGCCGAGCCCCCGCCGCCTTCCTTACCTTTCTCGGCCGTTTACTGAGGATGCATTCCGCATCAAATACCTGGCCGACTGTGACCCCCTCCATTACTACGGCAGCCCCTCCGCACGGGCAGCGACGCGCTTTTGACCCCACACGGCCGCCGTACGTCGCTCTCGGCCTCATTATCGTGGCCGCATTCATAATATAACAACAAAAACAATGACGACACGTGTGTGTAAGACTCAAGATAGACGATGAAAATGAAAAACGATGATACATGATGATGATGATGATAAGAATAATATTAATGATAATAATAATACCGTTGAAGATTTATATGAGAGGGCCTGGGGGGCCCAGGAGGTCAGGGGCCCCGGGTCTGAAGGGACCCTAAAAAATGTTAGTGGAAAAGTTAATCAAACAACCACAAAGACACACAACACGGCTACAAAGAGTCAAAAACCGCCAAAGAAAAAAATCCTAAACGCCCAAAAAGAGAAACTAGAGAAATACGTTTCTATGTTAATTTTCTGACATGTTGTATTTAACAAATTCGAAAATTAGTAAGAAAAAAATTGCCTATTGAATTGCCTATTAAATCACGTTATAACTTGTGTGTTGATTGTATTTTTTATTATTAATCCGAATCAAAGCAGATGTGGCTAAAGTTATTAAAATTAATATTGTGGAGTAAATGTGGTATTTCTCTCTGAACTGTGGCGGAATCAGGTTGTAAAATACAGTACATCAGAATATAATTACTTATAGTACTGCGGTAAACGCACCAGTTGTTTTCCACCGTTTCCCCTCAGTTATTTAAAGGCCTGTCCCCACAAGTAGACAAAGATCAAAGGTGTGTGTACGCCGTAGATATCGGTGCGGAACTCTGAGGGCGGAACCTTTCTCCGTGTGGTCGATGTGGGAGGGAACTGGTTGAGCGTCGCACCGGTGTTATGTATGTTTCCGTGTACATGTTTGATAATTTGCTATAGTCAGGCGGTGAATGACAGCGCGGCTGCTTTTACAAGGTAACAGCATTTTAAAGATAATTTAAAGACTTTTACATATTTAAACACCAATTTTAATATCTAAAGTTAAGCGTGTTAACATGTTTTATTTTTATAGTTGATTCTGTTCGTTGTATATTATACAGAGCTACATCTAATGTCCACCGTTTGCTCGATTTGTTGAATTAAGAGCTTTTTCAATCAAGATCAATGAAGCTAAACTTTGTCTTTAATGTCGGTTTGCTCAGATAGAACATTCAGTACTGCATTGCCTGTATAAACAAACCTCGGTTAAAACCTAACAAATTTAGATTTTATTGTTTTTTTTCCACACGCCTATTCATAGTAGAATATGACTGGAGACATTGTACGAATTGTCAGTGTCAACTGACAAATTCGGCATAAACTTTATAACAAAGACCCGAAAGCACAAACCAGAAAAAGGATTTTTTGTTTCTCTCCGCGGGTCGACGTGATCGTCTGGGTGTGAGGGTGATTAACGTTTCCTGCTCAGGTCACGATAAGACAGTCGATTCTGAAACAGCGATTCATGTGACGAATTCAAAAGTGACTTCTAATATACACGAGAAATGTAGTTGTTATGCTCCAACACACAGGGAACGTTTGACATTAAGCAAGGTGACACTAAAATGCAGTTTTTCTGAACACTGTTTGGTTTGGTTTGCTCGCATACTCCGAGAGAACTTCATGTGTAATATAATTGCTGGTTACTTGCAGTTAAATTTGGTGCTTCTCTAACATTGCAACAAGCATATTTAAAGGTTTCAAATGTTAAATAAAGCAAATTATTGGTTGAATAAGTAATGATGAAAACTTATTTAGAATTAAATCTCAATTAATAAGCAAAATGATGTTTTTCTAACTCCCATCTGTGCATATTTATGTTTGTTTTGTGTTGTGAATACATAAAGGGTTGTCTTGTTTATTCACACTCAGCAATTCAGAGTTGATGGTGTTTGTCCTCCCTCAGGTGACAGAGCCTCAGGTGTGGACTGATCTGGTACCAGCCATGCTGCTGCCTCTCCTAGTGCGTCCGTCCCTCTGCTTCCCCCATGCCTCCGTGCTGATGATGCACTGCGCCTGGGCGCCGCGGTGCAACGCAGGGAGGATGTTGCACTCCCAGGCCAGACACCTCCTGCGGCGGAGGCTCCCTCTGCACTTCCAGAGCCGGGGCGCCAAGAGCCGGAGCAGGAAGACCAGGGGCCAGGAGGAAGACTGGAAGACCAGGAACAAGACAGTGCTGACGTACATCGCTGCAGCCGGGGTGGGGATGATCGGCCTGTCGTACGCCGCAGTGCCGCTCTACAGACTCTACTGCCAGGTGAGGAAGGGAACCCCTGACTCCCGATCCCGATCCTGATCCCGTGTGCCTGTGTGACGCCTGTGTTTGTCTGTCAGGCGTCAGGGCTCGGCGGCACGGCAGTGGCCGGCCACGACGCGGGACTGGTGGAGACTATGAAGCCGGTAAAGGAGCGCGTCCTCAAGATCACCTTCAACGCTGACACTCACGCCAGTATGCAGTGGAACTTCAGGCCGCAGCAGACTGAAATCTTTGTAAGACCGGGTTCCCCCTGAATTTGACCCCTGATTTCTCCTCAGTAGAAAAATAAATATTAACGCAGTGGAAAACCTCAATAGCGTAACCGGCACCAGAGCAGAGTACAGACGCTGAACGTCAGGACGTCTCTTACTTCCTGTTTATCCTGTGCTGTACATTAATATATTAACATTTTTTTCTCGTCGTTTATTTGTTCATCCTTCCATCAATGCAGCTCATGTGTAATAATGGTGTGTTACTGTGGTTGCACCAGACTCTTTCCCCTCATCAGCCCCGATATCACAGCGAAAAACAAGAACCTTCTCAGCTCTTTCACAGCATTTCCTGGTCAATAAACAGATTTTTTTTCCCTTGAATCAGAATCATCTTCATCAGTCATGTATGCTTGTACAGGAAGGAAATTTAGCAGCAGAAATATTTTGCATTTTAACGTCGTGATTCACATAAAAGTGCGAAATCCCATTAACATAAAGGCGAGAACATAAATGTCTGAGCTTACATGTCTGTTCACATTTAGAACTGTCATGTGGTTTGTGTCACTGATGCATCGTCCTGTTTCCACTAAACTTCACATAATTCTGTTAAATTTATTTTTACCTGAAAGCATCTGATCTTCATACGCTATGACTGGTCATAAAACGTAGCTATACCCTCAGCCTCCTTCAATGATAAAATTCCAGCTAAAATGACAAATTATTGACATTTTTGACACTCTACACAAGTCCAATGAATTTGTGTCAAACTGCCAGAGATCAGAGAGACGACATCCGAGCTTGTTGCTGTTACTGCAGCTATTTCTCCTCAGTTTTCATCCCAGCTCAGCACTGGAGCTGCCAGAACCACTGGAGGGCCCAGACAGGAGCTGGGTCTGGACGAGGTCATTTGGTGGCGTAGAGAGTTGCCTAAATTACGTTTGTGTGTTTGTTGTGCAGGTGGTTCCAGGTGAGACAGCGCTGGCCTTTTACAGGGCTAAGAACCCCACAGACAAACCGATCATTGGCATCTCCACCTACAACGTGGTTCCCTTCGAAGCAGGACAGTACTTCAACAAGATCCAGGTATGGTACCGGTACAGGTCTGTCCTGGTCTGGATTTTAGCCTCTGAACTGAGCGCTGTCTGGTTTCTCTCCCCCAGCTTCGGTCTAAGGTTAAAGTTCTTCACAAAAGATTCGCTTGTCTTAAAAGTTGTGGATCAGAGAATCAGATAGAGGAACAGCTCAGGGACTGAATTTATCACAACAGCAGCATGAATCTGCCATCGTTCTTGTCTCTGATTTCAGGACACAGGACAAAGGGACTAATGTGTCCAACAGGAGGAGCTGAACGGTGCTAACTGTTCCTCCTGTGATCGTTTTGTTAGTTTTTGTCTGTGGTGAAAAGCAAAGCCGGACCTTTGATAAGATTGAACATCTGCCACCAGCTGTTAACCCCGCATTTTCCTGCCATCTGTCCACAGTGTTTCTGCTTTGAGGAGCAGCGTCTGAACCCCCATGAGGAGGTGGACATGCCCGTCTTCTTCTACATCGACCCGGAGTTCGACGAGGACCCCAGGATGGCCCGGGTCAACACCATCACCCTGTCCTACACCTTCTTCGAGGCCAAGGAGGGTCAGAATCTCCCTCTACCCGGATACAGCTACAACTGATGGTCCACATTCACTGTTGAGAGGACTGTGTGAATACTGACCCAGGAAGAGGGTTTGGATTTTACCTCTGTACAAATGAACAGCAAAGAAAATTAATCCAAGGCTCTTTTCTGTGACAGTCAGGTGTGTGATTCAAGTCCCGGTTTGATCCTTAAAGTTTTAGCCGCTAAAAGGAGGAAGCCTTTACCCTGACGAACTGTTTTTGTTTAACAAGCCATCTCATTTTCAGCTTTAAAGGATTTTCTCTCTTAAAACCAGAAAAAACGTTTGCTTTAACTCTCATTGTTTGCACTGCAGTATCTCCTTAGTTGGTCATTTTTTGAGAAAATTTTGATTTCTGGGAACATTTCCTTGGATCACGACAAAACAAAGAGGATGCCCACACATCCTGGAGGCCTCAGAGTCACAGTCGGTTAATCTCGCTCCCCCGGCTGAAAGGATTCAGCTTGTTTTACGTGAGAGAACCAAGTTTTTAGGCCTTGGGAAGAGAAGACCAGAATTCCTTGGATTAGTTTTTCTGTGTTTCACCTGCAGCGTTTCCGTTTCAGTCAATGTTTTCAGACTGAGCAGCTTCTGACAGACGTCGAGACTCGACCTGTTGAGTTGCTGATCATCAACAGTTATTCATACAGCTGATAATTCATTTGTTCAAAGGACTGAAGACAAAATCAATAAATTATGACTAAGATCAGAGTCTGGACTGATACAAATGAAGATGTGAAGTTTGTTTGTTCAGGTTTTCATAAAATAAACTTACTTTCAAACCAGTCTAACTTTAAAGAGAGTAAAAGTGAAATAAATCAAAGACTTGAGACTAAATGAGCAGAATGAAACACAGAGAAAATGGAGTTAAACATTAAGATATATGATTTTTGTGTATTTGGTTTTTTTTATGAGTCCTTATATTTAATTTCATGATTGAAGACTCGACAGTAAGACGTTTATGATGTGTTTTTCCCCAAAAACAAAATCAGGAAAAAGGGTGTGTTTTTTTAATTTCTCTCCCTTTCTCCTTTATTCTCCATCTTTTATATTAATTCATTTTATAGTATTTCATCTCTCTCGGGTCTGAGGCAGAATAAGGGCTCAGTGACAGATTTGTAGGATCCTGCACAACTGTCCGTCACCTGAACTCGACTCATCCAAAAATAAATGGATGAATAAGTGATAAAACGAGTTCTCTGGTTTTCTCTCAGGTCGAATGCTGCAGTTTCTGTTTCCCTTAGTTTCACCAACAGTAGTTTTGTCCGTTAGTTAAAAATTATATTGACCAAAATTACAAAATCGTGAGATGACTATGACTTTTTTTTTAAACCAGAATTTGTTTTGGGGGAAACAAAGACATTGCACAATTATTATAATTGCTTTTTTTTTATTCTGATTAGGAAAAAACAAACCTGTTTTCTTTTGGGGAATAATCCAGTCCTATTTTAAAGATTTTAGATTTTGAGTTTTAGGACTTTATCTGCCTGTTTGAACACCAGGAGGCAGCAGAGGAAAAGAAATGATGGGTGTGAAGTGGTTGTGATTTGTCTTTAGAAAATCAGATGATCAATGACTCTTCTTTCATATGATTCAAATATCCAAAGATCTCCCGGTTCCCAGAATAAGAACTGAACCTCTAACCCACTTGGTTTTACCTCATTACAACAGCAAGTGGTCAAAACTAAAGTAGTTTCATTAATGTGAACATGTGGTGGGAGAAGAACTCCCTGCAGAATAAAGTACAAGAGATGGAGCATCAAAATTTAAAAGTAAAAATGTAATTTATATTATTTCATTGTAATTAACACATTAACGTTGTAGTAGGCGAAGGTGGAGCTTATTTTAACAACTGTAAATTCTGAAGGGTAGTTTGTGAATTTCCTCACAGGATCAATAAATTCTGATCTTGATCGATAAAAAAAACCCTATTTTTATTGATGATTATAATTTGATTATTTGTCTGAGTCCACAAATTAAATCGTGCAGTAGATATATAAAGTAGCAGGAAGTAGAAAACTAGTAGAAATTCAAGTACCTGAAATTTGCAGGGTATCCTTCCATGGAACTTCTGTCATCCTTTTATTTTGTAGGCTCATACAGGAAGCCGTGTGTTTATCGTCTGACGTTGATTGACGTCTCCGGCATCCAATCCCGGCTCCAGGTTGACCTAGCAACTCGCAGGCTGGACCAATTACACGGAGTCCTGCCCCCCCCCCCCCCCCACCGCACACACGCACACCACCTCCGCTGGGGGGGGCAGACCGCCAGAGACCCGTGAGCTCGTCCGCATCAGTCCACGAACCGAGCGGGACCCGAGGATCCACACCTTCGTGCGTAAGAGCGCGGTGCGTCCTGCGCGCGCTGATGGCACAGAGGGCGCGCGGCTCGGCGTGACTTTCCTCTGGTGTCGCTGCGTCAGGCTGGACACTTGTAGCTCTCTTGGATCCTGGACTCGGTCAGAGCCTCGACTCGGTCCGAACCTGGACTCGGTCTGAGCCTGGACGCGGTCCGAGCCAGGAGACCGACCGGTGACCGAGGAGCCTCCGTCCTGGACCCTGGCGCGACCTTAACCATCGCGTCGCGGATTCCTCTGTCCGGACTTTACGCGTCTCCAGCCCCGACTCCGGCTCCGTCTCGGGTTCCGTCTCCGCTCCTCTGGTTCGGACCGGGCGGTCGGGGGGTGTCCTCTCATGATGGGACACGGTAGCTGTGATCTGACGCCAGGATGAGCCGCAGGAGCAGCCCGGCGCGCGCCTACGACTTTCTGCTCAAGTTCCTGCTGGTGGGGGACAGCGACGTCGGGAAGGGCGAGATCCTGGCGAGCCTGCAGGACGGGGCAAGCGAGTCCCCCTACGGCTACAACACGGGTGAGTGGGTGACGGCGGGGTCACCCGGTAAACACTCACCCACCTGCCGGGTTATTTTTGGAGGTTTTACGCGCGGTTCGAGTCCGGTTTCTAAAAGTGTTCTCATGTTAAATACCTCAATCGCGCGCGCGCGCGCACGCACACACACACACACGCCTACCTAATTTGATGCCAGCTGCTCAGTTTGCTGGAATGCCTTCTCATAATCACAGGGAGTTGAGAGTCATTGGGGGGGGGGGTGTTACTCAAGAACTCTACAATGTTGAGATACTTGAACTTGACTTGAGTGTTTCCCCACAGCTCAGAGGGAGATTCTGAGCTTTTTTACTGATCTACTTAGATCCAGCTTGGAGGATCCCAGTCCAGATCCTAATCCAGACCCCAGGGCCTGATCCTGGGCCAGACCCCAGGCCTTAGTTTTAGGGCCTCTGTTGTGCTGGGAGGTTTTAAAAACCCCTTTCAGGGATGTTGTACAGGACTGGGATTCTCTGGGAGGCTTTGGAGGGTTTATGGACCAGGTCCAGGTGCGTGTGTGTCGATACATTCAGACCTTCAGACCTGGTCAGGTGTCGTATGAGCGAGTTCATCTGACGCATTACAGGATCAGAGCTGGGTTCTTTCACCTTAGATCACTCAGAAAACTGAACCGTTTCCCGTCTGTGGAGGATTTGCAGATCACGGTTCAACAAACAAACATGATGACAAGATTCTGGTGAAAACTTTGTGTTTTTTAGTGCAAAACCTTCAGAGTCACCAGACGATGAAGGAATCTCCATCCATCCTCCGTCTCCTGGCAGATCCCTCCATCGACGGATTCGTTGATAGCGGGACAGACACTCAGGGTCTCTGACTCTGCTGTTCTTTACCTCCTAAAGTGATGCCTTTAAAAATGCACTTCAGTACGTATAACGGCACCTGAACGCACCATTTTACAGCCTCCGGCTCCCTGGAAACAAAAGGGAAGTGTGTGTGGAACTTCCCACCGGTGGCTAGTTACCATCCCCCACAGTGTCCTATGTTTGAATCACCTCTGTCTTTTCCCTGTAACTTTTTACTTATTGTCCAGAGTCTTTTGTCTGCGTTGGTCTGTTGTGGCTGAAGGTCTGGACCGGACCCGGGACCTCGAACCGGACCCGGGAAGCCAGTCCAGCGCGGACAAGATAAACGTTAAACGTTAAAGGAGTCACAGCTGTTAGTCATTTTTTCTTACCTTTCTTGTTGTTGCTTTGATACAACATCAGGAATCTGTCAGGATGGAATTGACTGAGTCTCAGGATCAACACCAGTGTAACTAAGTGTAAATGAAATGCTGCAGTTTTATTCTATGAAGGTATAGACTGGCTTAACAGGAATATCACACAAGGCTCATAAATCAGCAGCTTCTCACAGAAATCTAAGGAAATCATCACCTGTCAATGAGGTCTAGTGGAGGGGAAACCGGGAGAAACCAGTAGAGACTGGGAGAAACCAGGAGAAACCAAGAGAAACTGGAGGAAAACAGGACAAACCAGTAGAGACCGGGAGAAACTGGGAGAAACTGGAAGAAACCAGGACAAACCAGTAGAGAGCGGGAGAAACCGGGAGAAACTGGAAGAAACCAGGACAAACCAGGAGAAACCAGGAGAAACCGAGAGAAACCAGAAAAAAACAGAAGAAACCAGCAGAAACCAGGAGAAATAGGTTGTGTTTAGTTCAATTTAGTTCAACATTTTTAAAGAATAACTGTCTTTTTTTATCCACAACAAGCTTCAGAAGCTTTTTTCTAACATTGATGCTCAACTTCCTTGTTTTTCTCTGATGTTGTCTGTGTTTATACTGTAGCCGTGTGTGTGTGTTTGTGTGTATCCATATGTGTGTGTGCAGTGATATTTATAGTTACATATAAATGTCACTGCACACACACATATATACGTATGTGTGAGTGCAGTGTGTATATTTGTGTACAGTGTGTATGTTTTGTATGTGTAGTGTGTGTAGTGTGTTTATTAGTATTAATAAACAGTGGCTGGCAGCTGCTCGTGACTCACTCTGACTCTGCAGAGTCGACAGGACAAGTCAAAGCTTCACACAGACGTAATGTAACTCATCCCAGCAGCTGTGGTGGAGGCGGTGGCGTACACCGCTACGTCATCAGGCATAACTATTCATGTAAAGTTAAATTTCCTTTATCCTCTCTCTCTGTAAACTCTAAATTAATATAGAATATATTTATCAATCCACAGGAGACTCAGCCTCCTCTTAGCAACTAAGCTAACCAGCGTGCTAAGTGATGATTAGCAAAGGAATTAGCAGAGTTTTTTCTCGACATTGAACAAAATGATGAGCAATCCTGAAAAAAACAGCCCAGAACAGAGAAAACAGAATGAGGCTCAGAGAGATGTCATGACTGTCGACTGTTAGCGTGTTCCCTGCTGGCTAACAGTTAGCTCACCAACAGCTAGCGCTTAGGGCAATCAATGCGTCACCAAGCCTCCAGTAGTTGAATCTGTAACTAAAGGTAAGCTGGTCTTAGTGGTTTAAACACACCAGTTAACAAAGGTCTTTGGAGCCCACAATGCTATTAAGACTTTTGAATAAACTGAGTCAACTTGCTGTCCTGTTAGCAACTGAGCTTGGTAACATTAGCTCATTGTTGTTCCTGGCCCTCAATAAACCTTTATTAAAGGAATAGTTCTAATTATAGGAAATCCTCATTTTTCTTTTCCCTCTGACAGATTGATATCACACTTGTCTCTCTAAATATATGGCTACAGCTAGCTGATGTTAGCCTAGCTTAACAGAAGGACTGGAAACTGGGGGAAACAGCTGTCTTAGCCTAGCATAAAGACTGCAAACAGCTAGCACAGCTTAGCCTAAAGACTTTAAACAGGGGGAAACAACTGGCTTGGCTTAGCATAAAGAATGGAAATGGGGTAACAACAAGCTTAACTTAGCATAAAGACAAGAAACGGGGAAAGAGCTAGCCTGGCTCTGTCCCCCATGCTCTAGAGCAAACTCCCTGAGGAAATCACGCCAGCGGAGTCAGTGACGTCTTCTTAAAACATACTTTTATTGGAGAAAGTCCTGGTTTTATTCTATAATCTTTACGTCTTCTTATTCTGCTTTATAATTTCTTTTTTCTTATATCAATGGGATTGGTTTCATCTTTTTATCTCACTGCCCTGTTGTATCGGGCTGTAACCTGAGTTTTGAAAAAGTGCTTTACAAATAAATATTATTACATTATGTCACAAAATCCACTTACAAACAGCTTTAAAAGATTATTAATTCATATATCTTGTTTGTTTGAATAATACAGAAACCAAAGTGTTTTTATATCCACACTGGGGACGAACAGGAAAAATAGGGTTGATTTTTAAAGGATGTTGGACAGAAAATCATTTAAAATTCAACAACAAGAACCACAGAGACAAGAGGGAAAAAACATATGACACTGCTGAGTCTAGGGGATCAGGAGACGGTTTGGATTTTTCCCTAAACTTTGGATTTGTCACTTTGTGTGGATAATGGACGCTTGCGCCCACCGGCAGGGTTTTACCGTTCAGCGTTAGCGTGGATGTGGCGCCGCTCCCTGTCACAAGCTCCACTTTGTGACCGTGGCTGATAAGACAAGTGCATCCTCACATGAAAATAAATCTCTCCTGGTGCAGCTTTAATATTTCAGACTTTCAGCCGACAGGGGCTTAGCGCGACGGTGGAGAAAGCCTCGCCACTGCAGACTGCTGACATCACCAGCAGCAGGCTGCAGGGGAGGTCAAAGGTCGGGGATGACAGAAAAGAGGCTGCGGCTATTAGTAACAGTCTGTCAGCAGCTATATGTCTGTTAACATGAACTTATTGATATGGATCTGTTAAATGTGATTATTACGGGACATTTCAAGATAGAAGTCACTGTAAATTACAGTAGCATCAGTAACAACTAAACACAAAAGAAAAAAACTTAAGCTTTAACAAACATTAAAGGAATAGTTCCACGTGTTCACATGAATATCAGTCTCATGCTTGTGAGTCCAGTACAGACCTCGAGTCTGGACATGTTTTAGTTTATATTGAGTTCAGTTTGTGTGCAGTTCTATTTGATCAGATTAACACAGTAAACCTAGAGTAAGGTCATGTTATTCCACCATAAAAGCTCCATTAGGCTGCAATCTGCAGTTGATTTCAATGTCAACACATCTGACAATTTTCTTAATAATCAATTCATTGTCTAGTCAATAAAATATCAGAAAGTAGTGAAAAAGACCCCGAAGCCCAAGTTAAAATTATTCGAATAGATTTTCTTGTCCGAACCTCTTCAGTAAGTTTAAGTTTATCATCATAGAAAACCAGGAAATGGGAAAAAAAAGAGACTCCACCAGGACAACGTTTGGGTCGGTGACCTACAGCGTCACCTTCTACAAGCATCCTGTGTTGTGGATGCGACTCCAGGTGTTTCTAGTTCCGCCTTCAACCTGGATCTTACCCTGGCAGCCGTGGCCACCCATGACTATGGGTCATGTTGTCGTTGCACTCAAAATATCGTTGTTGTTGTTCAGTATATTATTTTGTTAAACTTCAGAATCAGGGTAACTTCACCGTGACCTGAACGCAGCATGAAACCTGCGTTGTGAGGCGTTGAATGTTGGCAAGGACGTGAGAAACTCGTACTCACGGTAACTGACACGACCCGGAGGGAGCGATGGCCCTCGAACACGTAGGGCCCCTGGTGTTTGTCAGAGGAGGCAGGAGATCAGGTTGTTGTATGAAAACCGCCGTCATTTTCTAAACTTATGACGTGAGCCACTCGACAAACTCGCCAGAATGAAACTAGTGTGAATCACTGGTTTATCCTTCATTCCTTATAGTTCCTTATAGTTCGTTGCCTTTTGACAACAATAAAAATGAGACTTTCCTTTTCCCACCGAGACTTTTTCTTTTTTCCTTTTCCGTGATGAGGTTTGGCTCCGATCTGGTAAAATTTACTCTGATCTTCAACCTGCCAGTGTTTTACATTGACTTCATTTGCCCTGAGGTTTTGCAGACAATTTCCATCACACTGTTGAGAAAGGCTCCGTCCCAAGGCTGGATTTTTACTTATTAGGGTTTAGACAAATGTCAGTGGATTCCGAATGAGGTTTTCCTACCTCTGGACCAGAACCCAGAAGTTCTGGTTTCACTTCAGCTCCCCGCCGATGCGTCCGTGACGAGCTGGGCACATCAGAGCTGATGTGTCGGTCGTGGAAAACATGACTCCCCGCGGTGACGTCAGAAACTCGTTGGGTTTTTCTTACGATGGAAGAGCAGCCAGCGATAACGTGGTCACCCCCCAGACTGGACCAGGTTTGGCTCGGCAGACGGAAAACCGGATCGCTGAGGCCTTGATGTCTGCCGTTTCTGGGTCATCTCCCTTAATAGGAATATGAAGGGGGACAGAGACATAGCTGTGGTTCGCCGCCGTGTTCATGGTGAAGCTGTGGAGCGATGAAACGATATCAACGAATCGTGGGGGTCCGGGGGCTTGATTACAGCTCGGAGAAGACTCAAAGAGACACAAGCAGCCTCACGGTTTATTTTACAGTGTATTTTATTAGCTGTTGATAAAACTCTCAAAAGAGACACACAAAGAAAAGCCAGAGGTTTCTTGTTTAAAACTTAATTTAACCCTGATCAGCTCTTTCATAACATCTTTTAGAGTCTGTGAAACTTTCACAGAAACACTCCACTCTCCATTTTCTCAGCTGAACCACAAGCAAACAGCTAAAGCTTTGAAAAACCCCAGAGTCAAGCATCAGGATGACTTGACAACCGTGTGTGTGAAAAAATGCTAATGCAGGAGTAGCAGCGCGGGGCAATGGCTATAAAGCAGCAAGGCTAAGCTACTGGTTCTCTGACATGAGCAAAGACACAAAGCTAATTTAAGTAAGTTAAGTAAGTTTAGTCAGGCGAGCTGCTGCAGGACGTGATGGTAACTTAGCATTACTGACACACAGCGGACTAACAGGCATTAGCTAACGCCACATCAAGCTAACGTAAAAACAACAAGACTCACATTAGAATGGTTTATTACAGCTAATAGCTAGCGACGATCCACACACAGTAACACAGAGTAACACACACAGTAACACACAGCTAAGCAGGCAGCTTCATCTGTGCTGTTTCTACTGTTTTGACATGAGTCAACAAACCTTCCTGTTCCAGCCTCTTATGTAACATCACATCACATATGAAGGGCTTCATGTGGTGTGTGTGTGTAACATCCTGAACATATGTGTGTAGGTTGCTCTGTTGTGTGTGTCCTCCCAGAATAACTCCTGCATTGCATCACATGTAGTTCCTCCTGCCTCTGCTCTAGTTCGCCTGCGTCTCCGTCTCCTAGTCCTGCTTCCACGGCTGAGCCGGGCCCTGAACCCAACCCGAACCGACCCGGACCCGACTCCGTCCGCGGAGCCCGGACCTGGTCTATAGCAAATTGAGGGTCGGGTTCTTTGTTCCTCCTGCGCTCTGACCAGATATATCCTGACTCAAATCACCATTTTGATCATTTTACGCCTAGTTTTATTCACGCAAAGCCGCTTCTGCTGCTCCTGACCAGAAGCTTTAATTTCCATTCATTCGTTCAATTCTCACTTAAACAGGACGGACCAATCAGAGCAGAGCCGCGTTGGTATGGGAGCAACGTGGCGTTAGAAACAACAATGTCCCCCTGACAGTTAAACGCTGAAAGGGGATAGAGATACAGTGGTGAAGGAAGAGATGCATGAACCACCCTAACGACACCAGGTGACATTTATCTGGAGAGCTGCAGTTGCCTGGTGTAACTCTGGTTCTGAATCTATGGCTCAGTGAGACTTCTGAAGCTCAGCTATGAATCAGGTAAATACAACCTGGGCAGAGGGCGACTGTTAGCAGCCCCCCCCCCCCCCCAAACCACAGGTAAACCGGCTAGGACCCACCAGGTGAAACAAGGTCAGTGTTTACCTGGTGTCACCTGGACTCATGTCATACGGCCCTCTGAACTCTTCTGCATCACAAAGCAAAGAGCAGCCGAGTGCATTTACTTAACGTGTGTGTGTGTGTGTGTGTGCGTATGTGTGTGTCTTTGTCTGTGTCTGTGTGTATCTGTGTGTCTGTGTGTGTGCCGTTACTTGCAGACAGCACCAGATAATAACTGTTATAAAAAAGACAAGCTGCTCACTGCTTTTGTTCCCACTGGGGACTCGTGTGACATCAACCTCATATTAACAGCCAATTGGTCTTGGGGGGGGGGGTATTATGTCAGAGTGCCCAACTATAGAAAGGTCTGGTCCAGATATAGAGCAGAGCTTAGGTGATTGCTCAACTAATTAACTACAAACGAACCAGAAACGAAATGGAGACAATTAGTCAATTAATCAATAATGAAGCAAAAACACAAGCTTTGTTCCAGTTTATCAGAATAGGAGGATTTGTTGCTTTAAAATTAGGTGAAATAAAGTGGATATGAGGTAAAATGAAGTGGACTTACTTTTATCTTTATTTATTGATCTATTTTATTGATTCGATGACATGTCTGATTAGACCTGAAAAACTTGTGTTGAGATTCTGAGGCATTTACAGCAGTATTTATTTAACACAGTGTTCCCTGAGGCTGCAGCATGTTTCCCCCTCAGCCGCACAAACAAATCCACACATTTACAGAAATACTTTTAAAAATCGAAATAGGATTTTGATTCAACGAACTGAAAACAAACCTTTGTTTGAATTATTTTAGCACAACAGTTAATGTCTTCATCTCAGTTTAAATCCGCCACGAGTGACAGGGATTTTTTATCTTATTGTAGCATCTCTGGAATAATTCTGATGCCGTAAGTTTTTCTTTGTAGAAAATTCGGACGGTCCAGATGGAGGCAGGTGATGGAGGCAGGGGATGGAGGTGATGGAGATGATGAAGGCAGGGGATGGAGTCAGGGGATGGAGGTGATGGAAGCAGGGAATGGAGGTGATGGAGGCAGGGGATGGAGGTGATGGAGGCAGGGGGATGGAGGCGTCCTGGATTGCATTCAGATCCCTGAAAAACCTGGTGACCAGAGAGACTTTTAATCAGTATCAGTTGTATTTATCATACGTTGTCGCCCGAATCATAAAACAAGAACATCAGAACCAGGCTGAAGAACCAGAACATCAGAACTGGACTGAAGCACTAGGAGCTGGTCTGGGAGCAGCCTCCCTGACACAGTCTCTTCTCTTTATGTAATAATAGTGAAAGAACTCAAGTCTGTTTTTGCGCTGTGTGTGTGTGTGTGTGTGTGTGTGTGTGTGTGTTTGTGCAGATGAGTCACAGCCGCTGGGTTAGATCCAGCATAAATTTCATCATCTCCTCGTCTCCTCCCTTCGCTCTGATTGAACTCGAGCTATTGCCTGGTGTGACATGGGAAGAAGAAGAAGGAGGAAGAAACATAACACACCTCTGGTTTCACTCTGTTACACACTGAGCGACAGCAGTGTTGTGTTTTATCTTATGTATAAGGGGACGTGTCGTTTGTGGTCATTTTGTGTCTCTTTGTGTTTGTTGTTTCATGAATATTCCCATTTATGGTAAAACTGCCTTCCGACAAGGAAGTGAAAGAGGCTCTAAAGATGCGTATTATATTTTTATGTGTAAAAAGCAACTTGGTGAAAAAATGCGGATGTTTCAGTGGAATGTCCCGTGTGGCTGAGTCTTTTTGCAACTTTAGATCCTCTCTTGCTTTTTGCTCAGTGTTTGGGCTGTTTTTCTATGAATGGGCCCGTAGATCCTGGCCTCACACACCTGAAGCTGTTCTATGAGAAGCCTGGATTCGAGAGCACGGAGTCTGTAACGATTTTCCAGGTAACATGAACCATCAGCGATCGATCGGTCGGTTGATTGGCTGCCTGACCTCTTGGGCCCCTGGCCCAGGGCCTGGCCAGCCCATTAGCATTGGAGCAGAAAAGATCCAGAGAGATCCAGACCCAAATGGGAACCGGCTTTGGGAACCTGATCTGACCTGGTGCAGAACGACCTGTGTCAGTTTGTGTCGCTCTGTCCTTCCCCTGACTTTGGATGCTCGTCTGCGTTTTGTGTTATGAAGCTTTTCGTCTTGTTGCATTTTTATTTTCTGTCATTTAATGGCAGAAATGGTCCGATGCCTCTTTCTCTGCTGATTGTTACTAAAACGATCCGACATCACGCGTTTAGACCATTTTACATTAGTTTTTCTTTTTGTTTCCCGTTGAAATCACATGACTGGCATCACACAGGCCCATGGTTGGCTCCAGCTGGTTTCTGGACTCATTTCAGGTGGTTTAACTGTATTTTAGAGTTTGTCTTGTCTCTGCACCCAGAAGTGCTCTAGAATAGTCAACTGAAATTATATTTAATTGTTTGGTTTGTGACTCAAGTGGATAGTCACCTTCACATTTCCTTTTTTTTTGCCTTTACTCTTCTCTGCATCTCTTGTCTCGTGACTTTATAACTTGTCCCGTGTTGTTTCAGGGATCGACTACAAGACAACGACCATCCTCCTGGACGGGAGACGAGTCAAGCTGCAGCTGTGGTACGTCGCGGAATCCCCACGGACATCTTCAGTTGTCCTCCGCCTCCTGAGCCTATCCCGCCGGTCGCCTTGCTTCTCCGTGTTTACCTCAGATCATGCAATAGGCAGCAGAAAGGCTGATTGTGAGAAGGGGGGGGCAGGATGAGCTGGACCGGGTTTTCGCTCTTCAGAGAGTTCAGACCAAAAATAAACAGGAACCACGTGAGGCCGCTTTAGCTTGATAAAGAGCTTTTTCAGGCGGACCGGTCAGCGGGGGCTGGCAGTTTCTGCGCTGAGAGGAAAATATCTTCCTCAGAGACCTGCAGCCAACGTCGCCAGCTCTGAACGTGGAGACAATTTACTGCCAAGACTCGACGAACTAACAAACACCTTTTACAAGTTTCCTACAATTCACTAATGAGCAGCGTGTGGTTCACAAACGCAAAACAAACCCGTGCATTCAGTTTGGCAGATTCAAAACACATGTCAAACAAATTCATCCTCGTTGATTAATACATCATACTTCAAAAACAAAAACAGCTTCTCCTACAAAGACAAAAAAAAAACATCAGGTGTCTTCTGGCAACGTCATTGCCTGATGAGGATTTTTCTGTCCAGGTTCAGGTCCCGGTCCATTCAGGCGCAGAATTCAACCTTGAAATGATTCCAGAGAGGCAATAAACGATAGCGATCAATTATTATTTATTGAGCCCACCGTTGGCTTTTATTTCTGGTATTTATGAAAAAGACATTTTCGATTCTATGTGGACAAGAAGTTGTTTTAGTCTGCACAAGGTTGGAGACAACTGGGCTCCACGAGAGCTACACACCCCTGTTTGGATGATTTAAAACCTCCACACACACACATTTAGAAGAGGACTAAAAGAAAGCTGCACGTGGGATTATAAAGCACTTAAAGCACTGCTCACACACACACACACACACACACAGTGGCTCTGAACTCCTGGGCCTCTCTGAGGTATTTATAGAGCGGTTCTGCTTTTAGCCGAGTCAATATTAAATTATTAATCTGAAACTTTGTTTGATGTTTAAGCGGATGAGATGCTTTAGCTCCTTTTTTTTGAGTGTATGTGTGTGTGTGGGTGTGTGTGTGTGTGTGTGTTTGTGTGCATGTGTTTGTGTGTGTGTGCGGTAACAATGCCCTTTTCCTCTCCTCCGTCTACACACACTTTGAGTAAATCCCCATCAGAGCTGATGTGATGTCATTGTTTGAGACGATGATGTTGAAGCGTCACATCTAGAAGGCTACTGTTTGTTAAACAACCTGTTATAGGTGCTAGTAACCAGTTACATTTACTCAGTTACTTCTACTTACTTCTGAGTAAACCGCACTAGCTGGAGTAGTTTTAACGAGGATGACATCGGGGCTCTAACATCACACTACTTTTATCTAGCGGTTTGTTATTTTGTGCATTGATGGACATTTTGTTAGGAGGCTGTTGGTCTGCTGATCCCAGGTCTGCTGATCCCAGGTCCAGTGCCGCTCTGTTATCACCTTTAGCGGCAGCAGGAGATTCAGATGAGACAGAGCGTCGACGCTGACTCTTGGGGGGAACAGTGTGTCGCTAATAAGTTTAATATGATATACACACAGTTAAATCACCCTCCAAAATTAATACTACTACACGATCCCAATATATCAAACTACTAAACGTCAAATTTTGGCGCCAAGTGAAAGACAAAAGTGAAGAAATTCACAGTAAAAACTATTAATCAAACTTGTTGTGACCTGAAATGTCTGTTTAATGTCAAAAAGATTAAGAACAGATGCTCAAAGACTGAAGTACAGAAACAGAGCAGAGCACGCCCATGTTTTCTCTCTGATCACAACAACAACAACAACAACAATGATAATTTATTACATTTAATCCGTCCACAAACACACAGGAATAAATCTGACATTAATTTGATTTACAGTCACTGTCTAAACAACCAAAGTAAAGACCAACAATTCTCGAGACCAGTCCCATGTCATCAAGACCAACATGTCCCAAGTCCCAGGACCACTAAGTGTCCTCAGTCCTAGACCACTAGCATTTGTGTGAAGTAGCCTGACGTTTGACATTTGGACACTGACCCCTGACCCCTGACTTTTTTCTCTTTTGTTTCAGGGACACGTCTGGTCAGGGACGATTCTGCACCATATTCAGATCCTACTCCAGAGGAGCTCAGGTAATCATAGCCTTTCCATTCACCAGGAATTTTAGTTTCTGAAACCACCGGTACACCTGTCAGGTACGATGTTTAACCATCAGACTTACACATCTAACATTAAAAACACATTTAAAACACCACTAACTGGTAGCCATGTTAGCAGACATTCAACTGCTATAGCTTAGCCCTGCTAATGCTGAGCTAGATTCATGATCTGTAGCTAATGTTGGCTTGTTTGTACTTTAACCCAGCTAAGTTAATGTTAGCTGTGTTTGCTTTGCACTGATAGCTGACATTGCATTACCAGTTGCTTAGCTCAGCTGATACAGTGTTAGCTTTGTGCCTTGTAGTTAAAGTTGGATTCCTGATAGCCTAGCCCAGCTAATGCTGAGTTATCTTTTTGCCCTGTAGTTGGTTTAACCCAGCTAATGCTAGTTAAGGTTTGCGCCCTTAAACTGAAGTTCTTCCCAGCTAATTTTGCATTAGCTTCATGCCCTGAAACTGTAGTTGGATTTTTGATAGCTTAGCCTAGCTTATTTTGAGGTAGCCTCATAGCCTTTAGCTGAAGTTTTATTCCAGCTAATGTTGCTTTTAACTGTGCGTTAGTGTGCGCATGATGGCTGCCTCCTATATCCTGCTTCTGTTTGTAGTGTTGGTTGTTCACGTTAAAAAAGCACGTATATCTCTGGCCTTAGCTTTGTTCCCTCCTGCTGATTTTGGACTGAGTGTAGCTTAGCCCTGCTATAGTATGTCCATTCAGCTGACCTTGGGAACCAGCGGTTTACCTAACCATTAATGCTATGCTTCTTTTTTTTCTGCAGCTGAATGTTGGGCGGTCGATAGCTGATGCTAACTGACTGTTACTGCCGGCCCTGCACGCTGCTGTTGAACCGTCAGTAGTTTGGACTCGTTAAGAGCAGCTCATTCCTCACAGACTTAAACATCTGAGTCTTGTTACTTTAATCACGTCTGAGCTGTTTGTTGTCTCAGAGTTGACCTGAAATGAAGCGTTTTCCAGTGGCTGACACTGGATCTGTTCATTTCCTTTCACTGCGACTCGTCAGAGTTTTTCTCTGGGCCATTTTTCTGACCTCAGACAGACTGTGAGGAAAACTCATCCCACACATCAAACAACCACAGACTCTGAACGCTGTGTAGCGTCCTCACGGGAGAAAAATGAAAACACCACTCACTGAATGAAGTTGTGTTGTTGTCGTCGCTCGTCGGGCTATTAATGGACACAGGGTAGGTGTCACCATGGCAACAGTGACACCTCCACCACCACCACAGTGGTGCTAAAACCCGATCAGGAATCCTTAGCGTGTCAGGTACCTGCAGATTTCAAAGTCCTAGAAGGCTCTGAGTTTAGTTCCCTCAAAAAAAAAAAGATCTTAGAAAGTAAAAGTTTTAAATTATATTTACAAAAGTCTCAGTCGTTGAGTGTGTGTCTTTGTTGTCATTTAACTGCTGAGCCTCTTTGTGGTGGTTTTGTTTCTTTATATATTTATTTATTTTGTGCGTAACAGTTAGGTAACATAACGGTTAAGTGTGTTTCCATCCAGCTATACACATAAAGAAAACAGCTGTGAAAAACAAAATATCAGAAATAAGTGTTTCCTGTGTAAAAGCTGATGTGTGGATAAAAACCAAATGGAAACAGACTCAGTGAATCATTAAAATTTATGTGATATTTAGACAGAAACATGATGAATGACGTTGTTTTTACCCTGGATTTACTGCGTTATTTTCGTGATTTTTCATTTTTCATAAATCCAAATAAACTGTTGCTGTGAACATCAACTGGAACTAATGAAAACTTGTTTGGTTTATGTTGACGCTTCATCCTCCTCCGCTTCTCAGGGAGTTATTCTGGTGTACGACATCGCCAACCGCTGGTCCTTCGACGGCATCGACCGGTGGATCAAAGAGATAGACGAGGTCAGTGATCGATCGATCAACCTGTTATGATCGACATCAGCTTCAGAACCTTGATAAACATTTCTGTGAAATGGGTGTCTATATCTAATGGTTGGTAGAAATGCTGATAAGTTTTCTTAAGTTAAAACCATGTGGTCAAAGCAATAAACGAGTAGCAAGTATTTATGAGGCACTTTTTGCCCTCATTTTTGCCTCTCAGGCAAAACATTGTCTGCCCTGAATTACTGGTGGACTTTGTGAAGGTTGTAAACCCACTTAGGCTTTGCAAAAAATAAAGATAATTCAATTTTTACTTACAGTTTATGTTTATCTAAAAAATACATTATAATCACACATTAACCGACAGTAAAACACATAATTATCTATCAACAAACTAAACATGATTTAAGTGTTTTGTGCATTAACATTGAAATGTTTTTTATGACTTTTCATCTCCTCATTTGCCCCCTGTCCTTCCCCGTTTCCTGTTTACCCAGCATGCCCCGGGGGTGCCCAAAATCCTGGTGGGGAACCGCCTCCACCTGGCCTACAAGCGTCAGGTGACCACGGAGCAGGCGCAGGTGTACGCTGAGAAGCTGGGCATCACCTTCTTTGAGGTCAGCCCGCTGTGCAACTTCAACATCACCGAGTCATTCACCGAGCTCGCCCGCATCGTGCTGATGAGACACGGCATGGAGCGTTTGTGGCGGCCAAACAAAGGTCAGCACCGCCTCAACGTAGGCGTCACATCCATGTGGTGACATTATTCAAAAAAGAGAAAAATTATTTAATTATGCTGATACTTCAGGTCTTATTGTATATATGTGAATAAGGACAGATAAAAAAATAAACACCTGAATGAAAATTAAAGATTTGGCCCATTATAATGATGACTGGGCTATTTTTGTCCATCCACTCCGGAAACAATTTATTTCTGGACCACGACTTTAACAGCAGACAGACCCAGTCAGAGACCAGCTGGTGAACATAGTGGAGCATTTAGCAGCTAAAGAGCTTGAGGTTTCCCTCAGGAGCTGGTGGAGCCCAAAAGAGGAGCTAAAAGAAGAGGGAGTACTGGACTTAGACTCGTCAAGTGGAGTCACAGATCAGATTCAGATGGAGGAAGGTGTTGCTCTGCAACTGCTGGAAATTAGCAACTGATTGATCACAAGTTCACCATATTGACTCAAAGGTGACGTTTGGTCAGTGTTGTGCTCATTTTTTACTTCTGCTGTAAAACAAGTGGACAATTAAAACAGTTATTAGAGGTTTAAAGAAACAGATACAGGTTTTACATGAGGTCAGAAGAAGCTCCTCTCACTTCTCATGAAAAAGACACTGGTTTGTATTTAATGTTGGCCATTCTGTGCTGCCCTCTGCTGGACAATACTAAATACACACCTCTTCACTTTGCTTTCACATGATGAAAAACTACTCATTTACCATCTATAATTAATAACATATAACATTATGTGTTGTATTCCACTTTCTTAGTTGTATTGTTTTCATTCGGGTATTTTAATCTTCTACACTTTTAGCCTGGAGAGGTCTGAGGTCACTTCCTGTCGAGCCTATATTCCATCAGCTCCCGTAACACAATGTAATCTCTCATTCAGCTTTTCTGTCATTGATCTGTATGAAAAAACACTCAGCATGTTCCTGGAGTTTATTTTCCACATTATGAGGAAGTTAAACTTTTGGTGTGTGACCAGAGAAAAAAAACTACAGCTCCCATGAAGAACATGGAACCACCGAAGTTTACATTTTTGTAACTCGGTTTCATCCATTTCCATAAAAGTTGCCAAGGCAGGTTTTTTTGTGTAGCACCTTGGAACAACAAGGCACTTCTAAGCTGCCTTAAAAACAAAAAGGGAATTGAAGTTTTATGTCCTGATTTAAAAGAATAGAGAGCTGGAGCAGATTTCTGGGGGTTCAGATAAATGGGGCATAAAAACTTAGCACTGCCTCTCCAAGTTTAGTTTGGACTCAGGGGCACTGAGCAGACCTGTCCCAGACCACCTGAGAGGATCAGAGATAAACCATTCAGCTCTTTACTATGAGTATTTTAAAGTCAGTTGTTCAATAAAATGTGTAAAGATTTGAGAACTGGACTGATGTGGTCTCTCCTGGTCTTAGAGAGGAGTCTGAATCAAACATCCTTTCACTCTTTATAAATTCTCCAGGTGACAGTTTGCCAATTTGTGATATTATAACTGATATATCTCCATCTCTATCTCTTTCTCTGCCTCCCAGTCCTGAGTCTTCAGGACCTCTGCTGTCGCTCCATTGTCTCCTGCACCCCCGTCCACCTGGTCGATAAACTCCCCCTCCCGCTGGCTCTCAAGTCCCACCTCAAGTCCTTCTCCATGGCCAACGGACTCAACGCCCGTATGATGCACGGACGCTCCTACTCTGTCACCGCCAATGCCGCCCACCACGGCGCCTCCAAAAGGAACGGAGGGACCCTGCTGAAAAAACCCAAACTGATCCGGCCTCCGTCCCTCAGCCCGTCCGCGCAGACCTGCAGAAACAGCTGCAAAATATCCTAACAGCTGGATGCACAGGCTGGGCGTTGGGTCAGTGAACACACCGCCACGTGCTTTTCGAGATGCGAGGGATTCATTACCCTAGTGACTTTTCTGTTTTTCGAGGCTGAGACGGTTCCTGCCAAGTTTGACCCCCATTTGACCCCCTGCTGCTCCCAAACGCTTGTTGGTGAATGAGCAGTAGAAAAAGAGGAAGTGGGATTCAAAATAAAAGCTGTTAGCGGTTTGACCTACCCACAGGAGCACAGAGAGCTGAAGTCCTGCCACTTTTCTAGTTCGCTGCTGTTCACTAGTCCTGACCGGGAGATGAGTTTTCTCATAGAGGGTCAGGGTCCGTTTAAAAAGCTCAGACATAATAGGTCTGGTCTTAACGGGTCCAAGGTGCTGTACCGGATCTGAAATGTACCTGTGGAAAATCTATCTGAGCCTGATGTGCATACTCTAAAACCCCAGATAAGAGCTGAGTCCGGAGGGGCCACCTGCAGGGTCAGTCCTGGATGTCTGGAAACCACTTTTACAAGGTTTGGTTTTCAACGCACAGGGTGTGTTATACTGGTGGCAACAGCCAGTCAGGCGTCAGTGGTTTCACCAGGTGATGCAAAAACGATGCACTTTTATGAAACTAGTGAGGATCAAAACCTGAAGGACACGGTCAGGACACTAGGGGATTAACAAAGGAATAGACACAGTTTAGGACAAAGTTAAAAAGCCCTTATCTGAAACAAACCCGAGGACAGTAAGTGTAGTCTCAAAAAGACCGAAAGACCAGCTGACCAGACCTGGCTAGACCTGGGTTGGACCCAGCCTGACTTGGTTCCTGGGTCGGGTCAAGTGGAAACCTCTCAACAACTACAGCTCCCTGGGTTTTTGATGCTGTGTCTAAGGCTAAAACCTGAAACACACGGGGGCTGTAGTTTTGGACAATCCCAAATCAAGGTCCACCCTCCACGCCATTAGACCCCTGACCCAGCCAGTACGCAGACCCATGGCAGCTCTACTAAGGTGCCCAGTCAGAAAACCTCCGTGTCGGGTTTTAGCTTTTCCAGAAAGTCAAACAAAAGAAACCCTCAATGGGAAATGACTGCTTCCGGTGAGCGGGAAGTCAAATACGGCTTGTGACTGAGGAAGCTGTGGGAGTGAAAACAGTCGGTGAACTTTAGTGTGGACAGAAGATCCACCTGAAAGCTCTCTAAAAAAACAGCTGTTCATTGATGGACGTTGCACTTCCAGGTTGGCTTTGTTGTTCAATGCATTTTGTTTTCTCATGATGATACACAGAAGACAACATGTCCATGTAAACGCGTGTTGGTGTCAAAATTAAAGAGTGATGACAATGTCTTTCTGCAGCCATTTTTAATTCAACGTATAAAAGCCACCGTTGGAAAAAACTCTGAAGATTCTGAGAAAATTGTATTTATTATATCAAAACATTTTGACACAGAATTGTGACTTTATCCTTGAAATCTTATGACTTATTTCTCAAAAATGAACCACTTCACTGTCAAAGTATTTAAACCTTTCTATCAAAAAGTTACAAATTTTTCCTTAAAAATTAAACCTCTATTAAAAAGTAGACAAATTTTCTCACACAATTATAATTTTACCTCATAATATTTGACATCAATGTAAATTTTTTTTTTTTTTCTAATTCTTGAAACATTATAATTTTTTCTCAGTTTTATGTCTTTATTTTTAAAACATCACAACCTTTTCATCAAAATATAATTTCCCTAAAATTTCAACATTTTCTCATAGAATTGCAACGTGGTTCTAAATTTCTTTCATCATTCAGATTTTTTCTCATAATATTACAAGTTTTTCTTCAAATATTTCAACTTTATTCTCATATTTTCCCCTGACAGTAACTTTAATACTCCGTTGTACTTAAGAGACGGAGAAGCACGAGAGCAGTTTCTCCATCCACAGGAGGTGAAGTTGGACTTTTTAAACTGCCTGTTTAAACACTTTTTTTTTTTAACTTAAAATTAAATTACAGCACTTCATCAATAAATACCTGCAGGAAATCACTGACCTTATTATAGATGTATGACTAACTGCATGAGGAACTTTCCCCTAATGTCTCTTTAACAATGAGTTCTCATGTTCACAATCATGCAGCTTCTTCCTCAGGATGTTTTCTACTAAATACAAAATACACACATGGACGACAACACACACACACACACACACACACACACACACGCACACAGAAACACACATTTTTGTACATAGGAGGATCATAGACTCTGTATTTTTACACAGTTAAAAATGTGCTTGTTCCTCTCCATTGTCTGTTTTCACACCGTTACCGAACCATCCGATGAAACATGGCTCTTCAGGCATACCAACAGCCGCAGTGTGAGTACAGCATTCGTACGCACTGTAAATATGACCTTATACGAAGATGATGGAGAAACTGTAGGTCTGTGTCTGTTCTCAGTGTAAAATGGCATTATGTATTATATATTTTCCCATTGAAACCTCGGGTCACTGACCCGAGCTCTGTATTGCACCTTTACAATAAAGTCTACTCACCGTGATCATCTGAGGGTTGTGCTAATGTGGTGGGCTAACACACATCAGTTTTACATGAGCTTTACCTTAAATAAAGACACTATGAAACCAAATCCCTGAATATTGTAACTTAATTCTCCCACAATTAATTTAAGGAAATGACTAATGGATTGTTATATAATAAGGTATCCATATGTAACATTGTTATATAGATAAAAAAAGGCCTTAAAACAATCCCTTAATTCATAGTAAAAAGTGGTTTTAATGAGAGGAAAATTCAGGGAGGGCTTCCACGTTTTTTACACTAACCCATGCATATAATCATTTAAAAAAAAAAAAAATTCAATGTATAATAATCAATTAATCGAATATGAGGTGAAAGCAGTGGGCATTCACTTGTCACTGGTAGAAGCTAAACCTCATCACATTATACTTAAGTGAGTTTTTCCACCAAAAGGTTGTAATGCTGTCATTCATAAGGCTGAGAGTGAGTTAGTGAGTTAGTCAGTCAACTGAGTGGCAGGAGCGGGAATTTGTCTATTTCCGGCCTAAACTCGATTCATGCCGAACTCAGAAAAATACCACTGGAAAATATTTGGGTTTTCATTTTGGGGCAACAACTGTTCACATTAAACATGTGACTTAAGGTGGTTTTGTCTTGTTGAAGTTTACATTGGGCCATAGCCTTGATTTAAAGGAATTGATAAATTAAAAATTACTCAAAATTTGTGATTAGCTAAATTACGACTCAGGAGGCGGGGTCAACAGGGGCCCACGGTAGATTTTTGCCCCGGGGCCACTGTAGACCGATCCGCCCCTGGGGTTCTGGTTCCAGGGGCAGCGGCTCGCTTCGCCCGTGTCCGTCGTCCAGACTTGTGGTGAACAGTGTGAGGAGACACTGGGACGGTGTCTCCTCACACTGTTCACGGGACGGTGGAGAACTCCACGTGTTTGTGTTTCTGTCGTTGTTGTTGTTTCTGTCGTTGTTGTTGTTTCTGTCGTTGTTGTTTCTGTCGTTGGGCGGGTTCTCGTTCCCGTCACACTCCAGACCACCGGGTGGCGGCAGCGCCGCGTCTGCCGCCATATTGGAAGCAGAAGAAATGTTTGTTGTGGACTCGGCGCTGCGGGAGTCGGGAGCCACAGACCGGGCGAGCTGGGGGCGTCGGACCGGGCTCCAAACCGACGTGACAGTCCCCGTTTTCCACGGCCTTCCCCGGGAATAAATACGGTAAAAACAAACCAGAAAACTCACGCCAGTCCCCGGTTGTTTGTGTCGATTTTTGTCAGAGTTTGATGAAATGATCCTAAAACTGACCGTGGGTTGCGGAGGTCTGGCTGGTCTAGAAATGTCCTCGCCTGCTGCGACCGTCTTACTGCGGGGTCCGTAGAGGACTGCTCCGGCGGTAACGTTAAATTAAACCTTATCTTTTTCTGTTTCACGTTTGTCTTTTCCTGGCCCTCCCGGCGAGGTTACCCCCCCGGGTCACACATTCCTGCACAGGTCACCGGGTTATGTCGGGACAGGTCCAGCTCCTGCTCAGTCTTGTTTTCATGTTCTATGGTTTACAAAAGCTCAGATCGCAGCCTAAAAAAGCAGAAAAACGAAAGTTAAATTAGTGTCACTACTCACAGAAAACAATAAAAACTGAATCTACTCTAGGTTTTAATGTGAAACTTTGACTTTACATTTTATAAATTAGACTTTAAAGACTGAATTTCGACTCAACTTTTTACACCGTTATGAGTGACTGTCTCTAGATTTTGAATGTTTTTGTTCTTCCTCAGATTTCATACTTTTTTATTCACCCTGGCTAAAAAACGATTTCATCATAAATTAAGTTCGTATTATGATAATTATATTATTCATATAAATAGTTTTTATAACGGTTTTTATATTATTACAGTCTGATGGTTTGGGGATAATTTAGTGCTGTTGGTTAATTATTTCAATTGTTATACTCATGTATGGTTGATTGTGTTATTAGGATTAGTGCTGAAATTATTAGTTGATTCAGTGATTAATCGTCACTGATATAAAAAAAGGGAAAATAAGAAAAATGTCATATCTGAGAAGCTGAACATTAATCAACAGCAACTTTGATTATTTATCAACATTTGAATTGTTTCCCACATCTTTATTTTAATTTTTTTTTTTTTTCAAAAGGTGAAATTAAATGACATTTCAGTCTGATTATCAGGGCTATGGCTAAACAGTCAATCTATTACTCAGTAAGATAATTGACATTTGCAGTGCTAGTTTTATTTATGAATTAAGTCCATAGATCAGTAGTGCAGTCTAAGTAGTCTTATAATTTATGTTCCTGTAGGATTTTTTACTGAGGTTTATTTTAATTTTGATATACCTCCAACTAATGATTTTTCTACTTACCAATTATTATTATTATTATTATTTTTTAATTCTTGGGATACGCTCCCTGTGCAGAACGACAGTTTTCTTGAGCCCTTCTAGAGTCTTCAGGTGTCATGTGTGGTCCTGACACCTGTCAGGATCATCTCTGAGGGAAACCAGAACCTCCTCACACTGGAGAATTGCTGGAATATTTCCTTAATAATTGACTTTGAAAGTCAGTCAATGATCAGAATAGTTGATAGTAGATTTTTAATAACTGGATTGTTTATTCAGATAATAGTCTGATCCTCCGTTGCCATTTCTCCATCTGCATTCATCCAGCGTCTCTTTTTCTTCTCAGGCATAATGGCTTCCTACTGCTGGTGGTTGATCCACTGTCTGCTCTTTGCCTCCTCCCGGGCTCACAATGACTTCTTCACCTCCATCGGTGAGTGGGACCAAGTTAATTAATTAATTAATTAATTAATTAATTAGATTTATCTAGATTTAATTTAGTCCATTCAAAGATCCAGCTCCTCTGCTTCCACCTTTGTGTATATATATAAAAATAATATACAGTAACTCAGTGACACAAGCTAGAAGACACATGAAGTGTATGTAGCTGTGTGAACATTTAAAATCCACAAACCTGCAGTCAATGTCAATGTTTCTTCAAAAATGAACCAGATATAAAAACACAACCAGATAATTTTTTTTACTGTGGATGATATCAAAGAACACTGAATCATATTTGGTTGTTTCTAAAAGTGGGATCAGATTAACCGACCAACAGAAAATCAATAAGTAACAAAAAAAAAAAAAAAAAAAAGATAAACAATTGGAAGTCAAGTGGAAATTTTTCACTATTTAAAGACCAAACAATTAATGAAAACAAATTAACTGATAATGAAAACGATCGTTACTTGCAGAAATCTAAGGATAAAAAAAGGCGTTAATTTAGGTGAACTGGTCCTTTAATACTATTTAGTGCCATAAGAGTATTGATGCTGCAACTATAAACTGTTTATTTGAATTTTTGTGTGTGTGTTTTCAGGCCAAATGACAGACCTGCTGTTCACAGAGAAGGACCTGGTCACCTCTCTGAAGGACTACATCAGAGCAGAGGAGAACAAACTGGAGCAGATTAAAAAGTACGGGTAGTACATAATGTTTACCATATTTAGTGTAATATACTTATATTCTATTTTATTGTCTATAAACACACGATTAGTAGTGACATTGTGGGGCACAACAATTCCCATGGGAAAAAAAAAAAAGCACCAGTGCATTAACATGCTTTCGTAGTTGTTGTTAATCACGTCATGACCCTTCAGATCCACGTCGTGGCCCCTCGTTGGGGTCCAACCTGAAATGGCTGTTGCTCTGACTGGCCTAATATTTTATCAGCTTGACGCTGAAAGATCTGGTTGCCCAGGTTCTGGTAGGAACCAATGTATGCTGTACGTTACAGCCTGGAACCAAACAAAGGCCGTGTTTGGTGTAGTTTTCCAGAGACGGTATCTGACCTGAGAACAGCCTGTTGTGTTTCTGTGGTATTGTCTGTCCTGGGGTGTGGCTGCAGGCTAAAGACCTGCTCTTGTTTCCTGCCTTACAACTGTGAGGGGCTGTGTTGATGGAAGTTTATCAGAGTTTCTGCGTCACAGGGTTGTATCCAAAGAAATCCAATGGGATGTCATCAACACAATAGGGTCATCAGTTGGCAGCCCACGCATCCACAGCTTTTCATCACAGAATAAATAGGTGGATGGATAGTGAACAGTGTCAGAGTGGGAGACACTAAGAGTTAAGGTTAACTTGATTAATGAATTTTGTTACTCTGTGTTTTTCTTTTTCTTTGTTTTGGGGGATAAACTTGTTCTTAGTTTTGCAACTACATCTCACATAATGCCTTGGCAAGCAGACATAAAATGTTTTATGATTTCATTGAGTAACATCGCGAGCTACAACCTGAGCCCTGTTTCATTCTAGCCTGCATCTGTTCACATTCAGTCAAACTGTCCCATTAGAAGCAGGTCAACCAGTAGTGACCAGCTCCTGTCTGCAGTGTAGCCATGGATGTACAGACCACTGTCGCTGGATCAGTGTGACACTGAAGGAAACTAAAATATAGCAGTATTCTGAATGGAGTTCTGCTGCAATGAGGAGCAGCTTTTTTTTCTCTGATTTCTGTCTTTCTTGTCTGTCTCTCTGTCTGAGTCTGGGTCTGTGTCTGTGTGTGTTTGCAGATGGGCCGATAAACTGGATGTCCTCTCAGCTGCTGCCACTCAGGACCCTGAAGGTTTCCTGGGACACCCGGTGAACGCCTTTAAACTAATGAAGAGACTTAACACTGAGTGGGGGGAGCTGGAGAGTCTGGTGCTAACTGACATGTCTGATGGTATACACACACACACACACACACACACACACACACACACACACACACACACACACACACACACACACACACACACACACACACACAAACCTCTATTCCCCTGTGCCTCAGAGCAGCTCAAACTGTAAGGGACTTGAAGAACAGAATCATCAGAGCTTATTTCATTATATCCTTCATCTCAAGTCATTTTCCTGTTTGTCTGTGTGTCTGTCTGTGTGTGCCAGTGTTCATCTCCAACCTCACCATCCAGAGGCAGCACTTCCCCAACGATGACGACCAGACCGGAGCCGCCAAAGCCCTGATGAGGCTGCAGGACACCTACCAGCTGGACACCAACATCATCTCCACGGGGGAGCTGCCAGGTTGGCACAGCCTCCGGGCCTGGACGTCCAGAAGACGTTAGGTTCATCTCTGAAACAGCTGGAAATTAAAAACTGCCGGAGATTATAAAGACCACTGTAGTGAATTAGTGAATAAGGGGAAAAAGTAAGAACAGGATAATACTGAAACAAGCTCCATGAATTTGTCCAAACCTCAGTCAACATTAAAAATAATGTCAATTCCCTGTAGTAATGTTAATGCTTGTGGCCCCCAGCATTTGCCTGCTTTGTGAGTGAATTCACAGGTGGAATCAGCCTCAGAGCCTGTGACACCCCCCCCCCCCCCACACACACACACACACCCACCCACCAAGAGCAGGGACCTTTTTTGGAGCCAGGAGCTATATTCAGGCTTCTTTCTTTCAGTTGTAATGCAGCTAAAGACCCTTAGCTCCTGGAAAAAGGTGAATAGATGATTTAAAGAATGGACGATTTTTGTTTCCCTCCTCTCTTGTCTGCTCAGGCTCATCTTCAGTTGCCTTGCTCCGGAGCGCTCTGACAGTGGATGACTGCTATGACCTTGGGAAGGTGGCATACTCTGAGGCGGACTACTACCACACGGAGCTGTGGATGGCCCAGGCCCTGAAGCAGCTGGACCGGGGGGAGTCGGCCAGCAGCGTGGATGCTGTCACCATCTTGGACTACCTAAGCTACTCTGTCTACCAGCAGGGGGAGCTGGAGGGGGCGCTGGAATACACCAAGAGGCTGCTAGAGCTTGGTCGGTACTACCACACACACGGATTACACCTCTGTTCGTTTAAATGGGGCAAACCGCTTGTAATCAGATGAATAATGTGTTAAATGAATAGTTCAGACAAAATTCTCAGCACCAGTTGTATCAGTTATAGGATTTGTTTTAAAAAGTCAATGATTTTGTGTGTTTAGATGCGACACATCAGCGAGCCAACGGGAACCTGAAGTACTTTGAGTACCAGCTGGCCAAACAGAAGAAGGTGGAGGAGAGTGGGGAGGGGGAGGACCCCAAGTGGAGACAGAGGAGGGAGACCCGGGGTCGACCCGACGATTACCTGCCAGAGCGGAGGAAGTACGAGCAGCTGTGTCGAGGCGAGGGCGTCCAGATGGTGAGTGGAGAGAAGACATGTTAACACACTTAAATCAGCTGGATGCTATAATAGTCACCCTGCACATCCTCCTGTCAGACCCCTCGCAGGCAGAGCCGCCTCTTCTGCCGTTACTATGACAACAACCGCCACCCGCGGTATGTGATTGGTCCGGTGAAGCAGGAGGACGAGTGGGACCGCCCCCGCATCATCCGCTACCATAACATCGTGTCGAACAAGGAGATGGAGAAGGTGAAAGAGCTGGCTAAACCCAGGGTGAGTCACAACATCAGCTCAGACCTAGAACTGAAGCAGGTTCTATTAGAACCACCCTGTGGAGCTTTTCATGGATGGTAGAGCCATGGACCAGTGACCTGAAGACTTGGCTCCTGGTCTGAGAGGGTCCTCTTTGTTTTCTTAATTGATCCCGTTTTAATTTCCTGTAGAGGAAAACGTCCTCCATGTTGTCCAAACACCTGAGCAAGAAAGAGTAAGTGAAACCATTGCAATCATCAGCATTTCTGTATAAATTTCTTTCTAAACTATGATCAGATCTTAGTCTAAGTTATAAATATGAACAACAAAGGTCTGTTCAAACTATTAACACACAAATAGTTGGGTTGGTCTGGTCCATATTTAAAACATCATTCAAACTTTCACAGTACAGGTTGGAAAAGTATGTGAACCTCTTAGTTAATGACATCAACAGGTAGGAACTCGAGTCAGGATTTATCAAACCTGGAGTCCAGTTTATCCAAACAGTCAACAGGTGGAGATGGTTTGGTTCTGTGGTTTTCTCTCCCTGGAAGGTGACATCCAATCAATGAGGTAAAAGAGAAACTCGGAGTATCAGCTGTAGGTTTAAAGGAATCACTGGAGCTGGAGACTTCACATGAGTCACAAGACCCTGATCCTGGAGCCTGGAGTCCATGACAGGACAACATGGAGGAAGCTGATGCTCTTTGGTAAAAACATCACTGATCACCTGGAGTTTGTTAGAGAGCAGCTTGACTCTCCACAGACCCACTAAAGAAATGTTCTGTGGACTGATGAAACATCAGGATCTGGGTCTTCGCTGCCTCTGGCCCTGCACAGTCCAGCATCATCCAGGGGAAGATGAGTCCCCAATTTGATCCAGGTCTCGTGACAGGAGAACGCTGGGGGGGTCACCAGCTGAAGATCAGGAGATACTAGGTGACACAACAGGAACATGACCCTGAACATGTAAGTAAATCTATTACAGAAGGACTTCAGACAAAGAAAGTCCACCTTCTGGAGCGGTACAATCAGAACCCAGACCTGGACCCAACAGAGACCTGTGGACTGAGCTTAGAGAGAAGTTCACACCAGACGTCCTGAGAACATGTCTGAGCTGAAGTTTCTGTAGGAAGAACAGTCCAGCGTTCTGATCCACAGCTACTGAAGAACTGGTTTGAGGTTCCACCAGGTATTAAACTGGGGTTCACTGACTTTTACCACCAGCGCTGTGAAGGTTTAATGATTGTGTTCACGGTTTGTGTGTCATGAGTTTAGAAACACCGTGTTTGTCTGTACCAAAGGGTTCACATACGTTTTTCTTGTCAGCGTGAATTCAGTCATTGTCCACAGCTCTAATTCATCATCAGTACGACAGAGTCACGGCAGACTTGTCCATTAATATCACCAGTGTGTGAATTCAGCACTAACAGCCGGTCACTGAAGGGCTCTACCTCCCATGAACGACCTGCACGTGTTTTCTGCACTGCTGTTGCTGGTTTGAAATATCTGTCATGACAGAAACCGTCCACTGTAACACACACCTGTTGAACTAATGATTACACAGTGAGCTGCTCCCATGTTTAGGCCTGAACTTCATCTTTACTCCCAGATCTAGTCTTATTCATAAAGTTGTGACGATGTTTGAGTCTGTTCAACCTTCGTATCGAAGACACTGAAACATCAAAATAATTCATATTCCAGCAATGAGCTGGAAGTGTTCAGATTTTTATTTACTGTATATAGTAATTTTCTTGGAAACACTAGTCATATATGCAGGTGTGTATTGGCCTTGTTCAGTGTTTTAGGGCTCATAGATGAAGTGAAACAGATTACCCCCCCCCCCCCCCCGCGCCTCCACCCAGCACCACCACCACAGACAGTGTGTCAGCAGATGTTAGTCAGTGCATCGGGGAGTTGGTGTGTGTCTCCCTGTAACTGTCAGCCGATTGGCTCCACAGCTGCGTCGAGCCACCATCTCCAACCCCGTAACTGGTGTACTGGAGACAGCCCACTACCGCATCAGTAAGAGGTAAGAGCCGTCTGAGCGGTCGGGGGGGGCGCTCACCCCAGCATCCCTCGCTCTGCCCCCCCATGTTGGCTGCTGTCCTGGCAAGAGCAAAGGAAAACCAGGGGCTGCCTGCACACTGAAATGTCGGAGCTTCACTGTTTTCATTAGTGTAAGATTTCTTCTTTGTAGATTCTTCTGACAAAACCAATAAACACTGGGTCTCAGAAATGTTAGTGTGTGGACGGTTTGGACTTCTCCTGAAGAGCAGAGAGAAACGGCGACAGGGCTGGGACCATAAAAATGTCGACAAGGATCAGAATAATATAATCAATCAAAAAAATGATTGGAATTAAAAATGGGGCCGAAGTAAAGTAGATTAAAGTAAAGAAATAAATGAAGTTAGACAGTTCAATATTGGTCTACGCAAGGAAATGCGTTATAAGGTATTTTACTAATCATATCCATGGTATTTTCGGTCATCGTTGATAAGTCAGTAAACAGTCCCAGCCCTAGATTTCTGAAAATGCGTTGAATGTTTACACATTTAACATGAAACATTTTGGCTATCAGTTTGCGAGGCTTCACCAGATTTGCTTTTTGGAAAACTTGGCTCCATACTCGATAAACTTTGGTTTCAAGTGAGATGTTTTCCTTCCTGCTCTTGCCAAGAATAAAACCACTTCTTTTTCTCCGTACGAGGGAAGTGTTTGACTCTCATTGTCTTTATTTTGTCACGGAGGCAGCAGAAGAATCTGACATGTCGGATTCATATTTACTGGATCAGGTCAACAGGGCGCAGAGACTGAAGCTATAGTTTTTTAAGAGTGGATGCTCTTTCAGACTGAGGGCCCTATTTTAGTTATTAGAGGCCAGCAACCGACACAGTCTGGCAGCTCCAGCTCTCTGACTGTTTTGGCGTCTGGTGGATTTAACAGCATGTGTCCTACTGCCTTCAGAGGCTGCAGGGATTTACTAAACTAAAGGAGAAGCCTTTAATACAGTAGACAGCAGATACTGCTTGACTAAGCCATGTTGATTTACACATGTTCCTGTTTAACTATAAATGTCATGATTTAATGCTGGCTTAACTTCCTCTGCTGGTAGGAGAGTCATTTTATTAAAAATGATTTAGGTCTTAAGCTTTTTTCTTACATATCTGCACATTTGTTGACAGTATTTAGTTGGTTCTTGTTGATAAAATCCCCCAAATGTCCGCCAGGTGACTTCTAGGACCAAGGTGCCCTGAAAATACTGACACCTCTCTTTGTGCTGCTTTATTTGACCGAACCACTCACCTGGTTTTTCCTCTTCTCAAAGACAGATTTACATTCGGGGAATACCGAATGGCAGAAAACTGTTAGTGTTGTTTGCTGCACTGTGATGACAATAGAGCCCTGAGCTGAAAGCAGTGAGCAGGTCTGTGCGACTAAGTCAGAGGTCAGTGGGACCAGGTTAGAGGTCAGAGCGAGCAGGACAAACTGCTGAGGCAGAATCCGAACTTTCTGTCCTGAAGCTCCTGTTGCCTCCTTGACCAAAGCATCTGTGTGTCAGCGAGTGACTATCCTCTCTCTCCTCTCTCTCCTCTCTCTGTCTCTTCTGTGTAACATAATGTGATTGGTGAGCTAGCTCAGACGTGCCACGGTGCATGACCCTCAGACAGGCAAACTGACCACGGCCCATTACCGAGTCTCCAAGAGGTAAGAGCCGGACAGCCCCTGGACGGCAGCCGTCCTAGTGCTGTTTCAGTCTGCCTTTTTCCTCTAATGAAATCTGCAGACTAATAATCAAAACTTCAAGAGCAGGGCTCGTACGCATGACAAAAAAAAATTTAAATACTTAAAAAGCTGTTTAGAGCAAACGTCCTAATATTAAAGGTACAACAACCCAGGTAGTGTGTGTATCTTTCCCACCTGTGCCAGTCATAATGACAAAGTGGGGAAAAATAAAAATTTATATAGAAATTGTTGCAATTTATTGAAAATCAAAAACTGAAATTTCTCATTTACATAAATTTTCGGATGCTTTTATGTGGCCCCAGACTGTGGTCAGGTGCTTCCTGTGTCTTTGATTATCCTTGAGATGAGTCTGGAATTTGATTGTGGTAAACTGAACAGATTGGACAGAGTTTAGATAGACACACACCTTTTAATATAAGGTCTTACAACTCACTCTGCATGTCTGGACAAGAGCCAGACTATGATGTCCAAGGAGCTTTCGGTAGACCTCCAAGATTAAACTGTACCAAGGTCTGGATCAGAGCAAAGGTGTAAAACCAGTTCCCAGAGAGTTGGGTGTTCCCAGGAGAACAGTGGCCTCAGTAACTGTGAGATGGAAGAAGTCAGGAATGACCAGGACTCTTCCTGGTGTTGGATGTCTGGACAAACTGGGTAACCGGGCAGAAGGGTCTCGGTCAGGGAGGTGGCCATTCTAACCTGACGGACTTAGATTAACTGACCAGATCCAGGAGTGTAAAACCTCTAGAGACTTACCCAAGGAGACCGGAGGCTTCTGTGAAGTCTGAATACTTTCTGAAGCCACCGTAGGCAGTAAGTTGAACATATCAGAACACGCACGACTGCTGTTGTCTATTTAAACTCTCAGACCACTGAGACGAGTCGATGTGTTTGGATACACCGGTTTCATTTTCCCTGCGTTAACTCTGGAATGAAATGGTGTTCCCTCTCCGGACTGAAACTTCCAGGCCACTGTAGCTTCACCATATCTTCTGTCTTCTGTGACTGCACGTCATTGTCAGTTACGTGGATAAACAGAAACTCAGACCCAGAGCTGTGGGAGCCACAGTTATCTATAATAACTTGCACATAATCCACGTCATCACTCACCTTCTGGTGATTTCTGATCTAGTCACTATTGAGGCTCCTCGTTGTGTTTTCCAGACATTGTGAGTCACAGCCGTCCACCAGAAATCAGCATTAAACTTCTTTTGACATCATTGTAACATGGTTTTGCCGAGACGGGTCATTTTTTTAAAAATGATGGTGATAATTTCAGAGTTTGAAATGTGGCCTCTGATGTTAACTCTTAACGAAAGAGGAACGATGAAGATGGACTGTGAGTGCAACATCTATCTGAACTCGTAATATTACCAGGAGCATGCAAAGTAAAAGTGCTCATTATGTAGCAGAGTGGAGCATTTAAAGTCATAGCAAGGGCAGTTTTGTTTCTAAAGTCTTAACTAGTTGCTTAACACCTGTTTGTTGCCCTTAGGATGAAGCTTTCCCCTGACAGCTGTTCTCATGGTCACTCTCACCACAGGATCAGTGGATCGAGGGAAGAACACACCAGTCAGATAAAACATCAAAACCTGCTACTGGTTATAATGTTGTGGCTGATGATTGTAAATATACGACAGATTAAACCTTAGGTCTAATAGAATTAAATCCCTGTCAGTGTCTTCTTTCCCTCGGCCGCCATCTCTTTCTGTTTCCCTTTGCTCGTCCTGCTTCTCCCACTAACTCTTCGGCGTGCTGTGACTTTGCTCCGATGTTGATAAGTGTACAGATTCTGTGGGTTCTTATCCTTCCGTCTCCCTCGTCTCCCCCATCTCCTCCCGCCTACTCCCCCAGCGCATGGCTTGGCGCGTACGAACATCCGGTGGTTGACAAGATCAACCAGAGGATCGGGGACATCACCGGCCTGGACGTCACTACGGCAGAGGACCTGCAGGTAACACTCACCTTCTTACGTGAATGGATGGATGAATTACTGAATGAATGCATTTGTGACTTCTGAGACGCCATGAAGTGATTTAAGTCAGATCCAGGCTCCTCACAAGCTCATTTTCTACCAGTATAAAGCCTCTGATTGTTAAATATCTAAAATGTCTTGATTCTACAAACTGAATTTGTCCTCAAGCTCCTGGAAACAGCTGTGAGCCCAGTGTTAGTCAAGTCTTTACAGTTGTCATGGTGCTTGTTGTAAATCCAGGGTCATAAGAAAACTGCGTTTTTCAAATTGATCCATCGAAGTGTTGGTCAGTGATAGGTAACTGGGTTTAGTTGAGCTGCTTTCTGGTAAAATTAGCTCTTAAATCGTGATAATTTAGATGATACAGCAGATAATGCTCACACTTGTTTTTCTCCATAATATTTTTCAATTAACGTCGGTTATACTTGTGATGCAGGTGGCCAACTATGGGGTCGGAGGACAGTATGAGCCTCACTTCGACTTTGGACGGGTAAATATGAAACCTTTCAACTTTATAGGCCTGGGGGGGCACTGCGTGTTCATATATGTTTACAAACTGATTGTGAAATTAAATAGGATGATTTAAAATTAAAACTTCAGATTTTCATGGGTTGTAAACAGGATCCCTCAGTATTAAATATTTAGCCATACCATTTTCATTTCTAATTGACTGAATAGGATGTTCTGGTTCTGATTTAGATGCCTTGTTTTTTTTTCTTTTTTTCACATCAAGCCTAAACCTAAAGAAACTCATGACACCCACAGACTGACCCTGCAGGGGATCTGAACCACAGGTTGAGACCCGCTGACCTGTGTGTGCTTCCTGTTGACTGTTGTGTTGTTGATTTTGCAGAAGGATGAACCGGATGCTTTCGAGGAGCTGGGGACAGGAAACAGAATTGCCACCTGGCTGCTCTATGTCAGTAAAGTCCTTGCTCTGTGTTTTAACTGTTGTCAAGCTGCCGCAGCTCAGACTGATGAACTGTCTCCTCCTTCATGCTGCAGATGAGTGACGTACAGGCAGGGGGCGCCACAGTCTTCACTGATGTCAGAGCTGCCATCTGGCCCAAAAAGGTACAGTCCACCAGTTAAAAAGTGAAAGAATGAAACGGTTAAGTTACATTAAAATCTGTGATAAATTAGATCCATCCATCTATTAACTCTACCTGGCTTCACTTATATGCTTCAATTTTTATTCATTTTTTGTAAAATGTATCAATTTTTTCTCTTTTATTTTCATTTAATGAGTCAAAGAGTTTTTTTTTTTTTTTTTTTTAAAGGAACAGTTCAACATTAAAATAATCTCTTTTTTTTAATCAAAATCATCTTTGTTGCTGCATTTTTGTGTTAAACAGATACAAACTGATGTTTTTTGTCATTCATTATATAATGTTCATAAGTTATGAAGTCCTGGATTTCTCATTTAGTTCAAAGACAAGTTTTCCAGTGTTGACTTTCACATTAAAAACTCTCAGCCTTTCACGGCGGTTCCTTGTGGAAGCAAAAGGGGGTGAAGTCACTTAATAAATCAAAGAAAAAACACTAAATTCAGAACTAGAGCTACAAGCATTAGTCCACTAATCAGTGAGATGATTGGGGAAAAAAAAAATCAGCAAATAATTAAGTAATCGTTTAAGTCAGTCAATTTGCTCCTTCTCTTCATCTTGTATGATAAGAAACTGAATATTCCTAGGCTTTGATTTTTGGTTGATCAAAACTGACATATTTTCACCTCAGGATCTGTGTGTGTGTGTGTCTGTGTGTGTGTTTTGACATTATATAGACTAATTGATTAATCAAAAATAATGGGCAGGTTAATCAAGAACAAAAATATCCATTAGTTGCAGCCCTAATGAAAACCAACCTACAGAAAAACCGCAAATCCCTCACAAGTGCCTCTAGTAGCTAGTAGCTAGAGATTAATCTATAAATGGTGAGGTGTCATGTGCCTGTGTGTCCTCCAGGGGACGGCGGTGTTCTGGTACAATCTGTACCCCAGTGGAGAGGGAGACTATCGCACCAGACACGCCGCCTGTCCAGTTCTGGTTGGAAACAAGTGGGGTGAGTCCATAACATCTCGGTTCCCACAGAAGCAGAAATCTGCAGAAAATAACTCGAGATTAAACTTTGGTTAGTGAAACGCTGGTTCTGTCATCAGCCGATGGGTCTTTATGTCTCTGCAGTGTCTAATAAATGGATCCATGAACGAGGGCAGGAGTTCAGGAGGCGCTGTGGCCTCCAGGAGACGGACTGACGACGGAAGGACGGACACTCCTCCTCCTCCTCCTCCTCCTCCTCCTCCTCCTCCTCCTCAGCCATCTGAGTCTGTGGCTGCACATGTGATCTGAACCTTTATTTTTCTTAACAGTGTGAGCGAGTGAGTTCCCGTGTGGGACACCCATTGATGCGTGGAAGGGTTCCACCCATACAGAAGTTTTTCAAAAGACAATTATCAGAATTAAGTTTGATTAGATTAGATATTATATACCATTAAAAACCTAAATCAATAGATTAATGATTCAGTAATCATTTGTGGAGCTGTCGTCAGTCGGGACATTTTAATTTCGGACACTCTGAAACTGAATCCCTTCATCAAATTCCATTAATTTACCCATTAATCATGAAATAATCAGATAATTCCTTCAGTTTAATGATCAATCAAAACAATACATCAGGTCTGGCTTTGGGAAATTGCAATGGATTATTTTGTACACCAAACAATAAACAATTAGTCCAGCAAATAATATTATGAGTAATTATAATAATAATCACTATAGCCTAAAGTCACCTTTTGCACAGAACTTTAAATGAAAGCATAAATTGATTTAAGCAAGAAAATCAAACCCCAGATATTCTCTTCTGGTCCAGTACGTTGACAAATGATTCAGCTGTTACAGATGTGACTAAATGCTCTTATTTTGAAATCTTTTCAAAGCACCCCACCATTACAGATGTGAATATATACTCTTATTTTGAAATATTTCCAAAGTACCTTGCTGTTGCTGATCCCACTTGTTGTTTCACCCAGCTTCAACAGGATCAATAG
Source organism: Istiophorus platypterus (assembly GCA_016859345.1). Taxonomy (NCBI): domain Eukaryota; kingdom Metazoa; phylum Chordata; class Actinopteri; order Istiophoriformes; family Istiophoridae; genus Istiophorus; species Istiophorus platypterus. The sequence goes on from CM029119.1 coordinate 20,226,125, forward strand.
CTTTGATTGACAATTAGCAGATTCTCTCTCTCTTCTTTTTCTTTGCCTATATGACTTGCCCACCATGTGCCCCCCGCCCCAGCTGCTTTCATTTCCCCTCCCAGTCTGACTGGTGACACCCCACTTTTCCACCAATACCTTCTGTGTCCACATATGTTGGAGCTATTTCAGCCTTGAGGTCATTCACTCACTGCGAGGACGAACAACAGATAAACACCGACATTTAAAACACGCACACTATGTAGCCCCCCCACCCATCACACCACCTCCTCTGTTCACCTTCCTACTGAACCTTGTCCCCTTGTGTTATTTAACAGGCCGAACACACACCGGCGTTACTTCAGCTTCTCATCGTCTTTGACTTGTTTGTTTCTCTTAGTTTTTAATTTAACAGATGTCACGTGAATGCAGCACGAGAAGGAACATTTGCTGGGTTTTCAGTCTGGAAAAGCTGCACTGGTGGTTTCACCATTTAAAGGAACAGTTCACCTTACTGAGAGTTAAATGTACAGATTGATACCACTCTAGTCTCTTTACAGTAAATATGAAGCTATAAGCAGCTGGTTAATTTAGCTTAGTTTAATTTAGTTTGGCTAATCTTAGCATAGCTTAAAGGCTGAAAACTGTCTCTGTCCAGAGGAAACTTGATCCATCTACCAGACCCTCTAATCTGCAGGTTTCTTGAAAATGTTAAAAAGACTGATTTCATATTTCTTAGTGTTGAAAAGTCTTATATTCCTGCTCTAGCTCACCATGAGCAGCAGAGGTATATTAAATGATTTATGATATAATATGTATTGTTCCAGACACGTGATGGGTTTAATTGTGTTTAATGAGGAATGAAGGATATTATGAATTATTGTTATGTACAGCATGGAAACACTACCAAAAATGTGACAAATGTCAGTGAATTCAAGCATTTTGGTGAATAACTATAGGACAAATTGTATCTAATGGTTTTCATTGATATCTTTCGTAATTAAAAACAGGTATTAATTTGCTCTGCAGTATTTAAAAGGTCTTAAAAGAGTTAAATATGGCGAATCTGCAAGACCCTGTGTAAAGGTCACTGATTAACATGTAACATCTCATTTATTCAATTAGAACAAAAATAAACCACAGTTTGCAGTTTTTGGGGCACAGTTATGTCCCTGTACACTTACATCATTTATTTTAACTCTATTTCTAACTTTTATCAACTTCTGTGTTGATCGAAAAAGAAGAATTAGTAGAGTTTTCAGCTCCTACAAAAAGTTTACTAAATCTGAACAAAACCAGAACTTTAATCTAGCTTTACATAGAATATATGACCAGACAGACATGAGAGTGGTATTGATGTTTTCATCTGACTCTTGACAAGAAATTGAGCAAGTGGTGCTTTAAAATGGCAAACTGTTCCTTCAATGTTGAAACATAATTTAAGTATTTTACTTTGAAGAGCCGTCCATCTGAATGTACATTGTTTTGACTGTGCCTTTCAACGCGTCACTTCAAATTGTGCAATTTCAAAACCTTTTGTTACACCAAAAAAGGCCCCGATAAAGAGTCTGGACCCGTTATGAGAACCTGAAGTGGACTTCAACAGTGTTTACATGGTTCGAACGATGTGTTTAGCTCTGATCATGAGTAGGATTTTTTTTTTTTTCAAGTTTTTATAAACAACAATGCTCACATGCTCATATATACATTTAAACAGTAATGTGAAAGATGTGGCCTTCAAGTTAGACAATCAGGTGTTTAGCTTTGTCCTGGTAGTCTCATCAACGCTTTACTGCAGGTGTGTGTTGGGTTTTTGGTTTTGTTTTGTTTCTAACAGGTAACCAGGAAAAACCCACTGTGTGGACACAGCCAATCACTGTTGACCTGTGCTCGAAATGAACTTAAAAACTTGTGTTCCTGGGATTCCAGAAGTGTAGCGATCCATTACCGTTTAGTACAGCGCCACCTGGAGCTTCTGAGTGGTAAATACCCACTGTTCTCCCGCTGTAGCACTCCTCCCCACTCAATTCGTCAACTTCAGCCATCAGTTTTTTTTCTTCAGTTCAATATTAGGAAAGTTTCTAAAATCAATTCATGTTGACATGGAACCGTATTTATTTCATCTGAGCATCTGAATTATGTGTCACAGTCCATGATGTTTTGGCCTCAAAACCTCCAAATCACTGCAGCGCTCCACATTTCAGAGGGGCGAAAAGTTAACGCTCAGTTATACAAGAAGTAGGAAACCAGTCTAGATTTCGTCAATTTTTTTTTTTTAACAGTGTTACATAGGAATCCCACAGGAATCACTAAACACTTCACAGCCTGTTTGAACAGCAGCAGCGATTACAGCCTCCAGTAACTGTACCAACACTCATATGAGCCTGTGAGTACCAATTTTAACCTGATGAAAAACTTAGACCAGTCCTTTTTTTCTGAAGCTTTAACCTGTTCGTCTGTCCTTCATCACCCTTCACTGACCTCAGTGTCACTCGAAACGTCAGCCCAGCTTGGATTTTATACAAAGAAATGTGTAGGTGAAGCTGCACTCCTGTTTATGTGTGTTACCGAAATGATTGTTTTGTTGAAAAAATTAAAGAATGTGTTGGTTGATGTGTTCTATGAAGTGTAAGATGATGAAAAAACATGTTTCTAAACAGGATAAATAAAGTATAATGTGCTGCTGCTGTTTTTTGTTTTTTTTTTTTAATTTAATTCTAAAATGTGATTTACCAAATGTAATACATAGAAAGACGAGTGGCTTCTTGTAACTACTGAATACTCAGTAATAATGTAGTAATAATTAATGAATATTCATGTAATAACAGTACTATTGATGTAATGTTGTAACTACTGTGAACTGATGTAATAACATAGTAATAACTACTGAGTACTGATTAATAACAGTAATAAATAGTAATAATGTAGTAATAACTACTGAATACTCATGTAATAACATAGTACTGACTACTGATGTTATGTAATAACTGAACTGATGTAATAACTAATAACTTGAATACTCATGTAATAACATAGTAATAACTAGTGAATATTGCTGTAATAACGTAGTAATAACTACTGACTACCGATGTAATAACAGTAACTGCTGAATCCTGATGTAATATCATAGTAATAACTACTGAGCGCTGATGTAATAATGTAGTAACTGCTGACTACTCATGTAATAACGTAGTACTAACTACTTAGTAATTATGTAGTAGTAACTACTGTGAACTAACATAATAACATAGTAATAACTACTGAGTGCTGATGTAATAACGTAGTAACTGCTGAGTACTCATGTAATAACATAGTAGTTACTGCTGAGTACTCATGTAATAATGTAGTACTAACTACTTAGTAATCATGTAGTAGTAATTACTGTGAACTGATGTAATATAGTAATAACTGCTGAGTAATAATGTAGTAACTACTGCAAACTGATGCAATAACTAATAACTGCTGAGTTCTCAAGTAATAACGTAGAAATAACTAGTGAATATTGATGTAATAACGTAGTAATAACTACTGAATACTGATGTAATAACGTAATAACTGCTGAGTAATAATATAATAATGTAGTAAAATGTACTGAGAACTGATGTAATAACATTGTAATAACTTCTGAGTACTCATGTAAAAACCTAGTAATAACTACTGAATAATGATCTAGATGTAGTAATAACTACGAGTACTGATAAAATAACGTAGTAATAACTACAGAGTACTGATGTAATAATGTAGTAACGACTCACGGTTTACATTTACTGTAAAGACCCAAGAGCAGTATTAACCTGAGCAACCAAATCTCTGCCAGAAAAGAGGCCATCTAAGGCAACTCATCCAACTTCTCTCTTGAGACCACAGATTTAGAAAACACGCTCCAACACCATCCGTCCATCAAGCATCAGACAAAGGTCACATCTGACTTCATTTGTCTTCATGTCCTCACACTGCCGTTGTGAATCGCCTGGTACTTTTACTCAGGTAGAGGATGTGAAAACCTTCTCCACCAGTGACAGTTTATGAAGGCAATTTTATTAATTCCAAACATTTACAGTCACAGTACTACCTGTTAATCATTTCAGTTCTAAATTTGATAAGTGGATCACCAAAGAATTAAATGAGAATAAATGATAAATTATATTATTCATCAATCAAAAACTAATTTGTTTGCAACCTCATTCCTGCTTTATATATATTATTTTAATATTCTCTTCTGACTTCTGACTTTTTATAGATTTAAGTAAAACAACAAAAAAATAAGTGATACAGTAGATAAATGAATAAAGTAACTTGTGGTGATCATCCACAGGAAGAAGGTTCACCAGCACCAGACTTTTATGTTTGTGTCTTTGGTTTAAAAGGTGACGTTAGTGAGTTTCAGGAGTCTAATCATCTCTGAGGGTTTTAACGTAAGTGTCTGAGTCTGTTTAGCTGCTGTCGGTGATCAGAGAGACGTTCAGATGTCGGCCGGCGCAGCAGGACAGGCCAGCGTCGTCCAGGTCAAGGCTCGGGCAGGCGGTAATCCGACGGGTGGTTTCCCTCCCGGAGGCGTCCGAAGCAGCCGAGCAGCAGGTCGACCGCCGTGCCGACGGTGGACCGAACTTCCTCCTCCGTCCGACCCCTTAGTGGATTGACCTCCACCATGTCCACTGCCGACAGGAGACCTGTGGGACGAGTACAGGTGCGTGGGTACCTTTAGACTGACGGCGTTGGAACAGCTCAAGTCCTTCACCTTTCTAGAACAAAGCTGCGTCAACATCAACTTGTAGCGTTATGTGTGTCTGTGGTCATTTCGTGTTGACGTCTCTGACTTTCTAACAAGTGGCTTAGTACGGAAGGTCGCCTTGTTTATCTATTTTCCTACCTGTCTGACAGAGGTGTTCGGTGATGTACACTCCCTCTCTGTAGGTGAGCCCTCCCACTACAGGTGTACCAGTTGCCGGGGTAACAGAGGGGTCGATGGCATCGATGTCATAGCTCAGGTGGATCGGTTTCTTCGCTCTGTTACAATAAGATAAACACATTTACCGTCTTCGTTCTACGACGAGAAGCCTGAATGTAACTGCAACAACACGTGTTCATTTTGTCAAAGTCTATCTGCTAATGAAGATTGTGCGATATGATCGAAAGCTCAGGGACAGCCGCTAAATGGACCTTTGGTGTCCAAGGTCAAAATAGACCTTTAATCTTTAGGTTGACTTCTTTCCTTCCACCTCTCATCTTCCCTCTTCTCTATAAAAACCTATGCAACACATGTAATAATGTCTGCGTGCCAATAGGAGTTTGGTGTGGTGAGTGCTGCAGGTTTGGACAGGTGGTTGTCAGGTAAACATCAGTAGGTTGTGATGACGGGACAGGGATCAGGAAGCCGAGTTTACCTGGCCGACAGGTAGTCGCAGGTCTGTTCCATGACTCTGCCACGCCGAGCTGATCCACCTCTGACATGGAGAAAACCTTCACACCCAGCAGTTTCAGGATGTAGCTGAAAAATAAAGGTCAACAGAAGGTAAGGTATTAAAAAAAGTCAAATATCCAGAGCAGGAAAAGGTTGAAGCTAGAATTAATAAAAGATGAACGTGTGGGTCTGTAGCTAATGGGTTTCTCTCATTCTAGTGGCGTGACTACGGACGGCGGCGTTGCCAAGTCCACCATTTTGTCCCAGACTAAAACATCTCAACAACCACTGTGACCAAACTTCATTCCTGTTCCTCAGAGGATGAATCCCACTGACTCTGATGAGTCTCTGATTTGTCACCTAGCGCCACCATGAAGTCAGGTTCTGATGGCCGGTCCAACTTAGGATCTTGGTCATTCCAGATTCATTAAGCTCTGACTCTTACAGTTCTCTAATCGAACCTTTAATCTTTCCTGGCTGGTTTTTATTAACAAAGACAGACGGACAAGAAACGTTAGCAGCTTCTCATCTGTTGTTTTCTTCAGTTAAAATGACAACTTCAGTGGCCGGAGATCAGATCAGCTGTAAATAATTCAACATAATTAATGTTAATTGTTGACTGACTGGACTCTGCCAAAGATTTTGAGTTAAGACTAATCACTCGATGACATTTCGCTACGACCTCCAGTGAACAGAGGTGAGAACCGATCAGCTGAATCAATCATCCATTAATAAATAAATCAATAATCAACATTTCACATTATTGTTGATGTTGATTCTTTTAGTAGCTGCCAGGATTTCAAGTTTCTGGTCAAACAGCAGCTGTTCCCAGATCAGAACTGAAACTTTATTTATAAATTTAGTTAGTGACAAATGACGAAAGAAAAACTTCATGAGAGCCAATAAGAGATAGATGAATAGATCTGGTGAAATTCAATCAAACGATCAATGAAGTCTGGTGTGAAACGTAGTAACTACTGAGTACTCATGTAATAACGTGTGACAGATGTGGCCTTCAAGTTAGACAATCAGGTGTTTAGCTTTGTCCTGGTAGTCTCATCAACGCTTTACTGCAGGTGTGTGTTGGGTTTTTGGTTTTGTTTTGTTTCTAACAGGTAACCAGGAAAAACCCACTGTGTGGACACAGCCAATCACTGTTGACCTGTGCTCGAAATGAACTTAAAAACTTGTGTTCCTGGGATTCCAGAAGTGTAGCGATCCATTACCGTTTAGTACAGCGCCACCTGGAGCTTCTGAGTGGTAAATACCCACTGTTCTCCCGCTGTAGCACTCCTCCCCACTCAATTCGTCAACTTCAGCCATCAGTTTTTTTTCTTCAGTTCAATATTAGGAAAGTTTCTAAAATCAATTCATGTTGACATGGAACCGTATTTATTTCATCTGAGCATCTGAATTATGTGTCACAGTCCATGATGTTTTGGCCTCAAAACCTCCAAATCACTGCAGCGCTCCACATTTCAGAGGGGCGAAAAGTTAACGCTCAGTTATACAAGAAGTAGGAAACCAGTCTAGATTTCGTCAATTTTTTTTTTTTAACAGTGTTACATAGGAATCCCACAGGAATCACTAAACACTTCACAGCCTGTTTGAACAGCAGCAGCGATTACAGCCTCCAGTAACTGTACCAACACTCATATGAGCCTGTGAGTACCAATTTTAACCTGATGAAAAACTTAGACCAGTCCTTTTTTTCTGAAGCTTTAACCTGTTCGTCTGTCCTTCATCACCCTTCACTGACCTCAGTGTCACTCGAAACGTCAGCCCAGCTTGGATTTTATACAAAGAAATGTGTAGGTGAAGCTGCACTCCTGTTTATGTGTGTTACCGAAATGATTGTTGAAAAAATTAAAGAATGTGTTGGTTGATGTGTTCTATGAAGTGTAAGATGATGAAAAAACATGTTTCTAAACAGGATAAATAAAGTATAATGTGCTGCTGCTGTTTTTTGTTTTTTTTTTTTAATTTAATTCTAAAATGTGATTTACCAAATGTAATACATAGAAAGACGAGTGGCTTCTTGTAACTACTGAATACTCAGTAATAATGTAGTAATAATTAATGAATATTCATGTAATAACAGTACTATTGATGTAATGTTGTAACTACTGTGAACTGATGTAATAACATAGTAATAACTACTGAGTACTGATTAATAACAGTAATAAATAGTAATAATGTAGTAATAACTACTGAATACTCATGTAATAACATAGTACTGACTACTGATGTTATGTAATAACTGAACTGATGTAATAACTAATAACTTGAATACTCATGTAATAACATAGTAATAACTAGTGAATATTGCTGTAATAACGTAGTAATAACTACTGACTACCGATGTAATAACAGTAACTGCTGAATCCTGATGTAATATCATAGTAATAACTACTGAGCGCTGATGTAATAATGTAGTAACTGCTGACTACTCATGTAATAACGTAGTACTAACTACTTAGTAATTATGTAGTAGTAACTACTGTGAACTAACATAATAACATAGTAATAACTACTGAGTGCTGATGTAATAACGTAGTAACTGCTGAGTACTCATGTAATAACATAGTAGTTACTGCTGAGTACTCATGTAATAATGTAGTACTAACTACTTAGTAATCATGTAGTAGTAATTACTGTGAACTGATGTAATATAGTAATAACTGCTGAGTAATAATGTAGTAACTACTGCAAACTGATGCAATAACTAATAACTGCTGAGTTCTCAAGTAATAACGTAGAAATAACTAGTGAATATTGATGTAATAACGTAGTAATAACTACTGAATACTGATGTAATAACGTAATAACTGCTGAGTAATAATATAATAATGTAGTAAAATGTACTGAGAACTGATGTAATAACATTGTAATAACTTCTGAGTACTCATGTAAAAACCTAGTAATAACTACTGAATAATGATCTAGATGTAGTAATAACTACCGAGTACTGATAAAATAACGTAGTAATAACTACAGAGTACTGATGTAATAATGTAGTAACGACTCACGGTTTACATTTACTGTAAAGACCCAAGAGCAGTATTAACCTGAGCAACCAAATCTCTGCCAGAAAAGAGGCCATCTAAGGCAACTCATCCAACTTCTCTCTTGAGACCACAGATTTAGAAAACACGCTCCAACACCATCCGTCCATCAAGCATCAGACAAAGGTCACATCTGACTTCATTTGTCTTCATGTCCTCACACTGCCGTTGTGAATCGCCTGGTACTTTTACTCAGGTAGAGGATGTGAAAACCTTCTCCACCAGTGACAGTTTATGAAGGCAATTTTATTAATTCCAAACATTTACAGTCACAGTACTACCTGTTAATCATTTCAGTTCTAAATTTGATAAGTGGATCACCAAAGAATTAAATGAGAATAAATGATAAATTATATTATTCATCAATCAAAAACTAATTTGTTTGCAACCTCATTCCTGCTTTATATATATTATTTTAATATTCTCTTCTGACTTCTGAATTTTATAGATTTAAGTAAAACAACAAAAAATAAGTGATACAGTAGATAAATGAATAAAGTAACTTGTGGTGATCATCCACAGGAAGAAGGTTCACCAGCACCAGACTTTTATGTTTGTGTCTTTGGTTTAAAAGGTGACGTTAGTGAGTTTCAGGAGTCTAATCATCTCTGAGGGTTTTAACGTAAGTGTCTGAGTCTGTTTAGCTGCTGTCGGTGATCAGAGACGTTCAGATGTCGGCGGCGCAGCAGGACAGGCCAGCGTCGTCAGGTCAAGGCTCGGGCAGGCGGTAATCCGACGGGTGGTTTCCCTCCGGGCGTCGAAGCAACCGAGCAGCAGGTCGACGCCGTGCCGACGGTGGACCGAACTTCCTCCTCCGTCCGACCCTTAGTGGATTGACCTCCACCATGTCCACTGCCGACAGGAGACCTGTGGGACGAGTACAGGTGCGTGGGTACCTTTAGACTGACGGCGTTGGAACAGCTCAAGTCCTTCACCTTTCTAGAACAAAGCTGCGTCAACATCAACTTGTAGCGTTATGTGTGTCTGTGGTCATTTCGTGTTGGCGTCTCTGACTTTCTAACAAGTGGCTTAATGCGGAAGGTCGCCTTGTTTATCTATTTTCCTACCTGTCTGACAGAGGTGTTCGGTGATGTACACTCCCTCTCTGTAGGTGAGCCCTCCCACTACAGGTGTACCAGTTGCCGGGGTAACAGAGGGGTCGATGGCATCGATGTCATAGCTCAGGTGGATCGGTTTCTTCGCTCTGTTACAATAAGATAAACACATTTACCGTCTTCGTTCTACGACGAGAAGCCTGAATGTAACTGCAACAACACGTGTTCATTTTGTCAAAGTCTATCTGCTAATGAAGATTGTGCGATATGATCGAAAGCTCAGGGACAGCCGCTAAATGGACCTTTGGTGTCCAAGGTCAAAATAGACCTTTAATCTTTAGGTTGACTTCTTTCCTTCCACCTCTCATCTTCCCTCTTCTCTATAAAAACCTATGCAACACATGTAATAATGTCTGCGTGCCAATAGGAGTTTGGTGTGGTGAGTGCTGCAGGTTTGGACAGGTGGTTGTCAGGTAAACATCAGTAGGTTGTGATGACGGGGACAGGGATCAGGAAGCCGAGTTTACCTGGCCGACAGGTAGTCGCAGGTCTGTTCCATGACTCCGGCTACGCCGAGCTGATCCACCTCTGACATGGAGAAAACCTTCACACCCAGCAGTTTCAGGATGTAGCTGAAAAATAAAGGTCAACAGAAGGTAAGGTATTAAAAAAAGTCAAATATCCAGAGCAGGAAAAGGTTGAAGCTAGAATTAATAAAAGATGAACGTGTGGGTCTGTAGCTAATGGGTTTCTCTCATTCTAGTGGCGTGACTACGGACGGCGGCGTTGCCAAGTCCACCATTTTGTCCCAGACTAAAACATCTCAACAACCACTGTGACCAAACTTCATTCCTGTTCCTCAGAGGATGAATCCCACTGACTCTGATGAGTCTCTGATTTGTCACCTAGCGCCACCATGAAGTCAGGTTCTGATGGCCGGTCCAACTTAGGATCTTGGTCATTCCAGATTCATTAAGCTCTGACTCTTACAGTTCTCTAATCGAACCTTTAATCTTTCCTGGCTGGTTTTTATTAACAAAGACAGACGGACAAGAAACGTTAGCAGCTTCTCATCTGTTGTTTTCTTCAGTTAAAATGACAACTTCAGTGGCCGGAGATCAGATCAGCTGTAAATAATTCAACATAATTAATGTTAATTGTTGACTGACTGGACTCTGCCAAAGATTTTGAGTTAAGACTAATCACTCGATGACATTTCGCTACGACCTCCAGTGAACAGAGGTGAGAACCGATCAGCTGAATCAATCATCCATTAATAAATAAATCAATAATCAACATTTCACATTATTGTTGATGTTGATTCTTTTAGTAGCTGCCAGGATTTCAAGTTTCTGGTCAAACAGCAGCTGTTCCCAGATCAGAACTGAAACTTTATTTATAAATTTAGTTAGTGACAAATGACGAAAGAAAAACTTCATGAGAGCCAATAAGAGATAGATGAATAGATCTGGTGAAATTCAATCAAACGATCAATGAAGTCTGGTGTGAAACGTAGTAACTACTGAGTACTCATGTAATAACGTGTGACAGATGTGGCCTTCAAGTTAGACAATCAGGTGTTTAGCTTTGTCCTGGTAGTCTCATCAACGCTTTACTGCAGGTGTGTGTTGGGTTTTTGGTTTTGTTTTGTTTCTAACAGGTAACCAGGAAAAACCCACTGTAATTGGTACAGGCCAGTGGTGCTTTCATAATATGTGTGGACACAGCCAATCACTGTTGACCTGTGCTCGAAATGAACTTAAAAACTTGTGTTCCTGGGATTCCAGAAGTGTAGCGATCCATTACCGTTTAGTACAGCGCCACCTGGAGCTTCTGAGTGGTAAATACCCACTGTTCTCCCGCTGTAGCACTCCTCCCCACTCAATTCGTCAACTTCAGCCATCAGTTTTTTTTCTTCAGTTCAATATTAGGAAAGTTTCTAAAATCAATTCATGTTGACATGGAACCGTATTTATTTCATCTGAGCATCTGAATTATGTGTCACAGTCCATGATGTTTTGGCCTCAAAACCTCCAAATCACTGCAGCGCTCCACATTTCAGAGGGGCGAAAAGTTAACGCTCAGTTATACAAGAAGTAGGAAACCAGTCTAGATTTCGTCAATTTTTTTTTTTTAACAGTGTTACATAGGAATCCCACAGGAATCACTAAACACTTCACAGCCTGTTTGAACAGCAGCAGCGATTACAGCCTCCAGTAACTGTACCAACACTCATATGAGCCTGTGAGTACCAATTTTAACCTGATGAAAAACTTAGACCAGTCCTTTTTTTCTGAAGCTTTAACCTGTTCGTCTGTCCTTCATCACCCTTCACTGACCTCAGTGTCACTCGAAACGTCAGCCCAGCTTGGATTTTATACAAAGAAATGTGTAGGTGAAGCTGCACTCCTGTTTATGTGTGTTACCGAAATGATTGTTTTGTTGAAAAAATTAAAGAATGTGTTGGTTGATGTGTTCTATGAAGTGTAAGATGATGAAAAAACATGTTTCTAAACAGGATAAATAAAGTATAATGTGCTGCTGCTGTTTTTTGTTTTTTTTTTTTAATTTAATTCTAAAATGTGATTTACCAAATGTAATACATAGAAAGACGAGTGGCTTCTTGTAACTACTGAATACTCAGTAATAATGTAGTAATAATTAATGAATATTCATGTAATAACAGTACTATTGATGTAATGTTGTAACTACTGTGAACTGATGTAATAACATAGTAATAACTACTGAGTACTGATTAATAACAGTAATAAATAGTAATAATGTAGTAATAACTACTGAATACTCATGTAATAACATAGTACTGACTACTGATGTTATGTAATAACTGAACTGATGTAATAACTAATAACTTGAATACTCATGTAATAACATAGTAATAACTAGTGAATATTGCTGTAATAACGTAGTAATAACTACTGACTACCGATGTAATAACAGTAACTGCTGAATCCTGATGTAATATCATAGTAATAACTACTGAGCGCTGATGTAATAATGTAGTAACTGCTGACTACTCATGTAATAACGTAGTACTAACTACTTAGTAATTATGTAGTAGTAACTACTGTGAACTAATGTAATAACATAGTAATAACTGCTGATTACTCATGTTATAACATAGTAATAACTACTGAGTAATAATGTAGTAGTAACTACTAATAATGTAGTAGTAACTACTGCAAACTGATGTAATAACGTAGTAATAACTGCTGAGTACTCATGTAATAATATAGTCTTGCGACTCCAGAGACAGAAAAGACAAAAATCTACTTTGACCTTCAGATGCTGCTTTTTTAAACACTGTGTTTCCGTCTGACTGAGGAGTCAAAGCCTCAAACAGCTGATGAACCGGGACCTGAACATGGATCTGACCTCAGACAAGCTCAGAAACCTACTGCTCTCCTGGGTCCACGTCTCTCAGCCCGATGTAGACCAGATCTTTGGCCCAAAGACACGGACTGATCCAGGAGAAGTCCGGTAAATCACAAATCTGATGACACAGAGAACAGCCTTTAAAAACCCAGGGCAACGGTCCGGTTCTGGCCGGGTTTATGGAGCGGAGCTCACCTTGGACCGCAGCTCGTGGAGCAGGTAAGACATCGGCTGTCCGTGGATGTTTCCCGTGGGCGAGGTCAGCGGTGTGTTGATGTCGGCGTGAGCATCAACCCAAACTACGCTCAGCTCGCCAACCGCTGCCGCATGACCGTGGATGGAACCAATCGCCAGACTGAAGGTGAGGAAGCAGGAAGACAGACATCGTTAGTCACATGGACGCACCTTCACTCCCAAGGTTCAAGGATCAGTATCATGTTCTCTAGGAGTTTGTTCATTAATTTAATCGAGGCTTCTAGATTTTATTTTCCTTTTTATCTCCACCCAGGAGGTTCTGTTTTTCACCCCTGTCTGTTTATTTATTTGTTTATTTGTCACTGGACTTTGTGCCAAACTTGGTGCATTGATGGGACCTAGTCCAGGGAACAACCCATTAAAATCTGGGGCAGATCAGGATCATTTACTATGAATTTGAGTTTTTCCTATGAAGTCTGGTGTGTGTTGTTTGACACCGGCCTTGTTGGAGGTCTGTGTACTGCTGGGCCCATTTTCTAGTGAGTCAGTGAATCAGAATCAGATAAAATCAGGTGGAATTAAATGAAATATGGTGGAATCAGAATCCAAACTCAGTCTGTACTGTCTGTACTTTTACTCCTGACACTTTATGTGATAAAACTTCAGTGGGATTTCTAATGCAGGACTTTGACTTGTAGTCGAGTATCTAGAGACTGTGGCAGCAGTATATATACATAAAGGTATGAGGACTTGATCTTAACTCAGACGATCTTGAATGGAGTGTGTGTGTGTGCGCGTGTGCGTGTGTGTATCTGTCCTCCCGGTGGATGATTGTTGGATTGTGAAGCAACTGTTTTTACTGGACAAAACCTAAAGTCAACAATTCACCAACAGTTTAAAAACTGACAGCATATGATAACTAGCACACTCACACACACACACACACACACACACACACACACACACACACACACACTCTCTCTCTCTCTCTCTCTCTCTCTCTCTCTCTCTCTCTCTCTCTCTCTCTCTCTCTCTCTCTCTCTATCTCTCTCTCTCTCTCTCTCTCACTCACACACACACACACACACACACGCTGTGCTGCTACCACAGTCTCTAGATACTCGACTACAAGTAAAAGTCCTGCATTAGAAGACACACATATACAACAAAGACCATTTGACACACTTTAAAAGAGGATGAAAACTGTTTTATGGGGATTCATGTCCTAAGTTCATGGTGCATTTTTTTTGTAATTTATGGTAGTGTTATTATCACATAGTAACTGGGTGATGATGAAATGTGATTAAATTTCTCAGCAGTAAATTTGTATGATTTTATTGTTTTTAGAAGCCTATTGAGAGATTAATAATAATCCATTATTAGAATAATATAAAGAAATGGTCCATTGAAACTCATTAAATATTAATTTCTACTGGAAACTAAAATGTTGGATAGTTTACTTTGTTGTAGACAAATCTCCATTTAACTGAGCTGCCATCTGTATTTTCTGGTTCTATCTAGGGAAACGACAGACATGTAAACTAAATTAATCACTGTCAGAATTTATTGTTAATTTATTTAAAAAAGTGTGGATTTTTTTCTACCAGTTTTCAAGGGAGAATATTTATTTTAAAGAACCTTTGCATTTTATTGGAAAAGGTTTTAGTGGCTAAAGAGCTGAAATACTGTGGTAAAAAAAAGGAAAATATGAAAGAAAAGTCAAGAAATTTATATACATATTTTATATATTTATATATTTTCATTTTTAATGTTAGTCATCATGTGGCCTCTTAAATTCAGAGCTGTACAGCTACTGATCAATTTATTTCTATATCAATACCTGTGGTCACCCCCCAGCATCACCGACGTGTGCCCGTCCCTCTTCACCGCCTGCACCGCATCTGACAGCCTCCGGTTGGCGCCACCCACCGCCCTTGCGTGTTTTGCATGGCCAACGGGCTTGTCGTCAACCACCTCCTCGAACGCCAGGTTCCCATAATCCTTCACTTCACAGCCTACAGACACAAACACAGGAGACATGAAATTAAATTTAGAATAGGAAGATACAACCAGGATGAATGGACAATGTTTGATTTGGGTAACCTGGCCCTTTGATCTGATTATAAATTAAAATATAGTTTCATATCTTTTGTTGAGCACGGCAGCACTTTCTTGTCACCAGTTTCTTGTAATTAAGATTTTCTTCTTGATTTTGTCATATTTTTTCATTATCACTAGAAACTTTACTTGTTGACATCAACTCATGTTATCACAAGTGAAGTTTATCTTCATGAGATTTGTTGGTTTAGTGAAAAAAAAGAGCAAGTTTTGTGATATAACAAGTGACCAATTGGTATTAAAAGAAAATTTTCTCATAAACGTAATAACATCTGTGTCATTAACTTGAAAATTATCTTGTTATAAAATCAAAAGCATCTTTTTAAAGCCAGAGAATAGTTTCTCGTGACGACATCTGACCCGAGAGACATCTCAGTCTAACTGGAGTTCAGTGCTGGAAAGTAACTAAGTAAATTTACTCAAGTACCGTTCTACATTAGAGTTTGACCATCTTGTACTTTTATTATTTCCTTTCTCAACATCCCAACTAGACAATGTGGTTTGTCATGTGTTGGATGTTGAAGTTGTTAAAAGTTAAATCAGACGTTTTCAACCATGTGTTGTATTTTATTTTTTAATTAATTTATTTTTAGTAAATTATCTTTAAAATGTAAAATCTTAACACAAAAAGTAACTAGTAACTGAAGCTGACTGATGAGTGTGGTGGAGGAAACACTACAATATCACTCTTTCAGTAATGTACCAGGGGTGTGGTTGGTGCACTGTGACATCACTGGTGGGCGTGGCTACAGGTACAATGGAAAGAAGTTTCCACCACTAGAGGGCAGTTAATCAGGGATTGTCCTCTTGAATTTATCTTGAATTGGTTTTGTTTTATGTTAAAACACATGTTTGTATTTCCGTCCTTATGAGGACACTCACTCAGTGTCCTTTATGAGTGTCAAAATGTCTAATGTCTAATGTATAACCACACAGATACGTGCAGTTGGGTCCATAATTATTTGGACAGTGTCACAGTTTTCATAATTCAGCCTCTGTACATGACCACAGTGCATCTGAAACAAACAAATCAAGATGTGAATAAAGTGTATCATATTGACCGTTCAAAAATTACAGCAATTTTATACATAGCTCCTCGTTTTCAGAGGCTCAGAAGTAATTGGACAATTTACTGATCTGTTTCCTGTCCAGTTGTGTCCTGATCTCTTGCTATTCTAGGAAAAATGAAGCAGATCAAAGGTCTGGAGCTGAACTACCTGTTCCTAAAAGGTGACAATGCAAATGAAGGAGGCATCATTAGGGTGATAAAGACAAAACTAACCCATCGGACAGATGCAGGAACTTTGGGACACATCAACAATCTGGTCCATTATTAAAAAGAAGGAATGAACTGGTGAGCTCAGCAAAACCCCAAACTCTTCACAACATCCAGTCAGGTCAAGAAAATTCTCCAGGAGGAAGTAAGATCATTGTCAGAGTCTACGATCAAGAAACTCCTTCATGGATGTAAATAGAGGATTTACGACAAGGTGAAAACCACTGGTCACACTCAAGGATAGAAAGAGCAGATTAGATTTAACCAGAAAACAACTAAAAAACCTGAACAGTTCTGGAACCAGATTCTCTGGATGAAACCAGGATGAACTGGTACCAGAACGATGGAAGAGAAGAGTCTGGAGAAGGAAGGAACGACTCCTGATCCAGAGCCACCACATCAAGTCAGACATGGCCTGTGTTTTGGCCTGGACAAGTTCGGCTGCCGATGGAACCGGGTCACTGGTGTTTACTGATGATGTGACTGATGGTAGAACCAGCATGATGAATCCTGAAGTGAACAGGTCTGAACTATCTGATCAGATTCAGCCAAATGCTGCAGAACTGAGAGGATGGAGCTTCACAGTACAGACGGATAATGATCCACAACAGACTGAGAAAGCAACACAAGAGCTTCTCAAGGCAAAGAACTGGAATATTCTTCAATGGACAAGTCTGTCACCTGAACTGAACAAAACTGATTAGACTTTTCACTTCTTGAAGACAAAACTGAGGGTAGAAAAACCCACAGACCAGCATCAACTGAAGGCAGCTGCAGTAAATGTCTGGAAAAGCATCTCAAGGAAGAAGCTCAGCATCTAGTGTTGTCCGTGGTTCCAGACTTCAGTATTACAAATTATATTTTTAATTATGGTTGTATGTCCAATTACTTCTGAGCCTCTGAAAATGAGGAGCTATGTATAAAATTGCTGTAATTCATAAACAGTTAACGTGTTATTTTTGTTAAACCCTTTGAATTAAAGCTGAGAGTCGACACTTCAGTCACATCTCGATTCGTTTGTTTCAGATCCACAGTGGTTGTGACACCGTCCAAATACTTATGGACCCAACTGTTCAGACACACAAAGATCTATTTCTGGGGTGTGTGTGTGTGTGTGTGTGTTTAGAGGATCAAGGTCAAAAGCCTCATTATTTTCATTCTGCTCCATTAATAAAACTCTGTGTGTGTGTGTCTGTGTGCACAGAATGACTCAGATAGATCACACGTGAACACCCCCCCACACACGCACACACAGGGGTCTGATCCTGCTTCAGATTTTAAGTCTCGTTGGATTTAGAGCCTGTGTCCACATGCAGCTGTTTTTTCGGTGGTGTCTTATTTTCAGTCCAGCGTTGATGGCACCCGACATCCTTGCCACCAAAACACGGCGTCTTCGTCCTCTTCAGCATCTTTAGGTTAAAACTAGTTCAACTTTTGGAACAACAGTGTCACCACTTTCTTTCACCGGCCTATCAAAGTCAAGAGGGGGCGGAGGTTGCTGACATCAACACTGTCAACAGGCTCAGAGGAGGAAACGATCCTGTCCGTCATTTTAGCCTTAACCTTCCTAAACTTTAGAGACGCCATGTTAACAGTGACGGAATGTGGAAGTGCTAGAGGAGGTTTTCTGTTGCCTAGCAACAACAAACTCAGAAGCCATCTTGGCGACCCCCCCCCCCCCCCAGGGTTATCTCAGGCTAATGAGACCAGGTCTCTCTTTAAATTACTGGTTTAGAGCCAACTGTTTTCAATGTTCACCACAACATAAAAACTGAATTTAAAAGTTCAACAGTCACATCTGATTTTTAAAACAAATCAGTAAAAAAATTGGTAAATTTTTCCCCAAAATTAAGTTTCAAACTGGCTTTACTTATACCACACATGCACACGGTCTCGCTAACTTCGGTGCGGTAACACGATTGGTTCGACATGTTTCCTGTCTGGCTGCTAGAAAGCAGACGATTGACCTTTGGGGGAAGGAGGCGTGACATGTGTCATACAACCATCATACGATGAGGGATTACTATGACAATACTATGACACTGGTTTCAGCTCTAGTTGCATTAAGTGTTAAGTGGTTTCATTTATTTCAAAGCATCTAATTTCATAAAGTCGTCACGTTTTGTTTGTCAGATAAACTTAGAAATAGAAAGTAAAGAGGGACAAGTAATTTAAACTTTCATTAAATGAAAGTATTTAGTTACTTTCCACCACTATATGATAAATAAGGGGACCTGAAGTTGAAGTAACTAAAACTGTTAGAAGTACTCAGTTACTTTCCTACCTTGGTTCTGTAGTTTCTGCAGCAGTCCTGCAGCTCTGATCAGGTCTGGTCCTCGTTCCACTCCACCTCTGGGCTGCAGAGCAACAAACACATGCACACACATATCACAAGAGCATGACCTGGACCTGGTTCTAAGCTGGACCCCGGAACCAGGTCTGAACCAGGTCTGAACCAGGTCTGAACCAGGTCTGAACCCTCAAAGCGCACTCTGAAGGTTTTACCATCGGACAAAATGTCCTCACGGTGTAGAAATGTCCCCGTAATGTAGATACGTGCTCAGTCCCAAGGTGTGAAAGTCAAACGGGTCCTCGCAAAGATAGACACGCACGCACTCGTCCACGCCCTCACCTGACCCCTGGAGAAAGGTGCTCCTATGATCCCAGCTGACGTCTGATGGTGAAGATGACGATGATGAAGGGTCCGTGTACAAACGGTCACCGCGAGCTGACGCAGCGTCCTCGCGCTCCTCATGCTGACGACCCGCACAAACACACACACCGTCACCGACCGACTCACCGACCGAGGGACCGGAGCCTCCTTAAAACTGCTGTGTGACGTCAAAGGCCGTCCCTCGAGCGCCAGGGGGGGGGGGGGGGGGGGTAACGTGCGCGTGAGCTCGTTCCTGAGCTCTTGACCTGCTCAGGTGCAGAAGCTGAACCGAACCTCTGCACGTTTATTTATGTTTAAAATATAATATTTAACCTTCAATATTTACGTTTAAATGAAGGTTTGCCGTTAAAAACCGTGGAAACCGAGTCTGGTAAGTTTTAATGTGTTTTCTTTTTGGTTTTAGCTGATTATAGATTTTATAATTTATTCAGTTTATCCTGTTTAATCAGGATCATATTTTTTACTGACTGATTTTTTTTTCACCATGTAATTTTGTTGCGTGAACCTGCAAGTGCTGATCAAAAATACTGATATTTATTGATTCTCACTGGCAAACCTCGGATTATGTACATAATAACATGGCTCTGAGGGTGAGAATGTTTCATATCTTTATGATCAGAGAAATATGATTATTTTACTCTTAACTAAAGAAACTAAATCATTTGGTATTTCTCACTATTTTTGCTCAGAAAATGAGCCAAAGGATCAACTGACTAATTGATTAATTGAGCAGCTGTTTGAGCTCCAAAGTACCAGTGGGGTTCTCGGAGAGTAATGCAGCTGAAGCTGGGGTCGATAGGGGGCCCCAACCACACATTTGGCCCCAGGACCCATGTGGTGGTGGTGACCTGCCTATAGCACAAGGAGCAGCCCAGCGTCATTGGCTGCTGGACGGTAGGAGGGGAGGTCAAAGTTCACCAAACGAACAAAAATCATCAAGTTCGGTTCAAAACGACAACCCCCCCCCCCGAGGTCAGTTTCCAAACATTTGAAAACAGGCTAACTGAAATAGCAGGGTCACAGCCTGGATTTTGTTTACTCGTTGTCAGCTGATCAGAGCTGATGAGTTTGATGAGTCCTGTTTTTTATTTTTTTTCATGTTCACTTTATTATTGTCATCTTTATTGTAAAGTACTTTGAGCCACATTTCCTGTACAAAATGTGCTATATAAACAGTTTATTCTTATTATCGTGATCATTATACAATACTATTCACCCGTGTAGCCGCAGGTATTATGTATGCAAAGGACTTAATTGCTCACTGGTCAAAAGGTTCAGCCCAACCTTCCCAAATAAAAAGAAGCAGACAGTTTTCTTTCGTGCAGCCTCAAATCATCAACATATGGAAACAGTGTTTTACCTCTGCACCCCCTCATACTCATTAAAGGGTGTGTGAATGCTTCACCAGTTTGAGCTTTGTGCTCATTGCAGTGGAGAACTCAGATCCCTGTGCATCTGAGACCATCTGCAGACAGAGAAACAGCAGAGAAACGTAAAGAAAGCATCAGATATTGACCAGATTTAATTTCAACCGATCACGTCTCGTCTTTACAGAACCAAAACAACCGAAACAAAACCAACTTAAACAAAAAGACAGTGGTGGAGTCTGTTTTTTTATTTCTTCTACACATCAGAGTAAAAAGTACAAATCTGACAAGAGATCAGTCTGGTTGTCGAGTCCGTGATGTTTAAAAAGGCGCCACGCTGTGTTTAGTATGTTATGGTGCGTAGGTGTGTGTTAGAAGTAGCTCTGCAGCGGTTCCCCCAGGATGTTCTCCATCTCCTGGATGACCTTCTGGACCTGATGCTCCACCTCCTCGCACTCGTCTGGAAAGAACACACACACACACACACACACACACACACACACACACACACACACATAAACGAACACACACACACACACACACACACACACACACACACACACACACACACACAGTCATTTACGCTTGCCGCAATCCATGTAGCCTGAGCTCCACCGTGTTCACCTGCTGTTGGCGCTCACAGAGCTCCAGGTTATTACTGCATCTACACCTGCACCATCAGGCTCAGACGTTCAGACTCAGTCTGAGACCCAAGTCTTTTTACTTGTACAGCTTCATCTTCCCTGTATTTCATTCCCCATCTGACTCCAGCGGTACTGAAGCTGAGCAGCCTAACACCGGAGCTTTACTTTGAAAAAACATCCATTTATCTAAAACTGAATGTGACCTGAACTTTAACCTGCTGTAGAATCATTAAAAGTTTTTAGTCATTCAATGGAAATTCACAATTCATCTTAGAAAAATAAACTGTGTTCGTGATTGTGTGTGAGCGTGCGAGTGAGAATGTGTGTGTCCTCACCCTCCATCAGTTCAGCCAGGAAGGGGATGGTCTCCGGCAGCAGCACCATGTAGTTTTCTTTCAGCTTTGACGCCAACTCAGCCAGCATCAACAGAGAGGAGAACACCACCCCGGAGAACCAGGAGAACGCCAACCAGGAGAACCAGGAGAACGCCAACCAGGGACACATTGAACCAAGAAAATGTCAACCAGGAGAACCAGGAGAACGCCAACCAGGGACACATTGAACCAAGAAAATGTCAACCAGGAGAACCAGGAGAACGCCAACCAGGGACACATTGAACCAAGAAAATGTCAACCAGGAGAACCAGGAGAACGCCAACCAGGGACACATTGAACCAAGAAAATGTCAACCAGGAGAACCAGGAGAACGCCAACCAGGGACACATTGAACCAAGAAAATGTCAACCAGGAGAACCAGGAGAACGCCAACCAGGAGAACCAGGAGAACGCCAACCAGGAGAACCAGGAGAACGCCAACCAGGAGAACCAGGAGAACGCCAACCAGGAGAACCAGGAGAACGCCAACCAGGAGAACCAGGAGAACGCCAACCAGGAGAACCAGGAGAACGCCAACCAGGAGAACCAGGAGAACGCCAACCAGGAGAACCAGGAGAACGCCAACCAGGGACACATTGAACCAAGAAAATGTCAACCAGGAGAACCAGGAGAACGCCAACCAGGAGAACCAGGAGAACGCCAACCAGGGACACATTGAACCAAGAAAATGTCAACCAGGAGAACCAGGAGAACGCCAACCAGGGACACATTGAACCAAGAAAATGTCAACCAGGAGAACCAGGAGAACGCCAACCAGGAGAACCAGGAGAACGCCAACCAGGAGAACCAGGAGAACGCCAACCAGGAGAACCAGGAGAACGCCAACCAGGAGAACCAGGAGAACGCCAACCAGGAGAACCAGGAGAACGCCAACCAGGAGAACCAGGAGAACGCCAACCAGGAGAACCAGGAGAACGCCAACCAGGAGAACCAGGAGAACGCCAACCAGGGACACATTGAACCAAGAAAATGTCAACCAGGAGAACCAGGAGAACGCCAACCAGGAGAACCAGGAGAACGCCAACCAGGAGAACCAGGAGAACGCCAACCAGGAGAACCAGGAGAACGCCAACCAGGGACACATTGAACCAAGAAAATGTCAACCAGGAGAACCAGGAGAACGCCAACCAGGGACACATTGAACCAAGAAAATGTCAACCAGGAGAACCAGGAGAACGCCAACCAGGGACACATTGAACCAAGAAAATGTCAACCAGGAGAACCAGGAGAACGCCAACCAGGAGAACCAGGAGAACGCCAACCAGGAGAACCAGGAGAACGCCAACCAGGAGAACCAGGAGAACGCCAACCAGGAGAACCAGGAGAACGCCAACCAGGGACACATTGAACCAAGAAAATGTCAACCAGGAGAACCAGGAGAACGCCAACCAGGAGAACCAGGAGAACGCCAACCAGGAGAACCAGGAGAACGCCAACCAGGAGAACCAGGAGAACGCCAACCAGGAGAACCAGGAGAACGCCAACCAGGAGAACCAGGAGAACGCCAACCAGGAGAACCAGGAGAACGCCAACCAGGAGAACCAGGAGAACGCCAACCAGGGACACATTGAACCAAGAAAATGTCAACCAGGAGAACCAGGAGAACGCCAACCAGGAGAACCAGGAGAACGCCAACCAGGAGAACCAGGAGAACGCCAACCAGGAGAACCAGGAGAACGCCAACCAGGAGAACCAGGAGAACGCCAACCAGGAGAACCAGGAGAACGCCAACCAGGAGAACCAGGAGAACGCCAACCAGGAGAACCAGGAGAACGCCAACCAGGAGAACCAGGAGAACGCCAACCAGGAGAACCAGGAGAACGCCAACCAGGAGAACCAGGAGAACGCCAACCAGGAGAACCAGGAGAACGCCAACCAGGAGAACCAGGAGAACGCCAACCAGGGACACATTGAACCAAGAAAATGTCAACCAGGAGAACCAGGAGAACGCCAACCAGGAGAACCAGGAGAACGCCAACCAGGAGAACCAGGAGAACGCCAACCAGGAGAACCAGGAGAACGCCAACCAGGGACACATTGAACCAAGAAAATGTCAACCAGGAGAACCAGGAGAACGCCAACCAGGAGAACCAAGAAAATGTCAACCAGGAGAACCAGGAGAACGCCAACCAGGAGAACCAGGAGAACGCCAACCAGGAGAACCAGGAGAACGCCAACCAGGAGAACCAGGAGAACGCCAACCAGGAGAACCAGGAGAACGCCAACCAGGAGAACCAGGAGAACGCCAACCAGGAGAACCAGGAGAACGCCAACCAGGAGAACCAGGAGAACGCCAACCAGGGACACATTGAACCAAGAAAATGTCAACCAGGAGAACCAGGAGAACGCCAACCAGGGACACATTGAACCAAGAAAATGTCAACCAGGAGAACCAGGAGAACGCCAACCAGGAGAACCAGGAGAACGCCAACCAGGAGAACCAGGAGAACGCCAACCAGGAGAACCAGGAGAACGCCAACCAGGAGAACCAGGAGAACGCCAACCAGGAGAACCAGGAGAACGCCAACCAGGAGAACCAGGAGAACGCCAACCAGGAGAACCAGGAGAACGCCAACCAGGGACACATTGAACCAAGAAAATGTCAACCAGGAGAACCAGGAGAACGCCAACCAGGGACACATTGAACCAAGAAAATGTCAACCAGGAGAACCAGGAGAACGCCAACCAGGAGAACCAGGAGAACGCCAACCAGGAGAACCAGGAGAACGCCAACCAGGAGAACCAGGAGAACGCCAACCAGGAGAACCAGGAGAACGCCAACCAGGAGAACCAGGAGAACGCCAACCAGGAGAACCAGGAGAACGCCAACCAGGAGAACCAGGAGAACGCCAACCAGGGACACATTGAACCAAGAAAATGTCAACCAGGAGAACCAGGAGAACGCCAACCAGGGACACATTGAACCAAGAAAATGTCAACCAGGAGAACCAGGAGAACGCCAACCAGGGACACATTGAACCAAGAAAATGTCAACCAGGAGAACCAGGAGAACGCCAACCAGGAGAACCAGGAGAACGCCAACCAGGAGAACCAGGAGAACGCCAACCAGGAGAACCAGGAGAACGCCAACCAGGAGAACCAGGAGAACGCCAACCAGGAGAACCAGGAGAACGCCAACCAGGAGAACCAGGAGAACGCCAACCAGGGACACATTGAACCAAGAAAATGTCAACCAGGAGAACCAGGAGAACGCCAACCAGGAGAACAGCGAGAACGTCAACCAGGAGAACCAGGAGAACGTCAACCAGGGACACATTGAACCAAGAAAATGTCAACCAGGAGAACCAAGAAAACGTCAACCAGGAGGACATCAACCTGGTCCCTCAGATCAGGGCCAAACCAGCCGAACACCTGGGGAACAGTTTATAAAGCACGACATGACAAGAAAAACATGCCAGGTGATGTTACCTTGAAGAAGAGCGGCCTGAACGTGACCTCAGACAGTTTCATCACCAAGGCAATCAGACAGTCGATCACACGGCCCTCAATCTCCGCCGTTGCCTCCAGATTCCCCTGAGGACGAGAGAGGTTCCCGGGTCAGTCTGCGGCAGCTCGACCCAACATGTGGCCGACACTTGTTCCTGTGCGGCCCACTTGTGCTCAGACCCTTCATCCCTCCCACAACGGCTGTGAGCACCACGCTGTCTTTAAATGTGACGTGTGTGATTGACAGCTGCCGCAGATGCTGGATGATTATCAATCAACCTACCGAACAGGTAGATGAATCAAACGCACCTGGCAGTGTTCGGCGCGGAAGTCAAGGGCGGTGAGGAAGAAGGTGGTGAGCTCTGACTGGTGGAAGCTGAGCTGATCCTTGTCCATGTGAGCGATGTGTTCCTTCAGGATGCTCATTAGTGCCCCCAGGTGAGCCTGCAGTGAAGAACCCCATCAAAATCAACCCAGTCAGGTAAGTCCATACCTGTCTTCCTGCTGCTGAAGGGTTTAGAACTGACCCTTGTCATCACGGCAACAAAATAATCAACATTGATCCACATTAGTGAACAGAAAAAAACCTTCCTGATGGAACAGCAGCTATTTTTTATTTGGTTATGAAATTACGGAGTCGTTTCCCTCTCAGCTGGTCTGAAGGTTCTGGTTCTGCTTCCTCCATGTTCTCCAACTTTTTACCGAGAACAGAAACTCTCCTGGATGATTTGACCATCTCACTGGTTCATGTTCTGACACCAGTTTAAACTATTTAGACATTATTTCTGAGAAATCTGGGTTTTCTCAACACTACACTACCACATTGCCATGGTTACTGAATTCATCCAAAATTTACCAAGAATCCAAAACTTATTAATTTTAGCTAAAGATTTTAAACTCAGTTTTCAGTTTGATCATTAGCTGCAGCAAAAAACAACTTTTAGTGCTCATAACAGAATCTGATTGGACATCTCCCGCTGAAATGCATCCTGGGAGTCGTAGTGGACTTCTGTCGATGTGTTTGTTAGAGTTTTTACTTTTTAGAAAAAGAAGCAAATATTTTCTAGCACAGTTGCTCATAATTTGGTCCGACTCGTTCAAACTGAGCCGGACCCCGATTCCGGCTCACCTTCTTATCCACGACCATGCTGCCGTAGCACTGGCCGAGGGCGGGCAGTAGGACCCTGGGGGGCAGCTTGGTGGCCAGGGTGCTCCTGAGGGAGGTGAGACGCACAGTGAGCTGGGTGGCGGTGGCGGAGGAGGATGAAGAGGAGGTCTCTACCAGCCGAGTCAGCCGACACACCTGCAGGAACAGGAAGCATTAACCTGATGCTGTCGAGCGGCTGAACACATCCGAGACCGGAGGTCTGACCCGGACCCGGGACCCAGTGCAGACTGGGACCGCCGGGGTCTGGAGTTAGTGCTACAGATCTCTGGTCTGTGCATGGCCAGGTCCAAAACCTGAACGGATCAGAACTGTGAAAATGGACGGTGCTGGTCATCACCTGTGAGGTGGTGTCCCGCAGGTAGGGGCTGATGAAGTGAGGCAGCGTCTCAGTGACTCTCTGGAGGGCGGTGACAGCGCTCAGCAGGTAAATCTCATTGGTCAGCAGCTCCTTCCTGTCAGTGAGCGCGTGCAGCACCGCCGGCATCAACCTGCAGGACGACAGACACGGAATCTGAGACAAGGCGAGTGGGTCCCCAGTTAACCTGTGAAACACCTGGGGGACATTTCATAATAGGACATTTCCGGCACTCCTGCCCCCCTGCCCAAATCTTCCCCAAGTCTCGTAGTCTGGTTCCTTCTGATGTGCCCTCCGACTCTAACCGGGACCGAGGAGGTTCAGGTGTCCACAGGCTCGGTTATAACCTTGTTCATGAAGATAGATTTAACTGAAAAGCACAGGTGTTCTCACCTCTCTAGTTTTACTAGAGAGCCTCTCGTCATTTAGTCCTAGTTTCCACTTTATGTCCGTCCCCCGTCCCCCAACCACCCGTCCTCCGTCCCCCCGTCCACACCTGGGCAGCTGTGGGATGGCGAGGGCCTTGAGCATGCCGACCACCTCGGCGACGCAGAGCAGGGCGCTGCCCGTCACGTTCTTCTCCTCATCGGCCGACGCCACGATATCCACCGTTTGCAGCAGCACGGGGAGGAACACCTCCTTGTGGTCGGCGCCAAAACTGCGGCAGAGCAGTTTGAGGCTGTAGAGCGCCGTCTGGCGGTTGACAGCCTGCTCCACCTCCTCCTCTGCCTCCTTCCCATGACCTTTACCCACGATGCTCAGCAGGTCTGTGGTCATCTGGAGAAGCACGCTGACCTGGAACCAGCAATAAACTCAGGTACTGACAGGCTGTCGTGAATCCAATCAGTTAACTAATATGTAAAATGAAACCAAACCGATAAAAGTAATTATGATATTTGATAGTAAAAAAAAAAAAAATATTGAAATGATAAATGTTATGACATTAACATTTACATAAAAATCTGCTTTTATCTAGATTATACAACATAAAGTTATTATTAGCAAATGTAATTAATAGATATAATTATAATGCAATAATAAATAAATGAATAAAATTAATATCTAAGTAATGTCATTATCAATACGTTGTGACATTCTTTTATTGAGGCTGGATTTTGTGATCTTTATTGAGGGCGTTACACTGTTTAAACTTTACATAAAGCCAGAACCAGTCAAACCAGATACTGGTTTTAATGTGGCTGACTTTGTGCATGTGAGTGTGTGTATGTCTGTGTTTGTTACCTGTTGCTCGTCCCACAGTGTCCTGTGCTGCAGTTTGTTGTTCAGCAGCTCCATGGCTTTTCTCCTGACTGACGCCAGCCGATTTCCCATCAGCCCCCTCATTACCGTGATGAAGGTATCCGAGGGCAACAGGGCGTTCACCTGGCAACAGGTGACAAAGGTTCGAGTGAGCGGGAGAAGTAACAGTTACCGTCACTGGAAAAACAAGGAGCGTAACACTGTATAATTTGAGTTGGGCCATCGAACCTTGTCCAGGACATCGTAGGCTTTGTTGAGCAGAACCCTCCAGAACTTGGCGGTGGGTTTGTCGGCATTCTCCTCCACACATCGGGCAACGCTGTGGATGTAACGCAGGGTCTCCTCCAGCAGCCTGAAACCCACATCAGCTGTTCAGCTGCTCCTTCACGTAACTGTAGGGTATTATTCTTTATTTCGGCACAACCCAACTCACCTCTGCTGCAGCTGCTGAAGGGATTCATCCACATCATCGCCGTCTGCGACCTGGAAAAACATCAGATAAACGTTTCCTACCTGAACACGCAGCGGCTCAGGTCACTAACACCTGATGTTGTTGTTGTTGTTACAGCAGATCACAGAGGAAACTTGAAGGACGCTGCTCTTTATTTTATCGTATTTTTAAGTAAAACATTTATTATCTCAACAACCTGCAAACGAGACTTGTGTTCAAAAATGGGAAAGAATTAGCATATTAATAATCTCACAATCAATATCTGACTTAGTTGATGATAAAAGTCAATTCTAACAAGGTCAAAAGAACTTTTAACCCCCCAACGCCGCCCACCTTCCCGATGAAACTGGCTGAGCTGAGCAGCTGAGCCATGAAGGAAACAGACAGGAACTTGAAGTGTCTCAGCTCTTTGCTACTGTGAGTTTCCACGCTGAAAATCAGCTCCTCCACCTTCTCCTCCTCCTGCTCCTCCTTCTTCCTGGCTCCTCGTCGGCCAACGGAGCGTTTGACTGGGCCTGCAGGGGGTGGATACACCAGGGATCAAACCTCACACTTCACACTGACTCTGTCTGCTGCTTCTGTGAATGTTTGGTTGTTTCACTCCAGGATGAGCTGAAATGTCTCGTTCACTTATTAAGTTGAAAAATAAAAATTTATTAGAAACTATTTTAATAAATCGAGTGACAGTTCCCTGTCTCGTGTTTAATGGTGCAAATGTTTAGTTGATCATAACAAAACTGTGAATGGAAAATTAAAATCTGAAACTTAAAAAAAAAAAAAAAGGAGAATCAGAGTAACTATAACAACATGTTTTTTACTTTCTTTCCATGAAATAATCTTATTTAAAAATCTTATTTAAATTTTCTAAATTTAGAAAAAAAATCATTTTAAAGAAATTTCAAATATTAATAAAGAAAAAACACGTTTGAACTGAAAAACTTCTCATATAATTATTTATAGTTTGATTAGATTTTTTTTTCCAGGGTTTTTCAGATTCACATTATAACTTTGGCAACATTTTGTTCTGCAAGACTATTTGAACTAAACATCTGTCCAACTTCTGGTTGGGAAAAATGTTAACGACATCATAACAAACGTCTTTCACAATTTTCTAAAACCATATAAATAAAGTAAATTACTTGAGAAAATAATCAGGAGGATAATCATTGAAAAACTGTTACAGATGAACAGATTCATAATTCTGTTCCCAGACACTGAGACAGATGTTCCAGCTTTGGCTGTATCTCACCATCATCTTTGTCGTCCGGCAGCTGCTGCAGGAAGTTGAGGATGCTGATGAGGGAGTGGAACTGGTCTCCGACCTCGAACTGACAACACAGAGAGATCCAGAAGTCTACATCCCGGTCTAGAGCCGCATCCTATACATACACACACACACACACACACACACACACACACACACACACACACACACACACACACACACACACACACACACACACACACACACAGAGTTTAAGTTTCTGTATCATGTGTAATTGCTGCTCTGGGTAGAATCTGAACAGTTTATTTGTTTCTGTTGATTTAACAGAGACGAAGCAGATTAATGAACCAGTTGAAGTTCAACTCTTAAAGATTAAAACCACAAAGTTACTGAAGTTACAGGTGTGTGACGGTGGCGGACAACAGGTGTCTCACCTTCTCGCTGGCAGAGCTGCCTAGCGTCTGCGTGGCATGGAGCTTGAACAGGAGGAGCATTAGGACCCAAAGGAAGTTGGTGGGGCCCAGCGTATTCATCAGCTGGGTGAGGACGGGCAGCCGCCGGTGGTCGGGCACGTGGGGCAGCGCATCGGCGAACACATGCACAATCTTTGTCACCACAGCGTGCACATGAGGCGAAGACTGACCGTCAGCGAGCTGGTGGGCCTGGGGGTGATCCATTGTTAAAATAAAGATAAAGAAGAAACAAAGAACGCCACTGTGACGTCGGCTGTTCACAGAGTCACAGGCAAAGTTCTCAAAATAACTCATTAGACCAAAGTTTTAATCAATTCTGTCATAAAGTGTCTCTTTTTATTTCTGTTTCTTTGGCACAAAGTCCTGACCATTGTTTGTCAGATTTTTATATTTGCCTCCTGCAGGCGACAGCGGCTGAAACCTGAATGTTCTCCAAGCGCCACTCACCTGGACCAGCGCAGGTATGACCATCTGAACAGTCTTGTCGATGACCCTGAAGCTGTAGGCGTCGTCCAGGCGCATGATGTTGGCCCCCATGAAGGTGAAGATGGGCATGATGTTGTGCAGGACTTTTTCCTGGGGGGGGGGGGGGGGGGGGGGACAGGTCAGATTTCACTATAATAAGAGTCATGGAAACTGCTCAGATACAAAAAGTGAGATCTTTGAGTTCATTTTTAATTTATCAACTTACAGGCTCTTTTGTGAACCTGCGTCAAGTTACTGTAACATCATCCTACAAGTCTCTTCTCTGAGATTCAGTTTGGGTTAAAAGGTGAAAGTAAACATTTCTTCAGAACCAGAACTCGTTTGTTCCTCCTTGTGTCTAGTCACAGACAGGAAGTGAACTCACAGGGAAGATGGTGGCGACAGCGCCCAGCAGCAGCAGCGCATGGTGGTGGGTCTGGGGCATGTCGGATGCCCGGATGCACTGTACCACCAGCTCCACGCTGAACTTGTCTTCGTCCAGGATGTCTGCACAGAGAAAGTTCCGGATGAAACATTGTAAAGCCGTGCGAGACGACTGGAAACAAAAGCTGCGACCGCACCCATGTTCATGGTGCCGACGCTGACCTACCCGGCCCCACGGGGCCCCCGTCCGGGGCCAGTCTATGGCAGACGTTGAGCAGACAGCTGAGCAGCAGCTGCTTGGTGTACTCCAGGTTGTTCTGGTCTGGTGAACACTGCTCCAGACTCCTGAGAACAGACGACAAACACACATTGGCTCGGACATGACCTTCTCCTCCCCGGGAACAAAAATAAATAAATAAATAAATAAATAAATAAATAAAAATCTCCACCAATATCTGGCCGTACCTGGAGAGTAGAGAGAACAGAACCGGCACCAACATCTGGGCTCTCCTCAGCTTCTTCTTGTGCTGCAGCAGCTCTAGGATCAGAGTGACTCTCTGCCACGGCACAGAGCCCCCCCCCTCTGGACCAGCCTCACCGCCCTCCTGAGGTTTCCTAAGCGGGTAAAGAAACAACAATTATTTTCTCTGAGCTGGAACATCAATGGATGCCGTGAACCGGTTTAAACGACCTTCACCTCTGCGTCATCTTGCTCCGGCGCGTCTGCTGCACCGTTACGTTGACCTTGGGTTTCTCCGGTGGAGCCAGCTCATTGGCCACCAGCTGACTGTCAACCGCGATCTGCCAGGAAGAGGAAGGAAAGGTGAGAGGTCATCGCTGAGGCTTGGACCGGGAGCCAAGATGAAACCTGAACCCGCATGGTGGGCCAAACCTACAGTTCTAACTTCATTATTTTTCAACTATTTACCAGAATATTACAGCAATTAATTTGTCTATAAAATGTCAAAGCTGATGTAATATCTTAGCTTTTATAATGGACATAAGCATCAATTTTTCACATTTCAGATTCAAATATTCATCTGACTGCTGCAGCTGTAGTTGGATTTCTAGTGTTGACATCGCATATCCACGTCTGCTCGCCGTCCTCACCCCCTTGAAGACGCTACCGACGGTGTTGGCCACCAGCGGACTCCTGCTCTCCACCAGCAGGTCGAACATCACCGACAGGAGCTTCTGCTGCACCTTCTCGTCTCCGAGGGCCGAGAAAAAAGGCTTCGTAATCTGCAGAGGGGACGGAGGATGAGGAGAAGCGTCAGAGAATCCGGGTCTGGAAACGGATCCACCGAGAACTGATCAACAGACAACCTTAGTGTTCTTGAACACACATTTCATTAGCTAATCTGTCACATCACATTAGAGTCTACAGAGACTAAGCTACCACACCTGGCTTATTCCAGGTTTAAACCTTGGTTTTTCATCTATTAATAATGACTTTGGAATAAGTTTTACCCCAGTTTTATCCCTGGTTTAATCCTGTCTTTAATCCTGGTTTAAACCTGGATTTAATCCTGGTTTTTAACCCCGGGTCCAGGTTGTCCCGACCTGTTCCAGAGCGATGATCTGGCAGCTGGGGATGTCCGGGTGGGGCTGGGTTGAGGTCCTCAGAGCTCTGACGAACAGGTCCAGACAGTTCTGGTCCTCGGCCAGCATGGCGGCCGACGCCTCGTTGTACTTCCCCAGGACGAGCTGCATCACCTGGGCCTCAGCCCTCAGCAGGGTGGGAGTGTCGGGGCCGCTCTGCTCCAAGAGCCGATCGAACACAGGAAGCAGGGCGGACAGGACGTACTGAGGGGCGGGGCAGGAGGAAGGGACAGGTGTTAGAGCAGATTTTTTTCTTTAAATCAGACATAGCTGCAGAGGTATACAGGTGCATTCCTGCCCCCACCTGTCCGTTGACCTGGCTCAGCGCCCTCAGCAGGTGGACGGCGCTGTAGGATGGACAGCGCGGCGTCTGGACACTCCGCAGCAGCTGCTGCAGCGACGCCTGCAGCTTCTTCTGCTGCGTCTTCGCTTTACTGGTCAGACTCTCCTCGTGGAGCAAACCCAGAGCCTGCGGAGTTCACAGGCACAAGGTGAGAACTCAGACTGGAGGGGGCATGGGGACCGCCGGGCCATGGGGGCCACGAAAATGTGTTCCTTTATTTCACCATATCACAACCTGCAGCCTTTTAACCAAACAAATAGAACTGACAGAATGAAGCATCTATGTTTACTGGGATCAGCTTTTCATGGAGAATGAGTTGAGTTAAATATCTTTAAAAACATGAAGCTTTTCTACATTTTTTTACTTTAAGTCTTTATATCCCACGAACAAGCAAGTGGCGACATATTAAGTCCCCATAGATCAGCTGATGAAAAACGAGTTCTGACCGAGCTCAGGTACGAGGGGTCGGCGACGATCTCGTCGGACGTTCTCAGAAGCTTCGCAGTGATTGGCTGAAAGGGGGAGGCGTTGGCTCCCGTCAGGCCCTGCAGAGTGCTGAGCGCCGCCCTCCGGACCTCCCGGACCGAAGAGGTGAGGCAGCACAGCAGGGACGGGACCACTGACACACACACACAGACACACAGACACACACGCAAACACACAAGCACACACAAACAAACAAACACATGGGTTAGTTAGTCTGTTAGTTACAGACTGATGGATTAATGCAGGTGGTTCCTGTATAAAGTCCCTACCTCCCTCTCATGATCACCTCAGAATAGGAAACCATTAAAACAAACATGTCAGGTGACACCATGACTCACCTGGCGATTCGGCGGCTGCCAGCTCCTCCAGCATGGCAGCGGTCTGGACACCCAGCAGAGCCTGGCCGGCGTATAGCGCCTGGGTCTGCAGGACAGCGCCGACCTTCACGTCCAGCTGGTCGCCATGGTTACTGCCATACCCCCACAGCATGCACAGGAACCTGAAGAGCATCGGCGGCTCGGGCAGGTGCACCTGGGGGAGACAGAGGTTTACGGTTTCAACGGTTTTCAAGCATTTTAGAACAAATAAAGACGCAGCCTCTTTTCTGAAAATGACTTTTTTTTTTCTTTTACATCTGAGTATTTTCATTCAACTTTGCTGTTTTTTGTTTCTTCCACTTGTTTTTTCCTCATGGATCATTTTCTGACTGACAGGTCAAAAGTCGACAGGACAACTTCTGCATTCATGGGCATCGGATGGATCAGAAAACTTTATTTACAACTTCGATCTTTCAACTATTTAAAACAAGAAGCAGCCGAAGCAGCTACGTTTTTTTTTAAAGTTACATTCACACATAAAGCATATTAAGACAGGAAGAATCACTGCTATTCTGAGGTAACAACGATGTTAAACTAAATGATTTAATCCAACTGAAATTTCCTTTTTCCATCTGTGTGCATACAGTGTGAAACGTGTACAATGTTGTTTATTTTCAGGGTAGAGGATAAAGTGATTTTTGGTTTCAGCTGCTTTAAGACTTAACCCTTCCATCACGATGACAATGTCAAAATTCCTTCTGTCTCTATTTTTAAACTCTCAGATAATATGAAATAAAGATTCATTTTTCCTCGACCCCAAAGTTCTGTCTTCGTACCTGGACCAGGAGCTTCATCAGCTCTCTGAAGCTGCCGGCCGTCGGCCCGTCACCGGCACCACCGACAAGGAGACTGAAGAAGCGGCAGATTAGCCCCAGGTAACAGCAGGTGTTTGTGTCCATCTTCTCTGGGTTCCACCACACCTCAACTGGCCGACAGAAACAAGTCTGGTCAGGTAAACCCGCAGGTAAACGGTGGTTTCTGGCGAGTCAGATTCACCGTCAGACCCCGTGGAGGAACGTTACCTTTAAAGGAGGCGTCGTGACACCGGAGCGAGGAGATGAAGTCCCGGAGCAGAGAGAGGAGGACGAAGCCGTACTCTCTGTCCAGCTGTTCGCCTGGCTGCTGTCCGCACCTGCTCAGGTACAGAGTCAGAGATTCGGCAAAGGAGGAGGGGGTGGACACGGGTCGCTCGGGCTTCTGTTAGAACCCAAAAGGTAAAAAAAAGAAAGTCAAACAAGACGAGAAGCTTTCGAAGATGACAACAGACAGAGAGACTTCCATCCATCCATCAGCTGATAATATATATATTTCTTAGCTCAAGAAATTAAAGCTTTCAATTCATTTCAAATTGATTTTAATTTGATTTGCACTGGGATGATAAAGAAGAAAATGTAGAAAAGCAAACACACATGAACTGATGAAAGGTTAATAAATAAATAAATAAAAAATAATTAAAAATAATAACAACTCGCTTTAGAATCTGCTGCACTAAAAAAACTAAACACTAAAAATCAATTTAAATTTTTAAGACAAACAAGTTAAAGTTACTAAAATTAGAAGGTCAAAACTCAGGAGTTTGGAGCCTCTGAAATATTTTAGTGTATCTGAACAACAGAAAATCTGCTCCAGTGTAATCTCTTTCATAACCACAGGTGCAACTAATGATAAATATTGACAATGATAACTATTGATTTTGCCTTTGTTTGGTCCATCCACCAGCCCAAAGAAATTCTGTTTACTACAATTATTTTTTTCTTGATTAATGACTTATATGATTGACCAGTTATCAAGACTGATTAATTTTATATTTTTGCTCTGTAATATAGTGTAGAGTTTATGGGGGCGGGCGGGGGGGGGGGGGTTGAGAAGACGCTGTAATTAAAACTAATGAACAGTGCTGATCTGAGGCGGCTGCAGTTGTTGATATCCATCCGACCTGCACGTCCTCGTCCCTGGTGACCTCCAGCAGGGGGGGCTCCAGCACCGTGTAGACCCTCTGGGCGGTGAGCAGGTGCTGGGTCTCGCTCAGCTCCCCCAGGCCGAGCAGCAGGGTCTGCGTCAGAACCAGGAAGGACGCCCGCTCTCTGAGGCTGGACCCCCGTTGCTGCTCCACCAACAAAACCAGCTTCTCCAACTGGACACACACACACACACACACACACACACACACAAACACACAAACACACACACAAACACACACACACACACACACAGACAGAGAGGTTGTGATCAGCTGGTCTCAGGTCACAGGTCAATTTTCAGCAACATTTTCAGACCCAAACCATCAGTGAAAGTCTCCTTTAACCCGAACTGGTTCAAGATCTAACCAGTGAGCAGCTGTTTAATTAAAATCACTGAGACCGTTTCAAAGATGTTTTTTTTCAAAGGAGTTTTACGTCTTCAGTAGGAATCAATGGGCTCTGAGCTGAGGAGGGAAGGTGTTGAGAGATGCACCATCACTGAACCTGAGATTTGATGAGAAGAAGAAACATAGAATCTAACCACTGTTACATTTTTGGTGGCGTTTCAGGACACATTTCAATGTAGCCGCAAGGGGACACAAGCCAGTGTCTTATTGTGCCGGTCCCAAGCCTGGATAAATACAGAGGGTTGTGTCAGGAAGGGCATCCGACGTAAAACTTTTGCCAAATCAAACATGCGAGTCAGATCTATTAATCCCATACCGGATCGGTCGAGGCCCGGGTTAACAACGACCGCCATCGGTGCTGTTCACCTACAGGGTGCCGGTGGAAATTGGACTACTGTTGGTAGAAGAAGGAGAGGAGGAAGGTGTGTTCGTAGGAAGAGAGAGAAGAGGAATTCCAAGAGGCTAGGACTGAGAGTAGGGACTTTGAATGGACTTTGTTGGAACCATGACAGGAAAGGGTAGAGAGTTAGTTGACATGATGCAGAGGAGGAAGGTAGACATACTGTGTGTCCAGGAGACCAGGTGGAAAGGTAGCAAGGCTAGAAGTTTGGGAGCAGGGTTCAAGTTGTTCTACCATGGTGTAGATAGGAAGAGAAACGGAGTAGGAGTTATCTTGAAGGAGGAGCTTGTTAGGAATGTCCTGGAGGTAAAAAGAGTGTCGGATAGAGTGATGAGTCTGAAGCTAGAAATCGAAGGTGCAATGTTCAATGTGGTTAGTGGGTATGCTCCACAGGTAGGCTGTGAGCTGGAGGAGAAGAAGAAATTCTGGTCGGACCTTGATGAAGCCATACAGAGCATCCCTAGAGATGAGAGAGTTGTCATTGGTGCAGACTTCAATGGACATGTTGGTGCAGGAAACAGAGGCGATGAGGAAGCGATGGGCAGATTCGGTATCCAGGAGAGGAACGCAGAAGGACAGATGGTGGTTGATTTTGCAAAAAGGATGGAAATGGCTGTAGTGAATACTTTCTTCCAGAAGAGGCAGGAGCACAGGGTGACGTATAAGAGTGGAGGTAGGAGCACACAGATAGACTACATCTTGTGTAGACGGTGTAATCTGAAGGAGATCAGTGACTGCAAAGTAGTGGTTGGTGAGAGTGTAGCCAGACAGCATAGAATGTTGGTGTGTAGGATGACCTTGGTGGTGAGGAAGACGAAGAGGACAAAGGCAGAGCAGAGGACTAAATGGTGGAAGCTAAAAAAGGAAGAGTGTTGCATGACTTTTAGGAAGGAGTTGAAGCAGGCTCTGGGAGGTCAGGAGGTGCTTCCAGATGACTGGAGAACTACAGCTAATGTTATCAGGAGACAGGAAGGAGAGTACTTGGTGTGTCATCTGGAAGGAAAGTAGATAAAGAGACTTGGTGGTGGAATGAGGAGGTGCAGGAGTGTATACAGAAAAGAGATTAGCTAAGAAGAAGTGGGACACTGAGAGGACTGAAGAGAGTAGACAGGAGTACAGGGAGATGCAGCGAAGGTGAAAGTAGAGGTGGCAAAGGCCAAACAAGGGGCTTATGATGACTTGTATGTTAGGTTGGACAGTAAGGAGGGAGAGACTGATCTATACAGATTGGCAAGGCAGAGAGACAGAGATGGGAAGGACGTGCAGCAGGTTAGGGTGATTAAGGATAGAGATGGAAATGTATTGACAGGTGCCAGCAGTGTGATGGGAAGATGGAAAGAGTACTTTGAAGAGTTGATGAATGAGGAAAATGAGAGAGAACGAAGAGTAGAAGATGTGGCTGTTGTGGATCAGGAAATAGCAAAGATTAGTAAAGATGAAGTGAGGAAGGCACTGAAGAGGATGAAGAGTGGAAAGGCACTTGGTCCTGATGATATACCTGTGGAGGTATGGAAGTGTCTAGGAGAGGCAGTAGAGTTTCTGACTGGGTTGTTTAACAGGATCTTAGATAGTGAGAAGATGCCTGAGGAATGGAGGAGAAGTGTGCTGGTGCCCATTTTTAAGAACAAGGGAGATGTGCAGAACTGTGGCAACTACAGAGGAATAAAGCTGATGAGCCATACAATGAAGCTATGGGAAAGAGTAGTTGAAGCTAGACTAAGGGCAAAAGTGTGAGCATTTGTGAGCAGCAGTATGGCTTCATGCCAAAAAGAGTACCACAGATGCAGTATTTGCTTTGAGGATGTTGATAGAGAAGTACAGGGAAGGTCAGAGGGAGCTGCATTGTGTCTTTGTAGATTTGGAGAAAGCGTATGACAGGGTGCCCAGAGAGGAACTGTGGTACTGTATGAGGAAGTCTGGAGTGACAGAGAAGTATGTTAGAGTGGTGCAGGACATGTATGTGGACTGTAAGACAGTGGTTAGGTGTGCTGTAGGTGTGACAGAGGAGTTCAAGGTAGAGGTGGGACTGCATCAGGGATCAGCTCTAAGCCCCTTCTTGTTTGCTATGGTGATGGACAGACTGACAGACGAGGTTAGACAGGAATCTCCATGGACTATGATGTTTGCAGATGACATTGTGATATGTAGTGAGAGCAGGGAACAGGTGGAGGAGAAGCTTGAGAGGTGGAGATTTGCCCTGGAAAGGAGAGGAATGAAGGTTAGCCGCAGTAAGACAGAGTACATGTGTGCGAGAGGGACCCAAGTGGAAGAGTGAGGTTAGAGGGAGAAGAGATAAAGAAGGTGGAGGCTATTAAGTACTTAGGGTCAACAGTCCAGGGCAATGGAGAGTGTGGAAAAGAGGTGAAGAAAGCGTGTGCAGGCAGGCTGGAACGGGTGGAGAAAAGTGTCAGGTGTGATGTGTGATAGAAGAGTTTCAGCTAAAATGAAAGGAAAGGTGTACAAAACTGTGGTGAGACCAGCGATGCTGTTTGGTCTAGAGACAGTGCCACTGAGGAAAAGACAGGAGGCAGAGCTGGAGGTAGCAGAGATGAAGATGTTGAGGTTCTCTCTGGGAGTGACCAGGATGGATAGGATCAGGAATGAGTACATCAGAGGGACAGCACATGTTAGAGGTTTAGGAGATAAAGTCAGAGAGGCCAGACTGAGATGGTTTGGACATGTCCTGAGAAGAGATAGTGATTATATTGGTAGAAGGATACTGAGTTTTGAACTGCCAGGCAGGAGGCCTAGAGGAAGACCAAAGAGGAGGTTTATGGATGTAGTGAAAGTGGACATGAAGGTAGTTGGTGTGAGAGAAGAGGACGCAGAAGACAGGGTTAGATGGAGGACACTGATTCGCTGTGGCGACCCCTAAAGGGAAAAGCCGAAAGAAGAAGAAGTTTCAGGACACATTTCACACCTTGGAGGATAAAAACATCCCCCAACTCTCTCTGACCTGAACATGTTAGAAACTGATCCCAGGACAGATTTTTTTCAGCACACTTCATCTGCCATGAGCCTGAAATGAAAACTCACGGCGTCTCGTTTGGAGAAGTGCTCCATGTTTGCCAGGTTCTTGGTCAGTGTGGAGACGAGCCGCTGGTTGGCCAGACCCAGGAAGCTGGAATCCGAGCGTCTCTTCATCACGTCCTCCAGCTCTGTGTGGACACAACAAACAAACGTCATTAAGTCGCTGTCTTTTGTCACTACTGCTGCTGCCTCACATTAAACCTTCTATTGTGGCTTTTTTTGTGAAGCAGCCACAGGAAACGTTTGCGCCGTTACCTTGAGCCCAGTTGAGGGTGAGAGGGTGCTGGGCGAGGACGGCCGACCGGGCAACGCAGGTGGCGAGCCCGAGCTGGGCCGAGTCTGGCCCAGCGTCGGTGATCACCAGGAAGAACAGCAGCCTCCAGCCAATTCTCTGCACCCGCTCGACGTCCCCCTTTCCCAGCCGTGGGTCAGAGAGTAAACGCACCACCTCCATCAGCACCGGCAACCTGAAGGAAACAACACAGAACTCGAATTTACTGTAGACACTTGAAGTACTCACATTTTTACTTCCTGGGAATTCTTCACCCTTTTCCTGGGATAAAAGATTTTAAACATAAAACTGCAGAAATTATATTTAGGGTAATTTTCTTAGCGACGATGGTATAAGTGTGTGCGTGCGTGTGCCCTTCACTGACCAGTGATCAGCCACCGACAGATCCACTCTGTGCAGCAGTGACAGTAAACATGACACTGTGTCCTCAGGGTCCAGAACCTCAAACAACACCTAAAAAAAAAAAACAACAAGAGAACACACTTCACTCAGTTCTGGTTTTTAAACATCAGCTGATTTTAAACATCTGCCTCCAGAGCTCCAGCCGTCGCCTCCTCCATCTCACTGACCTCCAGGACTTTGAGAGCGGCGGCCACGACCTCCGGCACATCGTCTTTCAGACGATCCGTGACGGCGTCTTTCATGAAGGTTTCGTTTAAACTCTGCTGCTGCTTTGAAGACACATGACCATGAATTGCAGTCAAAACCTCTGAAAAAAGCTGGTAAGTGATCTTTGAATTACAATTGTTGTTGTGTTATTGGATCTTGAAGCTTTTCTCACTTTTATTATTATTATTATTACTATTGATGGAGACGGTGAATAACACTGCGAGCTACAAACTGAGCCCTGTTTAATTTTGCCTGGGTCCGTTCACATTCAGTCAAACTGTCCCATTAAAAGCTGATGAACCAGCAGTGACCAGCTCCTGTCTGCAGTGTAGCAGTGGATGTACAGACAACTGTCACTGATCACTGTGACACTGGAGGAAACCTAAAAACAGGGAGATTCCGAATGGAGTTCTGAAGCCTCTTGTTCCTTTGGTTTCTAACTGGATTTCTGGAGGGACACCAGAGCTTTATTCTGGAGGGACAGCAGTGGTAAGGACAATCTCAGGATGTGACACTGAATCTCATCAACATGTGTTTCATATATCTGTGTGTTCAGATCTAAATCTCATTTTTCAGCAGCAATCTGGCGTTTTAAGGGTTTTTATGTAATTTGAAGAATTTTAAAAACATCCCCATGTGTCACAGGGAAGGAAACAGGAAAACAGGAAGTCTTCTGCCGTACCTGTCCGCCGGAGACGATGCCCATCAGATGCTCCACGGCCGAGACTCTGACCGAAGGCTGAGGGTGTTTCAGACTGAGGAAAAGCGACGTGTCCGAGTCACCCAGAATCTGCAGACGAAAACAAATAATAATAATAATAATAATAATAATAATAATAAAAAAACTGAGGACCTTGTGAGGGCACGTGCAGGGGGCATAGTCAGTGTCAGGGTAACCGTACCTGGTATTTCCCACTACTCATGGACAGAGACAGAAACTGGTGGAAAAGACGTTTCTGCTCGGGGCTGCCGATGTTGGTCACATGACCTGCAAGGACGCCATCCAGAGCACCACAGTACCTAATGGAGGAGAAACACAACGTACCTGCCTCAGACTTCATCTCAACCCTTGGAAAAGAAATCTGCTGTGAGCAATCAGTGATCAGGACCAACTGAAGCAACAGAACTGTGTTGCTGGTTCCGGTTGAGAGCACAAACCAAATGTAACAAAGGACCAGAACCAGGACAACGGCTCTCGGGAAGAACACGAGGAAATAAAAGACGGAAACAAAGCTAGAACATAACTGAGGAGCCAGACTCACCTGGACTCGAGCAGTCGAACCAGAGGCATCAGATGCTGGTCCAGGGCAGACAGGTCATCAGCAGAGACCTCGGCCTGACCCAGGTACTGGTCCAGCAGTAAACTGCAGGAAGAAGACGACAACACTCAGAGGACGTTGGCTACTGAGGGACCGATGTCACCACCCCGCCCGGGCTGATCTGACTTCTTTTGTCTTTTCATGTAAAATGATGGGGTGAGTGAATGAATGAATGAAAGTTCAATCAAGTCATCAACTGAAGTTTTTAAACAAACATACTAGCACATTAACAGACTTCCCATCATGCACTGCTGAGTTAAAACCCTCCAGGGACCAGGTCCTTGTTGTTTCAGTGGGAATATGGATGAAGGTCAGTGACGAGGACAAATCACAGGAACCAAACCAGCAGGTCAGTGATGTCCTGCTGCTTGTGTTACCGCTAACAATAGCAAGGGTGGTCCTTGTGTTATTACATCAGAGTGTTTTCACGATAACCACGACGTGGCTTTTTGACCATGTCGTGCAGCTCTAGTGTGGAAGTGGACAGAGGACAAGGAGTTTACCGAGCCACGGTTTGGTCCAAGCCTTTGGTGAGAGGAACAAACTTCAGGACAGACTCCAGCATGCCGAGCTCAACCGGCTCCGCCTCACCTGTGACAGAAACCAACAGGTAAACCAGCTCCGATCTAACCTGTGTCGCATGGGTGATTTCACACCGTTTGGCCGAAGGCAACAGATGACGAGCACCCTTCCATGGGGGTCATGTGGTTCCAGGCCTCACCTGAGCTGTCGGCGAAGACCTTGCAGATCAGGTAAGGCAGCAGGTAACGCAGCAGAGGAGTGACATCGTGAACGGCGGCCATGACCTGCAGCGTTGGAACCAGCGCCGGCATCAAGCAGAGGCGGCCAAAAGCTCTGAACACAAGTGAAGACACAGTTAGGTGAGTCTCACCTGTTATGAATGGATGAGGACTAAAAGAATAGTCTGACATTCTGGAAAATCCTCTACTTCCCTGTCTCCATGTTATTTCAGCATTAGGTTTAATAGAACCATCAGTTAGGCCCAAACCAGGCTGTCGTCCCGTCCCTGGGTTTCTGCCTACCTGGGTCCGGCAGTTCCCTCCTTCTGGTTCTGCAGCAGCACGATGAGGCAGCCCAGACCCTCTTGGGCCAGAACAGGTTCTTTGACCAGGGACTTGCTGATGTGCATGGCGAGGCTGTCAACCAGACTCGCCTCCATCACCACCTTCACTGCCAGCTGGCACACGATCATGTAGGTGGCGGCCTTGTAGTCTGTCAGCGGCGACTTCAAACCCTGGGGGGGGGGGCACATTAGGGCTGAGTCTCGGTTCAAGCATTTAGACTCAACAGCTGAGGTTCTGTACTGACCCCTAAACAAAACTTCACTGAACAAAAGATGGAAAATTTTGTAAATATTGAAACATAAGCAGCTAAACGTTCTCTCAGTGTGGGTTGTTATAATCAACTATTATCAACTACCCTGCAGATCATTTTTATAGAGGAGGTGGTAGAGGAGGAGGAAGAGGAGCAGGAGGTACAGGAGGAGGAGGAGGTGGTAGAGGAGGAGGAAGAGGAGCAGGAGGTACAGGAGGAGGAGGAGGTGGTAGAGGAGGAGGAAGAGGAAGTACGGGAGGTACAGGAGGAGGAGGAGGTGGTAGAGGAGGAGGAAGAGGAAGTACAGGAGGTACAGGAGGAGGAGGAGGTGGTAGAGGAGGAGGAAGAGGAGCAGGAGGTACAGGAGGAGGAGGAGGTGGTAGAGGAGGAGGAAGAGGAAGTACAGGAGGTACAGGAGGAGGAGGAGGTGGTAGAGGAGGAGGAAGAGGAAGTACAGGAGGTACAGGAGGAGGAGGAGGTGGTAGAGGAGGAGGAAGAGGAGCAGGAGGTACAGGAGGAGGAGGAGGTGGTAGAGGAGGAGGAAGAGGAGCAGGAGGTACAGGAGGAGGAGGAGGTGGTAGAGGAGGAGGAAGAGGAGCAGGAGGTACAGGAGGAGGAGGAGGTGGTAGAGGAGGAGGAAGAGGAGCAGGAGGTACAGGAGGAGGAGGAGGTGGTAGAGGAGGAGGAAGAGGAGCAGGAGGTACAGGAGGAGGAGGAGGTGGTAGAGGAGGAGGAAGAGGAAGTACAGGAGGTACAGGAGGAGGAGGAGGTGGTAGAGGAGGAGGAAGAGGAGCAGGAGGTACAGGAGGAGGAGGAGGTGGTAGAGGAGGAGGAAGAGGAAGTACAGGAGGTACAGGAGGAGGAGGAGGTGGTAGAGGAGGAGGAAGAGGAGCAGGAGGTACAGGAGGAGGAGGAGGTGGTAGAGGAGGAGGAAGAGGAGCAGGAGGTACAGGAGGAGGAGGAGGTGGTAGAGGAGGAGGAAGAGGAAGTACAGGAGGTACAGGAGGAGGAGGAGGTGGTAGAGGAGGAGGAAGAGGAGCAGGAGGTACAGGAGGAGGAGGAGGTGGTAGAGGAGGAGGAAGAGGAGCAGGAGGTACAGGAGGAGGAGGAGGTGGTAGAGGAGGAGGAAGAGGAGCAGGAGGTACAGGAGGAGGAGGAGGTGGTAGAGGAGGAGGAAGAGGAGCAGGAGGTACAGGAGGAGGAGGAGGTGGTAGAGGAGGAGGAAGAGGAAGTACAGGAGGTACAGGAGGAGGAGGAGGTGGTAGAGGAGGAGGAAGAGGAGCAGGAGGTACAGGAGGAGGAGGAGGTGGTAGAGGAGGAGGAAGAGGAGCAGGAGGTACAGGAGGAGGAGGAGGTGGTAGAGGAGGAGGAAGAGGAAGTACAGGAGGTACAGGAGGAGGAGGAGGTGGTAGAGGAGGAGGAAGAGGAAGTACAGGAGGTACAGGAGGAGGAGGAGGTGGTAGAGGAGGAGGAAGAGGAGCAGGAGGTACAGGAGGAGGAGGAGGTGGTAGAGGAGGAGGAAGAGGAGCAGGAGGTACAGGAGGAGGAGGAGGTGGTAGAGGAGGAGGAAGAGGAGCAGGAGGTACAGGAGGAGGAGGAGGTGGTAGAGGAGGAGGAAGAGGAAGTACAGGAGGTACAGGAGGAGGAGGAGGTGGTAGAGGAGGAGGAAGAGGAGCAGGAGGTACAGGAGGAGGAGGAGGTGGTAGAGGAGGAGGAAGAGGAAGTACAGGAGGTACAGGAGGAGGAGGAGGTGGTAGAGGAGGAGGAAGAGGAAGTACAGGAGGTACAGGAGGAGGAGGAGGTGGTAGAGGAGGAGG
This sequence comes from Istiophorus platypterus, assembly GCA_016859345.1. Taxonomy (NCBI): domain Eukaryota; kingdom Metazoa; phylum Chordata; class Actinopteri; order Istiophoriformes; family Istiophoridae; genus Istiophorus; species Istiophorus platypterus. The sequence goes on from CM029119.1 coordinate 20,270,893, forward strand.
AAGAGGAAGTACAGGAGGTACAGGAGGAGGAGGAGGTGGTAGAGGAGGAGGAAGAGGAAGTACAGGAGGTACAGGAGGAGGAGGAGGTGGTAGAGGAGGAGGAAGAGGAGCAGGAGGTACAGGAGGAGGAGGAGGTGGTAGAGGAGGAGGAAGAGGAGCAGGAGGTACAGGAGGAGGAGGAGGTGGTAGAGGAGGAGGAAGAGGAAGTACAGGAGGTACAGGAGGAGGAGGAGGTGGTAGAGGAGGAGGAAGAGGAAGTACAGGAGGTACAGGAGGAGGAGGAGGTGGTAGAGGAGGAGGAAGAGGAAGTACGGGAGGTACAGGAGGAGGAGGAGGTGGTAGAGGAGGAGGAAGAGGAAGTACAGGAGGTACAGGAGGAGGAGGAGGTGGTAGAGGAGGAGGAAGAGGAAGTACGGGAGGTACAGGAGGAGGAGGAGGTGGTAGAGGAGGAGGAAGAGGAAGTACAGGAGGTACAGGAGGAGGAGGAGGTGGTAGAGGAGGAGGAAGAGGAAGTACAGGAGGTACAGGAGGAGGAGGAGGTGGTAGAGGAGGAGGAAGAGGAAGTACAGGAGGTACAGGAGGAGGAGGAGGTGGTAGAGGAGGAGGAAGAGGAAGTACAGGAGGTACAGGAGGAGGAGGAGGTGGTAGAGGAGGAGGAAGAGGAGCAGGAGGTACAGGAGGAGGAGGAGGTGGTAGAGGAGGAGGAAGAGGAAGTACAGGAGGTACAGGAGGAGGAGGAGGTGGTAGAGGAGGAGGAAGAGGAGCAGGAGGTACAGGAGGAGGAGGAGGTGGTAGAGGAGGAGGAAGAGGAGCAGGAGGTACAGGAGGAGGAGGAGGTGGTAGAGGAGGAGGAAGAGGAAGTACAGGAGGTACAGGAGGAGGAGGAGGTGGTAGAGGAGGAGGAAGAGGAAGTACGGGAGGTACAGGAGGAGGAGGAGGTGGTAGAGGAGGAGGAAGAGGAGCAGGAGGTACAGGAGTCGGAGGAGGAAGTGGTACAGGAGGAAGAGGAAAATGACTATATAAAATCATCTGCTTCAACTCCATTTACTGCAACTTCTCTATTTATTGAATAAAGGCATTTAAAGGCATAACCCCTCCAAGCTCAGACAGCAGTGATATGGGGAGTTTACTTGGATGGACTTGGTGACCATGGTGCAGATGAAGTCCATGAAGCTCAGGTCTGTGTAGCAGTGAGTGATCAGAGCTCCTCTGGACAACGGCACACCTGGTTTCTGGACCAACAACAACAACAACAACAACAGGTGAGAGCTGCAGGTGTAAAGACAGACGCTGAGAAGAGATGAGGACAGACACGAGGACGCTGACCCGGCGGGACCCAGACCTGCAGGCAGTGCAGCCAGTTCCAGCGGCTGGTGGCGTCTTTGATCCGGAGCAGCTGCAGGACTCTGACGAACACGTTGGTGTCGTGGTACGGCAGAGCGCAGGCCAGCAGGCTGTCGGTGTTGTACAGCTGGATGTGGAAGCTGCAATGGAGACAATGGAGACAATGCAGACAACACAGACAACGCAGACAGTGCAGACACAATGTTAAACATCTGGGGGCTGCCTCACCTTCAAAGCTTCAATCAAATTACACCACAGGATCCGTTAGCGGAGCAGGTGCAAAATCATTTCAGGAACGAACCATATGTAGAAATATATAAACAAAAAGGAGCAAATGTTCTCAATACTGAACCTCGTCTGAACACAAGCAGCCACAAAAGAATAAATATAAATAAAATTATGACCACAACTAACGATTCTTTACCTTATTGATTCATCTTCCCATTTCTGTCAGGATTGATCGATTAATGATTCTGTCTATTAAATGTCTGGATACAGTGACTGGTGACAGCTATGATTCTTTTAAGCTCAAATCAAATGTCTTGTTTTCATTCTAAAAACAGTCCAGAACCTAAACATGTCCATTTGACAATGAAAAATGACAAAGAAACGCAGCAAATCATCAAATTTCAGAATCTTTCACCTGTAAATATATGGAGGTTTTGCTTGAAAAAGGACTAAAACAGTTAATTGTTTATCAAAATAGTTTCCACTTAATCTGATGCCAAAGGACTAATCAGCTAATTGTTGCATCTCTTAACAACAACAACAGCAACAAAAAATCAGCAGCCATTTGATAAAATAAGAGTAGGATCGAATATCTGATGTCATCCATCAGTCACTGAAACTTTTTCATTTTTACGACAAATTTCATACATTTATATTTCTGATATTTTTGCAACATTTTCTGCAATGAGGAAGAGTTTGATTTGGTGATAGAATGTTTTCAGCTTTAGTTTCTAACATTTCTGCATAAAAACAAAGGCTGAAAGTGGTGCAGGCGTTCATCATACCGGTGAACCAGCCACTCAATGCACTTGTGGGCTGGTTTGAGGAGGAAGTACGGGGAGAGGCGGGCGAGGAAGAGCGAGATGCCAGCATCCAGCTTCTCATTGACCTCTTTGGACTGGACACTGCGCTCCAGGGTCAGCGAGGCCCGGCTGAACAGAGTATCCTGGAATTCCAGGAACGCCGGTTCAATTCCCAGCAGCTCCTCCAGTCCTGTGCAGCCTGGGGGGAGGGGGGTCAGACTGAGTTTTATCACAGGAGTGTTGAGGAGTAACACAGATTGTAGAGGGGTAGCTGGGGTACGAAGACGTGGTGGACGGGGACTCACCAAGGGCGTAGAAGGTGCTTCTGTCCATGGACGCAGCATCTTTGGGGTCGAAGAGCAGCGAGGTGACCTCTCTGCGGGTCAGCAGGGCGGGGTCGCTCTGAGGCAGAGCAAGCCTCTTCAGCTGGTGAGCCAGCGACGTCATGATGATGGTTTCTAAATCTGCTGGAAACACAAGCATCACGACAACCACATTACATCCCTTCTTCAGCCTCTGTGTGTCTGTTGAATGGTATCAGCGTCGCGTCTAAAGGCGTCGGGACGACCCAGACAAACAATTGGTGGACGGTTGAACAGCCTCTGTTGCCTTTGCTTTAGTAAGTAAAGAGGGAAAACTTTCTCTGAAACGTTCTGGTGTAATATTCAGATGATCAGAAAGGATGTTATTTGAGTTTATGTGTCTCAGTTTGTTAGTTATGTCTCCAAACCCTTAAAAAGTCAAGACTGAAAATCTTTATTCTGGTTTCTCACAAAGTTTGAACAAAAAGTCATTAACATGGCCAGTGACTGCTGCTGAGAGTACATCACACCAAACTCCGTTAGTAAAACTAACGAGTTTAAGATTAGCCTGAACGCTCACTACCCCTGAAGAACCGAGTTACTTATATCACTTTTCCCTTAACTTGCGGCTTGGGAATAAATCATTAGTTTCCCCTGATAAGTTATGGATGTCAACGTTACTGGCAACGTGGTGAGCGGTACAAAACGCGTTTGAAAGAAGTTAGTTAAGTGATTAAATGCCGAAATAAATTACCTCCGAACCGAATACTTGACCTCTTTGGTTGACAAAAAGTCGTCTCACATATTATGTTTGCAGCGTATTCTCTCTGATAACCAAGGAAACCTTCAAAAATGAAGTTTTTTTCAGTGGAGTTAGGTACGTGCATTTTTTTTTTTCAGGCTATAGAATTACCCAGATAATGGTCTAGTCTGTTCCTCTGTATTTAGATCAGAGCCAGAAAAAAACGTTAATTATACTGTATTTACAGGCACAACTAGTTAATTTCATTTAACTAATTAAACTAGTTTTAGCAGCATGGGCGTTAGCTAATTCTGCTAGCTTCTGAAATATCTCCGGTAAAGAAATTAAAAAAGAAATTAAATGTCTCATTAACAAATGACCTGTAGATATTGAAACACGTTGCAACAGTGTGACAACATTGAGAGAAGAACAAATAAAATAAAAATAAAAAGTCGGACCTTTTTCCTGTGGCTCTAGAAAACACGTTGTTGTTGGATGAAACGACCTCGTTCACGATTATTCTACTTCCGGTTCACCATAGCTTTCTTCTTTGTATAGAGAAATTGATTCCCGCTAATTTCCGTCTTCGCCTGACGCTCACTTTTCACTGATAATTTTTTCAAAATTCAAACAATAACAATCTTCACTGATCCGGTCATGTTGTAAAGTATTTCTTTATATTCCGGTTGTGTTCAAACTGTGATATATATTGTTGAGAGTTGATTATTTTTGTGTTTTGCACTTAACATCGTCTTTGAATAACGTCTAAAATGTCCCGTGTTGGCTTCCACTGACTAATCGGAGATATATAATCAAATGTATTATTGAATAAATTAAAAAAAAAATAAAATATAAAAACAACATATGCTGTAAAAAAACGGCCGAGCCAGGAATCAGTAATGACATGGGCGTGAACTATCGCTAAGACATTCTACGATCTTTGTTTCCATGTTTTTATTCATTCCTCCCGCCACAAGGGGGCGACATTCACCGAGGTCTCTATAAAAACCTGCGCCGCATTGATTAACGCACGGAGCGAGCTCCCGGTTCGGTTTATCGTAAGTTAGTCAGCCGCCATTTAAAAGATTTACGACTTAATAGTCATAGTTATAGTTGTGACTAAAACGCTAAATCATAACGGCGCTATCCGGCGGCTTGATAAGTACAAAAAGAGCGTAAACGAACGTTACACCGAGCTTCGCTAGCAGCCGGCTGTGGTTTGACGTTGAGCCTCGGCTGACGGAGTGAGCGGTTCGCTGGAAGCTCCGCTGCGGTGAGTGGTTCGGTTTTTGGTTCTATCTCTGTGTTTCTTTCTCGGTTGTGGACTTTCTATCTCTTTGTCGAGGGTCTCGGAGCTAATGCTAACCTTAGCAAGTCGACTTTCCGTTTTTCGCGGGGCCCCGCCCATCGCGATGTTTCATTGGTTTGCTGTGAGGTCATCTGTCTGAGCTCGACGCGGATTGGCTTGAAGTTGACAGGCCCTTTAATCGTTTACTTGGACACACGTGGTTGTGCTGTGCAAAATAAATCTGTTTATTTCAGACTGTTTAAGGCCTCAACAGCCTCCAGTAACAATCCAGAGCAAAAACGCATAAAATGACTTGGAAAAAATGCAAAAAATCTGATGCTTTCTGCTTCATAGCTGAGAATATTTACTTTATTTTAATATCAGAGTAAACTCAATTTTTTTTCGATGACATGTGAAGACATCACCTTGAGAGCAAATAGTGACTTGAATTTTTCAGTTTCACATGATATATAGATCAATGAAGAAAGTAATCAGCAGATTGACTGACTGATGATTTGTGGGAGGTGATTTGTGTTACCTGGACTCACACAGATCACTCTTCCACCTTTTCTGTACGAGCTTCAGTAAATGTCTGGTCTGACAGCGCCCTCAGCAGGTGAGCACAGGCCACTGCAGCACTGACAGACAGCTCTGTAGGAAGGCTATAATTGGCAGGAGGTGAGGGCTGCTGGGTAATCCAGAGGCTTACAGAGGCCAGCCGGACAGAGAGGGATCGTGCTCTGTAAAACCCTCTCACCTGCCGTACCTGTCCGTGGTGGAGGGACTCGAACACCAGCGTTTACCTGCAGCTGGTGGTAAGTTCCTGTCCCGCTCATCTATTCTTTCCCTGCTTTTGTGTCAATGAGCTTGTTGTAAACGGTGTCAGCTCTGTGGTCGTTACCTCCGTCATCCAGTTAAATCCTCAGGGAAAGTTCAGGTAACATCTCAGGTGTCGGGGATATCCTGTTACACCTGCCGTCTCGGTGGGTCTCACCTTCCTCAGGTGTTTCTGAAAGCGATCACATATGTTAAAATGGCTGATGACCAGTGCTCAAGGTGTTTTTCATTTGGACTATCACACTGCAGTATCAAACTTAGGCTCATTTCTTCTACACAGAAAACCTAAAATAAACTTCTAGTTCAGATTTAAATTTGATTTTTATTTCATTTATTTTATTTTTTAGAATTTATTTTAAGCAAAGTTCTTGTTCAGGTTCTGGTGGTTGAAATCAAATGCTTTTGGTTTAATGAAAAAAGGAATTTAATAAAGGGGAAAACTAATTCCTCGATGTTGGAGCTAAATTAAATGCAATTCAATGATCGGTTTTCAGAAAAATGATCAGCGAATATTTGAAAAATAGATCAGTGGTTGTTTTTTTTGTTTGTTTTTTTCCCAGACAAAGGTGAAATATTTGTTGCTTTCATCCTCATCTGTGATTTTTTTTTTCTGCTTTTGTCTTTTTTTTTTTTTTTTTTTTTTTTTTAATGTATCTGTTCGGTTGTGTGACTGTTGGTTGGTTAAATTAAGACACATAAAAAGATCTGAAAACTTGGAAATAAAAAAAAGAATGAAAATAATTATTAGCTACAGCCTCTGTGTGTGTGTCTGTCCTTGTCAAATGTAAAGGTTTCTTCATTCCACCAACCCAATTACTTCGACCACCCCACCTAAAAATCTTGACCCCCCCCCCAAAATAATAGAAAAGGAAAAAACGGTAAGAACACATACACAAAATACTCACTCCCATTTTTCCAGTTTTAATTGAAATCTGAGTATTTCAGGTCCAGTAAGTAACTTTTTACTAGTTCCAGTTACCAGCACTGTGACCATGTGATTGTGCAACAAGTGTAAAAGTCAAGTTTCTGGAGTAACTTCCGGCTCAGCGATGACGATCCCAAGGAGTCGAGCTCCAGATACGTCAAAGGAAAAATCACAGATCTACAGCGAGTTTGTTGAATCAGCTGAAAATGGTCAAACAGCTGAGTCGTGGCTTAGGCTTCGAGGTCTCAACAGTTTTCTATGGGATGGCCATTCTTTGTCTTTCACTTCTTTTATATATTCTTCAGTATCACATCTAGAGCTGTAACAGTCAATCAGTTGATCAGTCAACTGACAGAAAATTGACAGGAAACCCTTCTGATAATTGAGGGATTCAAACACTCTGGTTCCAGCTTTTCAGATGTGACTTTCTGCTGTTTTCTCTGTTGAATACGACAATGAATAGAATAGGATTTTTTAGGGTTTTTTTTTACATCTCATAGACTAAATTATACTAGAAAATAATTGCCAGATTAATTAATGATAATTAGTCACAGTCATGGTGTGTGCTTGTGTTTTATATATTTAAAAAAAAAAATCATCTTACTGCTAAATAATGATCAACCTGAATGTCGTAAAGGTTTTAGCCTGTAGGTGACAGAGTAGTGTGTGTGTGTGTGTGTGTGTGTGTGGGGGGGGGGGGCTAAGCTGCTCACTGATCCACAGCTCTAGCAGGAAGTGCTGTCAGCGGCAGTCTAAGCAGGTTTAAGACGAACTTGAACCGTGCTGCTGCCATGAAACTGTGTGTTTGGGCCGGGCGTGTGTGTGTGGGTCCATGATGTGTGTCAGCTGTGCCTCTGTTCGCTGTGATGAGTGACGAGGATGTGGATCTGCAGAGCTGGGGCTGGACTGACCTGTGTGTATCCTCACTTTACACTAATGCTTCTTCTGTGGTTATAGCTGTGTGTGTGTGTGTGTGTGTGTGTGTGTGTGTTAGATAAGGCTGCAGGGATTTGTGTTGCAGCGTTTTTAATCGCAGAGCTGAAGTCTCTTCTGCCTCTGACTAATCAATACGTCAGGACAAAGTTTATTCTGATCAGAGTTGAGTTTCTGAAAAAAAGAGAGAACTTTGTTGGCGAAAATTTATTTTATAGGCTCTGTATTTTACTGCTAATTTCCTGGAAACTTCCCTCGTTGTTTCCTTAACCTTAGCTGCTGTTTATCTGTGAATTATGAAGAAAGGCGAAGATGGTTTGGTCCTAATCACAAAGAAAATAGAAGCTGTTCATTATAGCTGAGTTTCATAGAAAAACCGAACATTGATCAGACAGAAAACGTCTCTTTAGTTTCAGGTTTGGATTTTCTACGAACGAATGGCTTAAATATTGATTCACCATTGGATACAATGTTTGTCAAACTTCTTTCCATGGAACCTGTAGATATGTGTGAAATCTGTTGATCTGTAGAACCAAAGGTTGCTCAGAGTTTAGTGCCCGCCCACCTCCAGGTGAGCCTTCCACTAGATTCCAGGTGTCCCTTCTCACCAGAAGGCCGACACAGGATCCCGTGTGAGTCTGGAATTTCATCCTGCCGTTACCGTTCTTGCCCCACTTAAAGAAAGTTAAACTGAAATGGACACGTGTCTTCTGTGTTTTTACCTGGACGTTGTGGTCCTGTCTACTGAAGGCGGCCGGTCAGAAAACGGTGTTAATATCTTTTGATATGTCATTGATATTGTGGTCACATGAGGAACGTCCCTAAACAAAGTTGTTTTAAACTAATGATCTCAAACTAAATGACTTGCAGCAAAACTGAGGCTCAGTCATTGACCAACATGGAAAGACGTTTTTTTTTTTGTTTTGTTTTTTTTACATTTTATTTACAGAAAGCTTGAATATTTTTTTCTTGCGTCCTGTAGAACATAATGGTATAACTTTTTTGTTTTTCATTTGCAGTCTGTAAACTACAGGAGTCGTTGTCGGCTTCCTTTTTTTTTTTTTCTTTTTCCATCTAAAACCTAAATGAACTCAAAATTATTTATTGTCTTTTGATCCATTAATCCACTTCCTGACACTGGTAACCATAGTTACATCAGCTGAGAAGTATTTAAAACAATTTCAAATATTTTAGTCTAGAATACTATAAATAATAAACATATTTACGTTCAGCCTTTTTGTCTCTAAGGGCTTCCATCGTTTTTTGACCAGTTTGATTGTAAAAAGCTATTATTAAATTGTATTTTATTAATTTTAAATTGCATTTTTTTTTTTTAATGTTAAATATCTCAAGTCTGATGCTGTGAACATGGCAGAAACTCCTCCGTCTCCTCAATCCTTCTCTCCTCCCCCTCAGCTCCACCTACTCCTCCTCCGTGGCGTTGGACTCAGAGAAGGAGCAGCAGATCGCCTCCTTGCTCCAGACCGGTATCATGTCCAGGCGTGGTCTCCGGCCCGACGACAGCCTGTTGGACCTCAGTCTGCCGCAGAGTGGTGCCTCCTTCACCGTGGGAGGAGGCGGCTGGAGGAGCACCAGGTGAGTACGAGGTAGATATTTTCTGCTCTCCCACTTTTACACTGATGTAATGTTTCTTCATTTCCTGTTCCTTCCTCCTCTTACCAACTCCTCCTTCACCTCCTTCCTGCCTTTTCTCACTACTCCTCCTCTCCTTCCTCCTGCAGGTCCCTAAGGTCTCGTCGCTCCCAGCAGCACTCGGTCTCCTGCTCGGAGTCACTCCTCGCCTCCACCCCTCATAAAGCAACTGGCCTGTCGCTCCATAACAGCAGCCTCCACAGTGTGGCCTCCGACGCCTCCCTGCTCTCCTCCCTGCTGGAGGAGTCCTCGCTCCATGAGTCCACGCTGGTCAACTCCCTCTGGGGTAAAAGAGCCTTTTCTTTAACTCGTCCTCCATGTGCAGACTGAACCGGATCGATAATGTTTGTTGTTTCTGGTGTGAGTTTCATTAAAAACCAGTCGGTCAGAATGAAGTTCGACTTCTCTCTGGTCAACGCTGCTGATCCTTATCCTCTGGTCTTTCAGGTCGAGACCACGATGTTGATCCTCAAGGTCAGTTCATCCTTTCACTCAGTGACTGTTGCTGCTGTGACGTGGAGTTTTCAAACCATGACTGAGTTAATACAAATATTCCATTTAACTAAAAATCCGATTCAGAGAAACAATTAAGTTTGATTTGTCTTCTACAAAACATTTACTCTCATTTCTTATTAATGTGCTGACACACGTCTAAACCTCTCTGAACACGAGTCTATATTTTTTTTCCAACATCTTCAAATGATATTTCAAAAGTGGCAGTTTTAAAAATGTAATTACCCCCCCCCCCCAAAAAAAAAAACTATCATATCAAAAGGCTTTAAATAACTGTCCAGGATAACAAGAGGCTGTGTTTGTATCAAATATACACAGATCCAACTTCTTTTCCGATCTCCAGCTCACAGGAATCATCTGTGTTTCTGTAAAAACGTCTGTGTTTTTACAGACGTAAAAACGAATGTGTAACTTTCTCATCAGGCTGCTTTTATTCCCAACATCAGTTCGTCTAATTTTCTTCTGAGTCAGAAAAAACAATCAGGTTTTTCTTTCTCTTTTTTTGGAGACTTTACAGGTTTCAAGGTGCATCATTTGACTGATGATGATGATGATAAATAATTTCCCATATCGTGTCTCAGAAAGCACCATCATTGCGGAGCAGAGCACCATCCTTGCAGACAGGACTCTGATTGAAGGCCGCTGTGACAAACACCCGGTCCAGACGCTCGGCAGGGTTTCCTGTAAGGACTGTGAGCTTGGCTCGGACCGGAAGGGGTACGGCGCCACGTGCCGCTCCCCCTGTAGATCCCCCCCACCCTCCTCCCCGTTGAGGGACCCAGCGCCTGGGCCCTCGGACCATGGGGAGCCGGACACGTCCACCATCTACTGCCGAGCCCGGAGCCGCAGGAGGACAGGTGAGATGGGACGGTGACGATCTGGGAGGAAACCTACGGTTACAGGCCTCCAGAGCAGAACTGTTAGATTCTTTTTAGATGATGGTTTAATTGAATGAGTTTGTGTTTTCAACTGTTTGTCAGATAAAACCAGACATTTGAAGACGTGACTTGTAGGAAATTATAACAGGCATTTTTTACTGTTTCCTGACATTTCATAGACAATCTTTACTGGTGCAGGAAACCCAGACATCATCTCAAAGTGCATGAGATTGTCTCAACAGATAATAAGATATTAAGAGGGAAAACGAGCCTCAGATCAGATGCTCTGTGTTGTAGCACTAAAATATCTGTTGGGCAAAATCTGCTTTTAGCTACTGCTTCTTTCACAGGTATAAACCATAGCTTTTCTCAGCAGGTGTGAATGTGAGCAGGAGGGCAGGGCCCTGTGTGATCTCCCTGCTCACTCTGCTCTAGCTGAACCCGCAGGGGAGGGCGGGGGGAGGTGTTTTTCTGAGCCCTAATTATCTTTTTCTTTTTTTTTTTTTTTTTCTGCTTTCAGGAATCAAACTGTTAATTTGTGCTGAAAAACTATGAGATGCCTCTGGAGTCTCAGTATTTAAAAAGCTGCATCAAAAACTCTAAGGACTGACAACCCTGTGTAACTAACGTGACCACCAGGGTTGCAACCGACTTATTCAAATTGTATGTTGGTTCATTATTCTTGATGAAGCATCTGGACTCTGGAGTTGCCCGTCACACTTTCAGAAAGCCATCAGAAAATAGTGAGATATGTCCAACGTCCAGAGAGATGCCTACAGCTGTTAATTATTTTGTCCAACAGACAAGATTAAAGAAACCAACACACATTCGCCTCCAGAAGATGGAACTATTATTTTCTTAAACAATTGTTTTGACTCATGAAATTGTCATCAAGTCTTTGTTAAATAAAGCAGCAATTGTAACTCTAACTGTAAGTCTATTTTCCTTCCCCGCAGTGTTTCTTCCTTCACCAAGGACTCGTGTGTTTTGTTTTGTTTTGTTTTTATTCCATAAGCCACCAACCAACAGATTCCTGGTCTCCGCCGACGTGTTTTGTATAAATCAACTTCCTCTCTGTCACAGCAGCTGAAACCTCAGACCGAGGTTTCCTCCAATTTCCCCGTTTCGTTGTAGCTGAAGCACAGATTAGCTTATTCTCTTTTTACCGAAGTGTGACTCGGTGCGGTCTGGCCATTCCAGATGTGCTGCAGATGTGGCTAGACTCGTCAGCGCTGTGTGTCAGGAGGGCTGCCGCCTGCTGCGTCTCTGTACTGACGCACACCTGGCAGGTGTGTCAGGGGCTGACCTCAAAGGTCACAGAGGGCAGTGGACACACTGACGGCAGATGTCGAGGTACTGACTCTGACGGAGTCTGTTTTTCTAGTGGGAATTTCTGTCTGCTTTTTTTTCTACCCGACACTGGAGTAAACAGGCACACATAAAATTATGTCGGGGAATCCACTTTCATGAGGACTCTCTTTCCACATGGACTTTACCTGGTGTTGACCTGCTGTTGAAACCACTTGTCGCTGTCTCCTTCTTCTTCATAACACCCAGCAGCTCTCACTCCCTGTTTGTCTTCCACAGAGGATTGGTGTGCATTATTAACACCACAGTAATTCAGTTAATTTCTCCTCGGTCAGTCTCCTCAGTGCAGGACCTCCGGTATGGGGGTGTTCATGGACATGCACACACAAGACATAGAGAACCCGACTTCCCACCAGACCCCTAGAACCACTTCAGTTTCCTTAACAACCAGTGAAACTTCCTAATGGATCTGAAAAAACAAATTCTTTAAAACAAGAGCTGGAACATTGGCAGATGTCAGAGCTGGTCTGACTTCTGTCTTTGTTCTGGTTCCCTGCTCTGAACCAGAGGAATGAGATCTCGTACCTGCAGCAATGCAGATTTGGATGTTGTATTGTTCCCGTATTTGTTTTTCATGACCTCATACTCGTCACCTGCTGCGTTCCCCTCCCAAACAAATGGGCTGCAGCCCTTCACTTTGTTACCCTGGCAAAATGCAAATCTTTCTGTCCTTGTATCCCCGGCCACTGTCAGTGTCGGTCATCGGCTCAGAGGACCGGCGTGGACCCTGTGAGCTGCTGGTCTGAGGGTCTCTCAGCTCCTGGTGAGTCCTGACTCTGTTTCCTCTCTGTTGCAGCTCAGTCCGGTCGCTGTAGAGTCATGAATATGAAGGAGTCAACCCTGAACCTGAAGGAGCCTCATCCCAACGGATCTCTGTGTGAGTTACTACACACACACTCACACAGGTCTCTCTTTGCTTGTGACTTAGTCGGACTGGTCATCGGGGTAAATCCTGGTGGGCCGCCGAGTCTGTGGGTTGGTGGGCCACCAAAAAACCTTGAGGATTTTACTGTCTGTAGGAGTCTTTACCGGCGCTTTCAGTGTACCTGTCATTCAGGTGCACATGAGAGTGAGTAGGTTCTGTGACTGGGCTCACTGACCAATCGCAGCCAAGTTTCAACTCTCTTGACCCGACCTGAGCAAACACTGAACATCTCCTGCTAACAAGAACTGTGTTTATATCACAGTCTGATGAATCCAGTTCCTCTGAGCCACAGAAAACTGTTAAAACACACCAGTGATTTACACGACTGTTCCTTCATCACCATGAACACACACACTGTAGTTTAAACTCAAACACACACACCCCATCATGCTGCCACAAATGCTCAATAAAGCACCAAATGTGGATTTATCTGGGGCTGCTGAAAATAGTCCAAAAATTTTCACAAAACTACAGTGAGCAGCTGTTTTTGGAAAAATACCGAGACTGTTTCAAAGATGAAACTTCTGAGGAGTTTTTAAAGATTTACGTCTTCAGTAGGAACCAAAGAGCTCGGAGCTGAGAGCCACAGACAGAGGAGGGAAGGTGTTGAGAGACGGATGAGTACACTGTCTCTCATTGGATTTGTCGATAATAGCAATAACATAAAATCACACCAGATTTATGCTTTCAATGGAGATTGTTTTGAGCCGTCTGCTGTGTCTTTGTCTTATATTATGATTGATGTGAAACTTGATCTCTGGTCCCTGGTTTTATAAATAAAACTGTTACATGACAAATGTACTGGTATGAGGATGAATTTTCACAGGTAAATTACACTATTTCTCTGCTCGGCTCCTTTTAAAGTGGATATTGTTGTTTGTAGCAGCAGCTGGAGTTGATCCCTGAGCGCCCCCACCCCCGTTCCTCCTCCTTCCATTCGACCTTCTCTTGCCTTTGTGTGGTGTTTCTGTCGCTTAAACACACTCCTGCCCTGTTGACACATACAGGTGACAACTGTATGGAGAAACAGCACTCGGAGACGGACACTGTCACCTCATCCTCATCTTCATCATCATGGTCATCACTGGGTTCCTGTGTGTTGCAGCTGATGTGGAGCGCTGCAGTTTTTACAGGTTCAGGACTCAGTCTGAGTCATCGATCCGACTTCTGATAGGTTTAGTCTTTACCAGTGGTGACGTATTCACCAGAACCTTTTAAAAGTGAAGGGTCTTGTGTTCTGTTCACATCAGGTCCAAACACACCAGTTCTGTATGATGTTTTCAGTTTGGGCTGAAATCTGGGCCTGCTTCATCCATGAGGGAAAACGTGGCAGATTTGCCTAGTTAATCTGGAGACACGCATACAGATTTACTAACCTCATACAGATGTTGGCCGGTGTGCAGAGGTTTGGGTTATTTATTTAATCTCTACATGTTTTCAGACTTAATCTTATTTAGCATGAGGCAGGTTTGTGTGACAGGGCCTGAGAGTGAGTGCCCCCCCAGCATCATTGTGTTAAATTCAAATAATAAAGTCAGTTTTTTATTATTATAAACACTTGTGAGGTGGTGTTTTCAGGATGAGAACCACTGATGTTGGTACCACAGATGTGTCTATTGGTCTGATGCCTTTCTGCTTCCCCAGCCTCGAGTCTCTCTTGGCTGACTCACAGTTCAGCCTCGGCTCTCTGGCCTCTGACCAAGACAATGTGTTTTGCGTCTCTGAGCATCGGACAGGCTGCAGGTTAATGCCACGTCACTGCCGATTCGTTCCGTCGATGAAATTGTCCGTTTTCCTGCTCTGACGTGCAGCATGTTTGTCTGTCCGAGCCCTGGTTTCCTCTGGTGGATCTGGGTTGTTGTTGTTTTTTTTTTTTTTAACTTTTTTTTTTTTTCTTACTTTGCTGCATTATTAGATGTGTGTGTTTTTAGATGATTCTGACCTCAGTGTAAATGTTAGTCTGAAAGCCCTTTGCCTCCTCTTCTCCTTTGTTGTTCTTCCTCTCTGCTCTTGTGTTTGTACATTTGCATTTGACAGTGAATCATTTAAATAAGCAAAAGATGCACAGCCTGAGTCGGCAAATGTTCCCTGATCCTCTCTCGTGTGTGTGTGTGTGTGTGTTTGTTTAGGTAGAACAGCAGGTGAGGGGCTCAGGTGGTTAGGCAGGCGTCACATTACCACCAGCGTCCGCCTGACGAGGCAAGTTTGCGTTGTTTTTTTTTTTTTTTTTTTTAATGGTTTTGTTTTTTATTATTTTAATGTCCCTTCCCCTTGATTCATGGTTTGATGGGCATGATGTTGTCCTGCGTTCTGAACGTTTTCTGAACATGATCCATAGTAGAAATGTCAGACTCACACCAGGTGTGATTCAATCCTGTTGTGCCTTGTTGCATAAATTTGCAACTTCTTTACTGGGCTTTTGGTGATGTTGACAAACAATGCGGGTTCTATGTTAACTAGTTCATTTAACGTAACTTGTTTTTCCCACAGGTTCCGTCTCCGCCTCTCCTTGGTTCTCCTCCCTTTGATGCTCCTCCTGTTTGGTGAGTTCCTGCAGTTTTCACCAGAGCTGCAACGATTAAACCATCAGATTAGAATGAGACTGATCTTCAACTGAAGATCGGTCAACTGCAACTATTCTGTTATTCAAGAAATTGAAAAGTGGCTCACGGGTTCAAGATTCTCAAATGTGAAAAACTTGGTTGTCTCCCCTTCAGGCCTGTGGTGGTTCAGTCCAGCTGGTCTACAGTCCGTCCTTCCAGCACTGAACATCACAGAGTGGAGGACGGCGTTATCCGACATCCCCGCTCTGCCCTCAGTCCCTGGTGTCATGTCCTCACAGGGCCAATCGGCAGAAGGTGCAGTGGAGGAGTCAAGGGAGGTGCAACCCGACGTGGAGCCGCTCTATGGCCGACCTCCTCCGGCCGAAGCCCAGACAGCAGAGGAGGTACCGACGGTGCCGGGTTCAGCTGGTAGAGGGACTGTATTTAAAGTCTTCATGTCTCAGTTTTTGTATTTTTCCATTAGAATGACACTGAGCAGAGCAGGTAGTGTGTATTAAACAGGTTTAATGTCTTTTCAGTCTTAGGGGGAGTCTTTATCACATTATACTGTTTATTAATAGATGGTCAAAGATGCTTAAAAAGATGCTAGTTAAAGTAGCAGTTGAGAAGATTTTCATTTAACGAAATTTCAGTTAGTTCACTCTCTAAGGCTGAATGTGGGAACATGAGGGTCAGATTATGTTCGGACCAATTATAGAATCACAAGATGAACCGATAACTTTGGTTGCTGTCATTTCATTGGCTAGAAGTCATCTGGACTCTTTAAGTGAACCACTGAACTCACAGCTTCGCAGATCCCTGCCATTTTAAATGTTTTCATGTTTGACAGGAGGCGCCTGCGGCAGAAGAGGCTGAACGGCTTGTTCGTCTGGAGCGGAGTCTGGCAGCGCTGTGGGAGCGCGTGGAGGCCGGAGGGCGGCGGGGGGAGCAGAGACACGGCGAGGTTCTCCGGCTGTACACCGAGCTCCGGCAGCAGCGGCTGGCCTCCGCTCAGAGCACCGAGGAGGCCGTGGAGCCCTGGCTGAGCGGCCTGCTGGACCATCGGCTGTCCAAGCTCAGGAGGTGCCTGGATGAGGAGAGACGGCAGAGGGATCAGGTCAGATCCTGGACTCATTGGGACTTGGAGATGAGGGTCAGCTCTGAGACAGGGAAGACAAAAAAAAAAAATATGAAGGGTCATGGGATGATTTAACTGGATGTTAAAACAGAAGAAACATTTCTCCGCCCATTTAAAAAAAAAAAAAAAAGGAAAAACAAAGTCTCTCCTCAGTTGATCTTTGCAATTTGCTCTCAACTTAGTGAATAATTTATTGTTGGTCCATTATATTCTTTGATTTCCTAATAATTTCCTAGAACAACCATGAAATTTTATACTAATTATAATTATGTACAAAATACATAAATGTAGTCATGTTGCGTTTAAAAGGAGTTGTTTGTTCCCAGAGGTCAGTCAAAGATAATGTGTGAGGTGAAAGCGACAGGTGAATGCAGATATTCTAACAAGCAGATCACTGAGCATGATGGGAGTTTACTAGGTGTCAAAAGTCTGTGTTTCCTTCCTATTGCTATATCTGCAGATTCGACAGCAGGATTTGTTGCAGCAGCAGAGTCAAATGTCCCGTCTGGATCAGCTGGAGCTGCAGCTGCAGACGCTGGCTGCCAGGACAGAGGTGAACCACATCTGTATGATTAGAAAGAGAAAATCCGTCACGATTTCTTTAATTTTAGATTTTTCTAGTTTTACATTTATTAAAAATATGATTATGCCACCGGTGACACTTAGTCAGTTACATTAGCAGCTACTGACTGGACCCAGTGAGATTATTTTTGACAAAGTGTTTGATATTTTTTTGTTTCTGACACTTCAGGAGGTTCAGTGGAGACAAGAAGCTGCTACAACAGTCTCACCTTCACCTAAAACACGTCAGGCTGCTGCCAGGTAATGACACAGGAACATAAAACCAGTGTGTCAGTCCAGTGTATCAGTGGGTAAAGCTCATCTCCCGTCACTTCCTTCCTCCAGTGCTGGCGTGGCCCGGCAGGCCCACGATGCCTTGCAGGCAGAGGTGGCGCGGTTGGAGGCAGTTCTGGAGGACATCCAATGGGAAGTTGAGGGTCTGTCTGGGTGTCAGGATGGCTGCCAATGGCACAACCGATTCCAGCAGACGGTGAGAGAACGGAATACACACTTTGTTCAGTGTAACGTTCAGGATTACACCAACCAATCAGGAAGCAGCGAGTGTAGCATCATTACTTGACCCCTCCCCAAAAGGTGACTTTTTGTTTTAGAAAATGTAGAGCAGCTGAGAGGAATTCACCCAATGGTACAGAATGTCTGTCATGTTGAATACTCACATTCTATTAAAGAATGAACACATTGCATTTCCTATAGCAGCTTCACAATAAAAGCCTCCCACCTCCTAGTGAAGAAAAACTTATTGTGAAGGAGAAGCAGCAGGAAATGTTTGGTCTGATTTTAAAGCGGGCTCATGTAACAAAAAGGAAGCGACTTAGTCCACAGGTCATGTTTCACACGTCTGTTTCCTAGACGTTTAAAGTTTGTCAGTTTTATTTTAAGGATTTTTTTGTTTCTTAGTTCATCCATTTAAAGTAAAATCTGTAACATGAGCTGACTTTTCCTCAAAACAGAAAACTTTGATGTTGGTTTTAGTTTTTGTTTTTTTTTTTTCTTTTTTATTGATTCCTGTTGGAGGAGCTGTAACTCCATAGACGACTACAGTGGCAAGTCACTCCTGAAACTGAAGTCTCTAGTCAAACTGTGTGATTCTTATGGATTTTATCAGCTTTGATAATGTCACTGTCAAAACATAGTGCCCCCCCATTAACCTTTTAGTGACCTTTAGTCAGTTCTGATTCTGGTCGGAGAACTGGACCTGATCAAAACCATCCCTTGTGTCCTCTTTCAGATTTCAGCTCAGGTTTCGACTCGGGTCCGTGAGGAGGTGCGGGCTCTCATATATGGGAGCCAACTGACGGTGGAAGGCGGGGGAGACTCTGAGACCCCCCCAGACTCCCTCCTCCAGTGGCTGTCACAGCAGTACGTCAGCGGGGCCGACCTGCTGGAGGCGCTGGCCTCTCTGGAGCTCAGGATCCTGCGGAACATCAGCCTGAAGCCTGAGCGGCTTCTAAGTGAAGAGATGGTCCGAGAGACTGTGCTGCAAGGCACCGAGCCTGCTGGGGCCACCATAAGCTTGGAGGTGGGGAGGGGGGTGGGTCATTTATTTTACCATTCAGTCTGCAGAAGTTGAAGTCCTAAAACCCTGAGCACATATTCAGATCAAGTTAAACAAAATATATTTGCATAGTTCTGTTTTTAAAAATTCTTGAAGATATGTTTTAGAAGAAGCTTCGGAGATTTTGTTCAAATTTTCTTAGTCTTTCTTAGTTTTTTTTAGAAGTACTGTTCAAATCATGACCATTGAACTGTCCACTGATGCAGTCTGTTAATCCCACATTTGATCTGTTAACTGTGTCCACATCACTGCTGCTCTTTTAAACTGATCAATGCAGTTTCATACTTACAATTTTAGTGGTTTTTTTTTTTTTTTTGTTTTGGTTTTTTTTTTTGAGGATAATCCGACAGGCTGTGTCAGTCAAACAAGTCCTAACTATATCTCCTGTAAGTTGAATACCCAGTAACCCCTGGTCTCCTCCAGGACGTCCAGGTGATTGTGAAAAACGCTCTGCGGCTGTTCTCTCAGGACCAAACCGGCCTGGCCGACTACGCTCTGGAATCCGGAGGTCAGAAACAAATTCTTGTGTCCGTGTTTCATTTGATTTGTAATCTGATAATGACTTTTATTAATTATTAAAGAGTCAGTCTGTTGTTCAGTATTTTTCATGTGTTCATATCATGTGTTTCAGACCGTTTCTCAACACCTTCCCTCCTCTGTCTGTGGCTCTGAGCCCATCGGTTCCTACTGAAGACATAAAAATTTATATTTGACGTCTTTATAGTTGATGTCTCCCCCACCAACCTGCTGTTACTATGATCCACAGCTGACTGCTGTTTGTCTGTGCTCGTCCTGCAGGGGGCAGCATCCTCAGCACTCGCTGCTCAGAGACATATGAGACAAAAGCGGCTCTGCTGAGTCTGTTTGGGGTTCCTCTCTGGTATTTCTCTCAGTCTCCTCGAGCAGTGATTCAGGTAACACACCTGTCGTACACCACATGCACATTAGACAAGACTTTGGGGGGAGGGGCATCAGAAACTCCACTCGTGCTCTCTCTGACCTGCTCTTCCTGCAGCCGGAAGTCCATCCAGGAAACTGCTGGGCCTTCAGAGGCTCCAAAGGCTTCCTGGTGATTCGGCTCTCCATGAGGATCCTCCCCACTGCCTTCTCCCTGGAGCACATCCCTAAAGCCCTGGCCCCCAGCGGGACGCTTCACAGTGCCCCCCGAGACTTCAGCGTCTACGTAAGCCAGAGACGCTGCTACCAGCACTGACCTGTAGCGAAAGATGTTATTTGGGTGTTTGGTCTCTGTTTAATGTGGTTTTCTGTTCAGGGTCTGGATGACGAGAGCCAGGACAGAGGGAAGCTGCTGGGAATTTATACCTACGACAAGGATGGAGAGGCTCTACAGACCTACCCTGTCACTGTGAGTGGTCACTACAAGCTTTTATATGAATCTGCAGTGGATTAATAAAGTGTTTAACACCCCATCTCCTTCCTAATGCCAGGAAAGCAACACACATTTGCTTATACTGAAATTAAATACACCCATTCTGTAGTGTGTACTGCTGTCCCAGCAACTACACACAAACCCAATTAAAAACCAATACAGCCTGACCAGTACTGGACCTCTGAGGCTGATACTTAATTTGAGCATTAGGAGTTTAAAAAGACCAATCAGATCTGTTGTTTGACTTTTTAAACACATTTTACTCATTTTACAGTGTAAAAATAAACACTACCTCGAATTATCTCAGCCTGAGTTTTTTTGTGGTGTAGTGTCTTGTCCCTCAACTGACACATACTGAAGATACATCAGTATCGGGGTAAGTTTATATCAGCTATATATCCATCTGGCTCTAAAAACAAATACCCATTATTCCGCCCAGTCATTGCAAAACAACATAGAACATTAATAGAACAAATGCTGAAATCCATTCACAGTAGGAGATGCAGTTTGTCTGTAGGTCTTAAAAAGATGAAGTAATTTTACTCAAAAAGGCCCTCTTGGCTGCTGTTGGTTGTAAAATGTTCTCACCTTTGGCGGCATCCATCAGGTGACGTCCTCGACCTCCTCACTAATACTGACTGACCTCGTGCAGCTAAGACCAAATGCCATCACTGCTGCTGCTACAGGAGGAAGATCAGCAGTGACAGTGGAAAGCAGATCAGTTTTTAGCAAACTTAAATGATTTTTGAAGTGAATCCATCCATTTTATACCATTTAACCAGGTCCATGTCACATTAATATAACTGATTATATCATTGGGAGTAATTCTAATAATAATTGTTATAAGTAAGGAAACACTGAAAATAAGACAAAATATTCCTGGCTGTATTGTCCATCATACTTTAATATTTTAGCTGGTATTTTAGTAAAATGAGTGTTGGAAAGGTCTTTAAAAGACTTTTAAATTAACTTCTTGTAATCTTTCTACACTTTCTAATTAAATTAAATTCAGTCAGACGATACGCTGATTACACAAACATTTTTTTTTCTGTTATTCGTGTCCACATCCCATGTCCTCTCTTTTTTTTTTCTTTTTTCTTTTTTTCTTTTTTTCCCTTCCTCCCCTCTATCCTGGACAGGAGGAGAATCCTCAAACCTTCCAGATCATCGAGGTGCAGATTTTGTCCAACTGGGGCCACCAAGAGTACACCTGCATGTACCGCTTCAGAGTGCACGGGACACCCAGCGACGTCTGAGGACAATGAGTCTGGTTATTTAAAACACAAACAACGTGTGGATGACTGAGACATCTTGACATGGAGCAGCATGTCAAACATGGACGATTCGCAGAGTCTTCTCCTGCTGACTGTGCCTGAGTCCCTGCTGACTTCACTTAATGAGTCTCAGCAATGTCTTAACCTCACTGAGGCGGTCACTTCCCTGAGTGTTGTCATTTTCCCGTGGAAAAAGAAAACACTCCCAGCTTTGCATGTGTTGTGTAATTGTTCTGTCAATAGTTCATATTTTTATATCAATGTTTTGTATTTGCTGTTTAAAAGTCCTTTCTGCTGTTGTTTTTTTCATGTTTTAGTGCTTTTTTTGTGTTGTTTTAATCCGTTACTTTTTGACAGTGTTGTCAGCAATTTAAAGGAAAGGACCATATTTTTTCAAGTCCAACTTAATAGAAACACTTGCCCATGTGTATATTAAACATTTTTGGTCACTGTAATTATTTCTCCAGTCTATACTGGTGCTGAAAAATGATTTTAATGGAAGTGAAGGGGGACAAAAGTTAGTTTATGTAAAGTACATTTTCATGTTCAGATGAAGATAATATGAGGCCTAAGCCACCTGAGGCAGACGAATGAACTGGGATCTTCCAGAGCTTTGGTCTTTTCCTTTTCTTTGTTTCCACAATCGGCATTTCCCTGTTGAGCCCCGACAGAGAAGTTAAGTTACAAAGAATTAATTTCTCACTAAATACTTGAATTCTGGAAGATAACGTCCTGGATTTAACCCCAAACACAGTATCATCACTCCCATAGAAATCTCTTTAGGAGGGAATCTCTACAAACCAGTATGAACAGGAGGAACAATTATGACCAAAAATAACATGGGCATGTGATTACTGATATAAAATAACTTGAATAAATGGTGAACCAATCCTTTAAATCTGACTGTTGTGTTCAATTACACTGAAACTTCAGATGTTCAACTTAACCATCAGTCAAAAAATCTGGTCCACAAACATGTTAGTTTTTTTTTTTTTTTTTTCTTTTTTAATCTGAGTTTGATTCTCTAACAGCAGAAGTCAGTGTAATGCAGCAGCTCATTAGATGTCGGCCTGCCTTTGAACGCAGCAGCAGGGAGGGTTATAAACGAGCTCATGTAGAGCTGAACGATGATAATGTGCCTTTGTCAAATGTTTCTCTGCTACAATGACACATCAGGCATTGAAACTTGGGAAAGGTAAGTCAGAAGAAATTAGAATATTTTGCACCGATGGACTTTTAACTGCTGTAAATGTATTTCTCAGTCTTCAGGTTAATGGAAAATGAGGTTTTATTTCATTGAGGACTCTGGCTGCATGTGTGTGTGTGTGGATGACCTTTATACCTGATCTAAATATATTTTTTTGTCTTTTTGTATGGAAGCTGGGCATATTGGAATAAAGATGTGAAATGTGATTATTTTTCTTCCAGTGTTTTGGCTACAGACTCTTTTAAGACCTGGTGTTAACAGGTAACCTTTATGTGGATAACTCCTCTGGTTCATGCGGATGGACGAGGTCCATCTGGACGAGGTTGGACTCACATTGTGACCTGATCCCAGCAGGTGTAAACACGGTCCGTGCAGCCATCCCATGAGTTGACAGGCCACCAAGCGCCCCCTCTTCCTGGTGACTGGAGCAAGCCCAGTAAAAGCTACAGGTGGTGTCAGAGGAGGTGGAACCACAGCCCAGGCTGCAGCACTGAGGAGTCAACCAGCTCCACCCAGCTGTAAGAATGTAAAATCCTTCACTGAGCTGATGGACGTGAGCTGAGCTCCTTGGGGTCCCACTCTACTGCATGAAGTCCCTCCTCATCAGCCGGCCTTCCGTCAGCTCTGGGCACACCGAGGTCATGATCATCCAGCTTGATGCTCTCCTGTGGGCCGGGCTCCTGCCCCCTGGTGGCCTGGAGAGACACAGCAGCACACAGGTCCAAGCTACCGCATCACTCCCCTCCTCCGTTCAGTGGACACAAGCGGAGTGCTTTGTTTCGGATGGTCCTCTGGTCAAAGAGGTTTGGAACCTTCTGGATGATGTGGAGGATGGCGACTCAAGTCATCACGATAGATCACATGACACGATGAGTCTAACATCGCCCCTGAGACGGGCTTCACTGGGATCACTTCAACCTGTAGCTGTTTTAGTCAGTTCTTGAAGAATAATGTCACAGGAACTGCGACCTGCGAACACAAAACATCTGGATAAAGTCAGACAGCTTTGTCAGGTGAGCAAGTGCTTCTAGCTGAGCGAGCAGGTGGTTCTAGCTTCTACAGTCCAGGAGAACAGACTTGAAGCCTCCACTGGATGTGATCAATCCTCTGGTTTTAAAGTCCATTGACTCCACACAAAGCTCCTTTTCTCGTCATAGTTTCTATCTCCCTCACCTTAGAGTCCTGAGGAGTATATCAGAAAAGTAGCATTTTGATTGTTCAGTTCGAAGCTCTTCTCCAGTCTCAGGCTTTCCAGCAGCTCTGAGCTCATGTCGGTGAAACTACAGATAAATTACTGAATGAAATCAGAGGAGCTGAAACCACAAGAACATTTAGAATCTGACTCTTACATTTGTTTCACCACCTATGACTCAGACATTTAGATTTCATGTGTGAAAATTAGATGCACAATTTCTAGTTCCTCACTTGTCCAACAGTCAAAAAGTCTGAGTGTTAATGAAAATGATGAATAGATTGGTCTGTGAAATGTAAAAAAAAAAAAAAAAGTAGCGTTCATTGTAATGTCCTCCTACAGTGGACCAAAGACCCTTCACTCTGTTTTACTGCTCATTTCCTTTCACTGAACCTTTGTGGCTTTGATTCAGTGTTTTTCCTCTGTGGTTTTGAACCTTTCTCCCTCTGAGCTCCACAGCAGCAGGTGACCCATGTCCAGGTGGACGTCTATCGGCAGGTTGGCGCTGTCTCTTCTGACTGCTGGATTCGTCTTCTCCAGTTCATCCATAATTCCTCTCCTCAGCTAACTGATCAGCAGCTTCTCAGAGCAAAAGCAGATAATAAATCCCAGATTAAAGGGTGAGTTCACAGGGTTTATGTAACCAGATCTTGAGACATCAGCCTAAATAAGAACATACACTTAATATGTAAACACCAGGTGGGAGCGGGTCCTTTGACCCACAGAGACACAAACACAGCAGAGTTTGTTCTGTATAAACATTTGCTGTAAATTTTGACAGATTTATCATCTCGTTACAATGAAACAGTCAGACTCATGATGGACAGTTTAAAAAAAAAAAAAAAAAAAAATTATACTCAAAGCAGTGGAATCAGAGGTTGTGACTTTTTATTCCACGCATTCTTCAGGCTAAATGCTAAAAGTAATTAGCAGGTATTATGTTAACCATTTTCATCATAATGTCCTGAGGAAAATAAGATAAAAGAGAAATAAAAGACAGGTTAAGATGCTTTAGGAGACATTTGCATCTTTAGGATGCAAACTGCATCAAAAATCGTCCCCATTCTCAGTCACAACGCTGTCAAATGTCAACACTCAAATGCCAAACAAAGTTTTGTCTTAAGAGTAGACGGGAGGTGTTCAGGAGTACAGTTGTCTCAATTTTGGGGAGTTGGGGGGGTGGATAGTGAAGGCAGCGTCAGGATCATCGGGGTTTTATGGCATTTATCCCACAGTCTGGACTTGGTGGTCGACCCACAGACCCGCATTACATCTGTGGAGCTGCAGCTTAGCAGTGGAGGGAACCTGGATTTTAAAGGGTTAAATTTAGGAGGCTGTTTGTCAGAGTTACAGAAAGTGTTTAATCTGATTAGAAAAATATAAAGCGATTTGCAGCTGTCAGTCCCATGGCATTACATGCTCTGAGGTCACCATGGTGAAAGAAGTATAATCTGCCGTCGAGGCTCATCGGTCAGTGCGTCCTCAGGCTCTGTCACAGAAAACATCTGTGACAGAGCCACTCTGTCGTCGTCTGGGACGTCTGTCCTGCTGATTAAAGGGTTAAAGGATGAGAAGTTTATATGATGACTCCATAGCAAGTGAGACAAGGAGATGATGTGTAGCTCAGTTTGTTGTCTGAGCCCCCACACACACACACACACACACACACCCATGAGGAGATTAAAGATGGAGAGGAAACACGACCTCTGACTAACAGAGGAGAGACGACCAGGCACTAAAATATTCCATAGTAAATGTGTCTGTTGTAGAAATGGATTGAAAGGTTTTGGTGCTGAAAACTCTGACTGAATCAAATCAATGTAGGATGATGAAAGTGATGAGCAAACTGGACAGTAAAGATCCAAATGAAGATGAGATGGACGAGGCTGCAGGTTCGGCATCATGTCGGCACATTGTGGATGAGGCCGTGTGGAGATGCACAAGCTAAACAATGAGGAAAAAAAAAAAAACTACAACCCCCATTGAAATGTATTAGCAGTGGGGCTCATTGTAGCTTGGTTTCGTCCATATACATCAGACTCACCAACGGCATTACAGACAGTGAAGCAACCAGACACTCCACTGTCCTGCTGTTATTACAGACCGTTCAACCCACGATTGTCCATCTATTTTTTAATAAAAAAAATTTAATACAGGGATATTATTTTTCCATTTTGTTTCAAAACAACATAAAATTGTTGCTGCTTTTTTTAATGTTATTGAAAATGTTGAGGAAAAATAATGACATGAACCTTGGTCGGCTCCGACCCCTGAACCTCTGATCCAACTTTATGATAGAGAGACTTAAAACTGTAGCATAAGATAAAGATGTCGAGGTGGATTTTTAAACATTTGTGTGATTAAAATTGTCAGTTATCGGAATGAAGTTTCAAACTTGTGTAGTGTAACCCAAAAGTTCTGGTTTCACTTAACTCATTTCAGTTACACACGTACTCGTAGTTATATGAATTTCTTGATGAACCAGAGACCTGTTAGGAAGGATAGATGGTATAAGACCAGAACCAACTGGTGCTGTAGTAAGTATCAACTATACATGTGTCAAAAACTCATTTAGTATTAGGTTATTCTCTTAAAAAAAGATAAGTTGATTGCTTGTTAGTTGGCAAGTCATTCCACAAAGAGTCTGTGATGAATTTAGTTAGTAGCCTGTTAGCTACCACTCCAGTCTAAATGTCCCGTTAACGTCCCACACTGATGTTGCAGGTCTTGCAGCTGGGATCTTTCTTGGCGTTGACTGTGGACAGACTCATGAGCTGGTGGCCACTGATCTGTGATACGATTCCCAGAGACAGGTCTACCGGCTCTGTGTAGATCACCTCCAGGATGAGGTCCTGAGCGTGACGGAAAGACAGCGAGCCGTCTTCCTCCACGGTGCAAGTCAGGAACCGGTTGTTGGATCTGTCCAAGGCCGGCAGCCTCCCTTTACAGAAGACGTCCCCTTTCGAGCCGTCAGGGGCCAGGACCAGGATCACATAGTGGTAGGACGTGTACATGCAGTAGAAATCCCCAAAGTAGACATTGGTACTCTGGTTGAACAGGACATCTGCTTGGATCTGTGAAGAAACAAACATACATGATGCAGTATTCATATGTCTTCCACTAACCCTAATCTAACACTGTCTATTAGGAAAGAACTTGGGTTCCAGGATCATGTCCGGAACTTGAGGACCACCTACAGATCCAGCAACATTTTCTGTTGTGGTTTGAACCGAAACATTAATGGTTTATTCAATGGTTCCAGCATCCACCGGCTGCTCTGGGTCTGTGTTAAGTTATTTCTGAGAACTGGCTGCTTATCCTGCGAGAACTCGCTCAAAAAAGTCGCAAAGCAAAACAAGCATGAACACCCATCGTCTCATCACCTGTCCGTGGCCGTACCTGGAAGCGGTAGGGTCCATAGGGGGAGTCCTGGGGGGGTTTTCCTGTGTTGAACTCGGTGTTGCAACTGAAGAAGATCCCTTCCAGTTTGCCGCTGATGGGTGACCCATGGCTGCCACTGTTGTCCTTCACCGCCGGCAGCATCCGGCAGCACTGAGTGTCCCTGGAACGATAAGAGGGGCTGTTCACAGCACGCATGGAGTTAAAACACACCTGTGGAGGACAGAGGGCAGACGTCGGCGGTCACTGAAGCAGGACACACACACCTGGCTTGTTGGAAGTACTCCCTGTGCTGGTTTCGGTAGAAGACGGAGAACGGCAGCATCCTGTCTCCGATGGCCTCAGCCTTCTGCAGCAGCTGGTTCAGATGGACAGTGGAGTAATCTGCAGACACGGGAACGGTCATTGTTAACGGTTCCTCTTTACTGGTCGTGTGCAGTTAACTGTGACCCTGATTGGTGCCACTGTTCAACTAAGTCTCAGGAGGAGGGGGTCGAGGGGGTCATGGACTGAAGAAGTGAGACATCGTCCAACCTGCGGTGCAGAACTCGATGACCTCGCTCCACTGAGAGATGCAGTAGTCTCCATCCGGCTGCTTGGCGGCCGTCTGGACAGAGACCGTGTACTCGGTCCGAGGACTCAGGAACCAGTGACCCCGCACCGTCATCGGCAGCGGAACCGCCTTCGCCACCAGCTTGGTCGGCACGTCCTGAAAGACAGAGACACAGGACATGGAGGGGTTTTCACTTATGTCTGTCTGACCGACATCCCCCAAACAGAGACCGGACAAGGACCTGAGTCAGGTGGTGCGGATCAGACCAGGAGCAGCGCGGACACTTCGTCGCACCAACCTTGTGTTTGAACTTGTTCTCCTTCCTGTTCTCCTTCTTGTTGAGGTCGATGAAGAAGTGTGTGATCCTCTCCTGGCCTCTGCTGTCCATGTCCCAGCCGATCTTGAACGAATCGCAGGTGATGTTGCTGACGTGGATCCGCTGGGGGACTGGCAGGTCGTCCACATCCCCGATGCCGCTGTCCGCCGACTCCGTGCCTGGAAATCAAACACACACCAAAACTGACCCACAGGCGACGCGAGGACGGAAAAAGTTTACATCCACCAGAGAAATGAAAAAAAAGAGCTGCTTCTCTGTGGGACTCGCTGATGCCAGACATAATTGTTGAACTATGGGGGAGGCGGTGGGCGTCTGTGATGACCCCCCCCCCCCGACTGGCTGCAGCCAAAAGTCTGTGGCATATTGAGCTGAAGCTGATCAGAGATCCACAGATCAGCTTCAGATATTCTCTGCTTTTATCCCGTGGCTCATTGGTGATGTAAGGAGATCATGAGTTACTCTGTGTTTTATATCATCACTACTGCACAGAGAAGGATTAACCCATTAAGGGTCAAACTAAACCAACCCAGACTCAGATTGCACATCAGATCAATGTCACATATAATCAAAGGGCAAAGGGCATGAATGGAGACCATGAGATGCAGTAGAAAGCTTGACCTCAGAGATGCAGATTCTCACCCATTTCTCTTCATGTTATTTAATTTTTTCAGTCATTTCAGTGTTTCACATGAAATACAAAATCATCCAGATTCAACAAGTCAAGGCAAGCAGAGACAAGAATCTCACTGCCATCGTCTCCATGTTCACACAAATGACTCAACTTTTTCTGTCTTTAGCACTTTGTCCATGATTATTTTCACTGTGAATTTCATTATGTTGAAATATTTTTATTTACAATTACTTTTATTAATGTTTTAATTATAAAGAAGCAACATTGATGCCGGTTTAACCAACAGAATCCTCGCCACCATCACCAAGACAAACAAATCCTTTAATCCTTGAATTGACATCAAGTCCTCCTCCCTCATCAAAAATGCAATCCAGATCATTTTTATTTTAAAAATTTAAGACACTGGATGAAGACCATCGTCAAGTTTCCAGATCACGCTTTGATAAGGTGCCTGTTGGACCAGGACTGGACCCAAAGTCACAAATCCTTCTGAGAGGTCCAGACCTGAATCTCAGATCTCAGCAGGTGGATGTAAAATCAACCTTCTGGTGTCCGAATCTGAACAAACATTGTTCTGCAGAGCAAAGCTCAAATGTCCGAGAGAAGAACAGACATCCGGCGGATGAGGACTGAAGCACCATTTGGACCTAGACGCTGGAAACATGTTGGCACCAGAACCACAAGGCTCGCGTCCTGACAGGAGGAGAAGATAAAGAAGAAAGAGCTCCTTTGTTTGTTGTTCTCAGCTGAAAGAAAATGGTGGAAATGTGCAGCTGCTTAATGAGAACGTAAATGATGCAGCAGGTCCATTCTCAAACAGTCGGTGTCCAGAGTCTGGACGCGGGTTCTTCGGGACTCTGAGCTGCTGATGGTTAAAGACCCGATTGGTGATCAGGAAATAATCAGCTGATAGTTGGCCTGCAGGTTTCAGCTGCAGTGGAACTTTTTTAGTTTTGGGTTTCACACGGATGATGATCAACGGATAAAACTCATTAGTTACGGTCACATTTCTACCTGACGTCCACAGACCAGACCTGAAGACTAAAGAGACTCTGTCGGACGTTTTCCGTCCGATCAACAGTGAAAAATTTAGGTTTGGTTTTTCTATAAAACTGAATTTTAACGAGCAGGTTTTTAAAAACTGTGACACCTAAGACTTTTTCTGTTTCCTTTATGATTAGGTACAAACTGTCTGGGCCTTTGAAAAATGAAAGTGAAAAGTCAGAGTAATTGACAGCTGAACCCAGATTTAGGAAACTTTGAGGAAACTTTGGCTGGAGAAGATTCGACCTGAGGGACTGAACAACCTCTGCTTCCCCCTCTGTATCCACCTCCTCTCCCTCCTCTCTCCACAGTTTCTCATTCCCCCCTCGGAGGACAAAAGGCCTCAGTCAGCGGAGACACGGGGAGCGTCAGGCTGAACAAGGAGCCTGTTGAGGAGGAGGAAGAGGGATGGAGGACAGAGGCTCCCAGGCTGGTTTCTGTCATTTCTTTCTGTCCGTGGCAGCTGCTTGGATAAAATTATGAATTTCAATCAAATCCCTTCAAACGCAGCATGTGAGCAAATAGGGTTGAAACCAGAGGATGGTGATTTTCCTCCTCAGCATGTGTCTCCAGGTGTCTCCAGGTGACATGTCTCCCTCCTGTCACGTGAACCCAGACTTGACCGTCCGCTGTCATGTTTCCCAGCAGCAGGTCCGTTCACGTGTCCAGGGCTCGTTGTTGAGGTTGAGGTTATTAATCCGTCCTTGTCCTGGAGGGAGGTGTGGGTGGAGATTGACGCTCCTCTGCACCTCCTCCTTGCTCCATGTTCACTGAGCCACGATCCAGTCATATCTGAGGGATCCGGTTTAAATCCTCCTCCTCGTGTCTCTGCAGAAACTCAACACGCTCGACAAACACTTGGACACTGTTTTTTGGTTCTAGTGGCTAAACTCTCTTTTCTTACTGTTTTTATGAAGTATACTATTGAAATATTTGAGAGAGAAAAAGTCTGGAAAAAGCAGAGTCAGTTCCCGCTGCCCCCCCCCCCCCCCCCTCCTCCTGCCATCCTGGCCCTGAATGGAGGAGGTGAAGCATCCATTCATTTACCGTGTGAAGGTGATTAGCCATAGTCATCCAGTGCAGAGTGAATCCGCTGCATAAGTCTAGTCCACAAAGGAGAAGACCAGACTGGAGACTGAGGAGGCCGAACACCTTCCTCCACCAAAATGAGCGATGCCTCATCTCCTGATGTTACATATTTATGTCTTTGAATTTAAATCATTTATTTCTGTTCCTCTGGCTTCTACATTCAGTCCTGGTTTAGTCCAGTATTTTCAGGTCTTCACATCCTGCTTCGGTCCAGTATTTTCAAATCTTTCAGTCCTGGTTCATGTTTTCAGCCCCGTATTTTCAGGTCTTCACTTCCTGTTTTGGTCCAGTATTTTCAGGTATTCAGTCCTGGTTTGGTCCAGTACTTTCAGGTCTTTCAGTCCTGGTCTGATCCAGGTTCTCACTGTTTCTAATAGCTGCATTTGTCTGTGGGGATAAATATGTTTCTGTTTCATTGAAACATAACACAACCCTTCACATTAAAAGCCCTCCCTAAGTTTACAAGGCACTTTAAAACTCCCAGCCATTCAACTGGAGCAGCTCAGTGGTGATGACTTCCTGTTCAGCTTCTCACACTGATGTTAGAACGACTCACCTAATGCAAGTACAGGTGAGACAAGACGGACCCTGACACAGGAAGTCCAGTCTGAGCAACGGGTCCACAGTCTTGACAGGCCTAACCTGTCAAGACTGTGTTTTGGATATAGTGATGTATTGATGTATTGATTGGCCAACGTGCGGCGACTAGCTGGATCACGATGATTGTATTTGCATCAGAAACTCAGCCTGGTTGAACTCGGCCGACCAGCTCCACTCAGGTGACTGAGAGGTGGGTCCGAACAAGACCCCAGACCAGGTCCACATGAAACAATCTAAATTTATCCACCTGTGTCAACATGAAAAGACTCCAGGTGGATTTGGCAGAGAGTCTGGCCGCAGTCAAACACCCAGACAACACGAGAACAGGTAAATGTCTTCGTCCAACAACATCTGGTGAGAAGACAGAGCTGATAACATCTGGACATCATGGTCCTGATGTCGTCTGATAAAATCCATATAAACCAGGTTCAGGACAGCAACTCTGCAGTGTGTTGACACTGGTTTGTGAAGTCTCAGTTGACAGCCCCCCCCCCCCCCCCCACACACACACACACACACACACACACTGAGGCCCAGATTCCCATCCTCAGTTCTGGTCTGCACGCAGCCCGGTTAATAAAGTCACTGAAGCTGAGGGGCCCCTGAACCTCAGCGGCCCGTTTTAATGATGCTATTCATATTAACAAAAGTTCAGAAACTTTCAGGCTGAAGTAAAGAGACAGAGGAAGATGTTGATGATGTTCAGAGTGAAGGCTCTGAACTGTGAGACCTTCACTGGCTGCAGGAATCCCAATGCTGGAGGCTGAACCATAATCCCTCTCTTTTTCTGTGAAACACCGCGCCACCTGATCCTGATGCTAATCTCTGCTGATCTGCTGCAGAGTCCGTCAGCTGCTGCTACACCCGCAGGAAATGGCCTCAGTCAGAGCTGCACTGCACTAAACTCACTAATGAGGCTCCAGTGCACTGATGATGTCCTATGAAGGTTGAATGGAGATGATACTCCTGTACCACATGATTTTTAAAAGCAGGACTTGTACTTGGAGTATCAGAATCAGGCAGTAAAGGAACTCTTACTTGATTAAATGATCTGAATACGTCTGCCTCCGCCAGTTGTTGGGGGCGTCACTGTTAGCATCATTAGTAATATGGAAATGTAAACATTTAACACCGGGTTCTGTTGTCGATGACATTTGTCACCTGAATCCGATTAATGATGAAGAACTAAACTTGTCAGCTGATGCTGTGGCTTCTCAGTGAGAAGGCTCTGGGTTAAAAGCTTAGTTCAGCTGGGTCCTTTGTGCGGAGTTAGTAAGTGGTTTTTGGGAGCTGGTCCCATCACTAATTTTTTTTCCTCTTCAGACCGACTGAGGTTCTGGAAGTCTGACATCAACAGCAGCTGTTTGAGTCCTAGTGCAGCAGGATTCATCAGAACAACAGAAACAGCAGGGCAGCTGGTTTTCCTCTTTGCTCTGGTTCCCCTGAATGCCTCGGTGTCCCAGTCACTGCCTCGGCTATTGAGCAGCAGTGGAACATTTCCTGCAGGTTTCTACTATCTTAGTGGTGTTTTTCCTTTTTAACCCTTTTAACCCTTCACTGTTGCTCTGACGGTTTAAACTGTGGAGCACTTTGAAGTCCTCAGGTTTCTCAGCTCTTTGATCATAATATGAATCTGTAGAATTTATATAAAATATTTCAAGTAAAACTATTTGGTAACTTTAACTTCCCTGAGGCTCCTTTACAAAACCGTCCACTGAAGCCCTTAAAGCTCAGAGCCTCAGGGGCCCCTGGAGCCTCAGGGCCCCCTAAAGCTCCAGGCTCACTGTGTCTCCGCTGTAAACTCAACTGGTTTGTGCTGATTAAATTAACAAATTAGATAGAGTCAGGGTTAGTTATACTCTAGAAACATGAACCAGAGCTTTTCTAACCTTATCTTAAACCGGACTTTACACTAAACTAAATCTGAACTTAAACCCGGTCTTCACTCCTAAAGTTGAATGATTTATGCCGTGGGGACGTTTTTTGTACACCAAAGGAAGTCGAGTCCCCAGAATGTGACTGTTTAAAAAGACCAATGTCCCCACAACACGAGTAATACATGCACACACTGACCTTCGCGGTCACACAGCTGCAGACTCTTCAGCTCCACAGTCGGACTGTTCAGGCTCTGAAGAGGCTCCATCATATTCACGTCCACAAACAGAAATCAGAAGAAAATCTTCAGTTTAACGCTTCAACAGCTGAAGGTTAGTTTTCATTCAGGCTGCTGCCCCTGTCTGACTGCATCTCGCTTTATCGTGCTCTCTCTCTCTCTCTCTCTTTCTCTCGCTCTCTGTTTCAGTGATGTCATGGGGCAATCAAGGAGAGAGAGAGCGAGAGAGAGTTTTTCCATTTTGTGAGGATTTAATCAGTAAATATGATCTGGCACTGTGAGGAAAGTGTCTGTGGTGGTGTTGACCCCTACACTCAAAATATAATCCATTAAAATGTTTTTTTTTTTTTTTAATGTTTTTAATTGAACAATAGAACCCCCCCTAAAAAAAGGTGTAATGAATGTCTTGTATTTTCATGGTGATAAATTAAGTAATGTATGCTCGTATATTTAATTCTAAACTAGAGAACAAACAGCAAGAAAGCTTTTTATAACTTAACAAGACAACATTTTAGAGAAAAAAAGGGCTGTTGTAACAGTAGCAGTAGTACTAGAAGTAGTATTAACAATATCAGTAGTGGTAGTAATGGTAGTAGCAGCAGTAGTAGGAGGAGGAGGAGGAGCGAGAGGGATCGGAGCTGGAGGAGGAGGAGCGAGAGGGATCGGAGCTGGAGGAGGAGGAGGAGGAGGAGCGAGAGGGATCGGAGCTGGAGGAGGAGGAGCGAGAGGGATCGGAGCTGGAGGAGGAGGAGGAGGAGGAGCGAGAGGGGCCGGTGGAGGAGGAGGAGGATTATCATCTCAGGCTGGACTGACCAGTGAATGAAATGAGCGCTTACATAAAGAGATTAACTATAACCAGCTCAGCAAACACACATGCTTGTACTTCTACACTTGTGGGGACCCAGACTGACCCAACACACTGTCCTGACCTGTGATCTAATGGATGAACTGCTCAGTGTGAACAACATGAGGAGTCTGTGATGAGTCACTTCAATGCTGATGTCCATATTTCTATTAAAGTTATGTAAATGAAGTGGCTCGAGGCACCACCCGGTGTCTGGAAGCTGTATGAGTCACCTCAGAGGTGGTGGCAGTTCACAGAGCAGATTCATTATTACAGATAAATCAGCTTCACCTAAAATCCAGTTCATCAAAATGTGAAAAAAGTCTGGACTACTGAATCAGCTTCTCTCTGTTGGTCACTCAGTGTTAATGGGTTCTACACACAAGTGGCGACACAAAAACCCACAATGTGGCTTCGGGACTCATCAGACCTGGTCACAGTTCATTGGGTTTTCAGTGGCAGATCCCAGGATTCAGAAACAGCAACAGTGAGGACATGCAAATAAGTAAAAACATAAAATAATGGAGACACAGTGGAGCTCTTTGTGTTAGTTTCTTTATTTTGGGAAAATTTGTAGATCATGAAACATCAGAATTTATCAAAGCAGGTTCCTTTTATCATACAAAAACCCCTGGAAAATACCCACAATTCATCACAGATTCATCACGGATTAGAAATGATCTAATTTCACATGTTTCTGTTTGCATTTGCAAAATAACTCTAAACAAACAGTGTCTGGATAGTTCTTCTTCCTGGTACAAAAATAAGTTCTAAGTGCTTAACACACTTTAATACTGTCTCTGCTTTGGCATGTTCACAGCTCGGATCTCAGCACGTGTCTCCAGAAACATTCGGACCAACAAATAATAAAGGACAAGTATCAGACTGCTGCTGTTAATGTTGCGTTTGTTGTTGTCGCTGTCACCGCGTGCTCATAGTCACCACTAGGGGAGCAGTTCGAGCTCTCAAGTCGTCGTTTCATTTTCTTGCGAACTATCACATCAGAGCTTGAAAAACACAAACATGTTAACAAGCCTAACCTAACGTTTTGCTGAGTCGACGTTTTTGAGCCGATTGAGTTGAAAAATCTAAAGATGACTTTACATTTCAGGATCATTAGCCTTTAAAAGGAAAGTCCACCACATGACATAATCTGTTTTTATAAAAATTCCCAATTTAAAATATTGATAAAAAAGTTGGTGCATCAATAAAAACATAATGTGATGAAGCACAATGGAAACAGATGTAGTGAATAAGCTCCTCCCATTACCACATAGAACCAACAGAAAAGTTCGCCACCTAGTTCTCCATCATCCGAGTTCCGACTGCAGCTCTTTTAACCTTCTCGTCTCGCCGCGTTCTCTTCTTCTTCTTTGGTGGTTTAACGGCGGCAGCTGGATGATCGACTCCACCTGCTGTTGATTAGCAGCAGTGGAGGATAACGAGCATTCATTTGCATTTCTTTCTGACATAATTAGTGACAATTTAATGTTTCTATTGTGCTTCTGATCAGGTTTTTTTTTTTAATGCTGAGCGTTTCATCAGCGAGGCAGTGCAGCAGTAATACTCGCTCCTACACACAGGCATTCGATATAAAGCTTTTCATAAGCCCACTGGGAAAATGAGCTTTCTTCCTATTTGTTAAAATAAAGCACAACAGAGAGGTCAAATATAAAGACAGAAGGAATAAAGGGAAAAACAGAGAAAATTAACTTGAAGAACTGGTTTCATTTAGGCCTTTTCAACTGGACAAAAAAGTCCAGTATGTCAGTGACCTAAACGCAGTTTCCATTTTGAAATTCCAGACTCAGATTTTTTTCTGGTTTTATCAAGACACTAAGTTTTTCATTCAACACTAAGTAAGACTGTCAGGAAAAACCACTGAAATGGGCTAAAGAACACAACACTGCAAAAACAAATTCTGCAGCTAATAGAAGAATCCGAAAGAACCACAAAATCCAGGTATCTGAGATAATAAGGCAGGGCTGTAAAAATATGAAAAAGGGAGAGTCAGTTTAACAGATATATTCTTTGAATACTGTAAACGTACTACAAATAACTAAAAACCTTAACTCAAAACCTACAGCCAATCATAGGCTGTCTACTAGCTACGTAATCAATCCCATGATAATTGCATGTGCGTACAAGTGATTTGGGTCAAATGAAGGTGGAAAAGCAGAGGAGAAGTGGAAAAGAAAGGAGATGAGGAATTTGTTTCAGGGCGACTGACGAGTTCGAGACGTTTTCAGCAGCAGTTTTCAAAAAGAAGCCCAGTGTCCGTAAACTTTTGACTCATCACTTTTTAAATTTGGCCCCACTCTGCAGTGGTTTGGTCGTCCGGTGGAGACTGCAGCCGTCTGGTCGTCAGGCACCAGGCAAGCAGCAACAAAAAGGGTTATTCGCACGATTCTGCTTTAGTTTTCATAGAAATAACTCGGCCTCCACAGCATTTTCTGTCCTGGTAACATTTAATCTATGGAGAAAAAGTGTGGACCAGCATTATGCTGAACTTAACAACAAGCCAATCACATTTCACTCTGATTCTTCCCTGATGGTGTTTGGCAAAAGTGTTGGAAAAAAGCTTTTTTGATGAATTGAAAACTTTCTTAACTGAATTTAAAATGTAAACCAGGCAAAAAAAACCCAAAACAAAACAGAATCGTGTGACTTAGCTATAAATGTCTCTCCTCTTTGGAAACTGCTGTCCTAGAACACGCCATATCCATCGGTGTGGCGCGTTGCCACGGCGAAGGCAGGGTAGCCATCATATGTGGTGTAGGTGGTCAGGTCCTGACCCAGGGACACGGCCTGCTTCAGCTGGGAGGCGACCGCCGTCGACGCCGGGCTCGCCAGAGTGTAACCTGGAGTGACGGAACAAAAACTCTCAGCCTTTTATCAATGAGTCTTTTACTTTGAAAGAAAATGGCGCGTCTGTAGTAACATGCACTAGTTGGTCACCAATGAGTCAATTTGTGTGAGTTTTAGCGTCGTCACCTTTTCAAAAGGTTGGGGTCCCACGAATTCAACTGTAAAATCTAACACATAAAATGTATGAGGGTTAGCTAGGATAGCTTAGGGCTGGTCACGACATTAACAATCCTCAGTTTATTTTCTGCTTTAATTCAGTTTTAAAATGGTGTTTTAATTGCTCTTTGCTGGAGGGGACTCTATGCAGATACCCCCCCCCCAATAATGTCAATAGCCCAGAGTGGGAAAACAGCAACACTAATGTCCAGGGTCTTTGATAATGATAGCAGCTGGGTGGGTCTGATGACCTGCTGCCACGCTGCTGTCTGATTGGCTGTTAGTTGTCAGGTGTTAGTATTCCTCTTACTGAAGAGAAGCTGTGTCAAATTGAACCAGGCAGATTATCTTCTACTGCACAAATGTGAAAGTCTGACTTTATAAATAATTAAACTAGAGCTCAGTCAGATTATCACCTGGATTAAACTGTGGAAAAGGTGCTGCAACTACCATCTCTCTATCTGTTCTTCCTTGTCACCTGTCTGCCTGCAGACAGAGCATCAGGTGAGCATCTGTGGGTGGTCTATTGAGTGGAGAGTTAGTTGGCTTTGGTACGGACCTTCACATACCTGGGTAGGCTACCGAGGCCACGGCGGCGGCAGTAGCACAACTGGCATCTGCGGCGCCCTCCGTCTGTAGACCAAGCGTCTGCAGGGTGTGCTCGGCTGCGTGGACCTTAGCTTCTTCTACAGCCACGCACAGCTTGGCGGGGGTGAAGGGATGGCTACCAATGAGAGGAGAACCAGGAGTTAGTCTAACGCTGCTGCAGAACCGGGATGTACTAGTACAACTTTATGGGTTCCTTAACTAGGCAATTTGTTAGCATCAGTAACTGTAGAAGGAGCATTACTAGTGGCACTTATGTGGTAGTAGTAGTAGTAGTAGTAGTACTAGTATCAGTAGAAGTTGTAATAGTAGTATCAGTAGCACCATCGGTAGTAGTAGCAGTAGTATTAGTAATAGTAGCAGTAGTGTCAGTAGTAGTAGCACTATTAGTAGTAGTAGCAGCAGTAGTAGTAGTATCAATACTATCGGTAGGACTATCAGCGGTACTCGTACACATTGGGATACTGTGTAGCCAGAGCTGGAACTGTGATCTTGTAGAGGAACAGTTGTCTCTGGTCTGGTCCAATGGCAGAGTGGAGCTGATAGACGGGTTGACCCCAGTTATTCTTCTGACACAGCTCCTCCAGGATCTGAGAGACAGACAGTCAGAGAAAGAGACAGACAGACACAGTAAGAGCTGTTCAGTCCAATAAAACAACATCCACCCAAATGTTTCTACACATACCACCAAATCCAAGGAGCTTTCATCTGATACTAGACCAGCTCAACCACTGAGGGATCAGTTTGAGTTAGAGCCGTGACGACCATCAGACATCTGAGGTTCATAAACACATCTCATTCAGGTTTGTGTTAGTGAATGTGTTGCTGTTAGCTTGATGCTAAACTGTTGTTGTTGTGACTAAGCTGTTAAAGGAGGACCCCCCCCCCATCATGTTTAGGAGACAAAGATACAGATCTGTGGCTCAGTGTGAATGACGGTGTCTTAAACACAGAAAGCTGATAAAAGACCAAGTCCTGAAAAGACCAAAAAACTGGACAAACCCTCCTGACTCCTCCAGGACCCTTGTTTCTGTCCTGGCCATCAACCATTGGTCTGTGTTTCTAGGGCTCAGCGGGTGATTTGGTGAGTACAGACTTGTTTCTGATTGAAATGGACAAAACTATTAGATAAGAACTGGTTCCCTGGTTTTCAGGTGTGTCCTGTTACCTGTGTGGCAGGCTTGATGGCGGTGGCCTTCAGGCCCATGGCAGCAGGGTTCATGGGGGTCAGCTCCATGCCCGGCAGGAGGTCATACAGCTTCTCCTCCACCTGCTTGTCTGCCTTCAGGCCATAGGAGGCGCCACCGCCTCGGCCCATGGCTCCTCCCCCGGCAGCGTAGGCCAGGTAGCCCCGCCCGCCCAGCCCCCGCACCCCCGCAGCCCCTACAGGTACAGTCATGTAAATTTCTACAGGAGACCGAAAAGGCAGTGAAATCAATCAAATCACCGGAAATCAACCGGGAAGAAGAATCACACAGTCAGACAATTATTCAACCAGAGTGAACAGGTAAAGTGGTAGCCATGGTAACAGAACTCCACCTTACAGCTACCTGGTGTTTGCACAACAGTTGTAGTCATGGTAACGATACATCTATCCTGCTGCAGTCTCTGCAGTTCATTGAGGATTTTTTTCTCTGAATTATTCATTTCCAGAGTTGTGAAGTGTGAGCAGCGGTTTAAGACACTCCTGGTTGCTCAGGTAACAGGAAGTCGTATTCCCCCACAGATGACCTCGGTGAATCACAGGTGGATTGACACAAAACTGTTTCAATTGCCAGAACAAATATCTGGGTGGAGGGGTTTTTAGGAATAAACTACGACTCCCAACATGCATTTTGGCCAGAAGCACCTTATTATTTGATTACTTACATTATTAATTAATTGAGCTGCTAATGATTCTGGGTCAGTTTTGGGGGAATTCGGACACAATTCAGCGAAAGCAGGAAGGCTCATGGGTACCGTAGTTTTTAGACCTGTCACCTAAAGTGACGACCAGACTGGATTTCTCAGAATTAAAATGATCAGGACTGGTGACCACCTCATAAACCTGCAGGGTCGTTACATTATCTCGAAGAGTAAGATCGTAAAATAGGGAAAAAACCTTCCAGCACCAGCGACCCCTCCCACTTCACACCTCTCTGACGTTTCACCTTTGATTGATTGGATCATATTTGATTTCTGCTCAACAACATTCAGGGAACATTCTTGATATGTGGGCGATGGTGATTTGATACAGTTCAGTTGGACTTTCAGAGCTTGAGAAGCAGATCATGAAACCATCGTTCTGGTGAACTGACCGTTTCCAGAGTCCTGTCCCCGTTTACCTGGATGTCCTGGCCTCAGGCTTAGTTTACTGAGATAATGGAGGCAGATTCAACGAATCCAGAGGCTTTTTGGAAAACAATGGGCTGAAATAAGCAGCTTTTGATTTCAAATGTTCAATTCACCAACGGAAACACGTTTGATCAAACATCCCTGCTGTTCCCTGAAAACCCAACTTTTTATTTTAGGAGATTTCGGGGGGTTTCAACTCACAGCAGCATTTGCTTTAAAATGCTAAACATCAAAGAAGAAATGCGAGGGGAGCTCACACTCATGCTGAAGGATTTCTGATTTATTGATTCATTCATCAGATCAAAATATTGACATCACATGTTTTTCATTAGAAGGTATCCAAGACTCACCAAGAACAATAAAGTTTTTGAAATTTAGATGTTAATTAATTCATGATTATTTATTATTAATATTAAAAGATTAAAGCAAATGAAAAGCACCAAGAGAAGATGCAGAGTGTTGACGTCACGCTTTTTGTCAGGTTAAAAATAGATATCTTAATATTAATGTTGTTTCTCTGCTAAATGACCTAAAGAAGAGGACCTGGCTCCACACAGAACAGCTGATGTTAGTCTGTGTGTACCAAACATAACTCAGAACTTGTGATGTGTCAGTATTTGGTTTTAGTGAATTATGTGAGTCTGGCCTCAGTCTTTCTTTTAAAAAATGATCATTGAATTTAAACTGTGATGTGAGCTTGCCTCGCATCTCCATCTTCACCCAGTTTCACACTTGGGTTCTTCTGTTAAAGATCATGAGTTAAAAGTGCCTCTGCCCTCACCTCTGACAGATGGCGTCCTGACCAGACCTCGACCTCCAACGTGGGTTTTGGCTGCCGGGAGGCGAAACTGACCCGGTATGGCGGCGTAGGCCTGGGGGGCGTAAAATACGGGCGCTCCGAGATATGCCGCTGAGGGGTCGTACACCTGGGGGAGGAGAATAGAATCTGTTTTTATGAGTTAGGTGGTCCCATTATAACACGAGTCATGCCTGTGTAATGATTGGGATCCTTGTGTCTTTTTTTAGGCCTGCTGCTTTATGATGCCTCTGTATATTGTAATGATGTTTACTATCCACCGGCTGGAGGAGCTGTTCAAACCTGAAATCCAGACTGAGTCTATGTGGAGGTTCCTGCTGCAGCTGTTCAGGTGATGGTTCAGTAAAAAATGACGAAAGGCTCAGACTCTGTCCTTAAAAAACATCTACAGGCTCAATTCGGTGTAACATCATCAGCTCATCTTTTATCTTTTGCTCAGCATTTCATGTCAGGTGGAGTTGAAATATGTTTGTTAGAAGTGGCAGCCTGGTTCAGGTCTTCATGACTAAGGGTTCCAATTTTATGGCCTCTGGCTTAGTTCATGTCGATCATTTGAAAAATTTTAATGGGACATTTTCAGCTATGCTTTAAACCTACTTTTTTTTTTTTTTTACCAGAACTTTCAACTACATATCATGGTCCTCCTCAGGGGATGGAGTTTGCTGTGATGTCATACATTTATTTGACACCATATATGACCACTTGCTATCATGTGACCAAAGTTCAACACTCAGGTCATGTGATGACACCTGAACCAGGTTAATCCACTGAGGAAGACCACTGAAATGCTGTTGAACGCCCTGGGAAAGATTATTATTATTTTGATAATGACTCCTCCAGAGTCAAGGACAAACTTTTTTTTTCTTTAGACAACAAGAGCCAAATAATACATGCAAAAGAATGAAAAGAACGATGAATAATTTACTCCATCAACATGTCTCCAGTGTCAGTCTGAAAAAAAATCCAGTTATGAAAGGTTGAGTTTATACATGAACTTATTTCGTAACTCGGATGTTGGTACATTTCCCTCCACCGGGACAAACTCAGCTGAGCGACTCTGGTGACCCTGGTGCATGTTGTGCGTTGTACCTGTCCCAGGGTGTAGGATGCATAGTCGGTCTGCAGCAGAGATCCTCCTCGTCCTCCCATCCCTCTGGTGTAACGGACATAACTGTCCTTGTCCACCGGCTTGGCCAGAGTTACCTCAATAGGAGACCCATCCACCACCTGTGGGAATAAGAGAAAATTATTCTCTTGTGATCATGAACTATTGATTTTACACTCTCAGCATGATGTCAGAGAGCTGCTGTCCCCTCATCAGGCAGGAGTCCTGTTGTGATCCTAGGAAAATAAAAGTCCCGTCAAACCTCTGGCCTTTTGCTGTCTGACCTTTCCATTGAGAGCCTTCATGGCATTGATGGCGTCCTCTCTCTGAGTGAAATGGACGAAGGCATAGTCTCTGATCTTCTTCAC
The DNA here is from genome assembly GCA_016859345.1 of Istiophorus platypterus. Taxonomy (NCBI): domain Eukaryota; kingdom Metazoa; phylum Chordata; class Actinopteri; order Istiophoriformes; family Istiophoridae; genus Istiophorus; species Istiophorus platypterus. The sequence continues at coordinate 20,313,377 of CM029119.1, forward strand.
TCGCTCCACTGCGCCTGAAGCATGAAAACCTCTTTTGTAAAATCATATTTTTTTCATTTTTTTTTCATCAAAGCCTGCAAAGTTCAGCCTTGAGGATCACCTCCAGTTCAGTTTGATGTGTTGCTCAGTCACTTTACATCCAAACCACCAGTAGAGTTTAAAAAAAAATCAGCCTACAGATATCAATAAACTTATTTACAATTATTTGTCGGTTTTAGGTAATTGTCCCTGTTTGTGCATTAAAGTAGGAATCTGACATCCGAGTTTTAAGAGTTTACTGCTGTATTGTGTTATGTAGTGTTTAAGTACCTGCTTTGAGGCTGTTGAACTCTTTCTCGATGGTTTCCTCTGTGGTCTGTAGCATCAGGTTCCTAACGTACAGGATCTTGACAGTTGACATGGTATCCTCATCGACCTCCACCTCTGGCTCCGCCCAGTCGACGGCAATGGCATGACCCCACAGCTGAATACGACCTGAGACAGAGGAGACAGGTACGTTTAGTTATTTTGCGTCTCTCAGTTGTTGTTTTTTTGTCTCCTTGTAGGTTTTTGAAGACATATGAACAGTCCCTTCATACAGGGACCCTGGACAAGAAGCCAGTGGGTGCCTTCAGCAATACATCCAAGATACTAACACACCAATCATGAATCCCCTTCTGACTGGTGGGGTAAGGGCAAACTAGATTTCTGGTGAGGCGGTGCTACTTCTGGACCCATCCCTGGTGAGACAGGCCCAAAGTGCGCAAACATCTGGTGAAACACAAATGATCCTCCAATGTGGACACAATCAACTGTTTGCGTGTCTTATCACTAAGGGTTTGAGCCTCCAGCCTCAGGGTGATGCTGCTCTGTTTGATCAGATTGGTAACAAACACCTGGAAGCACCAGGCTTGAATGTCTTTATGGTTATTTAAAGTATCTGTGATTACTTAACTCCATCATATAGTGTTTATCTTATCATCAGACACATCACAGCTCTTCCTTTATTGGACACTGACCCAGTTACAGAGGCTGTGATTGGCCACTGATAACATAGTCTTAGTCCTACTAAAGGAGACTTTGACATTTTATGTTGGTGTGTTTACCTTAGAGAACTTTATTGGTACTTAAGTTTCACTAAAATAACTTGTTAGCAGAAAAAGCAGAGCTGCAATTGTTAATAATATCCCAGCATCACGGAAAGCCATCAACTTCACTGCAGATCGACATTTTACCATAGTCTGAATTTAGTTAGCTTTGTTTTTTAGCTCCTCAGTAAGAAAAAGTTTAGGAAGCACTGGGAAAACCTTTCGGCAGGTTTGAGAACGCTCTGATATCTGAGTGTTGAGAGTGAACTAGTGAGCAGATACAAACAATTAACAGGTTTATGAAATCATTTTCACACTGTGCTTATTTTTTGTCCTCTTGGTTTGATCTTGGTGCATTCGAGCAGATGTTTCGGAAATTAAATTTTCCTTGAGCACACCAAATAGGTCCTTATCACAGAGATAACTTTGACAAAAACAGAACCCAATTGAATGTACAGTGTTTGTCTACCTGGCAGCAGTTTGCGGCGGGCCATGGCGGCTGCTCGGTGGCTCTCGTACTCCACAAAAGCAAAGCCTCGGTTCTTGGATTTGTCAGCGGCGCTTGGGTACACGATAACATCAACGACCCCTTCGGTGACCTTCCTCATCTCAGACAAGATCTCCTCACGCTTCTTGGTTTTGGGAATCCCTCCCACAAACAGACGGCAGTTGTCGACACTGGCGCAGACACCAAGGAGGCGGCCGTTCCTACAATGATGGGAAAATATTTTATTATTTTGTCAAAGAACTCAGCTGTAGTTTAACATGTTAATGCAGTAAAGTGATGAAAATGAAGAATAACTAAAACAGAACCAAACCCTGACCTGATCTCATAGTTGTTCAGCTGCTTCATGGCTGCTCTGGCCTCCTGCTTGTTGCTGAAGGTGACGAAGGCATAACCTCTGTTGTTTCCATTGAAGTCCATCATCATCCTCACCTCGTAGATCTTACCAAACTGCAGATATGAAGAGGGGAATTAAAAAATTTGAGAACAGCTTGTGAAGCTGTGGGAACAAGATGTTGTAATGTAGTAACAATGGTTTGGGGAATCGCTCAGGATCCCTCATGTTGATTCTCTCACCTTCTCACACAGTGGAACCAGTTCATCTTCAAACAGGTCTCTGGGTAGTTTCCCCACGAAGATCTCGCTGCCCCTCTCTGGTGGGGGGCTGTCCCAGCCGGGCGGTGGTCCGCCATACCGCCGCTGGCCGTTCTCCTGAACCACACCATGAAAAGATCGAATGTAAAAATCATTCAGTAACAGAATAAGTATAAAAGTTTATTTTCTGGACACCAACATCTGAGAATAAAGAGTTATGTAGTGAAAACAGTTATTTGCTCTTTGTGGACAATTAACAAATAATATTTTAATGTGTTGAAATTTCAAATGTTTATGTTAAAAATGTGCTGAGATCAACAAGTCAAATATTTAGTAAAAAGCTGGATCTGAGTTTCAGATGAAGGTTCAAGATCTGGTCAGCCTGACCCAGAACCGGTTTCCTACCTGCCGCAGTTGGTATCCTGTGCGTTGCGTGAGCAGACGGAGCGCCGCCTCCTTCTGCGTCCCCACCACTCCATCCCCGCTTGCTTTCTGATTGGATTCCATTGGGTGTGATTGACAGCAAAATGTAAATCAGGGAAATTAGGGGTGCTCACTGGAAAACAACAGGACACAACATACAGGTCAGTTCTGTTTTTGTTCCCTACAAAGCTCTGAATCAGAGGTTCTCAGCCTCTTTGGTCTCTTGGTATACAGAAACGTTGTTTGAGCTTTTTGAAATCATAATAAGACTGAACTTGCAGCAACATTTAGAGGAGGCTGCTGGTCCTTTACCATCATCATCACTAACTATTGTAACTATTACCAGCAGACTGTCATTACTGTCCAGATAAATGTTTTCAATGGTGCAGATAAAACTGTTCTTAGGTCAGTTGTCCTCTCCAGGTCTTTGAAGTTGACTTTGTCCCATCTGATGATAATGTATTCATGATTTTGAGGTTGTCTGAAATAAGATGGCACAAAACTTTTGATTTTCAGTTGTGTAAAGGAAGTGGGCATTATTCCTTAACAAAAACATTTACCTTCATTTAAACTATATCATAAATTCCTAACTGCACAGAAATGTCCTCATTTTGAAAAAAAATCTCCTTTCAAAAAAGGTTCCCACTTGGCAAAATATCCTCTCTTTTAAAAAATGTTCTCTTATAAAATGTCCTCTTTTCCAAAAATATCTTGATGTTCTGAAAATGTCCTCATTTGTAAAAAATGTCCTCACTTCACAGAAATGTAACCACTTGGCAAGAACGCCTCCCCAATCCAAACTTTCCCCACTAGTTTTGTTTTCCTAAATATCTTGACGTTTAAAAATGTCCTGACCACACCTGTCACTCTCAGCTCTTGGTGATGGGTGGATTGAAAGTCAGACAAGGTGGTTTGTGATTTGGGGGGGGGGGCTATTCAGTTCAGCCCCCAGACCTGCACGTTGAATCTCTTTCCCTGCCCTTGAGCAAGGCTCGCCTGCTCCAGTGGAGCTCCCCAATGTCAACAGCCCAGACAATGGTTGTACTGGGCAGCTTCCAGTACAGAGTACTGAGTATTGCTGAATGGCCTATTTATATATACATGGTATATTATAGGCTTACTATCACTGATGCATCAGTGTGTGGAAGCAGCAGTTCAGTTATCGTTGACTGAAGTTAAACTAACTTTAAAGTAGTTTAATCTGCACAAACCTGAGTTGTAGAAAGACATTTACAATAAACTGAGTCCCAAAGTTACATTTTTGCAAGACTTTTTTGTAAAGATATCTAACCTGCTTATAATTTAACTCCACTTTTCTAAAATGATCTTGAAACCATTATACAATAAAGTATACAATAAAAAGTAGAATATTTAACCTCTGACATGTTGTAAAGTAGAAGTATGAATTGTCTGAAAAAGAAAATATATAGTTAAAGTTCTTTAAAACTGTATTTAAGTAAAATACTTGAGTAATGTACTTTCCAGTAACTTTCCAGTGTTCCTCATGATACCTTAAAGGCTCCACCCTGATAAGATGAAAACACGTCCTCACAGAGACATATGTCCCCGCAGAGCTGGACCCTGCTGATCTCCTGGCCTGTTTTCCTGCTATGAACAACAGATACGAGTCTCATTTTTGAGTGAGCAGCAGCGAGGTCAAGGTCTGTCCTGCAATCATTGACAGAGACTCTGGACAGGCTGCAGCATGGCCGTCCGTCTCACTGTCTGACTGAGCAGAGACATACAAGGCTCCGACTGGGAATTATGGGAAATCTGGGATGACTTTGTTAAACAAACACATACATGTGTTGGACCCTTAATTATACAAAGTGTTCTCTGGCCTGTAATGCTAAGTTCATCCTGAAACCATAAAACCAAATCTCAACCCTCTGAGGACATGAGGGTGGGACAGAGGGTCTCCAATTTACCCAAATGGCTTCATTTTCGCATAATGTCTTCATTTTCCTATAAAACTCCACGCTGATTATAAATGAGATGACCTGATAAAATAAAGGTCGTAAACACAAACATCCCATCTGTTTGTGTTTCACTCTGTTGATTCAAATTTAAATGTCCCTCATTTACATGATTATGCATCAGCCATTGTTTCACATTACACAATGTAAAGACAACACAACATTGAAAAGGAGGCGTCACTAAACTGATGAATGATCCGCGCTGTCTCTTCATATCTGTCATGTTGATTTTGTGTTTATGTGGCCGTATTACTTTAAGAGTCTTGCTGTTTCTGCAGCGTCCCCTCAACATTTTTCATTGGAGTACCTTAAAACTCATTACTACTACAATTAATTCTACTACTACTACCACTACTACTACTACTACTACTACTACTACTACTACTACTACTACTACTACTGCTACTACTAGGAATAATAATAGTAAACACATGTAGTTGGGATATTGCTGCTCAGTTTATTTATTTTTCAATATATTCCTATGATTTAAAGGTGCTACATTTATAAATGAACTAAAATCATCAACAGAATGTGAAGAAATAACAGTTTTAACCTTATATCCAAGATGTCTGTGTTTTTTGGAGATATCTGCTGAAGATAGCATGCTAGCCAGCTAGCCCCAGCCTGTCCTGTCTCGCAATACCACTTTGCACCAGCAGAAGCAACAGTGAGTCACTGTAGCATCCAGTCTGCCTCAGTCGACATGAGAAGCAGAAGAAGTAGCTCTGATCAGAGGACGGATTCCAAACCCTGGTCTTGTAAACACAATGATGGCTCAAGCTCTTGGTCAGTGACCATCACCATCATCATCATCATCATCATCATCATCAGCCACTAACAGTGAGAAGCCATGTTCAGGGAGAGATAGATGAACAAACAGTTGATTTGAATCTAAATTTGTTTAAGAAAAATATAGAGTAACACCAGAAAGATCCTCTATAGTGTTGTTGAAGTATAATTTAAAAATACAGATATTGTCGTACTGACAAAGAGACTGTTTGTGTGTCAGCCGTTATCACTAGTGCGTCTGATTATGAGAACAGCACACACTCTTGTAAACAAACACACAGCCAAGTGGCTACTTAAAGCTAACCCTTTGAACCTTAAAGGAAGGTTGATGTAATCAGTTTAATGCTAAACAGCCTGCTGCTGCTTCCATTAGCATGGTCATCACACACACACAAACATACACTTACACACTTTCTTCCTTTCTGTTTAGTATCAAAGAAAAACGCAGAGAAAATGAGTGATGAGCTCTTCACATGAGAGAGAGGTCGAAGGTCATGAGTGATGATGATGATGATGATGACAACTTGTTTTCATAACAACTACAAACACACACCTTCTCACTGTAAACTCTAGAATAACTTTTTAGATCTTATCTTTTCTTCTTTCTCCCTTTTTTTCCCTCCTTTTGGTTCTACGATGCCCTGAAAATGTATCAAACCTGCTGAACTTTATTTAAAACTAATGAAAACTAACTAAATAAAAAGGTTTTTGCAGAGATATCAGAACCTTCAGGCTGGACTTTGACAAAAAGTGTTGAAAAGAAGCCACGCATATAGAATATCCATCTGATGGAACCATGCAGTCATGTAGAAATTTCACCAACATTTCAACAGGCTGATAATTATCATTATTCTGAATTAGAAGTTATTATTTAACATACTGCTGGTTGTGTTGGAGGATTTGTGGCTTCTGATAACGGAATGAATGACCTGAGAGTCTCCTGGTGGAAAAACAGGCAGCTGGACTCAGAAACCTGCTGCTGAAATCCACCAATCAATACTGATGACAGAATGGCGTTGGACGGACACACACACACACTCACACACACGCACGCACGCACGCACACACAGCATGTTTGATCAGGCCGATAGCGAAGCTCTTGTAGCCTCTGTCTGAACACTATTATTCTTACTGTCTTTGAATCTTTTAAAACAACAGAAAAATTCTGATTTGACTCTTGAGACTGTTCATGAGCGGCAGTGTCAAAAGGCTGAGGAGACGCTGTTCACTGAGAAAAAGTAGATGAGCAGTGGAGGACCTGGGGGCTGCGGAAGCCCATTGGTGCCAGGACAAGAAAAAAAGAAAAAAAGAAAAAGTTAAGACTGATTTAAAAAAAAAAAAAAAAATCAGTGTCATCACTGAGTCAGCTTTTATTTTGTAAGTCAAAATTCTGTCATTTATTTAGTCAAAATTAGGAGAGTGCATCAAAGCTCCATCTTTCTGAGTCAACATTATGAAAGTTCCAATTTTGACACACTTTTTTCAAAGTAGACAATTAAAGTATTTTGATTTGTATCTCAGGTCAGTTTTATTTATATCTTCACAGACCAGAAGGTTTGACAATGTGTCCTCAGATTGATTCACAAGAGGAAATCGAGTAAACGAAAGGTTTCCTCTTTCAGGACAGATACAACAGAACTATTTGAATTGATTTGATTTTTTTCATCTTTCTTTAGTTTAATTTCCTCTCTGGCTGTAAATGAGTTTCCTTTGAAACCAGCATTTCAACTGAAAACAGCTTAAATCGCTTTTCTAAACTGTGATTAATGACTCACAGATTGATCTTCAACTGATCGCTTCAGCACAGATCACGTGGATTTGACCCCCGCCCCATCCCCCACAGGCAGCCTTGATTGATGGCAGTGGATTTCATTCACACAGACACTCAGGATTCTCCAACGATTCCCAGCATCCCTTGCAACAATTCTGCCCTATCGGCCTGTTTCAGCCTCAGCTCCCTCTCACATTAATCTCAGTCATTAGTTGGTTAACCATTAGACTCTTTTGCAGCATAGTTCATCGGACACCAACACACAGCAGGAGACTGTCAGTCAGTTTAAAGGGGCAATACGTAAATATTTTAGTTTAAAAAAATTCAAAAATTTACTAAAATTGTCAACAAAATGTGAAGAACAGTTTTCATGTTATGTCAGGGACATCTGTGTTTTTCAGAGATATCTACTGAAGTTAGCATGCTAACCAGTTAGCCCCAGTCTGTCCTGTCCATTCTGTCTTGCAATACCGCTTTGTACCACATGAAGCAACAGTGAGTCACTGTAGTGTCCAGTCTGCCTCAGTCCAACATGAGAGGAAGAAGAAGTAGCGCCAGCCAGAGGACAAGAAACCACTTTCAGAACCAAAGAAAAGAAATGATAGAAAGAAGCAAAACCAGAGTTAACGTTGTTGTTGCTTTTCACCGCTAGAGACAGATATTAGACGGGTACGTAAACAGCTGTTAATGCTAACATTGGCTATGTAGCGATAGCAAATACTTACACATTTCAATAACTAAAAAGATCTGGACCAGGTCTACATGAAACCTGCCCTGAGGTAACCTCTGTAATAATATGGTGCTATATAGATGAAACTGAATTGAGCTGAACTGAATTGAATTGAATTACATGTAGCAGCTTTCACAACCACTTTTAAAAATATTAATAATAATAACAGTTTTTTTCTTTCTTTTCTAATTAAAATTCTCCAGAAACAGCTGAAAAAACAAAGCTGTTCCATTTAATACCTACCTACACTTTCTGATAACATTGATATAATATCAATAATAACTGTTAGCTGTTTTACTACAGTAATGTTATGAGAGCAGGACTTTTTACTTGTATATTATGTTAGTATCTGAATAATCCCTCCGTCCCTGTTCGTGTTATGTTTAAGGTATTTATAACATTTAAATTATAACTTCCTCTCTGGGTGGAGAGACACCTAATATCTCTCTCTTTCGCTCCCTCTCTCTGTCGTTTTGTTTCTTTTGATTAAAACAAAGCAGCGGTAGAACAACACTTATTTCACACACTCTCTCTCCATTCTAACACACATTAATCCTTGTCAGCCTGTTTGTTAGCCTAGTCTTTCTGGTGGTTACTAATCATCACACACTGCTGAAGAAGAGTGGTCGAACCACGTTTACTTTACATGCTTGCTCTCTCTCCGTTTGTGTCTTTTAAAAAAATTATAATTTGAGTCTAAAAACTTTTCTTTATTTGGACAAAAGAAGAAAACTCACCTGAGCAATTTCAGAGATCACCTCCCTCCGATCAGAGCTGTGTCATTCTGAACACCAAGTGTGTGCCACAGTGTGTGTGTGTGTTCACGTGTCATCATGGGCCTGTGTGTGTGTGTGTGTGTGTGTGTGTGTGTGTGTGTGTGTGCGAGATCACATCATATCAAACTCCAAAGGTTCACTGTCTTAGTGTTAGCTTTACGAGCTGGACGATGGTAATGATTAACCAGCTGCTATCTGCGGACACACAGACACACAGAAACACACACATGCAAACACACAGACGTAACACACACAGAAATAACATAAACCAGCAGGCCTGTGTGTGTGTGTGTGTATGTGTGTGTGTCAGGAGGCCTTTGACCGACAGTCGCTATCTGCATCCGAGCGCTCTGCAAAGGTCTCTTCACCTACTAACACACACACACACACACACACACACACACACACACACACACACACTGGGAAAACCAGGCAGCTGGTACACTCATAAATTCACTACTCTGATCCATCAACCTTCCTCTGGTAAATAAAACCTGCAGTGAAGTGAAATCTCCTCTAAATCAGTTGCTAAATTTTCTCTGGTTGTTCATAAACACCGTCAGCTTGTCGACACCTTTCCCAGCATGCACTGCATCTCCAGAAGCTTCGTTTGTACTGATCATGATGGAGGTTTGTGATGGTTCCTGCGGATGGTTCTCTGACTCAGTTCTCTGATCCACTGATCCACATTTTGTGTGGAGTGTGTGTGGATTACAACTTCATGTTTTATACCAGTGAAAATGGCACATGGTGTGTGTGTGATAAATGGACTGTGAGAGCCCCCCCCCCCCACACACACACACACACACCCGCACACACCCACACACCCAAAGGTACACAGCCTCCTCTCGTTCGCCCCCCAGAGCCCGAGCCTGGTGGTGCTGCAGATCATCCACCACATCCCCTTTCACCCCTGTCTGGACTTTTAACTGGTCTCTGGAACCTGTTAGAGAAGGGTAAGGGAGTGAGGCAGAGTCATCCCCTGCCCCACCACCCCCACCACCCCCTAAATCAACACAGACTGTGAGTGTATGATAATAACTGGAGACAGATGAGCTGATCAACATGTTCATGAATTATTCCTTCGCTTCAGCGTTGTTGTCGGATGAATTAATGCTGCACATGTTCAATCTTTCTATGAGACTCATGAGTCGTTCTGACCTGATTCTCCTCCAATGTCCACACTCACCTGACAGGTAAAGTGACCACTGGGTCAACTAATCCACCTGAGACCCAGACAGCTTTAAAAACCCAGCGGGTGCCTGTCACAGTCTGAATCTCCTCATCCATCCATGGTTGAAACATGATCTCTCTTCAGTTTTAAACCTGAAATTTCCTGTGAACAGATGTTTTCATCTGCTGGAGAGAAAAAAACACTCCATGAAGACTAGCTGTCAATCATCCAGCAGTTGTGAGGACACACACACTCACCCACACACACATAGGCATTTATTCAGTGTTTAGCTCAGTAAATATTAACTGATGCTGACTGGAAATTTCCTGCATGTTCTAACAGTGTCAGGACTGTTTGTGTGTGTGCGTGTGTGTGTGTGTGTGTGTGTGTGTGTGTGTGAGTCTGCGTGTGTGTGTTGGCAGTCGAACAGCCAGGTCCTTGATTCGACCACACACACACACAAACACACACACACAGACACACACAGTCCCTCTTCAGTCTAAATGTGTATTAAACATGTTGGATCCCTTTGATTCGGCTGCGTCGTGTTCAGTGTCTCAGGTAAAGTTTAAATTCAAATCTGAACCAAATTTTCAGAAAATCAGCAAAAGAAACGTGAGTTAATGTGAGTCAATGTGTTTTTACTCCATTGTTCATTTACAAAGTCTCCAGTTTTATCTTTGACTTTATTCAACTGTCTCGGAAAAGAGTCAAATCCCTTTTCTCAGTAGATTTTATTACATATTCATCACCTGCATATGAATAGATGGTTGGGACATACACTAAACTTCCGGGAGGCTGGAGGGGGGGGTAGTTGCCCCCCTGGCCACGCCTCTTTATATTTAACCTGATTTCTGTTAAATTTCCCGCTTCACTACGTTTCTACCAGGAACCGGGGTCTAACGGGTCAGGGACAGAAACAGAACCTCGGACCGGACCTCCAGCCTCTCTCAGCGGACACTGACTGGAGGATGAGCGGCCTGGAGGCGGACGTGGCCCGGCTGCTGCGGCTGAAAGACGAGCGCATCGCTCAGATGGAGAGGAGGCTGCGGGAGAAGGAGGAGGAGGCGGCGGAGCTACGGAGGAAGCTGCACAAGTACCAGTCGGTGCTGCGGGGCCGCGGCCTCTGCAGCCCGGACGGCTGGCCGGACAGCCGGCGCACCCGGCGGGCGGCGGGGGTGTCCGCCGAGCCGGTGGAAGAGACGGAGCTGCGGAGGTTCTCCAAGACCCACAGGTGAGGAAGCACACCTGAGACCGAGAGCTCGTTCTAGACCAGCCAGGCCGGTTGACTGGTTAAATACAGGCTAATATTAAACTGGAGACCTTCTCTGCTGCAGTCCTCTCTGTCTGGATGACACTTTAAACTGCCCCCGCCCAAACATGATTTTTATTAGTTGAATAAAATGTAAAGCTGCTGAAACACAGACACCTGGGAGATATACAAATATTTAATTATCACTATAGAAAGGGCAGCATCATAAAAATATAATTTAGACCAAAGAAATTAAACTATCAGATTCTGAAGATTTTTCCTCCAGTTGATTTTTTGTACTTTTTCCTCAGATTTTAAACTGAAGCTGCAAAGCTGACGTTGGTTCACATCATCAAGTTTCTCTGTGTGTTAAATTCAATGAGGATATTATTATATTATTATTATTAGTAATTATTGGTCCATATGAGATTTGAATGAGTCAATATAATGTGATTCTCTTGACGAAAATGTTGGTTAGAAAAGCAGCAAAATGCAGGTGAACATGTGGAAAAACCTTTTAAAATATTTTCAAATAAAGACAAACAAACAAACCAAATGTATGTGGACACCCCACCTCCACATACCTCATCTCCCTTCAGGTCCGGAGCTCAGGTCCAGTGAAGGCGGATTTGTGTCTCTTTCCTGTTTCATCGATGAGCCCCCCCCCCCCCCCCCGCCAACACAGCCGCTGTCCCACAGTGTACGAGGAGTTGAACTGCCTCCATTTTCATTGATAAACATAACTTACAGACTTCTCCGCATCTCACCTATGTGCATTTTTCTTAAATACTCTCTGTATTATTATAAATGTGCATCGCATAAACCGTCCACAACATTAACAGGAGTTTTAAACATTGTTTGTAAACCAAACTCAGTTAGAAAAGACATTTTAAAGACTCGTCTCTGTGCCTTAAACTGATTTAATTCTGTTCTTTTCTCCCAGAATCTGATTTAAATCTTCAGTTTATTTTCCTGTGATTTGTAATGACAGGGATCAGCAGACAGAGGGCGCCACAGGGCAGCAGCAGATTTCATTAGTGACGCTTCTGTCTGGTTCGTCACTGCTCAATACAGACTCAGATCAGTTGATAATTGATCGGTCCTGTTCTCAGGCTCATTGATCACCGACTTGATAATAAACCGTTGTTAAGTTTGTTGTTGGTTCTTCTCTCAAACTGCTGTCGAATATCGACCTGAATATTAATAGTGAAATGTTCGGATCTTGGATCCTAGTAACTGGATATGTTTATTTCATCTTTTAAATTATTAGATTCATATTTAAAAGGACAACATTTTAATTTGTTTTTGATAATTGGTTTTATTTTTGAAAGAGCCGGAGAACAAGCATCTTGTTGCTTCAGTAATTTTTTTTTGACCCTCAGAGTCTCAGGGTCCAGATTCTCGGTTGCAGATTCTCTACCCTCTGATTCACGGGGCCCCTGTTCCCAGGAGGCCCCTCAGTGGTCTTTCCTGGACCACTTCCTGGTCCTACTTGTTTACTTCCACCTTGAACCTGGTTTGGGCCCGAACGTGGTGTCGTTTGTTGCCTTGCCCCACAGAGCGTTGGGGGAAACGTGGGGGTCTAAAGAGGACATTTCTCCGGCCCTGACACACACACACGCACACACACACTCACAGATCTTATAACTAACTCCCGTTCTCACCGACTGATCACAAATAGATTAAATCCTCCAAGAACCACAGGAGAAGGTTTTCAGGTTTACTCTGAAAAGACTGGTGTTAAATGACCCCCCCGAGAGAACGGCAGTGATGATTGTGATGAAGAGCAGACAGACAGCTGGATGGAAGGACAGGTGAGGAGGAGGAGGAGGAAGAGGAGGAGGAGGCAGACCAACTTCTGGACGCGCCGGCGGAGACGCGGCTCCGTCTCGGCTTCACTCCTCCGCGAACCTGCTGCTGCTCCGCGTTAAACTGATTAAACTGATGGGGGTGATTAACCGGGACCAGGTCTGCAGCCCCCGGATCTTTTCACTCAGCTCCGCGGGATCTGCAGCTCCTGTCTCCGCGGCTCTGCCTCCACCGCCGCCGGAGAAACTCTCGGCTCGTTTCACCCGCTTCAACCCGGAACATTCCCGGTTTTCTGGGCCTCTGGTCTCCGACGCCAGGATCAGTCCTGGGAAAGTGATGTGAGTTGTGGGTTCGTTCCGGATCCTTCGGCTCCTCTGCCGCTGTTGTTTCTCTTTTCTGATCTGTTTGCTCCGATATCAGCAGAAATCAGCAGAAACCAGCCGCTTCCTCCACTTTTCCTCCGCTGCGGATTTTTAAAGTCACGTTTTCTACTTTTACTCCATCATCCGACGGAGCCTCAGGCCAGATGTTCCCGTGTTTTATTCCGGATTTAAACTCTGATCGGGATTCTCCGCTTCAGAACTCTTAACTGAAGAATTTCAAACTGAGGTTTACTTCTGGTCTGCAGGGACCCTGCATGAAGATCCGGTTCGGTGGTCGAGAGAAAATCCGTTGGTGTGTGTATAATCAGTTTTACTCACTTTTCTTCCAGATCATTTCTGTTTTGTTTTTTTTGCTGTGATCATAATTCCCAGAGGAGTGTGTCCTCATCCACTCGCCTTTTCCATCTTGTCAGTTCAGAGTTTCTTTTAGATCTGGACCAGGACCTGTTACTTATTCTTGTTTTCCAGGCTTTACCAGTCAGAGCTTCAAGGATTTCAAGGACTACAGTATTAGGCTTCCAGCTAAACCCTGATGTGCTTCAAAACCCCAAAGAACTCAAGAACGTAAAATAAATTCCAATTATCTCTTAGTGAAACAACAATCCAAGCAGAACTGTGATAAAAAAAACCTCTCTGGAAAACTCTAGAGGAATCCCCAAGGAACCCCTGAAGAACTCTAAAGACCATAGAGATTCTTTGGGGAGCTCTCAGGATTGCTATGGCTCACTGAGGGACCCTGAGAACCACAGGAAATTTGTGGATTCCCGAGAATCTGCAGAAACTTAAATTTCCTGAGAAAAAAGTGAAAAAGGTTCCCCAGAGGAACCGTTAGATACCCATATAAAGAAGCAGAGGGTAGCTGAGGTCCCAAGGAGGAAACTGAAGTACAGCTATGAGCTCTAGAAAGCAGAAAGACTTTGACTCCAAGTATGTTAATGGGCCTTGACTAACCCAACACGAAACTCTGTAGTACCCTGAGGAACCCCAAAGAAACCCAGGGGACCCACAAGAACCTAAGAAAATCTGGGAACAACATAAGATCTTGAGTTTAGTAGTTTGAGTAAACTTATAGGGACCCTCAAGATCCAGAGGAAATCTGAGGACCACAGAGGAACCCCCAACAGTCAAAAAAAACCCGAGAACTCCTCAAGGACCCCCCACTGGACCGATGGGCACCCTGCGGGACCTGCAGTACGCACTCCAGGAGAAGATAGAGGAGCTGCGGCAGCGAGACGCCCTGATCGACGAGCTGGAGCTGGAGCTGGACCAGAAGGACGAGCTGATCCAGCGGCTGCAGAATGAGCTGGACAAGTACCGGTCAGTGATCCGGCCCGCCACCGCCCAGCAGGTCCAGGCTCAGCAGCAGAGCCTCGTCCTGCAGCCGGACCAGCAACGCAGCAAGCGGCAGGCCATCTCCGCCGAGCCCACCGCCTGTGATATCAGTGCCCTGAGCCACGTCACCCTGCCCTTCTACCCGAAGAGTCCAGAGTAAGTCCCACTCCTTAATGTTCGTGGTGACGGTGTTTCTGCTCAGGGCAAATTCTTGTTGACCTGTAGCGACAGAGTTTTTACTAAAAGCGGTTCTTCCTCTTGAGTTTCTGGTTGAACTCTGCTGGGTTCAGAGAAGCAGCGGCAGACGGCTAAACCCTCAGCGAGCCGGTTTTGGATGCCCACCAGGCTCTGCTCAGGAACCCCGTCTGTTGTGGTGGGCAGGTTTCAACCTGGCAATCCTCTGTAGTGCAAATCTGATTAAAAGCAGTCAGATGAGGGGGCTGGTGTCCTGCCAGCAGGATTCCTGCGGATCAAAAACCTCCAAACATTCCTGTATCCCCACTGAACAAAACACTCCCATCAGTCCACACAGCGCCGTGGACCAGAGTGAAACCATCCCACTGCTCTAAGAGGGATATTTCCACCATGAATATAGAGTCCCCTCTTTTCTGTCTGATTGAATCTCATCACTCTAATAGTTTTTTCTCTGAGATCTCTGCCCTCACCTCAGTACAATAGAGGAGAATGAGAAATTTCTATAGTAACTATGTTCTGAGGAGACCATCCCAGAAGGAACCCGTTGAAAGTTCTTTGGTTTGTGTGAAAGGGTGAGGGTGGGGGTTCATGTCTGATAAAGGCAACTCCACCGCCCACGTATTCCAGTTCCGTTAACAGATTTGGTTCTTTGTCTGGTTCCTCTCTTCACTGCTGTTTGAGCATGAAAAGTAATTGGAAGGAAATGTTTCATTACAAGGCTGAGCTTTTAGTCTTTACAGCCAAGTGGAATTTTGGATCAGAAAATAAATTCAGTCAAAATGTTGAAGGATTAACAACACTATTAGACTTCCAGGCTGTTTTGGGGGGCATCGTCCTTTTTAGGGTCCTCACCTGCTTTGGTGGATGGTGATAAACCCACAGTCCTCTTGAATTTGATCACGTTGAACGAAATGTCAAAGGTCTGAATTACTTACCTGCTCATACTCAGGTAAGTTTTAATAAAACTAGAGTTCTGTGGCTCAGGGAGGGGGGTGTATGAAGGGTGAACCTCTATTTAACTTTTTAAATGATCTCTGCCTAAAATGGTTTGACTAACGTATCTCCAGGTGTTTGCCGGCTTGAAGCTGAGATGATGAGTTAGTCGATTAACAGCTGAATCTGCAGAAGTTTTAATAATCGCATAGTTAATGAAGTTGTTTATCAAGAAGAAAGAAAATGAAAATAATCACTAATTTCATTTTTTAATGTCTAGAGAAAATGGGATGAATTATTGAATAATTTGTTATGTTCTGCGTCTCAAGGTTCAGTTAAATATTTACAAGACCTCATCCTACATTTTAATGGTTTTAATCCAAACCCAGACACAGGTTTTCGTCTCAGTGGGTCCAGCTCTCAGAGAGTCCAGGTCTCAGTGGGTCCAGCTCTCAGAGAGTCCAGGTAACAGAGTCCACGTCTCAGTGGGTCCAGGTCTCAGAGAGTCCAGGTTTATGAAACAGTCCAGGCAGCTGACAGCTGCTGCAGACACAGATCTCTATTCATACAGATACGAATATGAAAATGTGTGTGTGACAGTTTAGAGTGGGGAAGGTGGGGGGGGGGGCTGATGACATACACAGACAGACTGACAACCTGTTAACCCCCAGTTTCTTGCACAAACCCAAAAATAATGCGACTGCGCTGTTCCGAGACTTTTTACATTTTGCCACCATAAATCTGAGACTTGTACCAGTGAAAACCATTGGATTCATGGGTCTGGACCAGGTCTGGGTCAGCACCTAATTCAACGACGTGAGGATCCTCAGGCGCTTTGCACAGATAGAACCGGGAGACTCGGTCCTCATGCAACCTGGGCACAATCCTGGAGTGTCCAGCACAGACCTGAACCTGGAGCAGGTGGGCCGGTGGATTTTAAAGGGTCAAAGGTCAGACAGACAGTGCTGATTCTAAATGTAGATATTACATTTGGACTAATTATGACGAAGTTTCCCTCTTGTTTTAATCAGTGTCACAGTTTCCAACATTTTCTGAGGAGACAGTGAATCAGTGGAGCATCGCTGTGATTCATTGCTTCAGCTTCTCACAGTAAAATAACGTCTCCTTCTCTCTGTCGCTGCCAAAGATAACAAGCAGTGTGTTGGTTTTTAATCCGTGAGGTCCTCCTACACACACGCTCACACAGGCTCACAAACATGCATGCACGCACACATACACACACACACACACACACACACACACACACACACACACACAGTAGCACACGCACACACACACACAGTAACACACACACACACACCCACACACACACACACATACACTCTCACACACACACACAGGCCATTGAAAGGGTTTCATTTACCATCCTACTGCTTCTCACTGTCAGTGTCCTGCAGCGTGCCTGTGTGTGTGTGCGTGTGGGTGTTATAAAAGTATTATGGTGGGGGTGGGCTGTGGACCCCCCCCCCCGTTCTCCCGCTGTCTGCACAAACGCTCCAGAGGCATTTCCAGCTCGTCAGAGCAGAGAGTTAATGATCAGCTGAAACTTCATACAACTCTTACTTCTTCACTCTTTTAGCTGTTAATGTTTCTCTTTGTCTTTTCTGTTTCACTGGATGTGTTTCTACTGTTTCCACTCTGTCGACCTGTAGTGACGACATTTCTACTCAGACCGGTGACATTTTTCCTTCTTGTTGTTGTTTTCTCCTCATCACTTCCTTCCTGCGCTGTGTGTTGTTGACAGGTTAACGGTTCATAGTCGGCGTCTCTTCTCACCTGCCGCCATGATGTTGGTCGTGTGACGAGGACTTAGCATCTTCTGCCGATTCCTTCATGTCGCGGCCACATTTCTGCGTCAATCAGCTGATTCTTTCAGACATAACCACAGGAGGATCAGAACCGATCTCAGAAATACATTAGTCCTCTCTCACTTCTCAGTTTTTGCCTGTTCTTCATCTCCTTCCCTTTGTCTCCTCTTCATTGTCTTGTTTTCTTCCTTCTGGATTTTTTCATTCATTTCTTTACGTGGTCTCCGGTCTGTGTGTTGCTTCCTGTCTTTAGGTCTTTATCGTCTTTATGACTTTATGACCTTTGCAGCTCCGTCTGTTTTCCTTTGAACTTTCTTTTTCTTCTTATGAATCTGCCGCATATTTTTCTCCCTTCTCTTTTTTCCATCGAATTTAATTTTTCTTTGCTCCTTCATTGATCCTCTGTGTGTGATTCATGCAGTAATAACAGGGGGTTACTTTCTGTTGGTTTCCACCTGAGTCCAATTTACATGCAGATATTAAACCGGAGCTGAAATATTTCTTCCTCTGAAGACTCACCAAAATAAAATTTCACTCTAATAGATCCTCCTGGCGCTCGTCTCTGCTGCTGGATAAAATAAAACTCTCAATCTTTTCTTAGTTAGACCTTTAGGTGTCTTTTTTTATCTCCTCTATGCCAAGGTTTCCCATGGTGCTTTGCAGCCTTAGTCCAAGCTGGCGGCTGCCACGACTCAGAAAATTTCAACAAAACTAATATTTGAGCCATGAACAACATTTGGGCCAAAGTGTCGCTGCAGTTTTCAAAGTTTAACACACCAGGCTGATTCTGATATACTTTCCCCCTCATGATTCTAAAATGTGACTATTTTGGGCAAAAACAACCCATTTATTTAAATTTTTCTTTCACAAATGCATGAGGCAGCAGTCTGAGCTCCTCCTGGAGATCTTCAAAAAATCGTGTATCTCCAGTCTCACTCTTTGAATGAAGACTCGGAGCTCGTCACTGAAAGCTTCACCTCCAGACCCTCCCACCCCTCGTCACAATGACAGCCCAGCACCGTATTGGCGCTGCTGGTTGACCCTGAACCAGTCTGTCACTGTCAGTCCCTCAGGCCCTTTAGATGAGACCCAGAGACACTCGAGCTCCGTTCTCCGGGGCAACAACCTATCAAATGAAAAGACTGAGGGTCTCCAGATGGACGTGGACACTCTGGGCACTCAGCCCTGGTTCGTCTTTAACAATCAGGTGTAAAAAGGCTTCTGGAGGAATTGGACTCTGTCTGAATCATAGCTGGTTAGGGCTCCTTTAGGAGAGTTTAGTGGTTAAATCTTGGACTAAGTCAGAACCGTGATCCGGTTGCCAGCCGGGACCGTTGATATTTGTCTTTGTTTGTCTCTGTCAGTCCATTTTAATTAAGATGACTTTTATTGATTTGACAGGATGGAAACCTTTGGCTCTGCTGCACTACCTTCCCCCCTCTCTCTCTCTCTCTCTCTCTCTCTCTCTCTCTCTCTCTCTGTCTAGAGTCTCTATGGGGCTCAACCATGGTTGACTCATGCAGCTCAGTGTTGGGTTAAACGACTGCGACTTGCTCGGCTGCTTTTCATTCGTCCACATTTGAAGGAGGAGGGAGAAAAGTGTTCACCTGTGGCACCAGCTGCTAAGAAAATATGAAATCGTGACACATTGATGGATAATTTACATCAGTTTACTTTTAAAAATACAAAATCAAGCTCGGTTTTAGATCTGATATGTGATTTTTGGAGTTATTGTACTTAAAGGGTCAAAGTCCGATCAGAGAAGGTTACATCTTTCTGAAGAAAATTTATGTTTTGCAGTTGAAATGTGCAGATATTTGAAACCAAGGTTCAGTTTTATTGTCTTTTGTCAGTATTGAAGGTGAACTCAGTAGTCCTCTTTTCCACGCTATCAGTTCCCTCCAGTCACAACCCAACATTGCCGGGCAACCGACCATGATCTCTCTACCGGCATTTGATCTCTGGACGTCGTTCTTTAAATATCGTTGCTGCTCTGCCCGTCTGACTCAGACCTACTGTTGTGCTGTTAATGTCACGCTACAGCGTCCAAAACACTCACCTACTGCTCTGACGCTCACAGGCATCAAGAGCTGAAGCTTGAATGTTTCCCCTCGACATCCCTCCATTAAACTGACTCTAAATAGATCCAGATCTGGGTTCCGGTTCAGGATCTCGCGACACCAGCCGAAGCTCAGCAGCATGAATGGAGGGAACTCGGACGTCACATTCTCTGGGTTCCACCAGCTCCTCTCTGGATCTTGTTCTTCTCCTACTCTAAGACACAGCACTAAAATCTACCAGGCCCCAGCCAGGTGCCTCTCTTTCAGGCTGTAACAGCTCAGTGAACACATCACTGCTCAGGGTGTCCCACTTCCTACATCACCGGTGTTCTGCTGTGTCTCTGGGTTCTTTCAGTCCATGAGTCAGAGCTAATCCACCCGGCTCACTGTGAAAACCGGCTGTAGAACCGGAGAACACAAGGCCAGTGGGTCAGCGGCCGAGTACTTACGACCGAGTTGTTGGATTTTGAGTGACTCTGTGGCCTCGCTGTCTTTTAACTCCCTTTTCAATGAGGAAGTGACACACTCTGAATCGCAACTCAGTCAGTAACAATGTTGAATCAGTCGTTTCAGTTCAGATATGTGTCTGTGAAGACGTGAACTTCACCAACCCAGGTCCTCGACTTTGTCCCGGAGCATTATCCCTCAACAGTCGATAGATCTCTGAGCTGCAGAGCTGCAGCGCCATCCCTGGTTATCTCTTGTGGGGGTTGGACCACTCTCTTTCTTCTGTCCCTCTCTGGCATCATTCTTTATGACACATTGGTCTCATACAAGTGAAATGACTCTATACTGTTCACTATTATTACTGTTTATTGTATTTTACATCATGTTTCATGGTTGCGTTCATCTCTTCTTGGAGGAAAATCAAAGTCACCACAGTGAGAAAACTTTCTTCTGTTTGGGGGGGGGGGGCATTTTATGGCTCACCTGGGGGCTAAAATGATGAATTTAACTCTTTCTGTCTCTTTGACTGTGTGTGAAGTAGATGTGAAGTCAGAGAGCACCACAGCATGACTGTGTGTAGGTGTGTGTGTGTGTGTGTGTGTGTGTGTGTTTGTGCGTGTGTGTGTGAGTGCAGATCCTTATCATAGTGTGTGCTTGTGTGAAAAAGAACAATCAACAGAAGCCAAGTCCGAATGTTATTTCCATAAATTACACACACACACACACACATTATTATATTATGCATTATACACACACCATTGCTTCATTAGTTTGACTGTAAGTATCACTTACTTCATAATTTCTCTCTTTCTGTATCTTATTTCTGCAAAGATTCATTATTTGTACTAATCTCTACAAAACATCTATTTAACATCTTTCAGATCAAAACATGTAATTTTCCAGAATTTCTGGGGGGCTGCAGTTGACTTAGTTATATTTTAATCTAAATTTTCCAACAAGATATTTTAAAGCGCATATCACTTTTTTCATTTCATGATTGTTTTACTTTAATAATTGTTCACATACAAGGGATTAAAAATAAAGAAATGACTCTGGTTTAGCTGGTTACACCTGGTGGACACAGTACATTCGCTGTGGGGTGTTACTGTATTGTTGGTGTTTGTTGTGCACAGAGGTGCAGTGGTGTGTTTTTACCGGAACCAACTGGTTAGTTCAGTCACCTCTCGCCCCCCCTCAGGTCCAAGGAGCTGATCAAGGAGGCCATCTTGGACAACGACTTCATGAAGAACCTGGAGCTGTCCCAAATCCAGGAGATTGTGGACTGCATGTACCCGGTGGATTATGGGAAAGACTCCTGCATCATCAAGGAGGGCGACGTGGGCTCGCTGGTCTTTGTGATGGAAGGTGAGGAGACAAACACTCAGCACGAAATCAGATGGTCTTAGTCTCGAATTGGTCTCAAGGGTTTAACTTTGACTTGTGTTGGCCTTGAAGGTTTTGTTCTGTTTTTGAGTTGTTGAAGTTTGAAGGTTTTTGGTTCTAGCTGGGTATTGTTTTATCCAGATTTTTTGTGGTCCAGAAAGGTTTTTTCTTTTCTACCTATTATTTTTACTTATCTATGCCTTAGTTCATATGCTGCTGGGATTAGAATTATAAACAAAGGTTCCTTGTATTTTATATGCAGAGACAATAAAGTATCTATCTATCTGTCTGTCTGTCTGTGTAGTCTGTCTGTCTGACTCTCTACTCCTCTTGTTGGTTTCAAGGACCTGTCTTAGGCGACAGGGTTTTCTGACTCTGATGGGTCTTCACTTCGTTTTTCTCCCTTTGACTTATTTTAGTGTCAAGGTTTTTGTCTCCATCAGGTTGTTTTTTTAATTTAACCAAGACTTGTCTTGTTTTTAACATTGATGATTCTTGGTCAAATAGTCAAAATAGTCATTTTTTCTTGTGAGTTGGACAAAAGGGTTTTTTCGACTGGGACTCATTCTGGTTTTAAGGGTTTTGGACACCTACTTGTTTCAGTCTTGAGATGCTTTAGCTGAATGTTTGTCCTACTGAACTAGAGTTGCCATTTTTTTTTTATGGTTGTAAATGATGAAAATACAAAAAAAGCCTCCCGGGGTCCAACAGGAAACTGTTGCCTTGTACCTTGTGGCTCAGTAGCCCAGTTGGTTGAGAGTTGAATTATTGGTTCAGTGTGACTGTGTCTGTTTTGGAGACAAAGACCTGCTGATTTTATGATTGTCAAAATAAAATTAGGCAGCCAAGTGACCTGGTAACGAGGAGGTTGCCGAACAGTTTCTGACGTTTCTAGTTGAAACGGAGAAAAGTTCGTGGAATCGCTGCAGAAGTTTCTTGGAGCTCAGCCTGACCTTAGGGACGCAGATTTCTCAGCTGCTCGTCGTCTTCCAGGGACGTGCCGGACTCTTGGTGCGTTGCATAACGTGTCGGAACACCTGAAGGCTTCTGAACGCTCAACTCCATTCAAACACAGTTCCCAGCTTTAAGTTTCCTCTGTCCCTGCTGAATCTCTAGTTTCTCAGTTTTAGTGGTTTCCAGGTTCAAGTTGAAGAAATTCTTGGAAAAATCAGTTGAAATCCCAGCAACACGAGCTGGTCAAGACGTTAAAGACATGATGGAGTGAACAAAGCCGATAATCTCATGACAGCAACACGTGCAGGTCTGGGATCATCAGTAAGGAAGTGAGCAGCTGGTTCTCATAGGCTACATGTTGGATAAAGGAGAAATATGCAGGTGTAAAGACCTGCGCCACCTCAGGACCTAAAGGATCTGCTGCTGACATCTCGGTGTCTGATACCACAGGGATCTTCAGGGGTCTGGTAGAGTTCATGTCCAAGCAGAACCTTAAACCTGTTAGCATGCAGGTTATTCAACACTCAGCTTTGTCCCTCTGTCTCTGCCCTGGCTAGTTTTGTTATATTTATAGCTGCTCGTGAGTTTAGCATCTTATATAAGAGGCCTGTTTAGTTACTTGATCCTCCCACTTAAATCACAGGTGGATGCTGGTGTGTTTGGCCTGAAGCTGCAGTTAGATGACAGTTTTACCTGCGTCTTCGTGCTCTAACTGTTGTTGGCTTCTCATATGAATGCAACTTATCTAACTGTCAAAGTTTTACTTTATATGAGGAAAATCATTAGAAATTTGTTCCATTTAAGACTCTGGATTGAAATATTTTGGAGATAAACGGCTCTGGGGTTTAAAAGAGGCCTCCTAAAATTTTTAATTATTTTGGTGAGCATTAGTTGGAAAGTGAAACGTCTTAACCTCCTCATCAGGGGTCACATGACCCTTCAGACAGGACCTTCAGACCTGCCAGCAGTCAGACGGTCATACTGTATTTTTCAGGCGAGTTTCCATTTTGTCTCAGTGACTCCGTGGCTCAACAACTGCCGTCCAGATGGCCGGTCCTCTGTGTCGGTGGGTGGCAGCGAGCAGCGTGAAGTGAATGATGGCATTTATACCTTTATAGCAAAAGCTGCTGGGCAGATTACACCCATGCTGAATTCATGAGCAAGTCCTCAGCATCTCAAATATATCTTATGACCACATTTTATATACAGGGATGTGAGGTAGTTTTGCAAATCAATATTAAAATCGATCATTTTTTAATGAAGTCTGGTTTTGGCAGGTGAGGTTCCGAGAGACTGATGGATGGATGCTGTCACTGTATTTGTACAACTGATAATACTCTGTGTGTGTGTGTGTCCACCCGGCAGTAAGTAGGTCAGTCTGAAAATAGGTATTAAAACATTACAGTCTCTCTATTGGCTGAGTAAGCTTCAGATCTGATGATGCACACAGACCCAGAGTCGCCACAGAGAGAAAAAAAATGATATTGAGGCCACATTTTATTACATCATGATACAATTTTCTCCAAAGTTTTGGTTAATTAACAACAACTGATGCATTTAAGTTCAGGGCAACCTGATATCACACATACACACACACACACACACACACACACACACACACACACACACACAGTGGAAATGAGGTGTTGTTACTGCAATACCGTAGAGATTTTCCAGCTGTTTCAAGGTCCAAATGTTTGACCATCAGTCTATTTATATTTATTTATATATGATTCTAAAGGGAAGTGTGCAAGAATTATGATGTGAAAGTTCTAGAGGAAACACTGAGTTTCATTTGTGATGCTTAGACATCGTTTTGGGGGAAAAGGTTAAAGTGAATTCCTGACATGATGCTCGTTGCTTTGGCGATGAAAAGCACGCTTACTTTATCAGGACGACATGGATTAACTGGTGAAGTTAGAACTAAAGTTGTGTCCCTAAAATCAGACTGTCCCAAAACAAGCTGTGACTGTTCAGCTGCCTGTGACTCAACCCTTCAGTGCTTCGAGTGTCAATCACATCCAGGTGTTTTAACAGGTTACAGGACTCGTATCTGTCGCCAGTGGCTCTGTCCTCTGCTCAGAAGCTGAGATCTACCAATCACAGGCCGGAAAACGCCACAGGCAACCACTCACAGACAACTCGGCGTCTGGCCTACTTCCTTTGCGACGAGCATGATGGAAATGATAAGTGTGTTTCACAGAAAACATAAAGATGTTGTGTTAAAGCTGTGATGAGACGTTTGAGCCTCCAACAGCCAGCAAGGAAAAAAAACACCACAGACAATAAAAAGGCTTCAATAATCCAAAAAACAAAAGAATTGAAACAGTCGGAGGAAATGAGAACAAAGTATATTCATGATCAGATGATTTGATCAACATCCAGTGTGTGTGTTTGGGGGGGGTGCAGATGGCAGCTAAATATAACAACTTCTGACACAGGAAGAGGAAGTGATCCCTTAAAACTATGAGGAAGATTGATTGATTTTGTGTGTGTGTGTGTGTGTGTGTGTGTGTGTGTGTGTGTGTTTGATAAACATGACACTCATTAATTCTATGTTTGGAGGAAGAAACAGATGCAGCGGTTTGGTCTCATTATGTAAAAGACAGGACACACACACAAACACACACACACACACAAACAGACACACACACACACACACACACAGCTCTGATGGATGCAGTTGGCATGGCAACCTGTTGGATGACCATATTTGGCATTTAAAATATTTTCACAGTTTGGAAATTCAGAATCAATTTATAAAGGAAGGAAGGAATGAATATAAAAAGCAGGAGGAGAGAGAGGAATGAGGAGAGAAAGATGGAAAGAGAGAGACTGCAGAAAAGAAAAGGAGAAGGCAGAGAGGGAGGAAGAGATATAAGGAGAAAATGAGGAAAGCAAGAAGGAAAGAAGGATGGAAGGAATAAAACATAGAAAAGGAAGGAAAGGAAGAAGAAAAGGAAAGAAAGACTGAAAGGGAAAAGAGTGAGGGAAGGGATTAGACCACAAAGAGGGGGAAAGAGAAATATAGGGAAGGAGGGAGGAGGGATGAAAGCCTGGGTGATGGAAAGAAGAAGAAGCAAAGAGGAAGGGAGAGATATGATAGAATGGGGTGAGGAAAGGATGGAAGAACAGATGGAAGGAAGGAATGAAGGGAAGAGAGGGAAGGAGAGGAAAAGAAGAGAAGGAAGGAAGGAAAAATTATATGAGAAATAATAAAAGTGGAGAAAAAAGAGATGAAATGAAAGAGGGAGGAAAGAAGGAAAGAAAGATGAAGTGCAGGGAAGAGATCGGAGAGATGGAGGAGGGGAGGAAGGAAGGAAGGAATAAGGAAGGAAGCAGTTAGAGAAGGAGGGAGGACTGAGTGGACGACAAGGAGGGAAAGAGAGAACGTCATCACATCAGAGCCTGGATGTGACTACTGAAGGGGCCTACAGGGACCAGGACCAGGGACCACATGGACCACGGGCCAGATGGAACAGGGGCCTAATTGACCAGGGTCCCTGGTCCAGAGCCTGTGTTTGAAGAGACTGTTATTATTTGTTGTAGAGTCAATCACACGACAACAAAAAGCAACTGAAAGACACAGAGCAGCTCCTTTTGGTGGTGGTGGTGGGGGGGGGCTTATCTGTGCCCAGGGGCTTGTTCCCTCAGTCTAATCTGCTGATGTATCAGAGTCCTTGGATTAACCAGAGAACTGATGTAGCCTGGTCTGAGGTGGATCTGACGCCCCCAGACCTGAGGAGCCGGCAAGGAGCCGAGCCGCCTCCTTTTGTCCAGGTCTTAGCGGATGTCCATCTCCATCTGATCCGCCTGGATGAAATGACAAAAGACAAATCTGTTTCCTGCTCTGTGATGGCTCCAGCCCCCCCCCCCCGACTGAAAGCTCTCCATCTGCTTTAATGTGTTTTTAAAACCTCGACTCTGTGTCGAGTGGATCCAATTTAATTTTGTGAGTGCTTGTGTGTCTCCGTTTACAGTGGTGGTGGTGGGGGGGGATTGTATCGTCTGCTCTGATTTTTCATTTCGCATCCTCTGGTTCCTCCTCATCTCCGAGCGAGGTCCTGCGTTGGGAGGCCGGTGGCTGCTGGCTGCGACCGCCGACCTTGGAGCGAGTCTAGACCCGCTATCAGATCCCTCGGCGGGTCTTTCTACCTGCTTCTCACAGACCTGAGAGTTTCTGACGTTGTGCCGCTTCTTTCCAGCCGACGGACTCTATCTGCGCTCTCAGCTCGGCTCTCTAGGTGGAAGCAGTGGACGATCCCCCACTTGGTTTCAGACTGAACTGTCACACACAGTTTGTTCTGTGGTCACTAATGTTCCTGGTCCGCAGAGGACGAACCTGGGTAAGGTTCGGGCCTCGACTCCAGTCAGCTCACACTGTTTTTAAAACATTCTCTATAAATAAATGAGATTCAGATCAGTTTAAACCAACATGTCTGTAGAAACGCTGCCGCATCTATACACACACTGACAACACACACACTCCCGCTCGCGTGTGTGTCCTCTGATCAGTGGCAGTTTACAGAACCGTTCTCACTCTGTCTCTGTCTCTGTCTCTCTCTCTCTGTCTCTGTCTGTCTGTCTCTCTCTCTCTCTGTCTCTCTGTCTCTCTCTGTTTTGCTTTTTCTCTGTTTCTCTGTGGTAGTCCCCCCCCCCCCATTCAGTGATAAACACATGACCCGTTATTCCTCCTCTAATGTACCGGAGGATGTTCTGTTTTCCTGATCAGGTCCTGCCGGTTGCTCATGAGCACCGGGGGGGTTGAACCCCCAGCCTCCATCATATCAGACAGGACCAGATGTGGTTTTATATAATAACAGGGACTGAGATGACTGATAATTGTCACATGAACATATATGTCTGGTTCAACTCCTGCGCTTCCTGCTCTCTCCTGAATTATTGATTAATTTCAGGCCCCAGATCACGATTAGCTCCATTATCAGTTAATCTGCCCGTCGTCCTCCGGGCTCTGGTGTCCACGTGTCCGCAGTGCCGAGGTCCACTGGAGTTTTCGTGGTTTTGTGACAGTTAAAGAAGACACCCTGACTTTTTAAATGCTTTTAAAAAGATCTGATGAAATGGCAGCGATTTCCTGAACAACAACAGTGGCAGCGCCTGCGGTCGCCCAGAGCGTTGGATGCGGTTTTAAACAAGGTTTGATAAAAGTCCATCTGCGGTGCCATCGCGTTCCATCTCTTCATCACATCCGTGGTTAAATAATGAGCCTGAGACTTTGTAGAAGATGAAGGATGAAGGTGAATGGCAGCTCCAGGCTCTGTGGATCCGACCTTTAACCTCCTGTGTCACAACGCCACACGTGATCCAGCCTGAAATTATGAAACTCAAACACACTCACAGTGTGTTCGTGTATGTCATTAACCTAATGATCATTACAGTCTGTAGATACTGTGTGTGTGTGTTTGTCTCACCATTCAACAAAAATCACCACCATCTGCCGGTGTGTGCATGCGTGTCTCTACGTGTGTGTGTTTGTGTGTGTAAGACACAGCAGGATTAATTAGTGTTTGTTTGCATGTGTGAGTTGCTAAGAACAGACTTGTGGTGACTTCCAATAAGAACACCTCTGATTATTTCCCTTCACGTTTAAAGACTTTAAAGACTAATTTTAATCAGAAAACACAGTCAGAACTGATACAGGATCAGTGGTTAGAGGTGAACATCAGGTAAATCACTGATGCTACAAACACTGATTTATTTGTTTATAAACGAATGAACCAGTTGTGATTAATTATCAGTTATTCTAGTTATCACATATATGGTCATGATTTCCATAATAAAGCTACTACATAAAAAAGCTGCATTACAATTCACTTATCCAATAATCATTACTAATTTCTTTGATAGAGACCTGACACTTTGTGATGAATATAGTTGATGTTGTTGTATAAAAACGATGAACCTCCGACTTTCTGCGGCTGAATTGTTTCCATCTTCTCAGGAGAAATGATCAAAGGATAAACACAGCTCATTCGGTTTCTTTGTGGCAAAGGGCTCTAAGAAGTTAGCGGACTTTTTTCTGACCTGTGTAGCATCTGCAGGCTTCCACAGGGAGGGGCAGCTTGGATGTTGCCTAAGAGATCGAATTGGGGTCTGTGGTTAAAACAGCCAGAGTTTGACTCTTTGGTTTAGCAGGTTCAAACCAAAGCTGTAAAAGTTTTGGTCCCCCCCCCCCAATCCTCAGTGCTAATTAAACATCTGATGCTGAGCAGTAAAACAGATGAAATTGTGTGTCTGTATCAACTCTGTGTCTGATGAGCCTCAGTTTCACTGAATCTCTACTGACTCTGCTCCGTTTACTTAAAACACCAGTGTGTTATTGAAAGAACACACTGGTGCCTTTATGTTTTTACATGAGCAGGTGTGTGTGACATGTGTGTGTGTATGTGTGTGTGTGTGTGTGTGTGTGTGTGTGTGTGTGTGTGTGTGTTGTGAGTCATTGCTGTTCTCAGGTTGATCACTCTGACATTTCCATTTCCTGCCATTTGAATCCATCTTCATCAATATTAGGTGAAATGTCACAAATGCTAAACGGGCTCTGACATCTTAGACACACAATTAAATGATAACAGCACTGGTGCATATACACACACACACACACACGCACATGCACACGAACACACCTGTACCAGAACCGGTAAATGGGACCATACTGTAAACACACTGTTTATCTTCCTGCTGTTTAAAGTCACTTTAAACAGAAATGATTTATATTTCTATAGTAACAGTGTGTGACATAGATTAATGTCCAGGAGCCTTTGGTGTTAATGGAGCTACTGAGAATCATAAGCTGATCCTGAATCAGTGGAGTGTCAGTGGATAATGGACTCCATCAGTCCAGCTGAACCAAACCAGACTCGGGACGCGGTCCCCAGTGCCCAGTTGAAATGTAGCGCAGGAAGTTTTCACGCCCTTTGCCTTGCCTCTCAGGCTGCATACATGCTGTCAGGCTTTATGCAACCTGACAGGAAACTTTCATACACTACTCAGGGCTAAAAAAGGCACCTACCACTTTGTTTTTCAGGTATTTATAATAATGTGTGAGATTTTAATATTCTCCTATAAAACTGATCAAATTTAACGTCAGTAAAACACAGAATACTTTTTAGCAAAGATGCAAATACAACAGTTAAATATAATCAAGTATCAGGGATCAGCATCAACAAAGTATTTATTTATTATACGTTATGGACAGAGCTGAGAAACTCACACTGTTGCTGAAGCATATTCAGATTTAAATGATTTATATCTGTGTGTTTCTGTCACTAATGAAAACAGACAATCTTTGATATGCAAAATTCCTCATTTCTCCTTTCTATTATAGTGACAGGTGGCCTGTGTGTGTGTGTGTGTGTGCGCGCATGTCTATGTGTGCGTGTGCGTGCGTGTCTATGTGTGTGTGTGTGTGAGTGTGTGTGCGTGCATGCGTGCGTGTGTGTGTGCGTGTGTGTGTGTGTGTGTGTGTGTGTGTGTGTGTGTGTGTGTGTGTAATCCACCACTCAAATAAAATAAATGAAAGCACATCTGAGAGGTTTATTTTGTTTCCATTGTGTCTGCGCAGCGGAATAAAACACATTTGTTCCCATTGCTCATGATAGTGAACACACACTCACACACACTCACATACACTGATTAATCAGATTCATCAGTGAAGACGGAGCTGATCTGTTCCTGCTGATGGTTTAATGCTTTGACACCTCAGATTTAATTTATAAACAGATCATTTGAACTGAATTAAACATTTCAGAGGAAGCGCTGAAGCACTGATCCCCAGTGGAAACTTTAGGTCAGTGTATTTCATCTGTTTTCCGACCGTTTAGTGGCAGTGAAGGCTAAGCAGTGATTCACGGTCCTGTTCAGGCAGCTCTGCTCTGTTGGTGTCTGGGCCTTTGAAACACTGCAAGTTATATTATTCTTTTGTTTTGCATATTAATATGTGGTCCAGACTCTGAGCTGGGATGCCCTGCCAACAGGACTGGCCCGTCTATCCGAGTCCTGTCCACTGGTTGGACCAATGGTTCCAGGTCTCTTCCAACCAATCAGGCTGCCCGACCAACCATGGTCCGCCTGGTCCACCCACCCAGACACTACCGTTGTGGTGGCCAGATGCAATAAAAGCCACCCGGAGCAAACAGTGATTTAATCCGAGCCGCCTCTGTGTCTCTTTGTTGTGTGTGGAATCACTTCCTGCTCGCTGAGACTTGTCAGAGTCTCGGGGGCTGAGCATGGACTCAAACTCCACCAGGTGAAGGTGCGGTTGACTCCTTGCTTTTTGCTTTTTTAGGTTCAGTGCAGACATCCAGATCTGGTTTCATTCGTCAGCTGTGATCTGATTGGTCTGAGGTTAGGAAGTAACCTTTTGTTTTATTGATTCATTGATTCAGCCCCACCTGGGGCCCCACTCCTTTGTTTGTTCGCCTCAGTTCTTCACTTGTGAACTTTGTATTGTGAAATTTAATTTTGTTAACCGACCGCTGCCTTCTGAACAATAAATGGTATAAAAATGCCTGATTTAAGGGCGTCGTGATGCTCCCTGGGGGTGTAACCCTCCGTTAAAGAGGATGTCCAATGGTTTCATATTTTATTTTCGTAAAGCTGGGGGGGGGCTCAAAAGAGATGGATTAAAAACAGAGACCGAATATGTGCAGCAGAGGAGGAGACAGTCTGTTTAGTGTCAAATCACTGAATCCTACATTTCCCATAATGCACCTTGAAGGTGTCTTTAATGAATAAGAAACAAATGAATAAGAAACAAATGTGTTGATTTCCTATTTAAATGTATTTTTTTCTCTCTCTCTCTCTCTCCCTCCCTCCCTCCCCATCCCACTGTACGTGACTGTCTCTCACCCAGAGGGGAAGGTGGAGGTGACCAAAGAGGGGATGAAGCTGTGTACGATGGGACCGGGCAAAGTGTTCGGAGAGCTGGCCATCCTCTACAACTGTACCAGGACGGCCACTGTCAGGAGTGAGTAGGCTGAGAGAGAGAGAGAGAGAGAGAGAGTGTGTGTGTGTGTGTGTGTGTGTGTGTGTGTGTGTGTGTGTGTGTGTGTGTGTGTGTGTGTCCTTCACTGAATCCAGCCTCCAGACCTGCTCCATCACAGTTTAACTCTGACAACATGTTTTCTAATATTATAAGTAGCTGTGGTTCTGACACAATGTAATCCTTGGTCCTCATAAGGTTGTTTTTACTTGTTGCTGAAAAATGTCCTCATAAACCACCCAAACACATGCTGATGTTTTAAAGGAGCAGTTTGTAAAAGTGTGAACATAAAAGTACACGAATCGCAATTTGGAGTATTAGAGCACGAGTTCTCAAAATTATTAAACTAAAGCAAGTAAAACAAAAGTCAATGTGCTGTGATACATTTTCTCCACTTTCGATGAGATGCATTTTCACTTAATACATTTAAGACACAGAACACCTTCCTTCAGAATTTCCTGCAGGTTAAACTAGATGATCCAAACACTTTTAGTGCCGATTAAATCTGAAAGACTCTGGAAAAACCCACCACAAGGACCCGGTGTTACACTGGTCCGCTCTCCATTCAAAAACTAAATCTGATGTGATTAACAGGGAAATATAAGATGACCACCATATTCCCAAATCACATTTCAGAGGAAAAATACTGTCTTTTATTCAGGTCAGTACCTGATTAGCAGTTGTGCGTTTTTAATTGAGTTGGCACTGCAAGTGCAAATAAGCTGTTGTGCTGAAACCAGCTCATTTACATTGTTGTTAAATGTTAATGAGCCCTGTCCCTTATAAAGAAGCAAATAAACAAAAATTAATCATATATATTTTCAAACCCTGTTTGCTCTGGATAATCAAGAAAATTTAAAAGAAGGAAAAATAAAGCGATGTCATGGGGATTCTCAGGGTTTGGTTCAACTAAGAGAATTTCTCTTCTAATAACAGGATAGTCATTTAATTACACATATAGATATACCTTGAAAACTAAAAATTCTTCCTCATCTAATACAACTGATATTTTTTTTCCTCCCAGAGAGGAGACATTTCATTTCTGCTACTTCCAGGTGGTGGAAACATTCCACATATTTGGCTCTAAACCAGAAGGTAGAAGTTTTTGCTCTGAAGTTCACTCTTACATCTGAAATTTAGAAACTCTGCGGCAGGATTAAGTGTTTGCCGTCCTGATCAACGGAGAAAACTGATCTGAGTTCAGGAGAAGAGACGAGAAGAAACGAGTCGGCAGGAAGAGTGGGAGTAGCAAGCTGCAGTTGGAACCGATAAAACATCAACCACATCTCTGACAACTGTGTTTGTGTGTGTCCATGTGTGTGCCTGCGTGTGCGTGCGTATGTGTGTGTGTGCGTGCGTGCGTGCGTGCATGTGTGTGCGTGTGTGTGCGAGTGTGTGTGTGTGTGTGTGTGTGTGTGTGTGTGTGTGTGTGTGTTTGTGTCCGTGTCTGCCTCTAACTTTTTGTTGGGGCTTCCTGGTAGAGTGCTCACTAAGCAGTGGTTGCCAGGCAACACCATCCGGTCCAGCCAATGAGCTAAGTTTTGGCATCAGTGTCTCTTGGCAACAGCGCTGGGTTTGAGGGGATACTTTTCCGTTTGCTGAAGCTTTTTGCTCGTTATCTTCACATTAACACACAGCTCCAGCTGGAGTTTATCTGCTTTTCCTCTCTGCTTTTACACTTTAACACAAAGCGGTCAGTGTCAGTTTAACGACTGCATTTGAATAATTAAAATCTGTTAACACGAAAAACGGAAAGCACTCGGTGCTAAGTTAGGTTGCTCCATCAGGAATTCAAGTCAAACTGACACCAAACTAGCATATAAAGAAGTTTTTTGTTGGTTCGTCTCTTAAGGAAAATTCCTTAAGGGTTTGGTTTGGACTCATAAAAACAATTTTTTTTCTAAACTATGCAGATTTATGGTGTCTAAACCTGGTTTAAAAAAAGGAAGGTTCAACTGCACTACCTTTAAAACCCATTCAGGCTGCTACAAAATGTCAGAAAGTTCACTGGAGTAAAATAAAGCTTAAACGTGAAAAATCAAGTATTAAAAAATGTTAAAAATGGGTTAACACTGAAAGATCAATCTCAGAAATAGCATCGTTAGGAGCAGCAGTAGCAGCAGCAGTGGTAAGAGTGTTAGCCTCCACGGAATGGTTACCAGCAGCAGTATTTTTAGCCATAGAAATAATGTTTGCAGTAGTTAGAATAGTGTTAGCATTAGTGGTAAGGTTAGCTGTAGCAAAAGTGGTGATGGTAGTAGTGTTACTAGAACTTGTGATAGCAGCTGTAGTAGTAGTAATAACAGGTGAGTTAGCAGCAGTACTGTTAGCAATATTATCAGCAGGAGTGTAGCAGTTGTTGTGTTAGCAGTACTACTAGTAGCTGAAGCAGTAAAAGCAGTAGCAGGAGTGGAAGCAGTAGTGTTAGCAATAGCAGCGGTAGTTGTAGTAGTAATAACAGAACTGATAGCAGTAGCTGGGACAGTGGTAGCAGTAGTGTCAGTAGTAGCGGCGTTTTAGTTTACATTTCAGTCTTGTTATAAAGTCATAAGTTTCAGTCTGTTTCTCCTCTCAATGCCGAGGGTTTCAACGGTGTGTACATACATGTTTTTCTATGTTTATGTAGACAAATTTAAGCTCAAAACCATTGTTGTGAGGACATTTCGACATCTCGAGGACATTTTGTCCGGTCCACACACCTTCAGGTTGTTTGAGGGTTCAGACCTGGTTTTCAGGCTCAGGTCAGGACCTGGTTCAGGTCAAGGTAGGGGGCTAGGGAATGAATTATGTCGATGAGTGTGCCCACAACTATAAAAAGACCAACAAGTGCACATGTTATTAGCTGCTTGTGAAAATGATTGCGACCATATCAAATCATCTGATGCTTCCATTTCTGTTTGAATGTTTGATCCTTTGACTTTTAACCCGCGCACATTTTACATTTTCTAATGTTCACACATCAGGTTGTCATTAATAAACATGAATAATAACCAATGAACTGTAATAACCGCCCACCTGAAACACACGCACACTCACCTCAGCACAGCAAATTCATCCGATCATATTTGCTGCTGTGGAGTGTCTCCTGTTGTTTCCGTGGTTACAGAGACACTGGGTATCTCCGTAGCAACAGACAGCAGGCCATAAAGCAGTGGAAACAAGAAATAAAAGTAATAACCAAACAGAATCTGTGTGTCTTTACCACAGAAGTGTACTGCAGTAGTACTGCAACTGCTCCTCAATAGTTCTATAAAGTACTGAAGTACTGAAAAGTACTGCAGGAAGAAGTGTTGAAGTCACATTGATTATCTTTACATGCTGATGTGTAGAGTGCTATCAGCTAATCTTACTAAGTCCTGTTCATCCCACCTGAACAGGATTTATGTGGCTATCGTAGGTGGGGCAGAACGTGTTGTTTGGTATTTGTTGCGTTTTTTGTATTAGTGTTTCCCTTAATGTTCTGTCTTTGTTTTGTCCTTAGGGTCCACCAGACAGTGTGACCGACTTTGCACCTTTGTTGCAAGATTTACAGAATTTCAGACCCTTTGGAAACTTTTTTTTGTAAATACGAAAAAACTTAGAGACAAATCTAATAACCTTCTGGACAAACCTTTGCTACTTTCCATAGAAGAGAATTGCCATCTCTTGATGCATTTATACAATGTCCAGACAGCAGCTGACACAGATGTGAATGAGTTTCTAACTTTCTCTCTAGTGATCATTTTACAGGTAAATACACCTGAAGTCACATCTCAGCCGTCGTCTTTAATTTATGTGTCTGTTTATTCTGTCAGACGATGTCATGGTTATAAAATCTGGATTTTAGCAGCAGCTTGGAAATGTCTTGGAAGTGGCTGCTGGTTACCACATTGTCTTAATGGGCCACGTTTCAGTTTCATACTTTATCCGTTACCTGACAACAGCACATGTTGACCCAACTTATTATGCAGATTACAGTTTAATTAGATCACCTGCCAAACCACCAATCCTGTCTGACATTGATAGCAGCTATCTACAAAGACACAAAAAAATAAGACAAGCAAAAACTTGAAAACTAAATGTTCATTTAACTGAAGTTCCGCAAGATATATCACTTGCATAAAAATTTCGGAAAACAGTTGGTTAGTGTTTCAACAAATGACCAAAGCTATAGCATTTCTGCTGAGGAGAGCTGTGACTGTGTCACTTCTGTGGTGTTAAGCAGAAGCTGTTAAAAAGAAAAAAATACTAGGTGTTGAGTTACCAAAACCATCTCCGCTGCCTGATCCTCAGTCCCAGCTTCATAAAGATAACATTAAAAAGCCTTTTCCAGGTGCGTCACAGGAGGCTGAGTGACTCTTCAGCTGAGAGATGAGGAGCAGACACGCTGAAGAGTCCTGAATCAGATCTCCACTCTCAGTGATGCTGGATTTTATACAACAGCAAGGATCAGCCTGGTGTTACTAACAACTGTTCAGGACCAAAATCATAAATTCACTCTATTCTGAAAATAATCTGTAAATAACGTCTGTGCCGTGATGATGCTCCCTACAGGTTCATCTCGTTCCTTCGAGCCGTCACAACCAGTTAAACACTGAAGGGTGCGCTTGATTTCTATTACCTTCTGCACCTGCTGCGATAAACACTTAAACAGAGTCTCCCTGCAGTAATGCTGCTGATGGAGAAAAAACAGTTTTTATATTGTCTGACTGCACCGTCTGGAGAATCAGACCTGTGTCATCATGAAGGTGTGATGTCTCCAGACCCCAGAGAAACCTGATCCTTGTCACAGTGAGGCTCCCACAGAGCATTGTGGTGGCTTTCGCTGGTGTCGGGTGTTTGTACCATTAGAATCAGTGATGTTAAAACCGGCTTTCAGCCCTACGCTCTTAAGTGATTGGTCAGTTTGAACAGGACAGCAGAGAGACGTGTCCCCTCAAATGTTTAAACACTTGAGAGTCGCTGTAGAATTTATTTCCTTGCTGTATTTTTACCGTGTTTCTTTGCTATAATTTTAATTGATCAATTTCATAGCTTTGAATCAGGATCTTCAATATTTGGATCTAGAAGCTCATTAAAAAGGTGTTTTTTGATGTAGTTTTTACAGCTGTAATTCAGTGCATCAGATGCATACATTTCCTACAAAAATACAAAAAATACACTAATCTTGCTTTAAAAAGCTGAAAAGAATGTTTCACCTTTGTTTTTCTGCTTTTTAATCAGTTCATCTTCTACTGAAAATGACAGAGGCTTAGATGGGGGGGGCACACTTTTTCATGCCACTGGGGAGGTGGCCATTAGCTTGTATGTGTGTATATATGATTGTATACACACACATGCACCTGAAGTCATATATATATATATATTCATTTTCACACACTAGTATCATTTAATAATGGCATCCAGAATTTTATGTATCTCCAGCAGCTGCAACCAGAAATGAATTTCATGACTGATTCATCTACAGCTCTGACCTGAACGACAGTGGGGGTGTAAATAGATTCATGATGTTTAACATTTAATGTGACTCTGACCCTTGTCAACCTGGGAGCAGTAAATATATTTACACTGCTGACTGTGTCTCCTACAGCTCTGACCCATGTGAAGCTGTGGGCGATCGACCGGCAGTGTTTCCAGACTATCATGATGAGAACGGGGCTCATCAAACACGCCGAGTACATGGACTTCCTCAAGAGGTGACTGCACTCAACCGCTGCGGCAAAAAATCACAAGCAAGGCACCAGGCCGTCAGGGTCTGAGGTTCAAACCCCACAGACACACTCGCCGAGTCCCAGCCCCAGATTACACCCATTCCCTGCAGGTTTACAGATGTAATCCTTCAGATTTCTGTCCTGGCTGATCTGGTTAATCCAGCGCTGATAAAGCTGCAGGAGAGTGAACAGGGAACAGTGAGTCAGATTAACTGTCAGAAGAATCAAAAACAGGTTTAGATTTCCTGAAAATCTTTAGAGCTCTAGCTTTAAAGTCTGTTTACGGAGGAAAAATGCCATCATTGATAAAATTTGAAAATACTGAAGACAGGCAGTCGGAAAAAACATTTGATTTTTGAACGCACTGTTGATGCACACTAATGTCCCATAATGCACTGCACAGAGGAGATGGAGGACCTGCTCACAGCGGGGTTAGACTTGGATTCTTACCCGGGCTGCAGCCCAACAACACCTGGCACACGAGCACAGTGCACTGGCACCTGGTCGCCTCCACACTCCCGACACCCGGCCAGAATGAACAGGGCGATGCCGCAGAATGAAAAACGCAGCGGAATCACAAACACAGACGTCAGGGTGACGCCGAGCTCTCGCTCGACTCGGTCCGCTCACCGGCCTGAACAGATGAAGTCGTTAGAAACTAATTATTTAAGTGGGCCACCGCAGGTGTTAATCATCCGTCAATCACAGCACAGTTTGCTCTTCAGATGGCTGTTGAATATCACACTCTGTTTTACATGATGCAGCTTTACAAATGTCCCAGCATGCAAGGGAAGCAACTAATAATAATGTCCAAAACTAAAGAGCCCAGCTATTATAATAAACTATAAGTTATCCCATGATTAAAAAAATGTAGAAAACACAATAATCATCAGTGACCCAACTTCTCAGAAGGTAGAAAAGATCTGAGTAGTTCAGTAATGATGGGCTGGTACTCAGACAGGTAAAGGTACCATCAGTAGAAATGCTGTTATCACAGACACTGATGTGGATCAGGACTTGGCCTGGGTCCCCAGGCCGCTCTGGACTCTGACAGAAAGTCCAGATTATTGGACCACATCCAGGTATCATCTCCTCTCTGCAGAAAATGGTAAAACTGTGTCAATTTTTTAAAAACCTAATTACAATGACAGGAAGCTACAGCAACCAGTATATAATAAGTATATAAGTATATAATTGATACACTCTGTTCAGAAACACATTGACCATTAAAAAACAAATATAAACACAGTAAAGTCATAAATACTGTAGATGAGAATATATAAAAAAAAGAAGACAACTCGGGCTCTGACTATGCGCCCCCCCCCCCCCCGTCTCTGCACCCCCACCCCCCACCCCCCAGTGTTCCCACCTTCCAGGGTCTTCCAGAGGAAACTCTCAGTAAACTTGCTGACGTCATGGAGGAGGTGAGGCTGTTGTCACTGGATTCATAATTATTGGAAATGCTCCTTTTATTTAAAACAAAGCCACAATGATCCTTTTTAAAAAAAAGGGGAAGTTAGCACTAAACCCTGGATCAACCAGAAGAAATGAACAACAAAAGAACGACACAACAACAAAGACTGTGGGGATGTCTCAAACACACACAAAACTCTCAGTCAGTCTGTGATCTGTAGTTTAAATGAACTGCAATGGTGAAAGATCAGTAGTTGATGCTTTTTTTTTACAGATTGAACAGTTATGGCAGTCAGCTGCTAATGTTTGGAGCTGTCGCTGTGTTATCCTAAACCAGCTAAATCAGCCTAAACCAGCCATTGTTAGCCTGAACCAGCCTATGTTAGCCTGTGTGAACGTTGTGTGTGGAGCTTTGTTACAACAGAAGGCAGCTGTCGCAGTTCAAAGACAGTAACAGTAGCGTGTCAGGATCTGAACATTGTGGTGACTTTCTGTTAATATAAAGATCTGGTTTCTGGATTCAATTCCAGATGCCTGAATCTGAGCTGCACAGGAAAGTCTCAAGTGTTTCCTTCTCCCGTTCAAATACTCTGACACGGTTTGTGTTCTGGGTTTTTTTCGTCTAAACCTTGTTGTGTTGTTGTTATTGTTACTGTTACTGCCTTCCTCCTCCTCCTCCTCCTCTTCCTTCTTCTTCAGTACCAATGACATCTATGGTAAAGTAGTGGTTCTCATGATGGTCTTCTTCTGTGGTGGAGTCACTGTGTAAATCCACCAATCAGACAGTAGCTTCTGTGTGTTTAGACTCATTATGAAGATGGAGAGTACATCATCAGACAGGGAGCCAGAGGCGACACCTTCTTCATCATCAGCAAAGGAAAGGTAATGGATTGATTACTTCACTGATTATTGAATTGATCTGCTGACCTGTCCTGATCACCTGCTGATAAATGCCGGTCAATACCATCTGTCAGGTGAATGTGACCCAGGAGGATGCAGCCAATCAGGAGCCGGTACACCTCAGAGAGCTCGCCAGGGGAGACTGGTTTGGAGAGAGAGCGCTACAGGGGTAAGATCGTGTGACCTTTGACCCCAAGACCTGAACCTTTAACTTCTAAACCTGAAACTATCCATCCATTATAACCTATACAGTTAACTTCTGAACCTAAACCTTTAACCTCTAAACCTGAACCTGCCCAAAATCATACCTGCCCGAAACCACAACGCTTGATGTCCAAGAACAAAATTCTTTGCTCTTATACCTCAACCTCCACTATGTGTCCTATGGTGTTTCTATATGTGTGCGTGTGTGTGTGTATCCTGCAGTTATTTAGGGTCAAAGGTCAGGTTCAGCATACCTCAGCTCTGGATACACCAGATCTCAGTGAACAGCACAAGGGAGTCTGACAGGAAATGAGGTTAGCAGGACAGAAGCTGGTTATTAAAGGTTTGATGGGCAGTTGTCTGTGTGTGTTTTCAGGTACTTGTATCCCTGTGAGGACCAGCTCACATTTTTAGACCTGCAGAGTGAGGATGGGGCACTACTAGAAGTACACTGTATCGGCCATTATCCTGTTGGCAGTGTAGCCGTGGATGTACTATCTCTGGATCACTGTGATACTGAAGGAAACTTAAAAATGTAATAACTCAGGCAAGTTCTGCAGCTATCAGGAGCCTTTTTTTTCCTATGATTTCTAAGCTGATTTTTGACATTAATTCATATTGGACATTGGAGTTTATGATGTCCTCATAAAATCTAAGTCACAGTGAAAATTAAAATGTGTGTTTCGTGTCTGTGGGTTCAGATTTGACAGATTTTGATGCTAATTGCAGCACTCTTTTTTTTTTGTTAATGTTTAATCTCCTCTTACCTTTCTTTTATAGTTAAAGGTGCCTGCACCCCCCCCCCACTGTATCTTTGTCTCATGTTTCTCTGGCCATTGTGAAAACTTCTAATCAAACTGAATCTAATTTCTTTTCCTTGTTCGGAGGACTTTATGACCCCCCCCCCCCCCACACACACACACACACGCATATGAGACTAAGTGAATTTTTCAATGCAGTATTGACTGAAAAGAAACAGCACACACGGAAGAATGGAGGATAATGGGCACTAAAGCCTGGAGGCGTCAAACTGACTTGTGTTAGGGCATGTAGCTACTACACTGGAGGAAGGGGTAACCCCCCCCAGGAAAATAAATCAATACAGTCCTCAGAAGTACAGACGAACCAACATATGGGTTTTATTCTGCATTGGTTTGTTTATTTGATCAATCATTTGTAGATGTATGACTGTTGGTTGGTCAGATGTGCACGCCCCCTGCCCTCATTATACCCCCCCCCCATCATTACAGCTGCTGCTGTTTAGTTTGAAGTGTGTTTCTCTGTTTCCTCCGGGCACCGCTATCTATACACACTGCCTGTCTGTGTGTTTTTGTCCTCTACTTCTATCTCTTTGGGGACTACTTTCATTTCCGGGCCTGGGGAGTGAGAATGTGGTAGGCGATGGACATTTTGAAATCTGTTTTAAAGAGTTTTCGGGGGGGTGAAGACATGTGGCTGTGTGAGGCTGCTGTCACTAGGCAGGCCAGGCCAGCGACCACTAATCCCAGGGATGCCGCTTCGACCTTCGCTCAGGCCCAAGGGTAGTTTGAAGTTTCAGTTTGTGGCTGGGAAACGGGGGTCTTCACAAGTATAGAAGTACAGACATGACCACACTCAACTACTACTGTTAATTTGGTTCAGTTTGGTTAATGAAGCTATGTGTGTGTGTTTTGTGTCCACAGGGAGGACGTCAGAACTGCCAACGTCATCGCCTCAGAGACCGTCACCTGCCTGGTCATCGACCGAGAGTAAGACATGTTGTCATGTGACACATTAATGTTTGTGTTGAATGCTTGTACTTATGAGTCAATAGGGCCCCCAAGCATGGACATGTAAAAGGGCCCCGACCCTGCTACAAGCGACAGGAGCCGCATATTCAAAGACACGTCTTTTTGGCTTTTTGAATCTTCTTGGCTGTTTTGTCTCAGACAAAAAGGTTAAATGTTAATTTTAACTTGTCAGAGTTAAATCCACCTTCAGCATCATGAATAGCACCAGGCTCATTTATAAACTTCAATAGAAAATAATCTGCAGATGAACTAGCTCAATGTTCTATCAACATAAAGTTAAACAGGCTGTTGTCACATGAGCGTGACAGTGAACATCAGTTTTCATATTAATATTCTTTACACTATTGACAGTTCTCACAATGCAGCATTTTACTTAGATATGTCTTAAAATCTTTTGGAAAAACTCAGCAGAGGCAGGGATGTATACTCCAGGGTGGGGTGGGGGGGCTTTAAACAGCCCCCTGGTGCTGCTGGCTCCTAAGTGTGGTGAGAACCGTGGACTGATGTTAAAGATCATAGACTATGTCCAGGTTAGCTGCATCTCCAGGTGCAGGTGAAACTCTGTCCACTTGTATGTGAGTGTGACAACATCATGTCTGTGATCTGAGGACATTTTTCATCACTAAGACTCAATAGGTTTAGTTTC
Organism: Istiophorus platypterus; assembly: GCA_016859345.1. Classification (NCBI taxonomy): domain Eukaryota; kingdom Metazoa; phylum Chordata; class Actinopteri; order Istiophoriformes; family Istiophoridae; genus Istiophorus; species Istiophorus platypterus. The sequence continues at coordinate 20,355,403 of CM029119.1, forward strand.
TGTTTCTGAACCTGTCAGGTGGTTTTCACCTGCAGAGTGAAGTTGCTGGTTCAGTTAAGGCTGCTGCTGCCCCCTGCTGGTGCTCACCACTTCCTACACATGTACACAGTCTGTGTAGTGAGCTGTGTATATCCCTATGTAGTGTGTATGTAGTAGACATAGTAGTGTATGTGATGGATCTGTTGAAATGAGAGTGAAGCTCTCAGCAGAGACTGAGAGTAAAAATAAAAACTGTGCTGTGATGCTTCAGCTGCTGAGATGTGTTGGACAAAAAGAAAGTAATACATTTTTAGTGAAGCATTTCCTTCATTATTTCACTTATTTTTTAATTTGAAACATGTTGTTTCCTGTGTCCTGAGTCCTTTGATTTGTTGTTTTCTACCTGAACTCTGCGCTGTGACAGCGCTGCTTTATAATCTTGAGATTTAACAGATAAAGAGTCAGGATTTAAAATGTCAGTGATTTTTAATTTTTTTTTTATGAATATCTGATTGATTATAAACAAAAAAGAAGAGTGGTAATGAAAATGATAATATTATTATCATTTAGGGGGCAGAGAGAGAGAAGAAAAAATTATATGACATAATTTTGCTGTTTACAAGAATCATAGAATTTCTGTGGTAATTTTCTTATTAAATCCCAAACATGCTGAGAAACATCCAAAATCCATCGTCTGTGAAAGAATCCTCATCCGACCTTTTTAATCTGATTTTTAAAGGGACCATTAAAACCTCAAAACTTTTTCAGTACTTTAATAATCATTTCATGTGGGAAAGGTGTTATACAAATAAAGTTTATTATTATTATCATTATTGTTGTTGTTGTTGTTGTTGTTGTTATTATTATTATTATTATTAAAGAGATACTTATGAAAGAGAAATTAAAATCTCTTACAAGCTGTGTGCTGATTGGCTACTCTTTCCTCCTCCTCAGCTCATTCAAGCATCTGATTGGTGGATTAGACGACGTCTCAAATAAAGGTTATGAGGATTCTGAGGCCAAGGCCAAGTAGGTTTACCACACATACACACAAACCAACAACACAGCAGCTCATAAGCACCATTGAATTTAACCACATTGAATTTACAGGATTTTTATTCCAACATTAAAACAAAAGCATTGGCCAAATGAAGCCAGGCACAAGTAAATATTATTCTATTTTTCTGTTTTTCTTCCAGAATCAGCACATTTCTTTGTTTTATTGAGGAGCTAGTGCAAAAAGCTCTAAAATCATGACCCTACTGTTGAAGGTTAATGCAGCAGACTTTATTTACTATTTGCAAACTATGTAGATGATAGATCCATCATTTGTATTTTTCATGCAAAAATACAAAAACACGCTCTAGTCGCAGCTGCATCGATGAGATGGTTTCATCATTTTCTTTGAAAAAAATTCTCATTAAACTGAAAATCTTTGTTTTTGATCTGAATTCTTCACATTGGCTGGTGGGAATCACACAAAGCTTTTTTCATTTTTTTTCTGACATTTTAAACAAAACCTTTAATGTGGAAAATTATCAGCAGATTTATTAATAATGAAAATATTCCTTTTTTCAGATCTAAAAGCCAAAAAAAGTTTCAGTTTTACTGTAAGTTCATTTTAAAGAAAGTGAACTGAAACGGGAGAATCAGCCAAAGGGGCGACGGTCAGCTCGGTGGTGCCAGCACCGTGGCGGCTGTGTGTTTGTGTGTCTGAGTGTTTACAGCAGTAACTGGACCCTCAGCTCTGCTTATGTAAGAACAGCTAATAATACCAGCTGGTGGTTGAGCACGTCGCGCCCAGGCTATGGCGGAGGCAACACCGGGGAGCTTCCACTCTGCTGGACGTGGAGACTCCTCGCTCCAGTCTGGGGTTTTCTCTCTGCATCAGTTCACCACAGAAATGATTGCTGTTTATCAGGATATCAAATAAAAAGGATCCATCTGAAGGTGTTTTCTATATTTTTATTATTTGTAACAACTCTATGGTTAACCGCACCCAAACCAAGAGGGTGTCAGTATGTCTCTTGTCGCCCTCCCTCCTCTGTCTGAGGCTCTCAGCTCAGAGCCCATTGGCTCCCACTGAGAATCAACAGTCCGGTCCGGAGCCGGGTCTGGTCTGGGTTGGTACCGTCTCGTGGGTCCCTCATCCGTGTCCTTGAGTCCCTCAGAGGTTTAAACCAGCATAAATGGAAAGAGTCAAGTGAAGGACAAGTATTTCATCATTCTATATAAGTACAGTACAGAAGTACTTTCAACCAGTATTCATTGAACAGTCACGTTAACCTCTTGTATGGCCATTGTTTATTCAGCTCAGCTCAACTCAACTTTATTTATATTATCTAGATTATTAATATATTAATATATATATATATTTATTTACCACATCACACAAAACAAAGCTGATTTTAGATGCTCAAATGTGAAGCCATGAACAGTTTTTATCTATAAGTGAACTTCATCAAAAGCCCAGTAAAGAGAGAAAAAAACCTAAGCCTGACCAGTATTTGCTGTGCCCCCCCCCCCGCCTCTAAAATTAACACCAGTTTTCCTTGGTTCTCCTGCTCACAGTTTTCTTGTCAGGAAGGTTGTTCTAAGGGTCTTGGAGAACCTCCCTTGGTTTTCCTGTTGATCCAGTCTGTCTCAGTGGCTGCTGTCTCCTTATGTGGTCCCAGACTGACTCCATGACTCTGAGACCAGGTCTCTGTGAGGTCCAGACCATCTGCTACAGGACTCCTGGTTCTGCTGGTCTCTGGACAGTTCTTTATGTCTCTGGTTGTGGGTCTGGACTCATTCTCCTGAATCTGAGACAGTTGGACACCTCCTGCTGGGACTGATGCTTGAAAGGGTCTGAACATCTACCAAGACTAAAATATTTATACAGTATTATGGATATGAGAGAATAATGAGCCCCAAAACGGTAATTTCCTCAACTATAAAATGCAGTACATGAATTCTGAGATTACTAACAGAGAGAAATGAAAACGGCAAAGACAAACTTTCCTCATCCCAGGTTTTAAAGCCATGACACAGATGGTGGACTCATTTCTCAGAGGTTGGACTCATACAAAATGGCCGACAGTAAATATTTAACATGTTGTGCATGATTTCAGACCCAAGCACATCCTCTTCCTCATAAACACACACACACACACACACACACACACACACACACACACACAGTCAGGGTGTAACACTAGCTGTTATCTTGCGTATCAGATGACTGTCAGTCATGTGACTGAGTGAAGCTGAACACTGTCAAGTCATCTCCTCTTATGGTATAGATTCATTACAGCACACACACCCACACATGCACACAGACAAACACACAGGCAGGTGTCCAGCTGTCAATCAGGCATGTTGCCATGGTAACAGTAGACAGAAAACAACGTGGTGTGTGTGTTTGTCACTCACACTCGTACTGTTGCACACTGTTTATGAACTGAACTTTTACTTTGGGTCATATATTATTTGTTATCCATTAATCTGTAAAGCTTCTGCTCATGTTTATTACGCTTTTATTTTTACAGGATTTTTTTTTATTGATTTAAAAAAAAACTTCCTCCTGCTGCCAGGTTCACACTTTCTAATTTACAACAGTCTCTCATAGTTCATGGAAGAAGATCTAATAAGTGTGACAACATTATTTTCTTCTATTTTTAATTTCAAATTTAAAAAAAAAACACACTTCTTGCTCTTTTTTGTGACATCTCATCTTTTCTTTTATTTCAAGATAATATTTTTCAAGACCTATGATGAAAAATTTTTATCGATAAAATATTATATATATATATATATATATATATATATATATATATATATATATATATATATATATATATATAAATCATGTAAAATTAATTTTCTGTCCCATCATGTCTTCAATGTGGGAATATTCTCCAGTTAAGCTTAATATGGAGTTTTTCCTTGTTAATCTGTAGCTGAAGCCTCTCTGAGTTTTAAAGGATTGAGTTTTTTGCTCAAGGACACTTCAGCAGGGTGAAGGTCGGTGGGATTTGAACCCTGCAGTGAGCTCTAACAGTTAATCTCTCATTCTCATTATCACAAGCTATCTTTAGAGTGTTTATGTGTGGTTTGTCCTCACCAACTGTCCGACAGCAGCTACTGTTTCTGCTGAAATTTGATACAACAGTGGTGGTTTCCAGGAAATAGTCCAGTCCCTGTTTGGAGAAACACTCACATAGAAATCAATTGGTGAGTTGAGATCACTGTGTTTTTTCTTTGAAAAGTGTCAAGAGATATTGGACGCATGATTGGTCCATAGACAAGTTGACATTGGTTCTCACTTCAAACATTAATTTTGCATGCTTTTATTTATGCAAATTATGTAAACACAAAGCCAACCAATTTCATAGTTCATTTCAAACTGCAGTCCCATAAGCATTTTGTAAACACTTGTTTTTAGCAACTTAATGTAACGTATCAGACCAGTTTACAGGCCAATGACGGCTGAGCTAGAAGAGTGGATATTACAGCTGTAAACACAACATCTCACACATTATAATTCAATTCAATTCAATTCAGCTTTATTTGTTTAGCACAAAACCATAATTGACTCAGGGCACTTTTCATTTAGAGCAGGTCTAGACTGTTACTTTAATGAAAGTAATTGTGTCCAACATGTTGTCAACCAGCTGCAGACACAGAAAAACATGATCATCCAACAAATGTTAACATTTACTTGTGAGGTGCCTCAGGGCTTTAGTCTTGGTCTTTTATACTTTCAATTTACATTATGATACAAAGCAAAAAACTCTTACTCTAATTCTTCCAGTTCAAATGAGAATTTGGCCTGACACTTTTATGTTTACATTTAGGCAACTAACATTACCTGCATAAAGCTGAAATAATTGATTTTATTTTATTTGGCCACTTTAAACACAACATTTTATTGTCTCATTGTGGGTTTCCTCAGGTTTCTTGTCTTGGTCCTTTACACCTTCAAGTTATATGCTGATAGAATGCGAATTTGTTTTTTAATTAAAATATCAAACTTCAATGGTTCTCCTACCAAACAACAAAACAGGATGTTTGTTGCTGCCAAAAACACTAAAGAAACCCAGAAGTTACTGTTATAAAAAAGCTGATTGAGGGCATGAATAAACATAAATAAAACACAACATTAAACAAAGACAGTGACAAATGGTGAACAGATTTATATGCAGAAAAACCAGGGCAAGCTCTGAACATCCTAAATCCTGCTGATCTCTGAGGTTGAATCTTTCGTGTCCTCTGGCTTTGAGGTCGGTATGTCCTGCAGCGTCCTGTCTGTCTTTTAGTCAGTCTGTTTAATGACTGAGCTGCATTTACTGGGTGCACCCCTGAGCAGTGTTTTCATGTGCTAAAAATACAAGCAGCAGCAGTAGCAGCAGCGTCCTGCCATGCTGATCGTCTTCTCAGGTTGGCATTACACCCTTCTGAACTCACTGGAGCAGACGTGGATGGTGTTGGCAAAAAGGACGGACAGTTCAGAGGCTTCCCTCAGTCATAGTTCAAGCTTGAGAGTACTCAGGTGGACTTTATCCCAGTCAGATGCACACAAAGTTATATATACCGAGTTTGGTTTTATCTAGTAATATAACACAAAAAATTGTCCTTTGAGACCCAGGGAAGCAGCAGTTTTCTTCATTTGTGATGCTGCCCTGCGCGGAGGGCATCTGTTCTGGATTCTGACGACGTCCCGCTCGGTTCAGGACCAGCCTTGTTTGTGACCTTAATGCACAAAGAGCTGGAGGATCTGGCAACATCACCACTCTGTCTGAACCACCAGACAAATTCCTTACACTGCCATCAGCGCCATCATCCCCTCCCTCACGATGTAAACTGGAAGTCGAGCTCTTCTTTTGAGACGGTTCTCTTACGGACGCTGTGCCGAACATTCTCGTGATGACCGAAGACTAGTTTGAGTTAATTGTTGATAATTTGTTTGTACTTTAGTACTTTGGTTTTTGACCAACGGACTCTGTGCCAAAACTTTAAGGAAGTGGACGATATTTTTGACGTTTTCATCTGCAAAATAAAGGACTCAACCATCAATACCATCTTTAGAAATCAAGTTTATTTGGGAGAGTAAAGCTCAGTTGTGTCTGACAGTGGTTTTGTCTTAGAAGAGTGCACAAGTTTACATTCCTGAAGTAGTTTTATATTTTCCAAACAATTCTTTGATGATAAATTGGACTAAAAACTAACAAAGCAACCAAGTTCAGAAAAGAAAGAGGTGTTTTGCGGATCCGTCTGCTCCTATACTGGCAGATTAAATAAAGTTTGGAGATGAGGGAGTTGGTTCCCGTCCCGGTGAGGCAGCAGAGGGAGCGGCTCACCAGCCTCCCTGTGCCTCCCACCTACTCCTTCTCCTTCCCGATCACCTCCTTCTCCATCCAAACCTCCAAGAAGTTCCCGTTCTTCCATGTGATCAAATGCTGCAGGTATGACTGGATATTTGTTGAGGGAGGCTGGATGGGTTTTAGGCTGAGAGACCAAACCTGTACCTGCTCAGGTGCTGCATCTAAATGTTCCTGCAAAGTGCTAAATCTTTCAAAATGTCCTCAAAACATGATAATGCAGTAACTTCCTGTGTTCAGTGAAGGCATCCCTCTGTTTTTTAAAATTTCAGATATGAGGCAGAGAACACCTTCTTCTCAAGTCTGAAGCTGAACGACTTCAACATCATCGACACGCTGGGAGTCGGCGGCTTCGGACGCGTCGAGCTGGTACGACCTGATCACATTAGACAACATCAGATCACAGAAAATGAGCTTACATCTGTAGATCAAATGCTATCAAAGTTTGCAACAAATAAGGTGTGGCATGTATGTTTTTTATCTTAATATGGTGATACAGGCTCACTGTGTCAACAGAAACTGACAAGAAAGGTGAAATCAGTTTCAGAAAATTTTCACATGAGTTTGAATCTAGTTTCAGAACATCTGAAAAACAGTTTCAGGTCAATATAAAACAAGTCTTAGAACAGACCTGTATGTGTGTGTGTGTGCGTGCGCACTCAGCTATTTGCAGTAACTTTCCAGTAAAGTATCAGTGCTGGTAACTGGAAACCAGTCATCATGTGATTAGGGGTCTGGCCACATTAGGCTCCAAAAATCCAGACTCAAAAAATCCAGACTGAAAAAACAAACCAGACACACCAGGGCTCTCCCTGGGTTCTCTGTGGTTCTGTAAGGAGGGGTGCATTGCTGGTTTGGGGGGTCAGGTTCATGTGCCACGGGAGGTGGGGTTCGAGGGTCCTGAAGGTTGAAGGGGAAGCCCTGCAGTAGGTCCAAAAACAGGAAGGAATCCCCGCTCAGGGTCTCCCATCATTCCTGGGATGGTATTTTTAGTCGTTCAGTAAGTGTGTAAATCTGCTCCAAGAAAAAAAACAACCTCTGACCTCCTGACTGTGTGTCTGATCTCTAGCATACCTTGTGACTCTCTCAGAGGCACTGTGCTTCAGTTTAGGACTTTTTATTGGGAACTGACTGGACTGGTTTCTTCTATGTTTTAAACGACAGAAATCACCCTGCATCATCAGCAAGGCTTCACTCTCAGCGTGAACTGAAACTGTACTTGAACTTTCCAGTCATGATGTAGATACTGATGTCCTGCTTTGAATTTGACTGCTGTTTATCTTCTTTGCTCTGACGCCGAAAGGGGGGGGGGGTGATAGCATGGCCTCATCAACAGTCGTCTGATCCAGGTGTTGTATCTCGTCCACCAGTGACAAGGATTAGTGATGTAGAAGTAACATTCATGTAGAGTTGGTATTTTCAGAACTTCCAGTAGTGAGCTGTTTTTTCCCACTGAGTATTGGAACTCAAACGTTACATTACACAGGTTTAGACAACAGCAGAAAAGCTGGTTGGACAATATGGAGCAGAGCGAGCTGTTCTGGAGTCAGTTTCCTTCGCTGTTTGATCAGTCTAGTGGTTTACTCCTGATTCTGGTCCTTCTGAAAAAGTCCCAGAGGTTATTAAACTTCCCATAGAGGTTTTAGCTGAATTTAGATATTTGTCTCCTGAAAAAAGCATCCAGCTGCTGGCTGGTGTTTTTCAATTAACATACACAGAGACTTGGTCACAAATGTTGGTCTTTCTATAATCGTTAGGACACTCATCACCATTATGCACTGCATAGCCCCATACCCTGACTCTAATTTAAACTTGGTTCTAACCTGAACCCTAAAACCAGGTCTCAACCCTCAAACAGCCCTTTGAAGCTGTGAGGACCAGACAGAATGTCCCCAATGTGATGGTTTCAAGCCAAAATTTGTCTGCACAACCATAGAAAGACAACAGTATCTCATGGTTCATGAAAGTGGATCTAATAAGTATACACTCACACAGACTCACAAATGCTCTCTCGCACACACACATACACACACATGCACACGCGTACACATACATACACACATGCATACACACAAACACACACACACACACATGCACACGCATACACACACACACACACACACACACAGGGCTCATTTCTGACCCATGGTGTGACCTCTCTGACATGTCAGAGTAACAGCTCATATAACGTAACAAGAAGAATCCAGAAATAGAGGATTGTGTCATGTTCTATTAACATCTCAGTGTGTCTGTTTGTGTGTGTATGTGTATGTGTGTTTGCGTGTGTGTGTGTGTGTGTGTGAGGTGTTTACAATGTTGACTGTTTCAGGTGACACAGGAAGCAGGTGGTGGTGTAACAACCCTGTACAGGTTATGACATTTAATAACAGCCAGTTACACAAGGGACCAGAAGTTCTTCGTATTTTAGCTTAATGATGTTTTTTTTATTTTTATTAACCTAAGATGTCACAAATAATTGCCCCATTGACATGCAGTTACTTAAAGTAGCTTATATATTAGAAAAAAATCCTTTTTCCACACTGACAGTATCACATATAGATTCTTCACACACAATTCTTCAAAAATTAGCCTAATACACACTCCTGTATCCATGGATACAATGGGACCTCCACCAGAACTACAAAATAAAGCTTTGTTGGTTTGAAGAATCTATTGTAGCTACAAGTAGATCAAACAAACAGTGTGTCGGTGTGTCTCTAAACACCTTCCCTCCTCCATCTGTGGCCCTCAGCTCAGGGGTCAATGGTTCCTACTGAAGATGTAAATCTTTAAAAATGACCCACAACCATTTAGTTTTATTTTAAACCAGATTTGCAGGCAAGTGTAAAGAGGAACGAGATAAACAGTGCATAGAGATTGAACTGAAGAGGAAGGTGAAAGGTCGAAGGTCAAATGTCTGGATGACTGTTTTCCTTCAGGTGCAGCTGAAGAGCGAAGAGGCAAAGACATTCGCAATGAAGATCCTGAAGAAACGTCACATTGTAGACACAAGACAACAGGAACACATCCGCTCCGAGAAGCACATCATGACTGAGGCGCACACTGACTTCGTCGTCAGGTCAGAAAATCGTTTCATCATCATCATCATTATCATCATCATAACTGAAGTCATGAGGAAAGAAAGAAGCAGCACATCATGATTTACCACATCACAAAAAGACCTTAACTCAAGGTCCACTTACTATCAGAGCTCTATATCACATATCACAGTCTTCATCAGGTGGTGGAGTTTGCTCAGTTGTCACCATGTGACAAAGTATTTAAATGCAGTGTTTATGATATTTCTAATGTCAGAAGTAAATGTTTAAAAAAGCCAGAAACATAAACAACACCGGCATTAAAATCCTTTTGATAAAATGTCTCGATTTTGATCCTGGCTCTCAAAATAAAAACTCAATTGAAAATGATTTTATTCAGAAAACTTTTTTAGAGTAAAAAATAACTTGTCTCTTCACTAAACTGAAAAAATTAAATCACCGAAATACACTTTTTATTGTTGTTGTGCTTGTTTTTTGTAGACCTGGTTTTGAAAAAATCATTAATAAATGTAGTGGGTTTTAAATCATATAAAACACAGGATACCATCACAGAATAAAGCAGTGCACTTGTAAAAAAAAAAAGATTACAATTGTTAAAACAAGAAAATGTGATAACATGAAATAACACTGAAAATAGATGGGAATTTTCTCAGATGGACTGTTAGCTGTCATAGATACATCCCCCATTAGTTTCTGCTCTGTATGAAGCTCTGATGAATCGTTGTCTGTGTTCAGGTTGTACCGGACGTTTAAAGACAGTAAATATCTGTACATGCTGATGGAGGCCTGTCTGGGGGGAGAGCTGTGGACCATACTGAGGGACAGGTACATGCTTCACACACCTTGTCATTCATGTTTTACTCCAAACTTTTATGATACGCAAATCTGAATATCAGCCAGGAGCTTTAACGTGATTTTAGAGATTTCATCAGGAAAAGTTTTGAGGTTGGTCAGATGCCGATGTAGATGAAGCTTCTGAGTCACTTTTTTAAAACTTTTTTTTACTAATGGAAGTTTATTATTTGACCTGAAAAAGCAAGAAATGTTTAAACAAAATGTGTATTTGTCACATTTATGGACATCAAAAACTATTTTAATAGCTGGTTATTAGATAGAAGAGAACTAAAATGGAGGAGAACTGACAGAAATTGTGGTCATTCAGTTCAATAAACCAAAGTCTAGAAAAGTGAAAAAGCCCTGAATGACCAAGGGGCAGAAAGTCCTGCCTCCACCTCTATAACCAGGTGAACCTCTTTGTTTCAGGGGTTCATTTGAAGATTCAACCACCAGGTTCTACACGGCCTGCGTGGTTGAAGCCTTCGCCTACCTGCACGCCAAAGGGATCATCTACAGGGACCTGAAACCGGAAAACCTTATACTGGACAGTCGAGGATACGCCAAGCTGGTAAACACACACACACACACACACACACACACACAGTTTTCACATGATGATATGGACCACTTACACTAGACTGATGTATGTACATGATCAAGCTGCATTGTGCTTTAATTATATTCAGACAGTAACTCTGTTGAAACTCTTTCATTCATTTTGTTATATTTCTCAGATTGATAGGAAAACATTTCTTTAGATATTTTCTTGTGTAAAGATGTGATTTTTAACATAACAGTGACAATAGAGGAAAGGTCAAGAAGAATTATCGGAAATCTGGTCAGTGTTAATGTTAAAGACATCTTGTTGAGAGGAAACTTGTCTTCCAGATTTCTTTCACATTTAAACGCTTGAGACAGTGATGTGAAATGAAATTAAAACAGTACCGAGACCAGCAGCAGTCGATTACATTTTTTTCCACGATCAAAAGGAGAAAAAATAATGATAGTGTGGTGAGTTTCAGATCAGTTTTTTCTTTTCCAGGTGGATTTTGGTTTTGCTAAGAAGATCGGTTTCTGCAAGAAGACGTGGACATTCTGCGGGACGCCAGAGTATGTCGCTCCAGAGATCATCCTCAACAAGGGTCATGACATCTCAGCAGACTACTGGTCTCTGGGCATCCTGATGTTTGAGCTACTGACCGGCAGGTTGGGATACACACCTGTAGAGTTTAGTAGGGTTTAGTAGAGTCAAACTAGTGATTTCATGACCTACAGTGTAAATTTGTGCCTCTAGCCCTCCGTTCTCAGGTCCCGATCCAATGAAAACCTACAATATCATTCTGAGAGGAATCGACATGATTGAGTTCCCCAAGAAAATCACCAAGAACGCTGCCAACCTCATCAAGAAGCTCTGCAGGTAGAGGGAACTGTGTTTTTGAACTCAGATTAATTGTACCGACAAAATTTGTTGTTCCAGAGTAAAATAATTGAACCAAAACTGTTTGTGTCGATAGAGATAATCCTTCAGAGAGACTTGGAAACTTGAAAAATGGGGTCAAAGACATCCAGAAGCACAAGTAAGTGAGCTGAGAAAGGGGACAAACAAGGACAATGGGGACTGTCCACATACTTTTGGCCATACAGCATAGTTAATAACAGTCTGAGCGCAACTATCAGTTGTCAGTTCAGTCTGAATGTGAATACAGGATAAAACTAATCTATCTCTCCATGTGTGTTCAGGTGGTTTGAAGGGTTTAACTGGGAGGGTCTGAGGAAAGGAACTCTGACTCCACCCATCATACCTGACGTGAGTAGAAGCAAACATGAACTTACTTTCCTCAAAAAAAAAAAACATTAATTACTGGCAAAAATAGACAGATGGAATGTCTGTTTTTGGCTACTCCACAAATTAAATAACTCTATAAATCAGCTTACTTAAGGGACCGGGGTGACCTAGAGGTTTATGGTGCTAACTGTGAACCCAGTCCTAGTCCGACTAGGTATATTTGTTCCATGTCTTCACCATCTTTCTCTCCCCCCAACTCCTACATCTCTCTACCATCAGATCTCTAAAGAAGTCACAAAATATCCCAAAAATACTTTAAAAACCAAGGTACTGCATTATATTGATGGATAAATAATGGAAATACAGTATTGTCATAACCTAGTCCTGATCATTAATTTTAGTACTGTCCACAACAGTGTAATACAGCCAAAGTATTAATTGGATAAATACTTCTTCACATATTATATAGATTGCAAAATCTCTGGTGGTATACATGTATATTATCAAATTGTCATACACTACTCTTGAGATATTAAACCCACCATACAGAGTATCTTTTCATTTGTCAAGAGTTGAATTTCCATTAAACAGGCTTAAATCTAAGAGGGCTAAACTTTCTTTGTTCAATCTGTAGACATAGATGGAGTTAGACTTTCTGTCCTTCTGTCCAGGTTTCCTCTCCAACCGACACCAGTAACTTTGACAATTTCCCTGAAGACACAGATGAACCACCACCAGATGACAACAGTGGATGGGACTATGACTTTTAAAGTCCTACCCAAACCCGAAGCCTGAAACTCTACAGAGATGAAGAAGAAGAAGAAGTTCTCACCAGGCTGAATGAAGAAAAGCTATATGTGCCCTTGCATGGACGTTTCTACCTGAAGGATCCTACTGTAACCGTGTTGTTGTTTTAGCATGGCTGGACCCTTTGGAAATCAAACCAGTGTTTTGTAGCCATATTATTTCCCAAAATGATGAGTGCTAAGTGCGCAGAAGGCTTTGAAAGGCCTGGAAGTCACTCGTTGATCAAACTGGTCTGGTCTGTTCCCTCTAATGTATGGAATCCTGAGATCCCATGACACCTGAGAGCTGGAAGATGAAGCTGTTCAAGAATCAAATAAACTGTCTCTTCATGTCTGGTTGTCCTTGTTTCCAGGACCAGGAACAATTTTTTTTCACCAAGTTTCTCAGAGTAAGGAATAGGTCCTAGGGATTTCAGAGTTGCTCATGCCTGATCCAAAGGAGTACAAGCATCTTTTTGACTTTTACAACTTAGGAAAGTCATCCTATCTCTTCTAGATTTTATAGAGTTGTCAGAACTCTGGAACATTATTGGTCCATCAACAAAAAATGTGACAACAATCCAGAAAAGACATTTTTGCAATGTTCGGAATGTTTGTTTGAACAACCCCGATTCCTTGTTTAGCTGCAGCTGAACTTTGTGTTTGTTCATCCATCAGCAGTAAGTGACACAGTGTGAGCCTTGATTCATGTCACATACTGCTACAAGACTTTGTGTCCCATATATTGCTGCAAATAACTGTTTATCAAGTTTCTAAGAGGAGGACACAAGTCCTAAAAATCTTAAAGTAAATCATGCACGGTCCTCTCTGCAAAAAAGTACAAGAGGGTTCAAAACTCTCACAAACTGTGAAAGTTATCCCGGCTCCTTCAGATTTTAAAAAGCTGTCAAAAACTCCAACAGTGCAGATTTTCTTTGTGACCATTGGACCATGGAAATACGTGCCATTAAACTTAAAATATATAATTGTAAAGGCCCAAAGGTGTCTCCTACATGTTTATCTAAACTTGAGGTCCTGTCGTATTGTCTTTCATTGTACTGTTAATGTTTCTGTTGGTCTCATGCTAACATGGTGCATAATATTCTAGAAATTTATGTTAAAACCAGCTGAAATACAGCAAACCTGAGGCTAGTTAGTTTAGCATCTTAGAGGTACTGGTTGGTTTCTGGGACTCTGACCACAGTGGGAGGGGGGACATTTATGGGTTAAGTCTTAATAGCACCCACAGGTTATTATTGCCACGCCCCCCCCCCCCCCACCCCCATGGTTAAACTAGCCCCGGCAACATAGGGCCTATGGTGGTTAAAAAAAAAAAAAAAACTGAGAACAAATTCATGTCTCAAATTTCCAGTTTCCAGAAATTTGACAAACGGTTTGGAATCCCTTCAGATACCTCTTTAAGAATCATAGACACTACAGAACTGTTTCCTGCAGCCAATGGAAAGCCTCTACTCCTGTCAAGTGTCCTTGATCACTGGCTGACACTTGAACTTTGACCCCTCTGAGGGAGTTTGTTTTACTACTACCTGACCTGTGACATCTGGACATCTGGAATTTGTTTTTTTTCTGGATGGGTTTTTAAAAGTTCTTTGGGACTTCTCTCAACCCTCCAAGCCAAAGGTTTGGCTTTCCAATACCAGACTGATGGACGTAAAAGTTCCACTGTTGCAGGATTAACCTCTGGGTGGAGTGACAACAGAACTCCACATAACATAAAAAGAATATTAAAATGAAGACTGAACACACAAGCCACCGTGGTCACCATGATGCCTTCACCTCTCATCTCATTTTCGGGAATTTAAAATCCAAAGACAGAAAGACAAAAAGTTTGGGTGTAGCAGCTGGTGTCGCCCCCTAGTGGATGATGGGGAAGGGGATACGAAGATTTCTACTTTTAAACTTTACCTTCTATCATTCTTTATGTTGTGAATCTGTGAATCTCAGCATGAGAACAGATATTTTGTACATATTTCCAAGACTTCTGACATATTTTTGCACACAACCACCAACACTCCATTCTCACAGACACGTGCATGACTTCATTAAGTTTCTTATTGTTTGTTTCAGGGTGTTTCAAGACCAAGGAGGTTTCAGGATTGTTCAGATATTGGAAAAATGGATCTGACACCTTTTGTTCAAAGACCATTCAGTTGTGTTTCTAAGGCTCATGATATACTTGATTTTTAACAACTTGGTTCTAGACTTCTGAATCAGTGCCCCCTTCTGATATGTGCAGTAATTCAGACAGTGTTAGGCTATTGATGACTGTTTCCGTAGTTATAAAAAGAAAAACAAGCCAATCAGAATCTAGGGGCAGGATTAAGTACCAGAGCCAAAAAAGTCGACACCACAGGTCATTGTAAAGGGCCACATATGCTGTATATTCAAACACGGTCACTATTCAGTTCATCCTGTATTAAGAGTCAAAATATATGGACAAATTCACACATTTGTCAGTGAGACAATCCTCATGGACCCTCACAGATATAGGACAATTAGAGCTGCAATGATTCATTTGTTTTCTCATGTCAGCATATAACGACAAATGGTTCTCATGATTTCCAACGGCCTAGTATGGATTTAAATGTCATGGTTTGTCAGAACAACAGTCCAAAACCCCAAACTAGTAATTTCACTGCCATGTACAGCAAAGAAAAGCAAAAGAAAAAAGAAAAAGAAGAAAAGAAGAAAAAACTGTTTATTTGATTTGTCAAAATAGTTACTTTTTAATTTTGTGCTTATCAACTAATCAGTTAATTGACTGATCAGTGCAGCTCTAGGGATCCTCATGACTGTACAAATAGAAAAATGATAATTCAGTCTGATTTTGACAAAAAGAAATGACACTCTTGACGTATTTCTGCTCCCACAGCTTTTGCATTTGCTGAAAGTGATGTCAACAGGAGGGATAAAGCAGTTAGTGCTAATTGGTTAGCACTGCAAAGTCAGAATAAGAATACCTCAGAATATCCTCTTTAGTTACTTCAGTTTCAGCACCAACATGGCGACACTCACTGAGATTTCAACACCATAAATGTTGAGATCATAGCAGAAAAAGTAGGCAAACAGGGAAAACCCTCAGATGCCAACTAATTTTAACAAGTACTTTATTTCAGTGTTTTAAAACAGATTGAACAAGAAAGAAAACCTTCATACTCTGAGGTAATCTTTATTTTCACATGCTTATGATAACTGTGACAAAGTGGACATTTAGAAACACTGAGTAGATGTAGATGTGATTACACTAACAAAGAGTTTAACTATAAAAAGTGATTGATCTGTTTCAGTTTGTATTTATACAGTATTTTGTGGCCTTTTGTAAAAGCAGCTGATAGTTGTCTAACTTTTGTAAAAAGCCTTTGTATTAGCAGTCTG
Source organism: Istiophorus platypterus (assembly GCA_016859345.1). NCBI lineage: Eukaryota > Metazoa > Chordata > Actinopteri > Istiophoriformes > Istiophoridae > Istiophorus > Istiophorus platypterus. Next base: position 20,371,607 of record CM029119.1, read on the forward strand.
ATTTTTCTGTGATATTTTTGTAAAATGATCAGCAATGTGACTTTTGTGAGCTCTGCATGAAAATATTGGTAATAACTTGTTCAGTTTTCACCACCAGGGGCAGAATAGAGTCAGACACTCAATAAACCAGGCCGTTGGGGGCTGGGGGTATTTAAAAGGAACACATCAACTTGTTTGGATGAATATTAGTCAGTCTGTTAAGTACAGAGCTGGAGACAGAATCTGGTTAGCCTAGCTTAGCATAAAGACTGTACAGCCTCGCTCTATTCCCACCAACACCTCTAAAACTGACTGATTATCATGTTATATCTTGTTTGTTGAACCCACACAACAACACAAATGTGAAACATTAACTACTGTAACCAGGTTGGTTTAACATACTGTTACATGTCTGGCAGATGTTAACAGCTTGCAGCAAAAAGGACAGATGTTCAGGTTCGACAGTAAAAATCATTACCTTATCTAAAAGATGATGTAAAAAAAAAAGAAAAGAAAGATGTGTTTGGACCAGAAGGAGAAATATTAATGTTCAAATCGATTTTTGGTGAAAATATTTTGTGGATATGAATTTGTGTAATTGGGCTCAAGTGTCACTGATTTATTTATATATATCGGGAGTATAGTGTTTCATGATGTTTCAGCTGTTTGTAAATGATCATTATTATCATTATAATTATCGTCATTATAATTATCATCATCATCATCATCATATTCATCATATTATTATTATTATTATTATTATTATTGCAGTGCCTGACATGGTAGCTGAAGAAAAGTTCTGACTTTCGCTTTGTCTCTCAAATCAAAAAAGCTTTATGGACGTGACTGTTAAAAGCAAAACAAAACAAAATGTTTTTTCCAAAGCAGTTTGATCTGCTTAAAAAAATAAAAACTGTAAAAAAGAGGAGGCTTTGTTTATTTCTTACAGATTAAACCACATCATTTTGTTTGTCATAGTTCACATTCAGAAGACAATTTTAAGATTTAAGTGTTTTTAAGAACTGTTGGTGTTTGTTTTTCCTTTATTTTTTGCTCACGAGATGTGTTAAGACGCATTGTAAATTTTAGTTGATCAAATTATTTTATCAAAGTGATCAAAATATTTTATGAAATTATTTAATATATAAGTGTAGTACCACTCTGCCTGAATTTCACTGATGCGCTAGCGGGGGTGCTGGGGTGGGGGTGCGAAAAAAAAAATATCACAAGAAAACAATGATGTTTTTGTGAAAAAGTGAGATCGTTCCACAATTGTGTGTGTTACCCTTGCAACAGGGGCCATGCTAATCTTCTCTGTATCATTCCCAGTCCTTAGAAATGGTCTGCTGCTTGAAGGGGGTAAGGTAACATATGGTCTGAGTCAGAGATTCCTCTCAGAGGGAAAACTCTGACATCACCTGACACTTTAACAGACAGAACAGATCAGCAGATACAACCCTGAGTCCCATTGGACCCTGTGGAGTGAGGAATGGTCTCAGTGACCCCCCCCCCCATCACTCCTCCGAGCCAGGTCCTGGTCCCAGATCCTGGGTGTGAGCTGAGAAGGATTGTGACATTTCTATGCAGATGAGCTGTTGTGTCAGAGGCTGCAGGGCAGAGCTCCTCCTCCTGCTCCTCCTCCTGCTCCTCCTCCTCACAGTACTCCTGGGGAGGGAGCAGGGGGGAGGCGGTGTCCCTGTGTTCTGCTGTCAGACAAAACATGTGGTCACCTTACCGTTAACCTCCCTCTTCACTCCCCTTATCCGGCTCTAGTCTGATGGAAACTGGCTTCACCAGTAAATATGGACTCAAATACTGGCTCTAACTTCAAATCCAGCAGAGGAGGATCTGAGCTAAAGCTGCACTGAAAACTGACCATGAGCTGAAAGCTTGTGGTCAGAAAATTCAAACTTTTTTAATGTGTGTATATATATATATATATATATATATATATATATTCAAACAGTATATATACACATATAAGTCCACTTTCCCATCCACTCTCTCTCTCGCTATATATATATATAAATGAAAGGAAACCAAGACAAAACTAAAGCATTAGACATAAAAGCAATGAAAAGAGGAAAAAAAGAAAACTGTTCAAGAGGGGATCATACAGAAATCATCCATGTTGTGTTTTAATCTCTCATCTCCGGCCTCTTTCAGAGCCGCTGACCTGTCAAATATTCAGTCACCGCTCCGACGTTCACCAGACGTTACATGAGCCGGTTCTAAACCAGGAAGTGAAACCAGGAAGCTGTCGCCCAATCAGCAGCGACGTACACAAACACCGCCGCGTAGAAACGGCTGTGCGCATGCGCAGTTATAAACCGTCGCCGCTTAATTAACCGTTTTGCTACGTTTTGTCGGAGCTGCACGTGCCCCGGCGTCGCTTTTAAATGATCCTGTAGTTCTGCAAACCGCCGCCAGATGTCAGTGTGAAGAGGCTCTGAGCAGGCAGGTTGAGGTGACGATAAATATGAAACAACCTTAAATACATCTATTTAAGGTTGTTTTGTTCATTGGCGACATCTATAAAATTCCCAGATCTGGAGGTTGTACTGAAAGAATCGGCACATACACATTACACAGTAAGTTCCCATAAATTTAATTAAACTGAAGCATTTCTAGCTTGGTCTTTACCTCACCGACAATGGAACAAGCTAAAGAAAACACTAAAATGTGTGTGTGTGTGTGTGTGTGTGTGTGTGTGTGTGTGTGTGTGTGTGTGTGTGTGTGTGTGTGTGTGTGTGTGTGTGTGTGTGGGGGGTGAGTCGTGCTTGGGAAGTTATTTATGAGCCGAAGTTATCCAAAGGCGCAAACTCATTCTGAAAATATCTCAAAACCATTTTAGGAAGATATCTATTAGTTGCACATAAACAAAGCAACATAAATTCGATGATTTGTAAAGATAGATAGATGTTAAATTATCACTACCTCGTTTTAGAAGATGTTTATAGTTATTATCAAACATGAGTGAGTAAATATCCTGAGTTTTTAAATGGACTCTGGTGGGCATCTTATCAAACTGCAGCGAAAAGCTGATTCTTGTCAGTGCATTGGATCCAGTCTAATACACAGGAACAATGAACCTAAGAGATTAAACTGGATCATTTACTTTAAATGTTTTTACAGAAGGTATAATAATTCTCCCCCCACAGCAGCTGCAGGTGTTGCATTCTGCAGTTCAGCAGTATCACATTCAAACCAGACTCCTCTGAATTTTGAGGGAAGTTTGTGTCTGACCTTAACAGCAGAAACTACAGAATCAGGGGCTGAGTAGAAGTTTTATATGGTTTGATAGTCTACAGTGACAGCTAGGTGTTTTTCGTGTTGTGTTGCATTGTGGTGCATTACGTAGCACCAGAATGACCTCCTGACCTCCAGGCCTCAGTGGCCTGATTTAAACTTGACCAACAGGACCTCTAGGGTGTGAGTCCATCTGAGTTGGGGTTTGATAATGTCCTTGGCTGGTTGGAAAAAAAGAAAAAAAACACTGATGCTGAGAATTTTGATACCATGGGGGGAGCCAGATGTGGAGCCAGATGTAGAGCCAGATGTGGAGCCAGATGTAGAGCCAGATGTGGAGCCAGATGTAGAGCCAGATGTGGAGCCAGAGGTGGAGCCAGAGGTGGCTCAAAGCCACCAATGATCTTGTAGAGATGCAAACTTCAACAGAGTGACTCAAAAATGTCAACTAGAGCTGCACGATGAATTGTTATTGAATCATGATCTTGATTCACACTCTCATTTTAACATGACAACAACTCTGCTATGTGTATGTTAACAGCAAGATCCACTCTATCAAACCAACCCCCTCGCCCTTAACTGTGTGTCACTACGTGATGATCTATACACATGAGGACGATATGCTGCTGCTGTGCGCAAACAATAAACAGTTTATCACTCGCGTTTTACTGTCACCTTCATATTGTCGGTTGCCCCACAATGTGTGTGGTCTGGGGGAGTAATAAATAAACATGCCCCAGTTCCTGTCTGAAGCCTCAAAAAGTTGACTTATTAGACAGTCGGCAACAGAAAGAGGATTGTGATCAAGGTTTAAAATGTCCTTGTTCTGCACGATCCAGTTAAATCATTCAGATGAGTAAATAATGTTTGCATGGCTGTTGTTGTTTTTCCATCTTCCTAAAGAAAATATTTATGCAGTTTTAAGAATAAAGACAGAATCTGATTTCAAATCTGATTTAAAAATAATGGTTCACATTTTAGCTGGGATGATGCAGCCCTGACGTCAACAAAGACACACGAAAAGACTTTGAACTGTGGGGGTTCGCTCCTCTGTAGGAGGGTGGGGGGCTTTTACTTGTCTGTGTCTCGGGGTCTGTTGTCTCATAATCTGTCCATTGCTCTGGGATATACACAGGTACTAATTTACTGATACTGAGGCATTGCCACCATCCGCCGCCGAGAACCGTCGCTGACCCGAGTCTGGACCCGAGCCGGTTCTGGAGGAGAAACCAGACAAGTGGAGGCTGTTGGAGCAGCAGGTCAGCAGCGGCATAAGGAGGAGAACCTGGACGTTCAGGGGTTAAACTGTCTGTGGACGTGTGAGGAGAAGCACCCAGCTACACATCCTCCTCTGCCTCCTCCTCCTCCTCCTCTGCCTCGCTTTTTTATGAATGAGATTTCAAACCACACACACACACACACACATACACACACACACACACACACAAAGATGTCATCAACAAGCCCATCCCCCACCGATGCGGGAAAAACCTCACAATCAGAAAGAGAGGTGTACTCATGTTTCCCGTATGTCTCTCTCCCTCCCTCTCTCTCAGGATGAGATGGGCGGGAGAGAGAGAGAGACCCCCCCCTCCACCCCCCCCCCCCTCACGAGCCTGAGGATGAGTAATCCATCGAGGAAGGGAGGGTGAGAGTTGTGTCGGAAGAGTGAGAGAGAGAGGGTGAGGGAGGGAGGATGGCAACGCAGCATCATCATCATCGGTGAACGTTTACAGCGAGAGGATGAAAATTCAAAACCCGCAGCTCCTGTTTCACTGCTGAGCTCAGTCACACCAGGGTAAGGCTAAATACTGGATACAGTTAATATTACTGTGAAGAAGAGCCCACTGGAATTACAATTCCACGTTCACTGGAACAGGCTACATCCAGAGATAGAGGAAGAATCAAGAAGAGGAAGAAAGGTTTATATTTCTGAATAGTTCACTTGCATGTGGAGCGCACCTGACAAATCCCTGGAGAGGCTGGACAAGGGGGAGGCATCATGGCTTGTTTCACTGAATGGCACCTACCTAATTCTTGGATGGGAGCTGACTGACTCATCCTTTTGATGTCGGGACAGTCTTCTTCCTTAACAACATCCCTCCTCTTAGATATCCATCACAAGTCTTTTTACATAAATCTGTGCCACGCCTCCATGTGTGGTGTTTCAGAGGCTGGAATCTGGCTAATACCTGGAATCTTTGACCCATAACAGCATCCATTGCCCCACAGTGTCCAAGTACCTTGACGTTTTCTGTATCAAAAGTCTTCATACAGCCTCCTCCTGGGACCAGGTTAATTTCTGGATCAGCGTGTCTGGCATGTTCTGCTTCTGCCTGCAGAGTTCCCTGCTGAAGCTCCAGGCACTGGATGTGGAGGGGGGCCCCTCGCTGGGTCCATCCCCAGAGGAAACCCCCCCTGCCCTGTGCAGCAAGGAGCAGAAGAGCCCCAGTGGCCCCGCCGAGCTCGGTGGGAAGGAGGGGAAGACACTGGCTCTGTTCCATAACGCTGATGAGAACAGCCCCCCAGGTACTCACACCTGTCTGTCTGTCCATGTCTGTCTTTCTATACCTGTCTGTCCATCCCTGTTTGTCCTTTTCTGTCTGTCCTGTGACATTTATTCTCTTTGACTTTGAACATTAGCATTGACTCTCTGAACATTAGCTGTCTGATGAACTTAATGTGTGTTCATGAGCCAGTAGTTTTAACAATGACCAGGGGCGGGAGTAGAAATTTTTGAATGGGGGGGGGTTATCAGACTGGGGCACAGGGTTAAAGGGGGGGGGCAAATTTGTGAAATGAGTAAAAACGTGTTCAGACTCAAATTTAAAGTTGTGTTTCTCTGCAATAATCAACAGAACATGATTAATAGTTGGCCTCCATCTAATCACTGTAATGAAGCAACTGTGATGTGATGATTTCACAGCATGTGATGACATCACAGCAGCTGTGATGCTCATTTATATGTCGATGTTCTGACCCACAGATCAATATTACATCATTACCTTCATTTTGATCTCAACCACAAACCTGTGAAGTTTCATGACTGTTTCTGGCAGAGGTGTGACATTGTTTTGGTGACAACAGAGGAAGACAGACAGACAGACAGAAGAGATAGACAGACAAACAAGAAGACACTGCCAGTCTTTATTTTCTCATGTACATGTAATGTCATTGAACATCAAAACTACATATTGTCCCTGTTTAACTCAAGTTCAGATGTTTAAGCTCCTTTTAATATACTGACGTTAGTCCACATAGTTCAGTAGCAAATTCATCAGTGCTATTTTAGAAGTCTCCGTTTTTCTGGAGAGTCTGCTTATTTTACCCAGCAGGCCACCAGCCACGCTGTGTGGGTGTGTGTGTGTGTGTGTGTGATGCCATGCCATGTCGCTGTTTCCCTGAGCCTGCTGCTATTTATAGAGCACAAAGCTGAATAAAAGACTGTAGCACGTGAGGCAGACTGACTCACTGTTCCACTGCACTGCCTCCAAATCTGCTTCTACTACATCTGTTCACTTGGCAACATATTCCGACTAAGCAGCTCACTCCAGCAACTGTCCCGTTAATTAAAGCCAAATACTTTCAATTATATTCCACAAACATCAAGTATATTTTTAATACCATTAGATCTGAGAAATGATCAGGAGATGAATCAACTCGTTGATCAATAAAAAGCTGATCTGTAACTGTTCCTGTAGTCACTTCATAGACGTTTTTTTTTTCAAGCAAAATTGATAAAACAGATTTCCCTGGTTTTCTCAGTTTTTTAAATCACTTTGGGTCTGGTCGTCATTGAAGAGGTTCTTCCGGTTCTTCTGGTGGTTCTCACAGTCATGAAGGAGGTTTTAGTGAGCCTTCAGATGACATTGGTGGTGCTTTGAGAGGTTTTTAGGTAGTTCTAGTGATCTGCGAGGATCACTTGATTCTTTAGAAGGTGCTACTGGTGACGGGGGAATTCAAAATATGATAGTAAAGGGGTTCTAGAAATAGTTCAAGAGGTACTTTAGTTGGTTCTGGTGATCACTGAGGACCGTCAGATGGTATTAGTGGCAACTGAGAAGGTTAGAGAGATTCATTTGATAGTTGCATTGGACACTGAGGAGGTTTTTTTACTTAGTTCTAGTGGTCAGTGAGGATCATTGGGTTCTTGAGATGGTTGTAGTGGTGATTTGACGAAGTTCTGAAGCTGACTGAGGGTGTTTTCTAGAGAACAATCTAGAGGTCCTTTGGAAGGTTCTGTTTTTCAACCAAGAGTTTGTAGAGCTCTTTTAGTGGTTATCATAGGCATTGAGGTGGTTCTTGAAATCTCTAGGTGGTTCTAGAGATCTCTAGAAACCATCAGCAACAAATAACACTAGTTTTTGTCTGTGACCCCTTTTTTTATCCTGTTTGTTTGTCTATGTGACAGATTCTTAGGTGTGATCCATTCTGAGTTTTGACCCTAACCACTTCCTGCCATATCTCACAAACTTCTGGTGTCAAAGACTCAGTTTCTAATCACCACAAGTTATCATGTTAACAGATTTCAAAACTTAGCTCATGTGATGCTAACTGAACCATCTGCAGAGGAAGGCCATGAGTTGTGGTTGAAAGCATTTGACACCAATTAACTGGATGTTGTGTTGAGATTTTTATTTACTTTATGTCAAGATGTTGCTTTCAAGATCAAAATGTTTTATGTCATATGTTTTAATCTTTTCACTGGTGTTTTCATGACTTTTTATGTGGAAATGTTTCCATCCTCCTGTTAATTGCATATTTAAATTAATTAATTGGTGCATAAAGAATTTGAAATGACGCCAAAATGTTTTGAAGCTGGGCTGAGGAGGAAAAGATGGTTTAATGAAAAAAGAGAAGATGGAGTAAAAGCTGACAAAACAGATTTTTGGAATTCGACTTGGTGTTAACATTGTCCTCATAAATACATAAACAGTGAAAAATCACACCGGCCGATGTGAAAATACATCGAGTCACGTTTTATTTTGCATTTTTAAGAAATGTACGTGATACTCGAGCACACCTTTAACAGAACCATATCCTGTGTCGTTGCAGAACTGCTGACGGTCCTGAACCGACCTCCCCTTTCCCCCAGACACCAGCCATTGGCCACCATCCATCCCAGCCAGCAGCCCCTCACCCCAGATGGAGTGCTGGCCCCCAGCCCTCACCATTCACCCTACTCCCCACAGAGGAGCAGCCCTGGAGTTGAGGGGGGATTAGAAGGAGGAGGCGGAGCTCTCCTCCAGCTGCTGGCTGGCGGCCACAGCCCCCTCCCGTCCCCCCGATGCTCCAACCTCAGCCACAGCCTGAGGTTCAACTCTGACCCCGACACCGCACCTTCGCCTCCCTGCAGCCAGCAGTACATACTGTAAGTCTCACCTGCTGGTCTACCTGTCTTTCACCTGTCTTACCTCAGTCTGGTTTAGGACTAGACTTGTAAATTTGAAAATGACATAGGGCCAGTTGGTCTTGGAATGGAGTTAAACTTGTTTGTTTTGACTGGGAATTTGATGGTTTCAATTTGGCCAAGACTTGGAATGTGTTGATCTTGATCTGGGACTAAGAAGATTTGTTGGTCTTGAACTGAGACTAGACTTGGGACTATTTGTCTTCATATGGGTCATGTTGGCCTTGAATTTTGTCTTGATGGTCTTGATTTGGGACTTGACAGTCATGATGTGACACAGGTCTTGGTGGATTTGGTAGTTCCAAATTGAGACTAGACTTGTACATTTTTTAATTATGACTTCGGGACCGCTTGGTCTTTACTGTATTTGGACTTGAAACTTGTCGGTTTTGACTTGGGACTTGTTGGTCTGTATGTGGCCAAAGATTAGGGACTTCTTGGTCCTGAATTGAGACTAGACCTGGGACTCTTGTCTTGACTTGGGTCTTGATTTGGGACTCGATAGTCTTGATGTAACTTTAGATTTTGTTGATTTGTTGGTTCCAAATTGAGACTAGACTTGGGATTGTTTGCCTTGATATGGATCGTGTTGGTCTTGACTCTGGTCTTGATGGTCTTGACAAGGGCTCTTGATCTGGGACGTGATAGTCTTGATGTGACACTGGGCTTGGTGGATTTGCTGGTTGTAGATGAAAATTGAGACTGGCCTTGGGACTGTTTGGTCTTGGCTTGTATCCTGCTGAGACTAAACTTGAGGGACTTGTTGTTCTTGACCTGGAGCTTGTTTGACCTTTTTGGTAGCTGCCTAAATGACAGCAGTCTCAGATAGATTATTATAATAGTGATCATAATAATAGCAGTTTACTGTTGTTGGCTGAGCAGTGTCAGTGTTTTTCAGCGGAATCAGGATCAGATTTCTCAGAGTCTGTATCTGAGAGTCCAGTGGGAAGTGAAATGAGTCAGACCTGAGAACTGGAGCACTTTCAGCAGATCAGAGTTCAGTGTTTGTCAGTTTGTCCATCGAGCCTTTGAGTTCTGGCTGTTGAACCATCTCTCTAACCCCTCGTTTGGCCATAGTCCCTGTTTATCCATACAGTCCTGTCAGAGTGTGTCCTGCTGCAGCCCTGGAGGATGAAGTGGTTTCTGGTTGACCTCTATTTGACTCCTGCATTAACACATCTTATATAATCCATCCTTCATCTTCCTCGCTTCTATTTTCTGACCCACAGCCTGAAGCTGAGGGTCCAAATGTGGTTTAGACCCAGTTCGTGGTCTTTGTCTCCACTTCACTCTGCTCCTCCCATCCGTCTTTGGTATTGACTGAACATCAGGCAGCAAAAGTTGATCTGAATCCACTTCCTGTCTCTATTTCTTCACCACATCCTTGTTTTTTCATCCTTCCCGCTGTTTTTAGAGAATAAATCTGGTGAAATGTAGAGTTTCTCTTCTTGTCCCTTCGTTCAAATATATCAGTGATTCCCTGTTACACTGGGAGACACATTCCTTCATCGTCAACAAATACATTATACACACCCTACACACACACTGTAAAAAACCTTCACACCCACTATAGAAAACTTCCATACACACTATAAACAACCTACATGCACAATATATAAACATTAAGATAAATAAACATATTTTTCCTCTGATTTCCAAAGGGACCTTGAACAGTGTCAGAGCTTTTATGTATTTAGACTTTTTATTCTTTTCTTGAAGATCTGGTTTAGATGAAAATCATGTTTTATTATTTGATTAAAGCAAGTACATATATCATAAATAAATGAATAAGTCCTCAAATCCATGTATGAAAGATCATAAATAGGATGAAAAATAACTAGAAGAAACATAAACCAGATACAGAGAAACGAGAGTGAGCTCATTGTCTGATTTCAGTGGTGTTTTAAAATCTTGATTTTATTTCTTTAAAGTAAAAATTCATAAAAGCGTTTAGAAGATAAGATGCAGAGAAAAACCAACAGAACATTATCCCTCCAGCTGAAACGGTTGAACATTGATTCAAACCTGGTTTTTCCACCTGTCCAGGTCTCGGGGTCGGGGGGACAGGACAGAGGAATCAGAGGATGTGTGTCCTCCCTCCATCCCCTTTCTGACCAGACAGATTCAGACCCTGAAGAAGAAAGTTCGCAGGTTTGAAGACCAGTTTGAGCAGGAGATGAACTACAAGGTAAAAACAGCAGGGTTTCGGGGGGGGGGGTCCAACAGATCTCTTTACTTTCTGTTGGTGTTTTAGCACCCACAAATGCAAACACAACCTCCTATAAAAAAGCAGCCTGATGAAAGTCTGTTCATTATTATTTGACTGTGACTAAATTATCAGAAACTAATTCTAGTGAATAGAGCTGAGTTTTGAAGTGAATGGATCTAAATCACTTTCGTTTCTACCTCATGTCCATTTTGTCCCTTCTCTTTCGGCGGAGTTATTTTTAACATTTTTCTGGTGTGTTTGTCTCGTTCTCTCTGCTTCAGCCGTCCCACAACGATAAATACTCAAACCCGGAGATGGTTAGAGTGATGGGTGAGCTGGCAAAGGCTCGCAAGCAGCTCAAAGGTAAAAGTATCACCCTGGTTCTACTGTTTCACTGACTGCAGATCAGTTTACTCAAGAACAGTGACATGAATGTCTGCTCATTAAACCATCAACTCTTTAAGACTTCGATGAACAAAATACCAATAGATTTGGATCCTGGCACAAAAATTATAAAAGACATTAGAATAAAAGTCAGCGTTTTTCCACCTGACTGTGTCTGTGCTGTGTAGTCTGTGGTTCTCATGTCATGTTGTGCGTTGTGCCTCTGTTGTGCAGAGCTTAGACTCCGACAGTCGGTGTTTGAGCCGAGGGAGCAGGACGGTCCAGGAAACACAGACGTCTGCAGGTAATGCCTCGTCGCGTTGTGTCGTGTTGTTTCTGTTTCATCGTGTCGTGTTGTGTCGTGTTGTGTTATGTTGCGTCGCGTCGCATTGCGCTGCATTGTGTTGTGGTTGGTGCAGTCGTCCCAGGTGTACGCGATCGTTGGATCCATCGGCGGTTGTGATTGTGTCCTGCAGGTATGGCCCTGGCCAACAGGGGGCTTCGGAGTACAAACCGACCCTGGAGGAAACGGTGGAGTCTCTGTTCAGACGACTGGGGGAGAAGAGACAAGCTCTGGGTCTCCCCGACAACATGAAGGTGAGTTTGGCTGTTTGTACATCACAACATGTAAGATCACCAAACTCTGTTAGTATTCTTCTCCGTTTTCTTTGTAAGCTCAGTTGTGACTTTACACCGAGGTCAATGACTAAAGGTTGTGAGTCAAGAGTAAAGTCAGTTCAGGTACAATCTGTGTTTGTCACCAACTGGATTCTGACATAAATGTATCCTCACCAAACTCTGTTCAATTTCTCCTTGCTTTTATAACAGTTAAGGCAATGTAAGTTTATGTAGTGTCCTCTGAAGTGGTGGAAACATGACAGTGTGTGTGTGTGTGTGTGTGTGTGTGTGTGTGTGTGTGTGTGTGTGTTTGTGTGTGTGTGTGTGTGTGTGTGTGTGTGTGTGTGTTTGTTTGTGTGTGTGTGTGTGTGTGTGTGTGTGTGTGTGTGTGTGTGTGTGTGTGTAGGAGATGACCCAGGCTCAGATGGTGTTGGAGAAGATCACTCTGCAGAAATGCCTGCTGTACTTTGAGAGCGTGCACGGTCGCCCGGTGAGTTCTGACCCACAGTGACAGTCTCACATTATGGGATGGATCTTAGATAAAAGGTTAAATGTACCGATGTTTCTGTGAGGAAGGACCTCGGCTCCAAAGACAAATACAGGTTGTAGATGGAAGTAAATAAGGTTCCGTCACTGCTGTGGCACTTCACTTTTTAACACCGATGAATGTTAGACACAGGTTTAATAGAACCCTGAGTAGGAGATCCTGTTTAATACTGAAAATGCAACAAAACAAAAATGAGAATGTACAAAACCTCCACTTTTCAACCAAACATGCACCGGTTTTAACAGAGTTACTGCTCAACAACAATGCTCTAATCAATCAGAGCTTTTTTACTTTTATAAATCTCCGTTAAATCCTCGCGGTTGAATCCAAACAGCGGCCGACAAAGGGCCGAGGAAGGGCTGACCGGGGCCACCGACCAGGGGCCGCTGACGGAGTGGCGGTCTGCCAGCCAGCACTCTCAATTAGATTATATAATCGAATTAGGAGTAGACAGACAGACAGTCGACTGTGAAAAGTAATATTCGGCCGCACGCCGATGACCGCCTGCCTTGTGAGCTCTGGCCTGGATCTGGGCTGCTGCTCCATTGATGGGAAACCAGTTCCTACCGGATCTGGTGACATTTCTCAGTATAAAGCTCAACATCAGAGTTGTCACCAGGGTTGAAAAGAGAGACGCCAACACAGTGATACAGCCTGGATTCATCCACCAGAGCTTTAGAGTAACTGAGTACATCCACTGAAGTACTTTAATTCAGTACAGTACTTGAGTAGATGTACTCACCTGAGTATTACCACTTTATTCTACTTATATTTTTTTTGACAGCTCAGATGTAAAAAATGAAATATAGTCACCTGATATATTATGATGTGACATTGTACGTGAAACAACTGAGAGTCATTAAAATGAATTAATTAATGACACATGTTACTTGTGTTCATGTTACATGTTAAGTATAATAATCTCGAAACGTTATTTTGCATTATGAGTACTTTTAATTTTGGGGCTTTAGTTTCGTTTGGACAGTGAACTTAGGCTTCGGGGGCATCGTTCTTACGGTTACCACGGTGACTGTGTGTGATCGTGTCTCAGGGAACCAAACAGGAGCGGAACCTGGTGAAGCCTCTGTATGACAGATACCAGACCATCAAGCGTTTGCTGTGCGCCAGCCCGACCATCACGACCATCGTGAGGAACACACACAAACACACACTTTCACCTTCACTGTTCCATCAGGAAATAAGTGGAGCTTGTGCTGGGACTTTTCCTGCCCTAGGTTTTGCCTGTCGCCAGTCAGACACAACCCAGGGCTGAAAGAACCTGCTCAATGTCCTCTATATGTTTCTGTATCGATCAGCTGGCGACGGTGTGATTTCATCACTGTAACACCGAGATGTCCACAGTGGATCATTGCGCATTTTTAATCTATTCCAATTTCATTTTAGTTTTTAATGGACAAAGACTTTAAATCTCAGCCTCAATTCCCCCTTTCATTCAACAAGATTCACTGATTTTCGGTCCCTCAGGAGGAAGAGGACGGATCCGATGAAGACTTGATGACCTCGATGATAGCAGTTGAACTTCCCGTCCCACCTCCTTGCAGAGCGACCCAGCCGGCGGCCGGTGAGGAGGACAGCGACCGGGACAGCGACCCGGCCTTCGTGTCCCCGTTGGACGAGGTGAAGGCTGTCCAGCAGCAGCCTCCCCTCACCACAGCCAACCTGCATGAAGCCTCCAGGTCTTTGCAAGACTCCGACAGCCGGGACTCAGATGCGCAGGAGAGCGCAAATCAAAATGTGGAACTGTCCCTTTAGACAGGCAGGCAGGCAGGCAGGCAGGCAGACAGACAGGCAGGCAGGCAGAGAGACAGGCAGACAGAAATAATTTAATACTGTAGAACAACCAAACTGATTAAATAAAGTATAAATGAAAATGAATGGAAACACATAGAGAGCCATGGCTCGGCTGTGTGTGAGGTAAAACAAATGCTAGAACTGGTAGAAAAACTTAACACTCTGATAGATACAGTTTTTATTTGCTCCATTATTAAAAAAAATCTTCAGAATTTAGATCCTTAACTCAAATAAAGCAAAACATGAAGTTTTCACATGAGTTTTTCGTTGCCGCTGTCGCCAAGTTCTTGCTCATGGGAGAAACTTTGTGTCTCTGTAATAATAACTATAAAGGGTCTGGTCTGGACCTGCTCTACATGGAAAGTGCCCTAAGATAACGTCTGTTATGATATGAAACTATATAGATAAAATTGAATTGAAATGAATGAATGTAAAATACTTTATCACGAAAAAAACCTGCCTGTAGTAATGTGTTATATTTTATACATTCATCATGCATGTTTTATGCAAAATCCAGGTCCGTCACCTAAAGTAGAATAATTCCTGTCTGAACTGTGGTGGAGCAGCGTGAAGCGGAGTTAAGTGCACACACAGGAAACAGTTTTCCCTCATTAACTCCCAGACTCTGTCCTCCACCTGATCCAGGTCTCAGCTCCTGGAGAGTCTGCGTGAGACGAGAGCAGAGAAGAAGACCAGGCGTAAAGCTTTGAGGGAGTTTGAGGACCAGTTTTACCGTCAGACCGGAAGGTGAGAGCCAGACCTCAGGGAGTCCAAAACCTCCGGCTGGGCTCCACTTTTAATCTGCATCAAAATACACGTCATGTCACACAACTGACACGAGACACACTTGCTCAGTGTAGTAGTAAAGAAGTTTTATTCATTGTTGTCTTAAAATGAAACACCACCTGTCATTTTACCGACTCAGAGCACCTCCTACAGGATGAAACCAGCAGAGGCAGCTGGGTGTGAACAGAAGCGATCGTTTTAAAACTCCTCATCAGAGAGAACAAATGTATCCTCTCAGTATAAAAACTGGTGTAAATATAGATTTATATGTAGGACATGCCTGAAGTTACATGAATGATTTGGAGCAAATGCATAAAGAATTCAACATTGGTAAATATAAAGATTCAGTATTTTTAACAGATAAATGTTTATGAACTTCATTGTCTCTGTCACACTGAGGCTGGATCCACAAAGACAGTTAATTACTGATTTGTTGAAATTTGCACCATTGAAGTAGAAGATCAGCTTTATTGGGTCCTCCATCCTCATTCCTGTGGTCCTGGTTCTGGTCCTGTAGAGAGTCTATGGGTCAGAATCTGGTTTTAAGACCTGAACTGTTTTAAAGTTGTGTTTTGTCAAATTGTTTTAATATGTTGTTTGTCAGTGATGAACAGAGAGAAAACCTCAGCGAGGTCGTTTTATTCCATCAGAGGACCAACAATTATTTTCATTATCAATACGTCTGATAGTTATTTTCTTTAAAAATCAATTGATTGATCAGTGATTAAAATATTCATCCCTGACATTAACACATTAAAATGTATTTTTTTTTGTCTGATCAACAGTCAAAAACCCAAAATTTTGACTTTACTCTCCAAGAAAAAAGCAAACATTCATGTCTAGTCTTTCTTGTTTGTTGTTTTCTTTCCTCTGGGGGGCGCTGACAAACAGAATCTGCCAGAAAGAGGATCGCACACCGATGAAAGAGGAATACCAGGAATACAAACAGCTCAAAGCCAAGCTCCGGCTGCTGGAAGTCCTGCTCAGCAAACAGGACGTCAACAAAACCATGTGAGAGGAGCACCCCCCCCCCCCCCAACGTCTGGTCATTGGGGACCGTGTCACCATAACGTGTCAGAATGAGTCGGTGGATACTTGATGGACGTTTCTCCATCAGTTTCTGACTGTAACCGACTACTCAATGCTTCTTCTCCGAACTCAACGTTTGTAAAAACTGTAAATGTTCCAGCAGTGTTTTATAAAGAGACACCAGACGTCTGTCCGGACAAGCGTCCACAGTATTCGTCCACCAGTCTGGAGGGAAAACTCCAAAACTCCAGAGGTAACTGTAAACGCGTCGTACTTCCATCCTGGACATGTGTTTGATTTAACAGACAAACATTTTAACAGTGGGACTAAATGACCAAGAGCACTTTAATCTGTGGACCAGGACGAAGGCGAGAGCTGCTTCATGAAACGGCTCCTGTCAGAAGATGGAAGCAGGTTTCGTATTCTGATGTCAATGAACCATCGAGACGCAGAAACTGAGTTCATGGTTCGGTTCCTTCGGGTTGAGAATAAATCAGCATTTTAAACCTAAAAATCATCTTGCTCTGAAGCTTTAAACGTCTGATGAGACCAATTCAGAACATCCAAGGTTCACATCACCAGAGAACTAAAGTTGTGGATCTGAGAATTTTGTCGTCTTGAAATCATCGTGAAGTTACGAGACCAAAAAAAAGCACGACACATAATTTACTAACAAAATGAATAAAACTCAAACATCCACAGTGTCACGATCGCTCAGCAAACTGAGAACATCCTGTGATGTGATCGACAGCTCATTGTTAGTAAAGTGTCTGAACAACCTGGAGAGATACATCTGTATTTATGTCATAGCACTTTGTATTGAAAAAACTGATTTATTTTTATGCAAAGTCTGATGTTAATATGCAGTATGGTCTGTATTTAGAGCTCAGTCTTGGTGTCCTCTGTTTTTCAGACGATCACAATCAGACATAGAAATCAGAGCTCCAGATACTTGTGATCTGAGACACTAGAATAACTTCAGTCAGCTCCTCTAAATAACCTCTGCTGAATGTCAGAGTTTAGAGAAGGGCTTCAAGCTGCAGGGTACAACAGGCAAACGACTACAGAATAAAAATCATCATCTTCCCTGTAGAGGAAACATGAAAATGAAGTGTAGTGAGTCTTTAGTATCAGAAGATAAGTAGATAAACACAAACAACCTGTGTGTTTGTTCTGTTAAAAGAGATCAAAAGAATCAACATCAAGTTTTAACACAAAGAGGAAGAGTTTCCAAAATGTGGCCGATAATTAATCGCCAAATGTTTGAGCCATTTCCAGGATGTAACTTCATATAACATGGAGATAATGTGTACTTCACATTTCTAAAACCTCTGGTTTCCTACCCTGAACTGTTGAATGCTGAACTCTCGTGCACGTCAGTGTTTTTCATGCTTGACGGTTGAACATGGTTTAACATGGTCGTCCCCGTGTTGTGTAATTCTGGTTTGCCTGACAAATTTCTATACGGACAAGGTTCAAATAAATATTTTTGCCATTATCATGACTTTGTCATTTTAATTATATTAGAATCAGACTCTTTGTGAATGCTTGTGTCTATTTGTGATATAAAATTAAAAAACACAGAGATGTAAAACTGATAACCGAGTCAGACGCTGGCATCAGGTATTTGACTGTTGGGCAGCTGCTGATCAGGTGGTACAGCAGTTCATCCACTAATCTCTGGGTTGGAGGTTCAATCCCTGTCTCTCCCATCCATGTGCCGACGTGTCCTTGGGCAAAGACAATGAACTCTAAGTTGCTTCTGTAGTTCATGGGTGAATTAGAGGCAAAATTTTAACTGTAAAAACATTTATTTAGCATAATTTATTTCTCTGAATTTGTCAGGACTTTGAATTTGAGTTTTAACACATTTTTAATCACTTTACACTTCTACGCCCCCCCCCCCCCCTTTTAAATTTGTGCCCCAGTCTGAGCACCAGGTTGAAAGTTTCTTAGCCTGCCCCTGATGGAAGCAGTCCTAGAGAAGTTCTGGAGACTTCCTGTGGGTCTCTGGTCTTTGTGTTCCTGTTCCTCGCCGATCAGGATTGGTGATGTCACTGATAATAAAAGCTGGCGGCGACCCTGAAGACGTTGGACATGCCTTCATATGCTGCGATGACGGGAGACAGGGGCCTTGGTTTGTAGTGTCCAAAGTGTCTGATCCTGTAGGAGCCGCTCGGGGCCAATGGGGGGATGTGCCACTCAACGGTGGCATTGCTCTGCCCGTTTGAACCCTTCAGCCAGTGAAACCTGCAGTGACAGATGTCGGTTAACATCCTCAAAGACAACTGAAGTCAAGGAGTATTAAACAATGCTTTATCGAATAATAAACCATCCAACAGTTTATACAGGTTATTGTCAACTGGAATTTCTTACTCTTTTCTGAAATTTTATCAAACAGATGAATCCATTAAAAAAAAAAAACATTAGTTGCAGTCATTTATGAAATAGTTCAAAATCATCTGAACATCATCTGACTACAACAGTAGGATGCTGATTACACATTATAGTAAATATAATTCAATGATGAAATGTACAGTATAACAGTTGCATGAACCAGATCAGTCACCTTCACTTAACATCCTCAGTGCAGGAATAAACTCACTAGTATTTTTGCAGTGTAGTATTAGTACCTAAGTAAATAATTCGAATATCACAGAGTACACACCTACTACAGACTGACCTACCTGGTCTCCCATGATGCATCAGTGTGCACAACCTCCCAGGTTCCTGTTCTGTTGTCATAAATCTCCACAGTAACAAAAGTTTTATCACTCTGAAACGATAAAGGGGCCAAGGGGATTAGAGCAGAAGGAAAGCAAAGAAACAAAGACGCTAAATGGAAATAAAGCAACAGGGAAACAAAAAGATAAATAAATAATGAGAAGATGGAGCGGTTTTAGGTCTTACGATGTCTCCAGAATGTCGGGGGTTTCCTGCTATGAATGTGACAGAGACAACATCCCCCTAAAAAACACATTAAAACGCTTTATGTGCCTTCACATAAAAAGAGCAGAGTGTCATCAGCATGGATTAGAATTACTCAGGTTCATTAAGCTCTGACTGAAAAATCTCTCATCGAAATCTTTTATCTTTCCTGGTTGGTTTTTTATGAACAAAACGTTCGCAGCTGCTCATCTTTGGACTCTTTGGACAAATATTGTTTGTGAGTGAAGACTCATCACTCTATCATCTGTCTACGACCTCTGGTGAACGAGGAGTGTAGACTCTCCTCCAGAGAAGCCGTCAGCTGATTGCAGCTCATTAAATACAGGAGAGCGTCCCACTTCAATCTTTTATAGATCAGTTGAATATCTGGAGCTCATCCAGCTCAGAGTCCAGGATTGGGATCAATGGTCGAACCTTCAATGCTTTTTTTCAGCCCTGATAATTACCAGAGTGTGAATGTGTGCCCTACCTGTCTGTAGACGGGGTAAACCTGCTGTACAACGTCTCCGAAACTGGTGTTCTTCGGTTTTCTGTCGGCAGGGGCCTTAGGCAGCAGATTGAAGAGATGCCTCTTAAAGAAGGGGGGCTGAGGGCCGACTGGCAGCTCCGACACTCTGTCCTGAAAACACAACACAACAGTAACACACCAGTAAAACAAGAATCATACTGAGACTTACTGTTGCTCGGTGAGGTAAAAAAATATACTGATAATGCAAGAAAAAGATAATTAGATAAGTTAGATGTTGTCAATTATTATTCTTTATCTTTATGTAGTTTTGTTTTGGGCATCTACCTAACTTATAAAGGGAAACGTTAGAGTTTGGCTCATTATTTCATGTTTTAATTTTAATGTAAATTAACCATATGTTGTTGAAGAAGCTAACACGGTAATTTACTTTCAACTTATGGTGAGATTATACATGCATGTACTGTATGTTTATATTGTCGGCCACATTTAATTTTAAATGTTTGCTCATGGTAATTTAAAATACATACCAAAATTATTAATATTCATGATATGGTGTTGGTAGTTTGACTCTAGTTCCAATTCATCTTTAAACTAGTGACAGTCACTTGATAAAATGTTGAACTATCATCTTGTTCAGCCTGGTGAGTTATTGTAACCTAACGCAGGGGGCATCAGGGTGTTGGTGCCAACATGGAGGCACCAGTATTAAAGGTGTAATCTGGTCATTCACACCTGTGCGATGGCTCTGGCCAGACCTCTGTACTTGTGCAGGTAGGCACTGAGCGTGTGTGGACCATAGATGGTCGAGGCCCCTTCGTACCTCTGCACCTGAAAAACAGAAATAGATAGAACAGTCAGTACAGAAAAAGTTTCCCTTTCAGTCTAACATTGACCGTCCTGGATAATTTAACAGTACAGTATGTTTATGATCCGACCGTCAGGTTGACTCGTTTAACTGTAATTTGGCGGACAGCTCCAGGTACTACAATACCCATGAGCCTCAGCTATTGTGTACCTGGTACTCTTCATAGGTGGTGATGTAGTGAGTATACACATTACTGAGGCCAGCAATCACCACCTCTGGTTCTGTGAACGTCCCCTCCGACTCCAGCTCCTGAGACAAAAACACCCTAACATCACCTGACACATCTCAGGTGTTTATTGTAGCTTCAGGTGTCTTGTCTGCATGTTTTTTTCTCACCTGTTTGACGGCTTGTCTTAACCTCCTCCCTGACATTGTGCTGTTAAAGAGAAGAGCAAAGCAAGAAGATCAGATTGAAGATGTGTCATGAGGGATGTAGGTGGTAGGTTCCCATGGGGGGGAATGAGTGAATAATTATCTGAATAAATATCATCCGATGATGATAGTTGAAATTCCTATTTGTCTCCTGCTCACTTTAATGGTTTCACATTCTTCGTATAGAGTCTTTTTTAGGGGCTGAAAAGTTAATCTAAACTTAGTTTTTAGAGTCAAACATCTTCAACCGGTTTTTCTATTTTAATTAATTATTCTAATATTTTTATATCAACATTTCAACCATTTTACTACATTTAAGTGGATGGGAAAGTGGAGAGAGAGAGAGAGAAAGAGAGAGAGAGAGAGAGAGATAACATTAGTCAGTGCCATGGGGCAAAGTTCAGCTTACCAGACAATAATGACCAGAACTTTAAAAGAAGACTAAGTATGGTTTAAATCACTATCATTAGGGGGTGACTCTACCCCCATGACTCCAGAGAGTCTGTCAGTAGGGCTATTAATACAAACATTATCAGTCATAGCATCAGTAGTGTTATTGGTCGTATCAACAGTAGTATCAGTAATATTAACAGTCACATTATCAGTATAAACTGTAACATTATCATTACATTAGAATTACTGGTATTATTAACTGTCATCAGTATTACAAAGAGTCGCACTAAAATCTGTATAATCATCAGTACTGACAGTAACCAAGTATTAACAGCTGTTTGAACTATAGTATAGTCAGTATTATTAACAGTGGTATTATCAGCAGTAGTTTAGTGTTACATTAGCACCAGCCTAAAACTATTGTTAGTGTTAAAGCGTAGTTACGTCATCTCTCCGGGAACAGCTACAACAGCTACAGAGCCAATTGTGATGATCTGAACGTCGACAATCTGAGGATGCCAGGGCAGAGGCCAGTTCATCTGCACACACAACACACAACAACACACAACAACACACACAACAGTGGTGTGTTAACAGTAACAAGCGACCAACGTCACTTCATTCACAACCATCGCAGATCAAAGCTTTTAGGTCTGAGTCGCTGATGTGTTTTCACAGTTGTGTGTGTTGGTTTGTTTTTTTCATTTTTCAGCACTTTATTTTTTTATATATATATATATTTATCATACACCAATGCATAAATAACGACAGTTGGGTTTAACTGGCTTTTTGAGGACCTCAAATGTCTCTCTATGATGGATTAGAAAAGTTACTGTATTTTTCCCTGTTTAGATTTTTCTTTTTTTTACGTCAAGAACAATCATGTCTTTTTTTCTGGAGGTTGTGAAATCAGATGATGAGTATTGAATTTGTAATTCACATTTACCCTTTAGAAAGCTGCACCTGACTACACAATCATCCAACATAAACAGTTCAGCTCTGACTGATATCACTCTGATTTTACACCAAAACATTTTTACCTGAACTGTGAACATTAAAATCAAGAGAGTTGGAGGTTTTTTGGGATTTGATGCATCAGCTTCCTGTTTCATTTACAGGGAAAGAACTGATAAATGTGTAGAGCAGTTTGACCCAGCTCTGGAGTCTTTAGAAATTCAGTGTATTGACCCTGTTTCTCTATAGTGTAGAAATATGGCCCTTGCCCCCCCAAGTAGCCTGAGTTTGCGATCCATTTTCTCTTCAATCCATCTCACAGATTGGGGAGAGATGTATTTATTTTAAGTTTGCGTATCACCTCCCCCGTGCTGAACAGGATCGGCTTGGGATGATGACATTCCTGCGTCTGATTGGACGGTTTGCCGAGGAGAGTGTCTCTGATGCCGTCCCAGAACGGGTCGCCCTCCACAGTGCCTTCACAGAAAGAGAGAGAGAGAGAGAGAGAGAGACTGATTTATCACTAATTCCAACCAAAATCGGCAGCATAACAGTAAAGCATAAGTAAAATGTTAGTAGAATCACCCTGAGTAAAGTTGAGGTCTCCTCCTCCATCTGTTGTTCCTGCTGCAAAACTGTGACCCAGAGCAGGTTTACATGTACTGACCTGACACACATACAAACACATCACATACATTAAAATAATGATGCAATGAAATGTGAAGATAAACAAACATGGATGTAGTGAAGAAAAAGGCTTATAACTCAGATCCTGGAGCATCTGTTTTCAGCAGCCCGACTAGACACTGGCTAACATCATGTATCTAACTTTTCTGCTTCTTAAAAACACTGTTTTCCAGATCCTGTGTGCGTGCATGTGTGTCTGTGTGTCTGTGTGTCTGTGTTTCTGTGTGCGTTGCTGACCGTGTGTGTACTGTTGATCTGAACAGTAACATCGGTCATGTTGACCCACTGATGAGCAGAGTGAAGAGAGCCGGTCACCTCCTCGACTGCGTTTGCATACAGCTCCTGCAGAGGGCAGCAATACAAACACATAACCATTGTTTTTACCACTTATAAAGATACTGTACTGACCTTCAACTATACACTTAAAACTAAAACCCAAGTCCTAGTCATATAATAAAATGTGTAACTTGTGGGGATGTGTTTTTTGTCTCCATAGGGGAAGCAAGTCCCAACAGTGCATTGCGGGAACAGACTGGAGTTCCCTCCATGTAGTTAATACGAGTACTATGTTGGATTACTTTCATACATACTTTCAAAAAACATACATACTGCTCTACAGTAGAAACAGATAGACAGGTAACAGTAAACTTTATTAACAAAGACAAACAGCAGGTACCTTGGCCTTCTTGTAGATGTTGTGTCCGATGAGTCTCGTGCTTTCAAACATGTCGTTTCCAGGTCCAAATGCCTGACACATCTTAGTCTGACAGACACACACACTTATTGTTTACTGTCTGCTGATTATACTGTATGAATATATATATATGCGTGTGTGTGTGTGTGTGTGTGTGTGTGTGTGTGTGTGTGTGTGTGTATTCACCCCGCCAACAGGACACGAGCTGTTCAGGTAGTCACAGGGATGTCCGGTGTTCACACAGTAAGGTCCTCTAGTGTTTGGACTCACGTCGCCGAGATTACTGGAGGAGAAACCAGCAACGAACCCCCCCTGAATTATAGCACACACACACACACACACACACACACACACACATACCACACACACACACACACACACACACACACACACACACACACACACACACACACACTGTATATCAGGACTTCTGGGCTCTGTAGTACTGAAATAGACATTATACTGATTTTACCAAGCTGACAGGTTAACACAGAGAAAGCTGAGATTTTTCTATTCTCTGTTATTTGAGAATTTGCAGCATATATATGTCAGCCGGGCCCTATCACCTGTCCAGGTAGCTCTCCGGGGTTCTTGTCCTGCTCCAGAAGGTAGGAGGCGTAGCCCATGTTGTCGCTGCTCACCATGCGGTTGGTGTAATTCATGCTGACGGCGTGGACGGCGAACCAACTGTGTATGTGTGTGTGGTTTTATCACACAGGTAGTATTATTGTAAAGGTATAGGTATATTTTCGTTATCATAATCAGTGGATTGTTCTGTGTGTTTTTACCTGAGCATACCGATCCCATCTCCATCCAGATCTGTGAACTTCAGCACCAACACTTGTTTATCTGTGTTCCACTTATACCTGAAGAGATCAATAACAATACTAATCAATAATGTCTTTTTATATATATATATAATTTCTCTCTCTGTGTCCCTCACATTTAAATGAAATACACTGATTAAGCTCATGATCAAAAATCAAAAAAAGTCAAAAATATATCACATCTGAATAAAGCCTTCCTGTGCATATATTAGGGATTTGTATGATATTTTTTCCATCTGAAAACATAAGAAAAACATATTAGTAGCACTTTCTGTCTCCCTCTCCCTCTCTCTCATTTTTTACCTGTGTCTCTCGTCCTCAGGGTTGTTCAGGTATGATTGAGGACTTCTGTTCAAGCTGCTGTCGTCCAGCTCTCCTCTGTTCCTGTAAATCCTGCCTGGCTTCATGTTACGATGGGCTACGTCTATACTCTGGGACAAAGGTTAACAGTTATCAATACATTTTTTCCATAGACTAGCTCAGTGATTGTGAGATGAGAGGCGTCCACACAAGAGTTTACTTTAAAACTGGAATGCTCTGGAAAATCTAACATAAATCTGATTTGCCACTACAATAGCATAACAAAGAGCCCATCCCCAGTACATTATTTCAGTAAATGTAAAAATATATTTAAAGCAGTTTTTACACAGTAAAGTGAAATAAAGATACTGCTATATTTAACTTCATATTGATCAGATTGATCAGAAAAGCTGCAGCTGAACTACCCACCGGCTCTGTGTATTTGCTGGGAGTGTTGTATTCTCCAAGGTGCCTGAACTATCCATTGTGCTCTCTGCACAGGTAGCTAACCTCAATATGTGAGTGAAATGCAAACATAGACTTTTCTTAAACAAATGCTGATGGATACAGAGGAGAAACATTTGCTATTGTAGTTTCCTACAGCTGCCACTAGATGTCACCAAACAGCACCTTTAATAAAAAGTCGAATTGTGTTTGTTTTCACACAAGTGAAATGTGTCAACACAGGAAATTACATGTTTGGACTCATGCAATATGTATTTTAAAATGGGTGTTTAAAAGTCAGTAGCAACATATGGTAGGACAGAATTTAAATTTATAAATATCCATACCCACTAAATTACAAATTTTTTTTTTACAATAACTGTATTTGGGCTCTGATGGTAATTTGAATTTGGCCCAATATTTTTCATTCCTGGAGTGCTGTAGAAATGTGTGTTGTTTTGTGAGGTTTTTGGCTGTTTTACTGAATAATCACACACACCTTGACGATGCCATTGACCAGCGGCTCAATCGACGCCTTGATGTAACCTTTGCTGCTGATCATGAACAGTGTGTACTGGAAATATCCACCTGGTCCACAGTGAGTGTGAGTCCCGCTCAGAACCACGTTATCCTGCCGGTACAGATCCCCGTACTTCACCTGCAGTGCCTGCAGAACCTGAAACACACACACACACACACACACACACACACACACACACACACACACACACACACACACACACACACACACACACACACACACACACACACACACAAAGTCATGTCTCCATGACTTCAGAGGACGTTACTTGAGCTTCATTAATTTCCTGGAGACTTACTTTAATCTGTCCTAGCTCGAGCCTTAAAACATTAGCCTTAATATTCAGTGTTTTACATTTCGGGGACTTGCTTTTTGTCCCCATAAG
The DNA here is from genome assembly GCA_016859345.1 of Istiophorus platypterus. Lineage (NCBI taxonomy): Eukaryota > Metazoa > Chordata > Actinopteri > Istiophoriformes > Istiophoridae > Istiophorus > Istiophorus platypterus. The sequence goes on from CM029119.1 coordinate 20,397,510, forward strand.
GTAGACAAGTCCCCATAATGTGACTGTATAAAAAGGTTTAGGTCCCCACAACATGAGTAATACCTGGACTTCAATGACTAAACTTTGTGAGGACCAGTTTGAGTTTTAGACCATCGTTGTGAGGACATTTTGGGAAAATGAGGACATTTGTCTGATCCACACACATTCAGGCTGTTTGAAGGTTCAGACTTGGTTTTTGGGTTTAGGTTAGAACCAAAACTAGGATCTAGATCTGCGTTAGGGTTGAGGTTAGACATTTAGTTGTGATGGTTAAGGTTAAAGTAAGGGGCTTTATTAGTTGATGTGTGTGTGTGTATGTGTGTGTGGCTATGTGTGTGTGTTTTTGGTGTCCACCTCCAGTCGTAGCCTCTGTGATATCATTCCCACGTCCACGGTGACGAACACAACTCTTCGCCTCCCGTCATCAATGATAAAGGCTCGGCTGAACAGGCGAGTGTGTATGCCTGCAGCTGTCTGGTGAGGGTTTGCATAACCCATCTAAAAGTACAGACACAAATACACACAGGTACACAACTCGGTGTGATCCCCTCTAGAGATATGGATGGTCAAGTCTGGTCAAGTCTGGTCAAGGAGGCTACAACCTGAGCCCTGGATTTTTTCATCTTGTGTCTGTTCATATGGGTCAAACTGTCCCATCAGAAGCAGCTGAACCAGCAGTGACCAGCTCCTGTCTGCAGTGTAGCCGTGGACGTACAGACAAGTGTCACTGGATCACCATGATACTGGAGGAGACTTAAAAACAGCAGGATTCTGAGTGGAATTCTGCAGCCTCATTTTCCGCTGGTTTCTAAGTGGATTTATGGAGCTTTATTCTGGAGGGACATCAGAGCTTTATACTGGAGGGACATCACTGATAGAGACAGGGGAAGTTAAACTGTCAAGTCCGTGTGAACCGATTTGACTGAGTTAAAGAAGATAAATCCAAATTCAAATGATCTCTACTGGGATATTCGGGTATGGACCAGGGTTCTGTGCTGGTTAGCATCTGTATGCTAGCTGTTGCTAAAAACAAATATTAACATTGCTGGGCAGATGGTGTGTTTCCTCCTGTAGTTCATTAAGGCAAGTTCATACAGGTAGGTCCTCTGATTGCAGACTGAGATCGTGACAGTTTGATGGCTCAGATATCAGCAGAACAAACTAAAGATTATCAGTCTTTGACACACCCGGTCAGAAGGGAACTTTGGAGTTTGATTCCCAGATCAAAAGTGATTGTCTTCCTAAACTCCTCAGTAAACTGCCGTTCAGGTCCTGGCCGCTCCACTGTTGCCTCCTCAGAAATAAGCTGAAGAAAACTATATTTTGTTGCAGTGCCAATATCAGTTTGGGTCCTGAGTTTTTAAAAGGGCTCATTCAGGAATGTTTTTGCCCTATGTCCTGAAACCTTTGAAATCAGCATCAGGCCTTTGTATGCAGCGATGGATGACAAATGAAGAAATCAACGCAGTGGTGAAAAAGGTTCAAATCTCTGGTTCTCAGGTCCAGTCCAGCTGTTTGCTGCTGAGTTCTGGTTCCAAATATTGTTCCCTCATACAGTTGTACGACTGGATCAGGTTTATGGTTTGTCTAATTTGGTCTAAATATTGCTGACTTTGGTAGATTGTTGGAAACAGTGATTTGACCAGTTTATGTCGGGCTTTTCTGGGCTGTTGTTCATCTCACCTCTGGTCTGAGTCCAGAGATGACGAATGCTGATCCATGACCCGACACTGACAGAACAGACACACTTCAGTTTTATGTGTTCAGTTTCAGTTCAGGTCTAAACTGACACAGGTATGAGGTTTCATTTTATACTTCATCAACTTTTTATCTGACGTGAGGCTGGAACATGCTTCCCCAGGCTGGAGGTTGTCTCCTCTGCATGACTTCTGAACCCTACAAGTACCCGTAAAGGATGATTTATGCTTCTGCGCCAAACCCACATTGTGGCCTGACGTGCACCTCCAAAAAAACGAAACTAAGCATTGCGAGGACCCAGACCACTAGAACTGTGATTGGCCGGCTTGTTGAACAACTAACTGCTGTTCAACATTCCTCCAACTAGTGATTTGGTGGTGTAAATGCAGGGTGACACTAACGCAGAAGTCATAAGCTTTGCATATACTTGATGCAGAACCATTAATCCTTCTCTGTGTGTCCATGTATTTATCTCCAGAAAAGCATAATTCACAAAGCAACTCTACCAGTGATGCAAGGGGTGGGAGCGGTGAACTGGGGGGTCGTTGTTGTCTCTGCATGGACAGTTAAATATACTTTGAACAGTGGTGAAACACTTAACGTTTTTAACACACCGTGAGTTGTACCTACGACTCCTGGACGTGGCAGGAAGTCTTGTGGCTACAGTGTGTGTGTTGGTACTGACCAGAGGGACCTCGGCAGGTGGCCCAGTACAGTCGGCTCGGCCCACTCCGATCTGGTACGGTTTATGCTGGGAATCTGGACTGGGAGGAAGCGTTGGTTCTGGACCTGACATATAACCAGAGATGGGAAACTGTGATTTTAAAGATCCAATCTGCAGCTTTTTCCTGTTTCAGCTTTTTAGAAAATCAGAGTTCTATACATCCCAACTGATCATTTTTCAAATCCAGCTCCACTGACTAGAAACTGTCTGCAGAGATAAACAATATTCAGTCAACTTTTCCCTTTTTTTTTTTTGGTAGGTAGGTGAGTATTTGTTTGTAATCAACTAACTTCAAACCTTTTTTTTCATTCGATCATTCAGATGAGCAACACCTATGCTACATGGTTGCAGTCACATAAATAGTGAACAAAGGGATGTTAAAGAACGAGGCTGGTTTAATTACATGTTTTCCCATTGTCATCAAATCTCATGTTTAGAGTCAAACCAACAGAAGTTGATGTGTTTTAAATGGTTTTGGAAACAATAGAGCTCTATCGCTTAGAGGAAAGGGAGATATCAGGGTGTAGATACACATCATCAGACAAAAACTTCCTGCTCTACATGTAAATATGCAGTCTGCTGTGTGAGTGTGTGTGTGTGTGTGTGTGTGTTTGTGTTGTCACCTGTGTGTGTCTTCCAGATTACCATCACTGTGATCAGTGCCACACACACCGCCGTTATGAGGACGAGCAGGATGACTAGCGTAGTCACCAGAGCATTAAGACCACAACACGCCGACTTCCTGGCCGCCATTTTGTCTGTTGGTACAGGAGGGAACAGGCCTTGTGAAAGGCAGGGGTGCTCTCCCCCACACAGACTATATCCTAATGTCATGGTCAACAGTCTAATCGTTTCAAATTAATTCCACAATACCCATGAACCTTAGCTGCTGTTGCTTTGGTTACTGAATTCATGGTGAACTGATTGACAAATACGAAACAAAACCAATTCAGACATTGGAGTCTGTTTATTGATCGTTTCAAACTCGAGGCCCCTGAGCCAAATTCATCCTCTCATGAATTCTGTTCCGGTCCCAATATCAGTTTGGGTCCCAAGTTTTAAAAACTCAGTGTTTTAGAAAAATGTTAACATGTGGACAACGTTGAATTAACTCTCTTATTTGTTCAGCTGTTTCTGGGAGAAAACACCTGGAGGCTCAGTCGGTTCGGCCCAGTTCAACAGTCACACTGGCTCAAACAGAAAATTTGACACCAATCATTTCCTACCAAAACCCAAACTGAAAAAAGTTCCTCCAGTAAAGGTCCAGACTGGATCAATTCCTGACATCAACGGACACTTGTATTAAAAATGTCCTGTTACCTCGGTTATGGTGGAAACAGCACCTATAAAAGAAGCAGCTGTTTTCTAACAGAGTTCTCAGCAGCAAATAACATGAGACAACCAACTAGACTTTTTGAAATAATAAAATCACACATTGATATTGATGAGGTACCTCAGGGTTCATTTAAGGAGCCCCTTAGATTTTTCATCATATATGCCGCTAGATAAGACGATATAGACGATGGTGTTTTTCGAATCCAGCAAAACAATCTGACTGGAAATATTAAATAAAGTTAAAATATCCGCAAAACTTGTTTCCTTCAACTCCACCAGCTGCTCGTGTCCTTAAAAAAGATTTGGTTTAAGTTTGTGCTACAGTGAGATGGAAACAGAACAATGAGGGTTTAACTATAACTGCCAGATATTACTGGATGATGAAAGAACAACTTAAACAGCTGAAAATCTGATCTGAGGTCTGTTTTCACTGAGTCACAACATCAACCTGGACTCCAGGTAATCACAGAAGAAACGGCAGAGCACAGAGCTCCACCAAGGCCATTGTCAAACAACACACACCAGGCTCCAGAGCGAAAACTTCTGATTATTAGTGAATGGTCCAGAGCCGCCCCAGTACGTTATGGGTTCTTCCCTAGACCAGGTCCAGGATCAGGTCCCATCCCTCCACCAAGTCTGGTTCAAAACGGTTTACTGATTTTTGTGTAAAAATGCTGACAAACAAAGGAACAAACCAAAAAATAGACTCGAGTGGAAACAGAACCTGCTGAGCCTGGACATGAAAATCTAAACAGAACTCTGACGGGTCAGAATCTGCGGTGAGACAACGTGACGGTACCGACCTTCGACTGGTCCGTAGAACCTGGGGTGTCAACGTGGTCTGTTCCAGGTGTGTTTTACAGTCAGATCCACTCGCTGACTAGAGCAGTTCAGCTGTTATCTCACTGATAAACAGCCCTGAGTGAAGGGAAGCACTTTCACGCACACATACTCCGCAGGTAAAAACTCCAAAGGTCACCAACTGAGCGGCACACAGATCACAGATTATAGATTATAGATTATAGATTATAGAGCACAATTGCTGATTACAGATAAAACACATTTTACAAGTGATTGCGTCACAATAAATTAATTCAAATTGTTTTATTTCCAGCTACAGTTCATTCTCGACCTTGACTTCAGAAAGGTACATTAACTCGTATGTATCAGGGCTTTTAACCATACTACAAGGTCTTCTTCGGGAGACGGAGTTTGCTAAGTCATCATGGGACCGTACATGTATGTCAACAATCAATAGTCCTTGTTGATGGTAAATGACCTTGAGCGTCCATGTCCTGGTGTCCAAACAGTCCTAACGGGGACAAAAAGCAAGTCCATAAGGTCAACTAGACCTGGTTTAAAGTAAAGGTCGGATCAGGTGTAGTTTTTGATTAGTCTAAGGTTAGAGTTACACTAAGTCTCCAGCTGATCAATCTTAGTCAAGGAAAGAGCCTCTAGAGTGATGGAAGCACAACTCTGTGTGTGTGTGTGTGTGTGTGTGTGTGTGTGTGTGTGTGTGTGTGTGTGTGTGTGTGCTGAAATCAATCTTAGATGCAGCTTCAGCAGCACGGAGGCTCTAAACATCACAATGTGTTTACACCACCTGAAAAGGGTTTCAGATTCAATCTCACTGGTTCCTGAAGTTGACCCGATGAAAACCTGGACTGTCCTGGAGAGAGGAGTTCACTCGCCAGAAAAAAGAGCCGGATTTCTCCAGATTCTGCCAATCCTGTTCGGAGAAGGCAACATTAATCTATACGGCACATTTCGGCAACAAGGCAACTCAAGGTGCTTCACATCGAGCAAACAGCGCAAAAGACACAAGAGCATTGTTTAGAGCTTGTCAATGGATGTCAAAGGTCAAACTGAGCTGAAGGGAAACGCGACCAGGTTCTTCCTATTCTGTGTTAACATTTTGTTTTCAGAATAAGACACAGTACATTTGTTTCTGCTCCATGAAGGAGTCTCGGGTTTTGATCGTCTGACTCTGGATGAAAAGAGACCAAAGGTCCATCCATGTCAGAGCGACGGCCTCTCTCACCTGAAGACTTCTCCTGGTCCATAAAGGGGGGGGTGGCGTATCTTGGGGGGTCTTGTCCTACCCTGTGGGACAGAAAAACTCTGTCAGGGTTCTCAAAGAAAGAAGAACGTGGTTTGTTGGGACATCATGTCCCGCAGCACTATCGTTACAAAAAAAAAATAGGAGCCTGTTTTTTATCAGTTGTCTCAGATTAAATTCATGATTTAAATCAAAATCAAACTATAAAGTCAAACACAATAGAGCTGGTGTCCCATGATGCCTCAGATATTCAGTTTTATGACAGAACATTAAATCCATATGTGTGGGATCATATGACATTTAATAACAGATTTGCTGACGTCAGCTGTGGCTGAGGGAAAAAAAGGGTTCAGCCTCAGCTGGTTGCTTTGTTAAACAACATAAATAATATTTAACTAAATGGAAATATACTACTTTAAAATTTTATCATTGGTTCATTCCTTTGACAATTTTAAACATTTTATTGCAAAAATATTCTGTCATTTAAAAAAAACTCACACACATAAAGTTTAACTGAGGGTAAGAATATGAAAATTTTTAAAAAAAAAAAAAAAAAAAAAAAAAAAAAAAAAAAAAAAAAAAAAAAAAAAAAAAAAAAAAAAAAAAAAAAAAAAAAAAAAAAAAAAAAAAAAAAAAAAAAAAAAAAAAAAAAAAAAAAAAAAAAAAAAAAAAAACAATAAAAAAAAAAAAAAAAAAAAAAAAAAAAAAAAAAAAAAAAAAAAAAAAAAAAAAAAAAAAAAAAAAAAAAAAAAAAAAAAAAAAAAAAAAAAAAAAAAAAAAAAAAAAAAAAAAAAAAAAAAAAAAAAAAAAAAAAAAAAAAAAAAAAAAAAAAAAAAAAAAAAAAAAAAAAAAAAAAAAAAAAAAAAAAAAAAAAAAAAAAAAAAAAAAAAAAAAAAAAAAAAAAAAAAAAAAAAAAAAAAAAAAAAAAAAAAAAAAAAAAAAAAAAAAAAAAAAAAAAAAAAAAAAAAAAAAAAAAAAAAAAAAAAAAAAAAAAAAAAAAAAAAAAAAAAAAAAAAAAAAAAAAAAAAAAAAAAAAAAAAAAAAAAAAAAAAAAAAAAAAAAAAAAAAAAAAAAAAAAAAAAAAAAAAAAAAAAAAAAAAAAAAAAAAAAAAAAAAAAAAAAAAAAAAAAAAAAAAAAAAAAAAAAAAAAAAAAAAAAAAAAAAAAAAAAAAAAAAAAAAAAAAAAAAAAAAAAAAAAAAAAAAAAAAAAAAAAAAAAAAAAAAAAAAAAAAAAAAAAAAAAAAAAAAAAAAAAAAAAAAAAAAAAAAAAAAAAAAAAAAAAAAAAAAAAAAAAAAAAAAAAAAAAAAAAAAAAAAAAAAAAAAAAAAAAAAAAAAAAAAAAAAAAAAAAAAAAAAAAAAAAAAAAAAAAAAAAAAAAAAAAAAAAAAAAAAAAAAAAAAAAAAAAAAAAAAAAAAAAAAAAAAAAAAAAAAAAAAAAAAAAAAAAAAAAAAAAAAAAAAAAAAAAAAAAAAAAAAAAAAAAAAAAAAAAAAAAAAAAAAAAAAAAAAAAAAAAAAAAAAAAAAAAAAAAAAATAGGAGCCTGTTTTTTATCAGTTGTCTCAGATTAAATTCATGATTTAAATCAAAATCAAACTATAAAGTCAAACACAATAGAGCTGGTGTCCCATGATGCCTCAGATATTCAGTTTTATGACAGAACATTAAATCCATATGTGTGGGATCATATGACATTTAATAACAGATTTGCTGACGTCAGCTGTGGCTGAGGGAAAAAAAGGGTTCAGCCTCAGCTGGTTGCTTTGTTAAACAACATAAATAATATTTAACTAAATGGAAATATACTACTTTAAAATTTTATCATTGGTTCATTCCTTTGACAATTTTAAACATTTTATTGCAAAAATATTCTGTCATTTAAAAAAAACTCACACACATAAAGTTTAACTGAGGGTAAGAATATGAAAATTTTAAAAAAGATATGAAATTTTTTTAAAATTCTCATGAATAACTTATTTAACTGTAACTGAACCAACAATCTGGGAAATAACTGAAGAAAGGGTTCAAAATCATTTTTGTGAAATGCTATTTCATTTAATTTATATATGAAAAAAACTCCTCAAAACAGTTAGGAAAATGAAAGATTCAAAAACCTTTTCACAATTATAAGTTCAGTTTTGATCATTTCTTAAATTATTGTCTGTTCTATATATTTTCATGATTGTTTATTTGAGGATTTGTCTTTTTTATTTATCAATATAATAGTGAACACTTATTTGTCCAAAAAGGTCACTAAAAATGTTGATAAAAGAAATATTAACTTGATTAATGATCATTTAACATATGAGTCACCTTCATTATGTGAAAGTCTCTTTTCAACTATTATCAATTATTTGGTCTGTTTTCTAATTATCGTTAAAACATTTTAATTCCCAAAGAAAACTATGGTTTCTGCACATGAACTAATCAGTCTGGAAAACTGGAATGATCAGAATTTAACTGTTCAGAAAACAAATGAAACAAGTGATTATTTTAATTCCACTCGAAATTTTAAAGAAAATTAAAATAAGCCAAATGAAAGTGAATAATTCTACTTTTCTTTATGTCTTAAAATCTTTACTAATAATTTATTTATTCTTTTTTTATGATTGATGTTCGAGTTCAGGCTAAACAGAGATTTTCTGGACATTAATAATCATTGATGATCATTAATAATCATTAATAATCACTGGGCCTCAGACAGGATGTTAGAAACTGTTAGAAAGCCTTACTTCGACCTGTATTCTAATCACAAGCAGATATAAATATGAGTGTATCTCACTGTACAGTATTAATAGTGTAATAATGTTCTATATGGTTCCAGCTGTTTCACTGTGTCGTGGTTCGTCCTCTGTTTATCCAGCAGCCTCCACTGATGATGTTTCCACAGGAGGAGTCAGAGTCGCTGACGAAGACGTTAACAAACATGTAAAATATCATTTCTGACTATAACTAATCAACAATGTGTTAATCTACGTTTACATATTAGTGTCTGTACTAAACAGTTTGCAAACACGCGGAAATAATCACTTAACAGCGAGTTTAAACCTGTTTATTGAACAGTTATAATAAAAGAAAAATCCTATGGAGTTTTGAATGGCACACGATCTTCACTTCAAGCGCTCGGTCTAAACCAGCTGGTCCTGGGCTGAGTTGATCCGGTTCTGTGCCGTACCGATCCGGACTGGGGTCCGGAGTCAAACACGGAGAGGAGGAGAAAAGAGAGAAAAACGGGAGGGAGGAGGAGAAAGAGGAGGAGGAGGAGAGAGACATAGACAAAGAAAAGGGAGGAGGAGGAGGACGGGGAGGAGAAGAGAGTCCCGCGCGGGTCGAGCCTCGTGTCGCCGAGGATGAAGACCGACAGCTGGAGCGGCCGATAACCGACCGATAACTGATCCCATCGATCGATGGACGAGAGATAGAGAGAGGACGAGGTCCACGCGGTCCCCGCGCGGCTCCAGGACTCCGGGACTCCAGGACTCCGGGACTCCGGGTCCAGGATCAGGTGAGGAACACAAAGTTCTTTAAACTCAAGTCCGGACTCAGCGCGGCGGTAAAAGATCGATACGCTGCGATCTATAACTGATCGGTTTTACCAAGAAACTCACAGATTCAGGATCAGTTTTTAATTTATCAGGTTTTATTGAAACAGAACAAAATCAGATAAAAAAAAAAAAACAAGAGAAAAAACTAATCATGATAATAATAAACAACTGAGCAGAAACATAGTTATGATTAAAACTTGATTATATTTAATTTGTTATACTTTAGTTTGATTTATTATACTTTAGTTTATTAAACTTTGGTTTATCTAATTATACTTTATTATACTTCAGTTTAATAAATAAAACTGAAGTATAATAAACTAAACTTTAGTTTACAGGATGAAGAAAAGTGGAGGATGAAAAGACCCGATGATGTGAAAAGATTCACGTGCAAATTAATTTCTCATATGAAAAAGTTTGAATTAAAGTCAGTAAAATGAGAAATGGTCCTTTACTCTTCAGACGTAAGAGCGATTTTTATGGTCATTAATGGATTTTTTATAGAGAAAAGTCAATGATATTTAATGATCCGCGATCAATTGACTGATATCAATTAATCTCACCATCAGAGGTTTTAATTTTCTGTTAATGAACCTTTGAAATGAGGTTTTCACATGACGCCGGTTTAATAATGAGGTTTTTACAAAGTTAGAAGCTGTGACTCGGGTGTGTTCAGGTGGAGACAACCTCTTCTGTGGAACCTAGCTAGTTCAGGTTGAACAGGTGTGTTCAGGTGTTTTCACAGGTGTCCCAGGCATCCCAGGTGTACAGTGGATGTTTGGTGTTGTGTTTGGGTGTCCAAGATGTGTTCAGGTATGTTCAGGTTTGTTCAGGTGTGTTCAGTGGGACATCAGCAGAATGTTTGTCCCTCAATCATTAAATCATCTTAGTTAAAGTTTCTTTTGGGTGAAACCAGAACTTTGATCCAGATTTAAGGAACCTGTGACACAGTGTGAACCGTAGCAAACATGTTTCTTCATCTCAAGGGTCAAAACCTCTTAAAGGACCCTGGAGCCTGAGTGGCGGCGTCCAGAAGGGGGCATCGCAGTTCCACAGTTTCTACCTTCTACTCACCTTTTCACCTCCAAGAATGAAAACTTTATTTTTACATTTCTGTTTTCAAATCATAGCTGGACTCAGATGAACCCAGAAGGACTCGGACAGACTTGGATGGACTCAGAAAGACTCAGAAAAACCAGGATGGACTCAGACAGACCCAGAAGGACTCCAATGGACTCAGATGGACCGAGAAGGACCCAGAAGGACTCAGACAGACTCAGATAGACTCAGATAGACTGGGATGTACTCAGATGGACCCAGAAGGACTGCGATGGAATCAGATGGACCCAGAAGGACTCGGATAGACTCAGACAGACTCAGATAGATCCAGATGGACTGAGACTGACTCAGATGGACCCAGAAGGACTCCAATGGACTCAGACGGACCCAGAAGGACTCGGAAGGACTCGGACAGACCCAGATGGACTGAAATGGATCCGGACAGACTCAGACTGACTCAGACAGACTCAGTCGGACTCGGAGAGACTCAGGTAGACCCGAATGGACTCAGACAAACCCCAGAAGGACTCGGACGGACTCGGATGGACTCTGAAGGACCAAGGAGAACTCAGACGGACTTGGACAGACTCAGATAGATCCGATTGGACTCTGACTCAGATGGACTCTGACAGACTAAGATAGACCAGAATGGACTCAGACAAACCCAGAAGGATCCAGTTGGACTCAGACGGACTCAGACAGATTCAGACATACTAAGATGGACCAGGATGGAATCAGACGAACCCAGAAGGACTTGGGGAGACTTTGATCCAAAACCTCAGAAATCAGAGGTTAGGAGTGTGGAACACTAGACTTCTGTCTCAGAATCTGGATCTCTGGTTTTAGAGGTTTTAGTTTTCAACCCAGCACTTTATTTTTTAAACAACTCAACATCTCTTATTTGACCAAAGTCTTGGATCCAGGGGTATTTTGGGTTGGAGGTATTAATACTCCGACCTCACGAAACCCTGTCTGTCCTTCTTCACCACTGAAATCCAAAACCGGTTCGCTGGTCCTGTTTGGCCCTGGTGCTTGTCCTGGTCCGTTGTGGTGTATCTGACCCCGGTGTCCCTCAGGCAGTAAACACTTCTCAGGACGTAAATAAACACACACCCGCTGGGAGCTGTGAGACACAAATACAGTCCTGTTAGACTTGTCTGTCTGGGCGCGCTTCTATTCTGACACCCGACACCGCCCTCTCCTCCCCATGGGACGCCGCAGCCCCGGGGGGAGGCATCGGGTGCTGTGAATGAAGCGCGCCCTATCACGGGTGCACAATCTGCCGACGCTTGTTTCGAGGCTGAGCAGACGCGCGACAAACAAACGGACATCGGCGGATAAACGGGTTTAAAATCAAGCGCTCCTGTGGATCTGGGAGCGCTTGGTTAACATCTCATCGCCTCCAGAGATCAAACTGAGAGGTGGGTTAATGATTGAGGGTCAGCTGGTGACTTATTGACTGAAGAAGCTTTTTAACCCAAGTTTCAGAGACAAAGGCAGAATGAAGGCGGCTGGACTAGACTGTCACTCTACTGGGTTTGATTCGAAGCTGCTGGAAGGAAAGAAAAGAGGATGAAGGAGGATGTTTTTCTAGCTGTTTTTAAGACTTCAGTCAGCTCCACTCGGGTCTGCTTCTATTCTCTTTTCATAACTTTCACTGAATCCTGTTCAAGTCCACCTTCATTTTTTGATCCTTAACTTTTCTACTCAACTTTTTCTGCTTCTTCTTTTTTGTTCTCGACTCCGCTGCTCCACCCGGCTGGTCGGCCCCCTTCAGCTGAGGAGGAGTGGCCCCTAACTCTACCTGGATTTCTGAGGTGGAGGAGGTGACCTGCAGAGATAGGGAGCTTTGAGTCAGATCCACCTCTACATTTTTAAATTAACAGTTTTTTGAGTCAAGTTCTGACAAGCTCAGATTTTCCCTCCAGAGAACTGCAGCCAAAGCAGCAGACAAGGACCAGGCAAACTCATTAACCAGTTTATTTTCTGGGAGCAGATCGCCTCAGGACCAACACCTGGACAAGGACCAGAGACCAGCACAGGGAGTTTGGTTCAGCCTGCAGCTGCAGCAATGGTCGACGGGAAGCGGCAGAGTGGCGGGGTATCTCCTCCGGACAGCGGATGGGGCTGGGTGATCGTTGGCTGCTGCTTCATGGTGACGGTCTGCACACGAGCAGTGACCAGGTAACATTCACACACACACACACACACACAGGTACCTGTACAGCCTAATGTAGGCCAGTACAACAGACCTGCTTTGTGTTTTTTCGACTGAGCCAGTTTGTTATGGTATTGTACTGGTTCTACTGGGCCCCTTTGTATTCAGGGGTTTCTAATGTAACCCTGAGCTCAGTGAGAATCCAAACCGGTCCAGGGTTTTCTCTGGGTTTCTGGGGGGTTTAAATCTTTCTAAACTGATCCACTGTATCAGCTGTGATTCTTGGCCATTGGACAGATTTTCTCCCTGGTTCATTATTGCAGTGAAGACATCAGTGACACCGTGAGCTGGTTTTTAGTTGTAACCTCCTGCAACTCAACAATTTCAGTGCCTGCTGACTCTCAAAAACTCACTAGCTTAGCAACATCAAGGCTACAAACACCCATGAAGCAACACAATGCAGAGCTTTTGTTCTGGGTTAACATAGACTGTACAGGTAAGTGAAGAAGTGAACATTTTGTGTATGTGTGCGCTTTCGTGCGCTTGTGCGCTTGTGCGCTTTTTGAATGAATGACAATGTACATCTGCTGGACGTCGGTTGAGACGGTCATCCCTTAACGTGGTCCAGGACACATTCACCTATACACTGCTAAAAGAGTGTGTCCATACGTGTCCATATGTGGCCTAGACCACTTCAGATCTTCTGTGACACGTTTATACCAGGTCTTATCAGGGCCTGAGATCCTGAACAAATAAAACAAGATTACACCTGCCAAACATCAGCATTTTGTCAGTATTAGCATGTCAGCATGCTAATGTTAGCAATTAGCTGAGAGATGCTAAGGCAGAGAGTCAGTCTGGTTTAAGTCAAAACATCTGATTCAAACGTCTTGAATGTGAATATTTTCTCCTTCTACAGTAAGGGAATCTCTTGGGTTCACAAGTCACTGATGATGAGAATGATTGTGTGTGTTGGTGTGTGTGTAGTATAAAGAGGTCAGACAGGTTTAAACAGATCCATGTCCCCAGAAACTCAAACCTCTAATGAAGCGAAGGATTAAAAACCTGCAGGGGGACCTTCCTCTGTAAAGACTGGTCTGTGAACCTCAACACAACCAATGCAACTGCAAAGACACAACAAACGGGTTGACAACAAGAACTACACCAACAACTGATCCTACAACCACACCCACAACTAACACAACAACAACAACAGCATCTCCAGCCACTGTCCATTAATAGTTTAACTCTGTCATGTTTCCATGCAGCTCGTTTTACTGATGTGAAGACGAGAGTGAGCTTCTGTTTCTGTCAACACCACACACACACACAAACACACACACAGGTTGTCTTACAGCTGAAAGTAAACAACATGTTTATGGCTCCTTTACTTCAGAAAAACAGAAGTTAATTAACTTAAATTATCAAAAGTAAAACTTCTTATACTGGAAATATATTAATATATATTCTTGCATTAAAGCAATAATATATATTAAAGTTAAAGCAAAAAACATTAGTTTATTGCTGATCAATAATAAAAGTGAAAGGTTTTGACAATTAAGCACAATCAGCAAAGATTCACCAGTAAAATGTGAATATTTTATTTTCTGAGTCTTATCACAGAATAATTAAATAAATTAATAAATATATTTCATAATAAAAATTTTGGGATTCTGGACTGTCTCATGTTTTATTTTACACTTTATTTACAGTTACCAAAATTTATTTGAATGAAAATGACTGAATAAAAATAATTGAGTTGTAGATAAAAACTTGGTTCTTTGCCTCTAAAATTTTTCGGAAACATTTTAATTTATAAAAACAATGTCTGAGATTATTCTAGTCAACCACGCAGAATAAAAACAAAGATAAAATCAGACAGCTCTACATGTAGATGATTAACAATTTTCATTATTTTTTTGTCATCTTAGTAGATTGATTGGTGATGAAAATAATCACTAGTTGCAGCCTGAGTTTCGTTTTCATTATTGAGGCGTTGTTGTGTAGGATGGTGCTGATTTAAAAAAAGATAAACAAAAAAACAAACCTGGTGGAGGGACAGGACCTGGTCCTCGGAAGAACTCATTACATTCTGGGGCAGATCTGAATCATTTACCATGAATTTCCTTTTTTTCCTGTGATGTTGCATTGATAGTTTTTGACATTACCCTTGGAGAAGGTCTCTGTTCTATTGATCATTTTCCAGTTATTGTTTTTGTGTTGGACGGAAATAATCTGAAACCTTTCATATAAATGAAAGCAGGTGTAGTCTGCAAATAATAATTATCTACAATAAGGATTTATTTGCAAATTCTTTTCTTAATCAATCATTTTTGTCTATAAATAAAATGTTTTGACCAAAACCCAAAGCTGTTCAGTTAATGTGACAAAGAACTGAGACTGTTTAGTCTTTCCCTTTAAGAAACGACTTTAAAATCAAATGATTAAATAGCTGCTTGTGTGTGTGTGTGTGTGTATGTGTGTGTTGCGGCTGAGTTCAGCCCAACTGTGGGTTGTTTAAGCTGGTTTCACACAGAAACAGACGTCTCTGATGTGAAACCACAGGAGTTTTCCACAAGTTGAAACTCTGTTTTCTTTCGTCCTGCTCATGGACTCATTCTCAGTCTGTGAGATCTCCAGGAATCAGCTGATCAGGCGGAGGTTAAAGGAGAAGTTCAACAATGAACGAACTCCTCATATTCCTCTGTGAGAGTTGGATGTTGACTGATCTAACTCTCATGTCTGTCGTCTTGCATCTCTTTGTGGTCGTCTTGTGTCTCTTTGTGGTTGAGTTAATTTTCACTAAGATATGTCAACATCCACTTCCTAACTCCGGCTATGTAGTTTCAAAATGTTGAACTATTCCTATGCTACTACTATTTTTTTTCTTAGACAAACACTTACCTGAGTTTTATCCTCCTGTACGGTGGCCCTTGTAGGACATCTCACTCTCAGCTCTACCAGAATAAAAACACAACATGTCTGTTTGGTTTTCTGTCGGCAGTAAAGGGACAGTTCACACAAACTGGAACAATCCTCCAGGAAGAACTCAGTGACCTGCTTGACCTCCCAGGGTGAGTGTTGACGGACCGGCTGGGACATGAGTGAGGCTCTGAAGGTCTGGGTCTGAGACTCTGACACCTGAACAAACACCATTTTCTGCCCCCTCCCTTACTCATCAGATCTGTGAAGCAAAACGTGTTGCTGAGCGGTGCGTTCAGGAGCCAAAAAATACCCATGGGAAGAAATGAAGGACACAAAGACAAAAATAAGTATTTCTGTAAATATCGGGCTGCTAGAGGCACAGGACCATGAAACCAGGACCAGGGAAATATGTTAACAACCTTTTTCTTAATGTGTAATTAAAGGGGGGGGGGTTATATTACAGCCCACAGACTCGAGTCTTACTGCGGAATACAAAGAATTAAAATGATAATTAATTTAATCATAATTACTCAATCCCTCGTTTAACTTTAAATTTGAACCGTGTTTGATGAAACTGCATCTGTGTTTGACCTTGCTGAGGTTTTCTATCAGTTATTTGACAAACAGAAAAAAGTAAAGGAACTCTAAAACAACTGGGCAACAAACATGAGCTAAAACAGTTCAGGTCTTAGAACCAGATTCAGAGTCGGGGTCCCTTTACAGGACCAGAACCACAGGATGGAGGGTGAAGGACCTAACAGAGTTGATGCTCTACTGTTAGTGTCTGACACGATGCAGATCTGAACATGAACTGAAGTTTTGTGCCTGTTCATCAAAGAGTCATGGAGATGTTTCAGCCTAGACCAAAGCATTGGACTGACCCACATCGGTCCTCCAAAGCTACTGAGGCTAAAAATGCAGAGAAAGAAAACTGACTGGAGTAACTTTCAGACCAGATCAGATAAATCGCATCTGATCCCATAAACTGGGTTCATTTAACAGACAAAGCTTCTCATACCAGCTGCTGGTCCAGCCCTCAGCAGTGTCTGGATTTCAACATCTGGGGATCATCTCTACACCACGATGTTTGTTTCATTGGAAATTATGACCAGAGGAAGAGGCAGCTCTCACCTGTGACACTACACACCCCTGAACTCTGGAGAAATATAATGTAACGTGGCTCTGATCCTTCATCTCAGCTTCGACCGGATACTCAAACCTTTTTTAAAGTTCAGTAAATTAGTATCATGTCTCTGACACGGGGCTCTGCCTCCGTTAACGTCATCACCATAACTTATTAAAATGTAGGATTTAGTTGTTTCTACACGCAGTCAAACCAGCGCTCAGCAGGTGGACTGTGGTCCCAGTCTTCCCACTCAAACCAGTTACATAACAGGACACTGTTGTTCACTCTGAAGTACCCAACAGAAATTTGCTGAAACCGGCCTGTCTTAACCTGTCACTGTTACACATTACATAACACACCTGACCGTCTACTCACCTGCTGCTGTGTAATGCTGACTCTCCTCTCAGGGCCAACAGGGGATGATGTTAAAAAAGAGTTTCACTAATCACTCATCAGTTATTGATCAGCTCCTATCTGTGTGTGTTTGCAGGTGCATCTCCATCTTCTTCGTGGAGTTTCAGGCTCATTTTGGAGCCGATTACGCTGCTACAGCCTGGATCCACAGCCTGGTGGACTGCACCACCATGCTCTGTGGTCAGTACTGCAGCTGGACACCCCCCAGACCAGGAACAGTACTACAAACAGGAGAAATACTGCAGGGTCATGTGATGCTGGTAGTAGTAGAAGTAGTACTACCATAGTACTAGAGATAGTACTAGATTCAAGAGTTAATAAATGAACACAGAAGGAAAAGAAAAATAGTAGAACCCCTAACTCGTAAATCACAAAGCTATCCTAACAAGTATGAAACACATATAGGGTGAAATCCTGTGAAAAATCATAAAAGCTTAAAATAAAATTAGATCCAACACGTTAAAAAAACAGAGATAAAACCAGGCAGCATCAAACGACCCACTAGATCAGAACCTCGGGTTCAGGTTCATTAAAAACATCTGCATCAGGAACTAGTATCTAGAGTTTAAGTTAAGGAGGTGGAGATTTTGAGGACACGTGATGTTCTGGAACCTGCATGTCCTGGTCTAAATGCTTCTTAGTCCTGGGGACACGGGACCTTCAGAACTTTTATAACCTAGCCTCCTAGACCTCCACTAAGGGTGGGAGATTTCCAGATGCAGTCTGCACCAGTTTGTCCAATTGTCTCCTGTCCTCAGAAGACATGTTGCCAAACCACACAGTGATTGTGTAGGTGAGGCTGCTCTATAAAACTGGACCAAGCGGTTGCTGGACCACATTCAGTCCACCAGAGATATAACCTCACGGATCCAATCAGATCAAATCAGATCAAATCAGAACAACCCCTGGGGTGTCATCAGCAAATTTAAACATCCTTATCGACTGGAAGTGGAAATGCAGTCATTTGTGTACAGTGAGTACAGAAGGGGGACAGTTTATGCTCCCATACCAAGAGTAGATTTACATTAGTTGTAGAATAAGTAATAGCAGGAGTAATTCTGTGGTGATGCCAGCAGCAGGACTAGGAGAAGAGCCTGAGGGTTGTTAAAACACCTCCTCACATCAGTGCTGTGTGTATCTGTGTGTCAGCTCCTGTTGGCAGTCTGGTCGGTAATCGTTGGTCTTGCCGGGTGGCGGTGATGCTCGGGGGACTCTTCTCCTCCTGCGGTCTCCTCCTCAGCTCCTTCACCACCAGCCTGGAGCTCCTCTACTTTACCATGGGAATCCTCACAGGTCAACAAGGACAAAATGTCCTCTCTTTTCAAGACTGCTCATATTTTTTTAAATGTTAATTGACTTTCTGTATGTACCTTTACCGTTAATTATTTACTTTCAAAAACTGCCCTCAAATGTCCTACCTTATCTAAATGTCCTCTTTCCTCAGGTCTGGGTTTTGCTCTCTGTTACACCCCCGCCATTGCCTTGGTGGGCTGTTACTTCCGGCGGAGGAAAGCGCTGGCGTACGGGATTGCCATGTCGGGCAGCGGGATCGGGACCTTCGTATTGGCTGTACAGCTGTTAATTGAATTGTACTCCTGGAGGGGGGCGCTGCTCATCCTCAGCGCCTTTGTTGCCAACCTCTGCGTCTGTGGGGCACTGCTTCGTCCAATCACAGTGCGGGAGGACGAGGCGAAGGCGGAGGTGGAGGAGAAGTCAGCGGGGGAGGAGAGACGTGGTGAGGAGCAGTGATGTGCATGTGCTAACTGTTTGTAAGCGGCCTGTCGGTTTCTGTGAGCACTGTTACCGATCAGGTCAACTATCCAGGTCCAGAGACCTGCATAGCTGATATTTTACTGGAGTGGAGCAAATTTGTAACAAATTTGTGATTATATCAAATTATGTAGATAGAAATGATGTGGAGTAGACCTGGGGGGTTTCAGGCCCCTGTGCAACTGGCACACAAGCACAAAGGGATGTTAAAAGCACCAGCAGACTGCATGTGATCAACCCATCACTTATTTTGGGAAAGAGGCAGGAAAACGGGGTTTCTTCCACCCCCTGCTCATTTTTCATCAAGGAAGGATCATAAGAAGACTGTTCAGGTTTCATTGCTCTGCAACAAAAGCACAAGGGTTTCTTTCTTTTAGTTGCACAATTGACAAAATCATCGAAAACCTAGAATTTTCTCCCAGTTGAAGGCTCTTGTTCATCCCAATTATCTCCTGTCTGTCTCCTGATGCAGGTAACATTTTGACGCAAGACGCTGAACTCCCAGTAAAACTCTCTAAAGAATCTGAAGACAACCTTTTGTCATCAGGTGTGTCTGTATTGTCGTCACCCTCATCTTTATTCTCTGGAAACTCCGCCCCTCAGGGGGAGAAGAGGCAGTGCTTCAGGTCCAGCCTCTTGTCCAGTCAGGAGTACCGTTTCCTGCTGCTGCCAGACTTCCTGGTCCTGGCCGTGTCCTTCATCTTCCTGGCCAGCGGCTGCAGCCTCCCCTTCGTGTACCTGGTGCCCTATGCTCTGAGCGCCGGCATCAGCCATCAGCATGCAGCCTTCCTCATGTCCATCCTAGGAGTCATCGACATTGTAGGAAACATCACCTTCGGCTGGCTGACTGATCGCAGGTATGACTGAGCCAGAGGAGGTCTGAGCTGATTATTGGTATTGTTCTGGTTGTGACCTTTACAGGCGTGTTTACTGGATCAACTGGGGTCCAGTCACACTGGATGTAGGGCTCAGTGATAAGCACCAAAAATCATATTTCATTTTTTTTTTCCCATGAAGGCGATAGACAATCTGTATCGCGGTATTTTCCACAAAGTGACCTAAAAGTTCAGTTGTAAGTCAAAGTCAGTAGAAGTTACAATTTATAGATGTTCCTGGTCAACGGCACTAGTTCACTCAGCTACCAATTCATGAAAAGGTGGAGGTGGAGGTTCATGGAGGTGGAGAACTGAGCTCTGAGCTCCTTCAGAGGAAAAACTCCTAGCCACTGGTTTAGGTACGTGGATGACACTTGGGTCAAAATTGAAACCCAAGAAGTGGAGGCTTTCACTGTACACATCAACTCAGCTCTACCAAGGATAATAGGTTACCCTTCTTGGATTGTGCTGTGTTCATGGAGGATGATGGAAGCCTTGACACTGAAGTCTATTTGAAACCCACACACATTCACCAGTGCCTCCCATTTGAGTCACACCACCTGCTGGAACAAAAACTTGGTGTCATCAGAAAGACTACAACACATGAAATGAAGCTTCCCTCAAAAGCAGAGGGAAAACAGAGGGAACTGACACACACTAAAGCAGAATTCAAAACCTGCGGCTAACTAACCTGGGCTTTCATTAAGTCCACCAAAAGGCACCACAAAGAAATACAGACAGCCCCCTGTGAAGAACACAGCAACAGATGGAACAACATGGTCATTCTGTGTTGAAGGTTTATCAGAAAAATTTAGAAAAAACCTATACATAGGCAAGACTAAACAAGCACTCCACCAATGCTGGTATAACACAGAAGGGCTAGCTCAGTGGGACAGGACTCAGCAGTACATTTGCATCTCAAGTAGAAAGGACATTCATTTGTGGCTTCTAGTGTCCACATTTTGGACAGGGGGGACAGATGGTTTGAGAGAGGAGGCCATCAAAGGAGGCCATCGATGTCCATTCAGAACAACCCTCAGAACAGAGGTGGTGGTTTGAGACACCGGTTGTCAGCCACCCACAGCGCTGTCCTGAGAGCACTCCCCAGTTGTTTCTTTGCCCCGTTCACACCTTGACCCAGGTGATTTTACATCTCACATGATGGCAGGGGGAGACAACAACTCTCTGATGAGTCACATCTTGGCCTAGGTGACTCCAACGGCTCACATGATAGTTGTGCTTAAACGACCCTAAAGACTCTCAGAATCACTCCCCAAAGGGTCCTCCTCACCAAGGGTTACATACCTGAGACTCCACACAAGAAATCTAGTTGTCTTCAATTTAAGCACTTAACAAAAACATGGGAAACAGCTCTGAAAACATGAGAGACAGCTCCTAGGGAGGCTGCAGGATCAGAAACAGAGGTGGTGGCGAAAAATAACAGCAAGTGTAGCGCAACCAGCTGTTTTGGTTCCACCTCAGATATCAGATCCTAAAGCTGCTACGGTTAAAAAAGAGTTGCCCAAGGATTAAATCTCATGGTAGGACGTCATGATCGAGGTCATGGTCAGTAAAGTGATCAGTCGACCACTTTTAATGCAACATTTAAAAGTGGAGAAAATGTGAATATTTCAACTGTAATTAGTTCAATTCAGGATTGTTGAAAGTAGTTTGCATCACGAACTGGACTTTTTGAAGAAGTGGCATCTCAATTCAGCAGCTAGAGTGACAGGTGACTCAGGTTGTCGGTCGGCTGTAAAATGTTCTGGCTGTGCAAATCTGTAAAACCCCCAAAAGTATGAGAGTTAAAACATTCGTACAGATTTTGCAGACTTACAAAACACAGTCAGACAACCCGACTGACCCAGAGCTGAACTCTGCCTCCATCGCTAATCCAAACTGCTGACAGAATGACCTGAGATAAAACCTGCAGCAGAGAGGAAAACAAGGAACTGAAAAAGCAGGAAAAACAAGACTGAGATCAAATGAAATCAATGAAACCATTCCAGAAAACTTCAACAGCACAACTCTGCAGATAAACTACATCTCAACCTCAAATCTTAAAGGGTCAGTTCTCCACAAATTACACAACTTTTTGACTTTTTAACCAAAGAATCAGACATTTTCTGACACATTTATTGATGTTTTGTTATGTTGACTTAAGCAGGGTGGATTCATGTTGAACTCTGAGTCGCTAACATCATCAGTGGGAAAAATAAAGGGGACATTTACTGCAACAACCAGGACAGTCTGGAATAACTCTTACACTTCACTGCTCTGTAGAGAGAAGGTGAAATAATCTCAGCTGATTTTACGAAGTCACAGGGACTTAAGGTATGTCAGGTATGTGCTTCAAACAAACAGGCTCACATGAATTGTCCAGTGTCCACGTCCAGGTGTTTCTTTGAGTCCAGGTGTTTCTGAAGAGAGCAGGGGACAACTCTGCCAAATTTCCTGTCCGTCTCCAGTGTCCCTATTATCATGATAAAGGCATAAAAAAACCCAAAAGGTAATGTATAAAAAGGTCACATAGTCAACTATAATGAGAAGTTGTTAAACACTTCTGCCTGAATTAAAATAGAGCCAAACAATTATTCAATTATTTGATTGACAAATCATCTTGAAAAACCACAATATTCAATCAATTGTTTAAGTGTGATTTCAAGCAGGAATTCCAAACTTTGACTGGTCCCAGTCTCTTTAAGATTTCCTGCCTTCGACAACACTTTATAAACCAGAGGATTCATTGAGAAAAAAATGATTAGATTATTTTATAATAAAAGTAATTTAGTTGCAGTACTAAAGGATAGTAATGACTTGACCACCACCACTGGATGATTGTGGTCAGGTAGCTCGTTCGTTGGTGCTCCACTGCTGTGGAAACATGATCATTCCTCAGATTGTTTGTTTCAGTGAGTTAAAAAAAACTCAGACAATGTTTGAGGGATCAGAGTGATGCCATGAAGAGTAAAGATGGATGCCTCCCAGTCCCTCTCGTTCTCAGGACTGTTAAAGTTTCCCTTGTCCTTTTATCACCTGCTGTTTGAGCCATAAAGGTGTTTCCTGTCCCAGGTGTTTGAAGCCGTACCGTCTGGCTTGTTACATCCTCTCGGTGGGGATGGAGGGTCTCTGCTGCCTCTTCGCACCATTGCTTCACTCCTTCCCTCTCCTCGTGCCCTTCGCAGTCCTGTATGGATACTTTGATGGCGCCTATGTTGCTCTGATCCCCGTGGTGACATCGGATGTGGTTGGAGCTCCGTACCTGTCCTCAGCGCTGGGCGTGGTTTATTTCCTCCACGCCATCCCCTACCTCATCAGCCCACCCATCGGAGGTGAGAGAAACAAACACACCATACAGATCCATTTAGCTGCCATAATTTCACAGTAAAGATGCATCACTATCTTTTTCCCTCAGCTGTCACAGATGGGGTTTCTGTCCCGTCTGTCATAGTACAAACGCAGATTACGCCAGTTAAACATCTCAGAATCACAGGACGACTCTCATGGTCAAAGCCTTTACTTTTATAACATAAAAATACCCTGTTACAAGTACAGAGGTCTCAGCAACAAAATACTAAAAGCATTAAAAAGCTCATTTTAACCACTTTATATACTTTTGGGTAGTTTAGGAGAGAATACCAGACAAGCTGTTTGATCTTTTACGGCATCGGTCTTGGTCATAAAAATTTCTAATTCGTACAATAACTACAGCTATAAGATAAATGTAAAAAATAAATGAGATAAATTCAAAATGAATATAAAATAAATGTAGTGCAATATAAAGTAAAGCTCAGCGATTATCACTGTAAACTGGTCCACTTTCTAAGTCTGTCTCTGTTGTGTATTTTATGTTTTGTTGCATGAGTCATGTTGACTTCTGTGCTACAGATTTTCTGCCTCAGAACTGTTGATGTATTTTCATGAGCATCTGTTTGGGCTTGGTCTGGAAAATTATGGATCAGTGGGATGTGATATAATGTTCAGAAAAGTAGGTTTGAAATTTTAGGCTTATTCAGCAGAGTAAAAGACTCCAACTGACCCATGTGAGAGTATGCGAGGCCTGAGCAGAAGATAACAGCCTCCCGTGGGGCTGATTAAATAACTCCTGCCTCATCACAGCACAGTCAGCTCTCAGCTCATCGGTCAATCAGTGTTAGCGACATGTTAGCAGGACTTTCGACGTGAGGGCAAAGGGCAGAGCTGGTGTCTGAAATGTTAAGTTCACAAAACACACTGAATATCTACAACTCAAATACACAACCAGGAGGTTTTCTCCCTTAAATATCCTTCATTTCTACTTTAGCTCACAATGCTACAGCTACAGCCAGAATTAGAGATGTAACAGTCACTAAGGGATTTCTTTAGTGCACATGAAGACTGATGAAATGATTCCTATGGGTAAGTGAGACCTGAATCTGGATTTACAGTCAACTCAACAGTACCCCCCCCCCCCCCCGGCTCTGATTTATAGTTGAGCATCAGATTTCACCTGTTGGCATTTTTTCTTTAAGACGAGGCACGTGATTTATGATCAGGCCGCAGCTTTGATAAAGAGAGAAGGTGAGCGGCTAACAATTCATAGAGCTGGAGTTACATCAGGCAAATTAGTATTTTATTGTGTCATTAGTAGTAGATGTGTTGACATTCATTCATTCATTCATTCATACAGAGCAGTGAAGAAGAAAGTCCACAGTGTTTTCACTCTGTCAGCAGTTTGTTACTGAAAAAAAGCCGACTTAACTCTCACACAGCCAATCATAGCTCAACGCAGACCCAAACAGCCAAACATAGCTCCAGCTGTAGAACACGTCTCCATCTAAGCTCTAGACTAACATCATGTTACGTTTTTAGCTTTTACCATTTGCATTATAACATTTCAAACATTTGAATATTTTGAATTCATCATTTTGACATTAGCATTGTAACATTTTTGACAAAAACATTTTAGCATTAGTGAGTTACAGAGCATGGCCTAGCCAAATGCTAACATTAAACATTGTTCAGCTAATGTGCTGTTGCTGATGTTTTTAATTTCTATATCTGGTGTTTAGAGGTAGAATGAGTTTAAAAACACGTGGATACGATCAAACACTGACACCTAATGACACACGAGAAGTTTGTTTTCATTTTGATATAGAAGAGATGATGTATCACAGCCTGTTTCACATAGTTTTATAGAGATAACATCTAAGGATGAAAACCCTGCACATGAAACCACGTTTTATATTTTTTAATTTATCAGTTTTTCTTTCACAGCTGACACACAAAGATTTTTTACCTGACAAAAAAAAAAAGAGTCCACACAACTTCACACATCAAACAGAAACGTTTTTTAAAAATAAAAATGCTAACAGAAGAGACATTTACCAGACGTGATGTCCTCAGTTTGACCTGACCTCTTCTCTGGCCTGCAGGATGGCTGGTTGATGTCACAGGAAGTTACACAGCCACCTTCTTCCTCAGCAGCGCCACCCTGCTGGCAAGCGCACTTGTCCTCTCCATTGTTGTCGGGATTCGTCGTTGCCGCCGCCGCTGCCGCCGCCGCCTACCCACCATCGCTAAGGTCACCAACTGCAAGCCCCTCCCCCTCAGCCAATCCGACCTATCAGAGTGCTACATCGCCTTCAACAAGGAGGCAGTCAGTCAGACCAGAGCCTCGTAGCCTCGTGGCCTCGCAGCCTCAGAGGAAACAACCGATCAGATTCACCAAAACCAAAAGATGGCCGGAAGCAGCAACGACGGCTGTACCTGGACAAGCCAGGTGTCAATGAAATGAAAGCCAGCTGAAGGTTTTCGACATAAAAATCAAAAACAATGTGACAAAACTTGTGTTTATTTTGTATCAATCGGAGAGAAACCTGAAAACAGATAAAGTGCCTGTTCAGATAAAGTGCCTCCCGTAGTTTTTTTTTTTACTTGTTCTTAAGCTAAAACTCGGCATCAGACCAAACACATCACGATAATGGACGTCTGGACAAACCTCCCCGTTAAACAGGGTTAGAAAGAGAAGGATAAGTTGAAGATGCTCACACCAGCAGACAAGCTAACAAGTAGCTGCTCTTACTCTGACAGGAAAAAAAAAATAACAGAAACAATAAAACACATGAACTTAGATATGTTGAAGTCAACTTCGTGTCTGAGAGCTGAAACACTTTGAGGTGACAGTTTGGATTCGTTCTGGTCGAGCTACAATAGAAATGAATGAACATCAGCTGTATGGAGTCACAGTGATGCCAAAAGTTTTCACATGAAGAGGTTGATTTAAAAACTAACAACTGTAATACCCAGATAATTCATAGAATCATAGCTACATAAGCAACTCTTGGTTATTATGCCTAGTTTAACATAATGAAATCAGTGACAGCGACTCATCCACTGGAGTTATCTCACTTTATTTGTTGTGTTTGTTTTTATTTAGACGTCATTCTTATCTTTGAACCTGTACAGCAGATCATATCAGTCACTTATTCTGAGTTAATGACAGTGTGTTTTGTACATTAGTACATCTATTTTTGTTGGTCGCACGTGCACAGTGTTGAAAATTGACTCTGTAAACTTAAACTGAAGATTTCCTGATCAATGATATGACCCTGAACACACCGCTGTGAATTTAGTTTGGTGTCAGAAAAAAAAAAAGGAAATAGGCCAATCATATGTTTCATATCATTTTTAGCTTGTATCGTATTGGCGACTGAAGCTGCTGCTCTCAGGCAGTTATTGATTTCTCAGTGAGTTTTATCAACACGTTGATCAGGACTTGATTTTCAGTGTTTTGCTGCTGCAGGCAGCCAGTCTCTTGTTACCAAAGTGTGATTATGTGGAGAGGATTTTTATGTTTCCAGTGAAGGTCAGAGGACTTCAGGTTCGTAACTCAGGTATTGATTAACAGGACAAAAAACAATGTGACACGGAGTTTAAGTGACACTCTCAGCAGGTGGAGGGAAATCTGTTCAATCATCACCGGTCAGTTAAAATGTGTCCACTGCTGCGCCTCATCAGCGGCTACCATGACGACGGGTGAATACACATTTACTGGCCAATGTCGCTCTGACATTAGAACCTTTAGTCTGAGTGTGTCAGAGCGGGAGCATTGCCGCGTTTGAAGAGTTAAAGATGCTGAATCATAAAAAAGCCAAAGAACAGCAACGCAGTGAGAAGAGGAGGAATCCACCTGTTTGTCACCTGAGTGACGGAAGCTGCTGTTCTACATTAGAACATTTACAGGAAATAAATGTAACCATCTTGTAAGTGTTTTACCGCCACCATTTCAGAAAAACGTGAATATCGTTTTTTTTCACTGTTACAATTGAATAATTAAAGGAATATTCTGTTAGAGCTACAAGTTTCCTGTTCTTATATCCTCCAGGACTTCAGGCATATTTCTGCTGTTCTTCTATATTATCCTACAGTCATCACTTCCCATTCACAGATGCAAACAATGTGTTAACCTGTTTCTCATCTGTTAAAACACCTTATAAAAACTGTATGTGGTTTTATTTTAGTCAAAGTTCAGACTCAGACTGTCTAATATTATTTCCTGGTTTGTATGAATTACAGCTGCAGTTGATTTAAATATGAGCTGGAGATTAGAAAATATTTTTCTAACCTGCTTTTGAAAAGGTGTGACAATTAAAAATGATGTAAATATAAATTATATGGTATTATTTCATGTTTCCTTCCTTCTTTTCTGATGCTCTATGTCTGTATGTGCAGTGTTTCTGATGTTTCAGTGTGTTTGTACTTTCTCAGCCATCGTAGCAGTAAACTGAAGCAGAGGAGGAGGCGGGGAATCGTTTATTTTTTCATAAGGTGGAAAATATTCATCGATCTCGCAGCACTTTATTGACCCCGGCAACAAACAGGTTCTGAAATCACAAACTAAAAAACTAAAACCATAAATCAGACAGAACCTAAACTGTACAGTTATTTAAAAACAACCTTCTCACGAAGACGAGTTTGAGATTTTATTCTCCTGAGGTTTTGAAAGACGTCTCTTACAGCATAGTGTTGTCGTCGCAGGATGATGAGGTCACTTCCTGCAGGTTTTAGAGCGCAGTTGTCTCTTAATGATGAGGTGATCGCTCTCCTTCTCCTCTGCTGCTCCGCTTGACATCTGGACAAACAAAAACTTCACATTAATCAATCTGACCTCACAGCTGTGTCCTAACTGATGGACCAGACGTCCACACAGCTCAGGATTTATTCAGGCTACTTCTTCATAAATGTGACTTAATGAAGCCTATTGTTACACCGTGGCTCCGTTTTCTCCTTTTTCATGAACTTCACCACGGTGATGCTGTGTTGGGCTCTAACATGCTGCTCTCACTGCTCCTCATGAGCAGAGAAACGTACTGGGCCATGTTTACTGACACTGACACAGGCAGCTTCACACCTGTCTTTGCTGCAAACGAATAAAAATGGACACTTGTCTCACCATGTGTGGAGAGTCGAGCAGCGGGGACGAGGCCTCCGTCTTGTAAAGCTTCCTCCGTCCTCGTCGGGGCTTGGTTGCCGTGGTAACCGTCTCCTTCTCCACCGAGTGTCCACTGACCAGACCGATGATGGTTTTAGCTACAGAGAGAAGACAGGATAGTTCGACCACATTCTGACAAGTTTGCATTAAGTTACAGTCATTGATTATAAAGTATTTAAGTTTAATTTTAACCAACAAAACTTGTAATCACTTTCATGCTAAAGAAATAAAACAAACCTTATAGTCTGAGGTTTGAAGACCCACAACAAAGACCTGCTGTCAGCAGAGGAGCAGCCCCCTCTGCTGTTTGATGCTCATAGTACAATTAACCAAAACAACGGTAAATGGACTGAACCTGAACAAGCCTCCATCGCTGTAAGCCTGTGTATAACTGTGATGTTTACGACTTCATCTGTTAAAGCCTGTTACATGTTAAGAAAATTGTCATCAAATGCCATTAAAATAAAGATGATCTTAAAAAAAAAGGCCCTTCACTAAATATTAAATAAGTTTGAAGAAAGAGACAAACTAAAAACTGACAATGTGACAAACTTCAGTAAATATCCATTAGATTCTCTTGTTTCAGTCTGAGCAGCATGCAGACAAAGGTCCGACAAAGGGCCGACCCAGGGCCAAAGCTGCGTCATTGCTGGTTCTTTTTAATTATTGTCAGACGAGAGTTGAGACCAAACAACTTCATCTCCAGATGGTCAACCTTCATCGACACTGATCAACACGAACACCCCTGCTGCTGCACCGTCCCTGGAAATGTTCAGTTGTCCTGTGCTCAGCAGTTTTCTGAGGACAACACTCCCACTGACCTTTGCTGCCCAGGATGGAGGGTGAACTATGGATCAGCTCTCCAATCTTCTGAAGAGTCCCATCTCTCATCCCCTTCACCACAGGAGAAGCCTGGAGACGGATCCAGATGTTTAACCACGGTTTACAGCAAGTGTCCGATTATCTTCACGTATATTCACTTTCTCACCTGTTTGTTGGTTTGAGTGGTTCCTCTCACTTTGTTTCTCTTATTCTCATTGAACACCAGGCCCTGGAAAAAAAACAAACATAGGTTGATACTCAGAAATGGAGTGAAACCACTAATGCAGGAGCTCCTCTAATATTCATTGCATATAAAAAATGAAGAGGGATAGAGACATGGTGGCAGTTTTCTATAGCTTTCAGTTTAACTAGGTTTTCTTCTACTTGAGTTGCTCCAGCCACTCAGGAATTGTCATAGGTTAAGTTAGATGTTTAATTTACTTGTTTGGTGTCAGATGCTCATTTATGACATGACCGGGTCCTTTAGATTGCTCACCAAAAATCCAGGCAACACTTGTTTTTACATGATGTAAACGAATCATCAAACGTGGAACTTAATCGAATTGTGAGATCAGTGCCAATGTTCAGCTTTGTGGAAGAAATTCACCATTCAACTGATGTACTTGAGCCGGAACACCTGGTTTTCATGTCACCTGTTTCTGCTCCTGAAGACGGTTTAGAGTGAAAACTGCCATCAGCCTCAGTCCACTGGAGAAACAACTAAACTCAATGTAGAAGTAAAAGCCATGAAATTTTCCTTTAATAATTCTTTTTTTTTCACACACTCACACACTCACACACACGCACACGCACACGCGCACACACACACACACCTCCACCTCGCAGCTCTTCCTCTTCCTCCCGGTATATTTGGGGGTCTTCTTACTGTCAGCCATGTTGGACCTCAGAGGAGAGACGTGAACGTCCTGCTCCAGAGACAAAGACACATACACACAGACACACACACACACACACACACGGACGGACGCACACAGGTCAAAGGTCAGAGTGGTTCCCTTTCAGTTTTTAATCAGGACCAGCCGTGAAGAGAAGAAAAAATCCTGCTCCAAATCTACAATAATTATAATTAACTGTTCTGGTCCCAGAACCAGCACCTTTAACACCTGGCCTGGCCAGAGCAGGTCTATAATGTAGGTGTTACTTTGACTCTTTTCACAGGTGGATGACTACAGACCTGTTCTGAATCAGGATCAGATTTCATCTGGAGATGTAGGAAAGGTCATGTTTTCACTCCCGGATGTCGAGGCCTTTGCTATCTTGTCCATACACTGGACACACTAGCTGAAAGCCACTGGTTTTTACTCAGTTTAGTTATGTTATCAGGGGCCTTTCTGAAGAAATGATCAAACATGAACCTGACCTAAAGCAGGTGGGTGGTCTGGGGGTTCAGGGTTCTGACCATCACTTGCAGCATCCCCAGTCTGACCCAAGCTGGAGCCTCATGTTTCACCTCGTTCCTGACGCAGTCTAATAATCAGGGTTTCACCGACTTAGATTTCACAACTCTTTAAGCCCTTTTTAAAGACACATACAACCCATTTTACTTCCTGGCCTAAAGTATGAAGGACCTCGTTGGTGACCAGTTGGGACGGTGTGGTCTCAGTATTTATTACTGTTGTGGGACCTATGTGATGGTTTGTCTGTTGTTTCATTTATCTGACTAGAGTGTCTGACTTCTCTGAAGACCAGATTTATTCAGTATTTTCCTTTGTTGGTTGTTGTTTCTCCTCTTTCAACAGCCTGTCTGGGTTCAAACATCAGGCGACTGTCTCTAACCTGTGAGTTCTTCTCTCTCTCCTCCTTCAGTCTCTGTAGTCTCTCCACCTCTCTCTTCACTGCTTCAAACTCTTCGTTCCTCTCCCCTTCCTCCTCCTTTTGTTGTCTCCTCCTCCTCCTCCTCTCCTGGAATCTCTGGATCTCTCCCTTCAGCTCGTCCACCACAGACACCTTCCCCTCCTCCTCCAGCACTCTTTGCTTGTTCTCCTTCTCCTCCTCCGCCTCCTCCTCCTCCCTCCTCTGAAGCTCTTCCTTCAGATGCTCCAGCTCTGACAGAGGAAACAGACAAACATCATCACCGAGTACAGAATGATCCAATCCACTGATCTGATCAATGAAATGTCTCCTCCTTCTTCAGTGTCAGATGGTGACGTTACCTCGTCTCAGAGTCTCCATCTGTCCATGAGTTTCTTCCAGAAGTTTCTCCTTCTCAGACAGGACGCGATGCAGCTCTGACACAAGTAGACACAAAGATCACTTCACAGATCCTTCCTCGCAAACAGTTCAGTTAATACATGTCATGTTTTCATCCACATGTACCACGACTATGAAACAGGAGTGAATTCTTGTTGTGAATTCTGCTGCTGCTGTGTGAATGTAAACTGATAAACAGCTGGTGTAGCTGCAGGCACATGTTTTCAGAGAAACAGTTGTAAAAAGCCTCTTAAAAGTCAATGTGTCAGTGATGTTTTCACAACTTGCCTCTGCTGAAGACAAGTGGACTAAAAAAAGTGGACAAAAGAGTGGGGGTTCAAGCAACATGTTAGGCCCCTTTTTCGACTAGAATAATATCATATGTGTATGTGGGTGTGTGTGGGTGTGTGTGTGTGTGTGTGGGGGGGGGTGTTTGCCCTGCACCTCTTCATCATTTCAGATGACAGTCCTGAAATACAGGAACTGGTTCTGTATAGAAAGATGCGCTGCAGGAAATATAAACTGTAAACCAGTCAAGCATCCTCTCTAAATGTTTGCTATGATTTACAATAAGAGAGAGATGACATCTGAATTTAATAAAATCTCCTGTAATGATAAAAATAAAAATCTCCTTCTCCTCACCTTGTATGTCTCTCTCCTGGTCTCTCCTCCTCTCCTCCTCCTCTGAAGCTCTTCCTTCAGATGCTCCAGCTCTGACAGAGGAAACAGACAAACATCATCACCGAGTACAGAATGATCCAATCCACTGATCTGATCAATGAAATGTCTCCTCCTTCTTCAGTGTCAGATGGTGACGTTACCTCGCCTCAGAGTCTCCATCTGTCCATGAGTTTCTTCCAGAAGTTTCTCCTTCTCAGACAGGACGCGATGCAGCTCTGACACAAGTAGACACAAAGATCACTTCACAGATCCTTCCTCGCAAACAGTTCAGTTAATACATGTCATGTTTTCATCCACATGTACCACGACTATGAAACAGGAGTGAATTCTTGTTGTGAATTCTGCTGCTGCTGTGTGAATGTAAACTGATAAACAGCTGGTGTAGCTGCAGGCACATGTTTTCAGAGAAACAGTTGTAAAAAGCCTCTTAAAAGTCAATGTGTCAGTGATGTTTTCACAACTTGTCTCTGCTGAAGACAAGTGGACTAAAAAAAGTGGACAAAAGAGTGGGGGTTCAAGCAACATGTTAGGCCCCTTTTTCGACTAGAATAATATATGTGTATGTGGGTGTGTGTGGGTGTGTGTGTGTGTGTGGGGGGGGGTGTTTGCCCTGCACCTCTTCATCATTTCAGATGTATAGAAAGATGCGCTGCAGGAAATATAAACTGTAAACCAGTCAAGCATCCTCTCTAAATGTTTGCTATGATTTACAATAAGAGAGAGATGACATCTGAATTTAATAAAATCTCCTGTAATGATAAAAATAAAAATCTCCTTCTCCTCACCTTGTATGTCTCTCTCCTGGTCTCTCCTCCTCTCCTCCTCTGATTTCAACACTTCCTCCAGTCTCCCTCGCAGAGCCGCACCCTGCGACTTGAACTCCGCCCTCAGGTGGGAAAATTCTGCTTTGTGATTGGCTAGCTCCTCTGCGAGCTCAACACACCTTTTCTCACTGCAGGACAACAGGAGACAAGGAGAGGAGTTTGATAGAGTTCATGTGTTTTAATATTGAATCAGTGGTTTTGTTGGTTCTAATTAGCCAATCAACCCTCATTGAAAGCAATATTGACAACTGATCTGGCTCCTGCTGTCTACCTGTGTGTCAGTGCTTCCTCCAGCCGACTGTTTTCTCCCTGCAGATCCTGGATCTGTTGGGATTTCTCGGCCAAAATCTGCAGTGCTGCCTGACTTTCCTTCTTCAACTCCTCCATGGCAGCATGGAAACCACTGCCACTGCTATACCCCTCCTCCGCCTGAAACAATCAATAAACCGATCAATCAACGCTCACGTGGTTTGTTGTCAGTGGCTTTACTTCTGTATTGTTTGGGATCCTACTGATGTCTACTGATCTACATTTAATTACATAATAAATTGTTGAACCAATGAGTACATATCCAGTGGTCTATGTTATATGAGCTGTGCATGAACACATGCATACCTTGGAATTTACTGTCACGTATGTATATTAGTCAGCTGAGTTGTTCACAGATAAAAGGTCCAGCAGTTTCTCCCTCAAAGTGATGTTCCTGATTACTCCCAGTCTCAGACTCTCAGATACAGAGCAGAAGAAAATCTGGTGCATTTAACCAGGTTGTATTTAACCAGTGTGTTGTTCCCCATATCACAGAGATTTGAAAGACGTCCGTTTTAGCATTGGATCAGGTTTGTAACTGTAGTCAACGGTCAGATTCAGAAAAGTCAGTTTCAGGCTGATTTAAACAAAGGGACCCGATTCTCCAGGATACAATTTCAAATTCAACTGGACACAGACTGTGTTGAGTAAAACTGTCCAGCTGGTGATAACACACTGTGTCAGAACCACTTTAACTCTTTTTCCAACCAATGAGCTTTTATTTTTTCCCCAACCTGTTGCTCTGACTGGTTTCCATGAAAACATGATGTGATATTGATCCATTTCCTTCCTCATCTGTGATTTTTGTTGTGTTGTTAACAGATCTTTTCTTTTTCTATGAAGGTTTGTGTTAGTAAAACATTCCACAGACGTTGGTCTAGTATTAAAACTAACTCAGTAATAATGTTACATTCACTTTCAGCTACATGTTGCTACTGTACGTTAACATGTTGGAAAAATCCTTAATATTGTGGTTTGGCAGATTTTTATCACATTTGTATTAATACTGGTATTATTATACAACAACGTAGCCCAGGTCTACAACCAAACCTCCTATCAGATCAATAAATCAAACAGTCTCTTCAGTTAATTGGATTCAACCAGTGAACCTTTAGATTTAAGTTGTTTTAACAATTTGTCATTAGGGTGGAAAACAGATGGAATAATTTTAATGAAAGGATAAGTTTCTCATGACAATTTTTCTTGAATTTAGTTAATACTAGTTAGTAAATGGACCAAGGTCCAAAGTAAATATAAAGTTAAGAATTAAAGTTCATTCTTTAAAAAAGTCGAGGAAAAATATTCACTGTTTAAACTCATAAGACACCACTCATACAAACCAGCAAATAAATGATCAATCAGCCTGATTAGTAATATAAGCAACTGATCAATCCACCACAAGCTCAGATAATAAGTCAAAGAGAGAAAGAACCTTGACTTCATGTCTCAGATTCTCCACTTGTTCTGTCAGAGTGTTGATGGTCTTCGTCTTCTCCTCTGATTGGCTCTGCAGGTCCTGGAGGCGGGTCTCTGTGGTGTTGAGCTGCTCTGATAGGCTGTCAGACCTGTCAGTTTTCTCTTGGAGCTGCTGCTGGAGACTGGTTACCTGGAGAGTAACAGGTAACCATTGATGACAAGGTTCCTCCCATTAATCTGACAGTTAACAGGTGCCGCTACTATGCAACCAAGAACCAAGATGACCAAGTCAGGTTTTGGATGAAGAGCTGAAACAATAAGTTGATCAACTGATTACTTGATCGACAGAAAAATGAGGCTTAAAAAAGATGTTGTCCAGTCACTTAGATAGAACTTGCTCACTGAGGGTTGCATGAAGAGTTTGTTTCATCAGTGTTGGACCGCAGACTTCACATGAATGTTTTTAGGCTCTGTGAAAGTTTGACTGATATAAAACCTCCATATTGAACATGATAATAGTAATATTACAAACAGTGTTCTGTCAACTGTTTTACAGATGTTGAATTTATAATGGAGGTATATGTGGAAAACAGTTTTTGGGTCACTGTGGATTTTTTTTCATTGCAACTACACGAGTAACCCCCGGGAGAAACTGCCAACGTGACCAAGAAGCTGTAACTAGCTTCCTTAAAAACAGCCATTTAAGTTCCCTTTGGAGAAAAAGGTCTGAAAGAGGAAGAAAAGCCAAACCTCTGTCTGCAGCTGGAAGATGCCATTAACCAGAGCTTTGTTCTCCTTCGTCAGTCGGGATGTTTCCCTCTGCTCAGACTCCAGAGACGAAAACACTGAGTCACAGTTTTGACACTCATCCAGATCTGAGGGAGAGACGGAGGGAGAGCGGGAGGAGGAGATAGAAGGGAGAGCGGGAGGAGGGAGAAAGAAGAGAAGGGAGAGCGAGAGGAAGGGGGGAGAAAGAAGGGAGAGTGGGAGGAAGGAGGGAGAAAGAAGGGAGATCGGGAGGAAGGAGAGAGAAAAGAGGGAGAGCGGGAGGAAGGAGAAAGGAAGGAGGAAGAAGGGAGAACGGGAGGAAGGAGAGAGAAAGAGGGAGAACGGGAGGAAGGAGAGATAGAAAGAGGGAGAATGGGAGGAAGGAGAAAGGAGGGAGGAAGGAGGGAGAAAGGAGGGAGAAAGGAGGGAGAGAGGGAGTAAGGATGGAGAAAGAAGGGAAAAAGGAGGGTGGAAGGAGGGAGAGAGGGAGGAAGGAGAAAGGAGGGAGAGCGGGAGGAGGAGGAAGAGAGGAAGAGGGAGGAAGGAGGTTGAGATCGGGGGCCAGACAAAATTCTAGTTCTTTTTCTTGTCCTCAATATTTAGCCTTTTCTCTGTGTGATAAACACTTTATATGGCCAAAAGTATGTGGACATCCCAGTCCGTGCAGGAGTTTATAGTTCAAGATATGCTAAGGTTCAGCTCCTACCTGTCAGCTTCTGCATGTTCTGCTCCAGCAAAACCTGCTCCTCCTTCAATTCCTCCACCTCCTCCTCCCGACTCCTCAGCTCCTCCTCCAGCCTCGTCCTCTCCTTCTCCAACTCCTCTTCTCGTCTTCTCAGCTCTTCCTCCAGCCCCCTTCTCCTCTCCTCCCCCTCTCTCAGCTGGAGGATGGTCTCCTCCTTCTTTTCATTTTCCTCCTGGAGTCGCCAGATCTCCTCCTCCAGAACCACTAAAGAGAGGGAAGATAAAAAAAATGAATTAAAGACCCTGGAGTTTGAGCCTCCATTCTTCCTTCTCATCCTCCTCCCACCTCTCTTCTTGGCCGGTCCTCCTCTCTCCTCGTCGTCTGCATCGTTACGCTGGCGTTTCCTGCTCTCCTCCATCTCCCCCTCATCTCCTCCCGTCCTCCTGAGACAGCGGCAGGTGCGCTGAAGCTCCAGCAGCTCTGACCTGATCGACTCCACCAGAGTTCGCTGAGACACAAGGAGCATTGCAGTTTTAAACACTGGTTGATGGATGATCTCTCTGCAGGTTCATTCTTCATTTAACAGGCATGAACTGAAACTGATGTCTGTCTGAATGAAGGAAACCACTCGAAAAACTGGTGGAATCTGCAACTAACAATTATTTCCATTATTGATGACTTACTTTTAATTAATCATTTCAGCTCTAATCCGTAGGAAGTGTGCGCTTACGTCTCTGGTGGCGTCCTCCACAGTGTTGTCCATGGCTGTCTGGAGTTTGTTGATGAGGTCGTCTTTCTGCTGACAGATCTCCATCAGCTCTGATAACTTTTGTTGCTGCTGCTCCAGACTCTGGAGAACACCACAAACATGATATCAGTGAAGTCACACAAGGTAAATAACCATCCAATCAGAGCGGAGAATGTAAGAGCAGCTAGAAGCTAAACACGGCTACGAGTGTCTGGCTCATGAGAGTCAAAAGTACCTGCGACTTCAAAGTCTAATGTGTGAACAGAGGTGTGAAGCAAGAGTTAAAAGGGCTGTGCAGTGGATGCGGCATGCCTACCCTCCTTCAGCGCCACGTGTTATATTCAGGTACAGCACTGCTGCTGTATCAATTAAAACAGTGACATCCTTCCCTTTTCGCCAAGTAATTTAGAGGAGAATAATATTACTAATTTACCTGTATAGGCTCCATACAGTTAAAAGCTGAATGCATACGCATATACATTTTCTTCAGGATTGTTTGTGGCCGTTTTCATTCACCGAGTATAGACATGACGTTACGTCAAATACACCAAAACAAGTAGAAGAAGAAAATGACAACACAGCAGACACCACAGAAGGGTTTACAGTACCTCCTTGGCTTCCTGCAGCTGGTCATGTGACTGTTGCTTCTCCAATCGCAGTGCCTCCAACTCTGCAGGTGCCAAGCAACACAGGCGGGGGTCAAAGGTCAAAGTTTGAACAACTGCAACAATCAGGAGTAGGACTGTGTATGTCTGTGTGTGTTTATACCTGCCGAGTGTGTGTGTTCAGTCAGACAGCGGTGAACACTCTGAGCGTCCTCTCTGATCTTCTCCAGATCTTCAGTCATTGAGCGGATGATTCCGTCCATCAGAGCCACCTGCTCCTCCTGACAACCAATCATCATTAGTGTTGTTAGTAATTGTTTGTAGGCGGGGGCTGGTGCAGTGGTGAGCACCGTCACCTCACGGTAACAGTCGTTCTGTCTCTGTCTGTCCAAACACATGCAGGTCTGGACTTGAGACTGTAAACTGCCTGAAACCGTGAATGTTTTTGTGTCAGCCCTGCATCCGACGGACAACCTATCCAGGTGTGCCCCGCCTCTCACCCGACGTCAGCTGACCTCTGACATGCACTGACCGAAGTCTAAACAAATCACAGATGAGTTTTTCAAATCACCTTGCTGCCATCGGTGCTGACAGCAGACAGGTCGACCGTCCTGCTGACAAGGTTCTTCAGGATCTCTACTCTCTTCTCAGCTCGCTCCTCCAGGATCTCCCTCTCCTTCTCCAGACGATCGCTGAGACACACACACACACACGGACACATGCACACACACACCGTCAGGTTCACTGTCACTGTTCAACTGTCCAGTGGAAACATCCATCACAGTTTGCAGTCCGACATCCTGCTTTGACTGTGACCTACAGTACTGATTGTAGTTCTGTTCAATGAGGGATTATTACAACACGTCACGTGTTTGAGCTACTGATGAAAAGACTTTTTGATAATCTGGATGAATGGTTTGTTTCCGGTCTGTATGATCATCTAACTGTTCTATTTTTTTCTTTTTTCTTTTTATTGATTTGATGAATACATTATTCTTTCTACAGACAAAGACCTGAAAGTGACGTCTTCAACGTCTTGTCTCATCAGAACAATGGTCAAAAACCAAGATATTCAGTTGTGTGAAAGACAAAAAGCACTCTTAAGCATCTGAAGTTAGCCAATGTTTGGCATTTTTGCTCGTAATATGAAGATTAATCCATAATCAGAATGGCTGTCAAATTACTTTCTGTCAGGTGACTAACTGATCAATCAAGTCAGCTCTAACAAGAATGTACAAATTATGTTTGTTTTAATTGAGACAGTTTTGATCATTATTTTCACCATTTCCTTATAAAGTGAATGTCAGCATGTTTAAGAAAAAAACTAAAGGTCAACATCAGTCATGAAAAGTTCATGGACGAAATTATTCAGCAAATAAATAAAATGATCACTAACTTACTGATGATGTGTTTCGGTCACATGATTATGACACCTCTTACCTGTAGTCTTTCTCCATCTTGTTAAAAAGCTCCATGAACTCAGTGCTGACTTCTTCTCTGATCTGAGCCTCCAGAACCAAACGCAGTGCTGCCTCTTTGTCCGACTGCTGAATCACAGAAACATAAATACACAAAGTTCAACATTTTTTCAGCTGCCTCAGACTCAAACCTCTTTATCTGGCTGAGTCGCCAACTTACTCAAAATATCTCCCACACACAAACACGTCACATTAATATTAAAAAATCATGCTTGATTCACAAATATTATTTGGGGGGAAAAAAAAAAATCACTGTATACTGCTTTAAAAACATTAGTATGTGAGGATCCTGACAATTCCCCCAAATTAACAGGAAATAATTAAAAAAAATACCTGTTATTTCATTTGTTGATAAGAAGAAAAATAACTCTAATTTTTAATAATTAGTTGTTTGAGCCAAAACATAAAACATATTTTTCAAATCTCTTTCAGTAAACTGAAGCTTTCTTTTTTTTTTTTTTTTTTTTAATCAATACTTTATCCTCATAGACATCTTCATGAATTTTTATCATAATTAGAGTTTGAATTCTTGAGTAATGGCAAAAAGATGTTTTTTAAGGTCACGTGACCTTGAACTTTGACCTTAGACCACCAAAACCTAATCAGTTCAAGTTTGAGTCCCAGTGAAAGTTTAAGTATTTTTTAAGCTTTTAAGAGATTAAAAAAGTCGTAGAAAAAATAAATAATGAGTAGTCATTTGAGTTTAAATTTATCCTGTGGATATGAAGCCAACACGCAGACCGTTACCTTTGCTTCTTCCTCCATGGTCCTGTCCTCATCCTGCCCCTCGTCTTCCTCACCTCCTGCCTCCAGCACGGTTCCCTCCATCACACTCTCCTCCTCTTCCTCCTCCCACTCTTCACTATCTTCATCCTCCAAAACATCCTCCAGGGTTGTCTCCCAGGCAACCAGCGAGCTCTTCCTGCCTTGTCCCACCACGTTCCTGCGCCGGTCGGCCTCGTCGATGATCATCGACAGCTCCATGGCCGACCGGTGGGAGGCGTCATCCTGGACCACGGGCCTTGAGTTCAGCACCACCACCTGGAAAGGTAAACTTCTCATCAGCACACGCAGCCTCTGAATTTAGAAACAATTCAAGTCTTCTCTATGCTCCTCTCCAGGAACCAGTATCCACTGATTATAATAATATATAGTGCATATGAGAGACATATTTATATATATATATATATCATGTACACACACATACATAATTATGTTAACAATCATTACGGGCAAAGATCAGTTAAATGTGTGTTTTAAAGGTGTGAATAAGATATTCTACTGTTGAACAATAAACACTATTAAATTTTCTCTATTATATATCCATTTATTTTTCTTAGTTTTTTTAATTGACTTTTCTTCCTCCATTGTTTTGGATTAATGTAATTTTAATTTGATTCTGTTATGAGCTTTTAGCTTCCTAATGCTCTTGCACTGGTTTTAGTTTAGATTACATGTGTGTATATTTACAGTAGGTGTAAGTGTGTCTGAATATGTGAATGCGAATGTCTCTGTGCATCATGTGTTATAGTAGTAGTTTTTTAATGTGCAAATAAACAAAATAAAACTAACATAGAGTCAATTTTAACTAAGAGGGATGAAGGTCGAATGTATCCGACCTTCCTGTTCAAAAACAGGACAGAACCGATGTGTTGCCAACCTTCTGGGCCAGGGCAGAGAACTTGAGGACATTGAGCGTCTCGTCGAAGCAGGATGCGCTCTGGTTGATGTTGACAACCATGGAGACCCGGCCGGCACCACAGAAGAAGAACTGCAAAAAGTGGGTCAGTTTGGACTCCCTGAAGGGAATGTGGTGCTGGAACCTGCAGAGAGATTGTTATTTACTTATCTTTTATCTAAGGTTTTTCTTCTTTTCAAATATCAATCACTGAAGCCTCTAACACCCAAACACAAACAAACAAACACACACACACAAACAAACACAAACACACACACAAACAAACACATGCACACACACACACACACACACACCGCAACAAACACACACACAAACAAATACACACACACACAAACAAATACACACACAAACACAAACACACATACACATACACACACATACACACACACACACAAACGCACACACACACACACACAGTAATCATACTTGGCGTGTTGGTTGAGTCTCATGGCGTTGATGCACTTCCCAAGCGTCAGCAAAGAGCTGTTGATGTTTCCTGCCTCCTTGAGTCTTTCTCCGGTGTTGTGAGTCCGAGAGCAACGCTCCGAACCGGCCAGATCACACAGGGCCAGTCTAAATGCACGACGACAACAATGGCAAACCTCAATCCACAAGTTACAACACGCTGAGTATACACAGTGAATAAAATATGGACTGTTGGTCTTACTCGCTGATGCCAAGGACTCTGGGAACTCCAGCGTCATCCACTCTGAGGATCCTGATGGAGAAGATGCTGTGGCTGCAGAGACGAACAGAGTCAAAATCTACACAGATTTGTTTAAAGGGTCAGTAAGGTCACGATCACAGAGATGAAATTTAAAACAGGTATAAAACCCTGACTGAGTAGAATAAAGACCCTTAGCATTGAGTTGGTGTCTGATAAACCTTTGTTTCTGTATCTGGACAAACTGGATCGGATTTGATGTCAAACCTGTACCTGAAACAACACGTCATTTTAACATGGTTTCATTTGCTTTATTTTTTTATCATTTATGTTTATTTGTAACCAAAAATACCAAATGATTGCTGTAAGCAGCGTCTCCAGTGCGAGGATTTGTGGTAGTGATCTTATGGTCCTCAGGTTCTGTTCCAGGGCCAAAGAAAAAAAGTTTTTTGAGACACTGCTTTGGGCTCTGGGAAATTATCATGTTCATTTTCACTAGTTACTATTTCACTATTAAGTTTATCCTAATAACCAAAACTACTTCTACATGAATCAGAAAAATCAGCAGTGAATTAATAAGATAATGAAAATAATTGCTTGTAGCAGCCCTAGTTTGATTTATATATGAGTAGAGCTGTGTACTGAGATCTCAATGCTGATCCAAAACCTGTGTGAAAAACAGGTCAACAGGTAAAGATCTGACAGTAAATTGTGTGAATCTCATTTTGAATGACCTCCTGCTGGACAGCTGGTTCAGTCTGGTGGAAGAGAAACTCTGGTTCTTCCTCCCAATCTTCATCACTCTGTAGGCCTCCTCAGAGCTGTTCACCTGGACCCACCGCAGGTCTGACACATAACACACACATCAATATACACACTGCAGCTAAACTAGAGCCTGATACATCAGTACAGACGGAATCATCTGTTCTTTAATCCCATAGTAAAAAAATTTAAAAGAAAATCAAACATTAGTCATCAGTAGGAGTTTTTTCTTTAACAAAGACACAGTGAAGTTGTCTCACATACACATTTATCCCCCCCCCACACACACAAAAACTAACACCCACAGACACCTCCAGTGATACCTTTGATAAAGGAGTTTCCTTTGACATCCTGAGACAGACGCAACACTGTCCTCTTGTGGTGTCCAGCGGAAACCTGAGCATCACAGATCAATCGGACGATCAGTCACAGCTGGATGACCGACCGCCTTGTTATTAGGAAAGTTTGGGTCAAGTTAGCAGTAGTGATTTTATTTCCATGAAACCCCCACAACCCCCATCCACTAATAACCGCACAAGTACAAGAATTCAACAAATTAGACAACATTGTAGTAACAAATATGATTTCATCATTAATCTCTCTCTTACTACTATGACAATTACTATATTATAATTTTTTAAAAACACATACATAGATCTCTCTCTACATATCTACATATCTATAAATCTATATCTCTATATCTATATCTAAATACTGTGTCAGTTTGTGTGTTTGTGTGCGTTTGCGTGTGTGTGACCTGTTCCAGAAGGTCATGTATGTTGTCGTTGTAAATCTCACAGAATGAAACCCAGACAGAGAAACGTATGTTTGAGTCCACGTCCAGACAGAAACTGTCGGCTTCTGAGACACTATTCAGACTGCTGTCAGTGCTGAAAGACGTGCCTGAACACACATACAAAGACAGACAAAGACAGACAAAGACAGATGTGTGTTCGGTGCTGTGGGTTAAATCACTTAAAGCAGCAGATCTGACTCTGGAGTGAATTTCTTGGTGGGACAAAGAAACAAATCAGTCACTGACCTTCAAGAAACGTCGATCTTCCAGACGCAAGACTTTTGTCGCTCTGCTGAGAGAAAACAGACACACACGCTTATACTACACCCTCACACTGTATTATGATGTTTTGTTTTAAATTTTATTTCAGTCGGTGTGTCTGACCTCTTTGAGCAGCCTCAGCAGGTTCCTCTTACTGCTACTCTCTGCTGCCTGCTGGTCTGGGGTCAGTCTGCTGAAGTCTCTACAGCGCTGAGGCTTCAGGTCGGAGCGACCGTACAGACGACCTTCAATACTGTTAAAGATGACTGACAGAGACCTGGGCAGCAGTCCAGAGTTGTGATCCGGACCTGAGAGAGACCGACAGTCAGACCAGGGCAGCAAAAACTTAAGAAATTAAAAAATTAATCAACAGAAATTTTGAATTTTTTCACTGTTATCTTATTATCTTCTCAAAAGGTGAGAAGATAATCTGCTTTCTCTAACAAAAAACTGAATCTCCTTGGTCAGACGGTATAAGATGTCACCTTGGACTGGAGAATTTCTGAGGAGCATTTTTCAATATAAACGGATATGTTTTGTTCGACCAACAGTCCGAGACACAAAGATATTCAGTTTATTATGATACAACATCATTAAACCAGAAAAATATTCACATCTGAGAAGGTGAAATAAGAGAACTTTGGCACTTTTTCTTAAAAAAAAACAAACAAAACAAAAAAAACAAAACTCTAAATGATTAATCAATTTTTTAAGTCACAGCAATTTTTCAAACAGACGTGTTTCTGACCGAGGAATGTGAATGTTTTTCCAGCGTTGGTGACTCCGTAGGTGAACACCAGACAGTTTCCTCCTTCCAGAACATCTTGGACCAAACCACGAACTGAACCCTCAAACACCTTCCTCTGACTGGACTCCGGACCAAACACCTCAACAATAGAATACAATACGAAAATCAGTTTTAAAAAGCCAAAACAATAACAGGTAAATCATTCAAAAAGAAAACATCAAACAGTTGTATCTCTGTAAACATGTGGAACAGGTCGTCTATATTAGACAAACCACAGTGCAAAAGTAAGGACACACAGGAAGATGACGGCACAGACAAGTGATGTGAGACTTACCTGTGTAAAGGTGAACCTCTGTGCTGTCTGTGGGAGGGACTTCTCACTCTGTCGGTTTGATTGGAAGCTTCTGGGAGCCTTTAGCACCACTGTGTCGGGTCCCTCAATGGTCACACACTCCTACAGAGGAAAACAAATGCAATTATTTGGGGAAATCTTAATAATGGGCAAATGAAACCCATTGGTCTTTATCACTAAATAGACACTTTAAATTTGAAGAGGCTTTTCAGGATTGGAGTTCTCATTCAAAAAGTACATATCTGACTACACGGTGAGTAATGGTAAATGTCACTGCGGGTGACAAACTGAATGTCTTTGGATTTAATGCTGTTGGTCAGATCATCTTGGGCTGAGGGAAACAATAAAGGCCTTTTTTTCTATTTTCTGAGATTTTATAGATGAAACAATTTATCAGCTCTTCTTTAGGTGCAGTCCTAATGAATTTTAAGCATTATAAGTCGTACAGATTGAAAGTGAGTGCTACCTGTGACTCTCCGCTCTCAACT
The DNA here is from genome assembly GCA_016859345.1 of Istiophorus platypterus. Lineage (NCBI taxonomy): Eukaryota > Metazoa > Chordata > Actinopteri > Istiophoriformes > Istiophoridae > Istiophorus > Istiophorus platypterus. The sequence goes on from CM029119.1 coordinate 20,441,985, forward strand.
GCAGTGAACGGTCGAACCCTGAGGTAGACCTGCAGGTTCTCTGACTGTGACTGGACGCTGTCCTGCTGAAAGAAGAACAACATCTGTCACAGCCTCCAGCAATATCAGCAACATCCACCCCTGACAGAAAAACATACCTGTGCTGGCAGAGCAGCAAATTCACCCAGCAGATCTCTCCTTATGTCATCAACTTCAACTGGCCCAACTCTCTCTGGCTTCCCAGCTAAACAAGACTCCATCATCTCTGCTAACACACACACACACACACACACACACACACACACACAAATGTAAAAAAAATCTGACTGTGTGCATCGATAGTCCTCAAATTTTCACATCATCCATCTGTTACCCTTTAACAGTACCCTTATCCTCACCAGGCCAGTCAGTGTCACTATGTTTTAAAAAGCACAGCCCTACTTCACCCAGCACCGCATTAAAGATCAGTTTTCTAACACTGACCCTCTCCAACTGCAATGAAGTATGAAAACTAATCTACTCTGAAGGCTGAAAACTTTCAACAGCTGTGTTTCAATGGAAGATACTTCTGCGCCGATGTTAACACCGCACTGTGATGATTTTCAAATGTCTTTAGTCACAATTTAAATTTAATGTAAATGACCGAGGAGGCAAGTGAATTTGCAAATGTGAAGATTTTTTCAAGAGTTCGGTGTGATCGCTACCGATACGAGAACAAAACATTATCAGATCCTACGATGAGCAAATAATCAAAAGATCATTTTAAACCACTGTTAACTTTGTTGTTAGCAATAGCCACAGCTAGCTAACCCTATTCGCAGATGATTGTTTGTTTTTAGTATGATTAGAGAAACAATACTTCAAACCTGTACAGCTTCAAATGAAATTTTATCAAACTTCAACTCACTCTTGATGTGTTTTATTCACCAGACTTGGCATTTAAAGCAGAAAACATCGAAAAACAGTCGCTACCGTTAGCTCTAGCTGCTCCGCGGGCTACTTTTTAAACTGGGACCAGCGGACCAATCATATAGCGAGCACAAGGAGGCGTCAGAGATCTCGCGCATGTGTTCAGTTACGACCTCGCGAGACTATAGATAATGGCGTGAAGTAGATAAATAAATCAATTAACGATGCATAAATAGGGCACTGACTTAACTATATATAACATACGCATAAATAATCAGATCCCCCGATTTTATCCGTCTGTTCGCTGTCTTACAAGGTTTTTTAGAAGCATGGACACCGCTTCTGTTTTTTACTGCTCTACTGAGATTTATTTTGAAACGTCAGAGCTGTTTCTTTGACCACAGCAGGAACAATAAAGACTAATTCTACCCTATCGTAGATCGTATTTAAGGCCAAATTTCACTGCCACGAGTGTAATCACTCCCACATTAAACTATACTGTCATGCCCCCCCCCCCCGACACACACGAACACACACGAACCTATTGCTCTCAGTTTGAAAAAACGAACGAACAAACAAACAACAACAAAACCTGCTGATGGAGCAAGAATAAAGGTCATGTTAGACGTGACTGAAAGCTCGGGAAAAATGTAGTAAGAAGACAAACACACACATGCACGCACACACACACATTCCTCTGACAAAAACGAAAGAAAGAAAACATTTTGGTTTTTGAAAAAAAAAAAAAAGAAAATCATACCCAAACAAACAAACAAAACGAAACTTTAAAAGGTTATACAAAATCCCTCTGAAAAATGTTCGGCTTTTTAAACTGAAAAAACACACAAGTATATGTAGATACATATATTCGATTTTAGTGGATATGATTTAGTACAAATTTCAAGAAAACTGAAATTGAAAAAAATTTCTAAAGTAAAACAAGTAAGGAAGACGTCATCAGGCGGGGACAGCGGTCGCAGCGTAGAGCCGTGTCAGGGACTGAGGCGGATTTGTGGAACGGTGGATTAGAGGCTCAGAAACAGCAGGTATCTGGATTTATCTGGATAAAATCTGGATCCATCGAACCGGTTCGAACGTGTTTGTTGAGCCTCGCGCTGCTTCTTGATAAAAAAGAAGACGACGTCAGAATCAACGAGACGCAGCAAAACGTTTCCATGACAACGGTGAGAGGGTGTATGTGTGTGTGTGTGTGGGGGGGGTATTATTTAAACGGTTATTGATCGACGATATTGTCGTTAACATCGCAGTTACTGCAGCTGCGGTGGTACCGTCTTCATATACAATAATCAGTAATCAGTACCCGCTGTAGACTCGTAGTTAAAGTATTAACAGCTCTATTCTTTATTATAGAGTTTTTATAAACAATATCAATGACTTTCAGGGCTAAAGATCCTTTTTTATTATCGATGAATCGATCTGATTCTGTTGCTGATCACTGATCAATAGTTTGGTCTGTCAAACGTCAGAGAACCGGGAGACTGTTTTAATTGCAATTGTAATTAAGTGTAATTCATCAAAATCTGAGGAGATGTTTTACTTGACCATCGTTTTGATTGTTACTAATATTATTCTGATCTGTTACTAACACTGACTGAAGCTTTATTGATCCGTGATCAGACACTAACGAGATAAACTGTTGGGTTGCCAGGTTGCGGATCTCTTCAATTGATCAGGGAGCCCTTTGCAAACCACCCAGTGTACATGATTAATCTATTATCAATAACACTATCAATAACAGGATTAATAAAAGTAGTAATAAAGTGATTTAAAAACGATATTGAAATAGATAAAACGTGAAGGAAATAATCATGTGTGCAACAGATGTGTGGCTCACCGGTGTGTTTTTTCAGGGTTCACCTGGACAGCAGAGCAGGTGTTGTTGCGTGAAAAAAGTTCCGCCGTCATCATGTCTGAGCCGGGTGGTGATGGAGGGAAGTGGCTGGATGCCCACTACGACCCGGTGGCGGGTCTGTACACCTTCTCGTCCTGTGTGGACCTGGCGGACCTGAGCGGGGACGGGGAGAGCCGGCTGGTGGTGGGGGACCTTGGTTCGGGCTTGTCCGGTATGAAGCTGAAGGTGTACCGGGGTACAGCGCTGATGAGCGAGAGCACCCTGCTGGACCTGCCCGCCGGCCTCGTCGCTTTCTTTATGGACCTGCACGAGCCACGCATCCCTGCTGTGGCCGTGGCCTCTGGACCCTGCGTCTACGTCTACAAGAACCTGAGGCCATACTTCAAGTTCACCCTTCCTGGTCTGGAGGTCAACTCGCTGGAGCAGGTCTGCATGCGTTCCAGTTGGCACCGGTTAATTGGTTGACCTCCAGTTCAGACAGTTGCCGCTTGCCTGTGCTGTAAATATATCTGACTGTTCTTGTTCTCTGATTGGTCAGGACGTGTGGCATCAGGTGAGGGAGGGTCAGATCGACCCTCTGACCCTGAAGGAGATGTTGGAGGGCATCAGGAAGAAGGCTGACGTCCCGCTGTCCGTCCGCTCACTCAGGTTCCTGTCTCTGGAAACTGCTGAGATGGACGAGTTCGTCCAGCTGCACAAACAGCAGCCGATCAAACGGCAGGTAACTCTCACACCATCTGTTATATCAGTGTCATTATTAGTGTGTCAGTCTCTCAGGTCATGATGTTGTGATACGTTGATGTATTTACTTCACGACTCTGTACAGAGGCAACAAACACGGCTGATGGGGAATGTAGCTCGGCTTCGGAGGAGTTTGACCACAAGTGATGGTGATCAACCTCAGGCCTCAATTTAAAGCCAGTAGAAACCAGTGGGGGTGGGGAGTGGGTGCGTGGGGGATTGGGGGGTGGTTTGCTGTATTTACTCCCCTGAAGAGAGGAAAAATCAAAACACAGCAGATCTGATGTGCAGTGTTTGAAATCCTGACTGGATGAAGAGCTGACGTAGTTCAGCCGGAGCTTGGTCGAATTGGCCAGACATTATTGTCTTCAGGGGATGTGTACCCACCAGGAGGGGTAGCTTTCTCCTGTTGTTTCATGCTATAGCGCTCCCTGGCTGCTAAGTTCAAATCGGTGCTCCCGCTTAGGTTGTGTTGAGATTTTGTGTTTGGGTTTTAGCGTGGACGGGTAGCCGCAGCAGCTAAACAGCCCAAGCTGGCCTCTGTTGTTGTTGTGTTGTGTTTGTAGCAGTTTTTGAAGTGAAACCAGATCAGAACACAGTGTGTCGCTCATATAAAATGAGCTGAGCGGACTGTGTTGGTGTTACTGTTGGATTTTATTTTGGCGGAGCGATGGTGGTCAGCAGACGGATCAGGCGGCAGATACGGTCGCTGTCATGGATTCACCGGATCTGACTCTGAATAACAAGTCGAGCAAGAATTGAACTGTTTCTCACACTCAGCTGCTGAGAATTACAGTTTAAATGACAGGACGAGAACGCAGCATTACTTCTGAAAAAAAGAGAGTGACCTCTTGGGAGTGGATTTAATATAGAGCCTTAGACCTGGAACAAATATGTAATATGTGTTATAAGAAGAAGATGAGGGAACACAACAAATTTATTTAACCAAGATGAGGAATAAGAGAACCAGAACATACGTGGTATGAGTGAAACTGTTTAATAAATCCTATTAGGCCTATTAAACTTACATAATCAATGGCTGCAGTTGATAATAAAGCATCTTTCAGCTTTTCGTCATATTTTCAAAAATAAGAATGCTGTTGCAGAGCTATCCTGACATATCATGATATTATATGAGGCAGTATCAGCCGCCTGTCGCTCACCCCTCAGTTGCTCTGCTCCGTCCTCTTGTCGGTCCAGACGGTCATCACCTGCATTGGGACTCTGAAGAAGAGCACGGCCGACGAGGACGGGGTCAGCTGTTTGGTGATTGGAACGGAGAGTGGTGACGTCTACATCCTCGACCCCGAGGCTTTCATCACCCTCTCCAAGGTAAACCCTCATTACACACACCTACTAGCTGGTCTGATCTGGCCCTTCACGCAGGACGGGGCCATCTGATCCACGTCTAACTGGATCAGTCTGACCTGTGGAGCACCACAGGCATCAATCCTTGGCCCCTTTCTATTTGATCTAAGCAGGCTCCAGATTTTTCAGCAAAAAACTTTAGTTTCTATATTTATGCTGACGATACTCAAATCTACATCTCTTTATCACTGGGTGACAAACATCCTGGAAAACCTTGAAAACGTTCACTTTATTATAGAATTACCCAAAATATCCTGGAGAACAAGAACATATCCTGGAAATATCCTTTGCAACGCAGTTGTAATCAGGTAAAAATCATGAGCCAAACTGAACTTAGATTTCCACAACCAAATCAGTGTCTCATGATTGTAGACCTGTGTCAGTATTTGTGTGTCAGTAATTCTATTTTTGTGCATAAAATTATCTCCATAAAAACTTAAAAACACTTGAAATCTTCTTCAGACAGGTTTAAAACATTAATGACTGAAAAATATTTCTACTTTTATTTTGAAAATAACATCTCACTGTGACTGTTGAAGATGTCGCTGCCGGCTGCCCCCACCATGATGGATGTTACGGGTCAGTTCGACGTTGAGTTTCGCATCACGGTGGCGTGTCGCAACGGAAGCATCTACATCCTGCGCAGGTGAGACGCACACCCGACTGAGAGAGCGGACCACTCCTGTTCTCATACGGTAACACAGTAGAGGAGTCAGAAGCTGATAAACAAACATCGGCTCTGAAATAAAGTATTGATTGGAGCTGACAGATGTTTGCATTACTGCTCCTCAGGGAATCAGACAAACCGAAGTACTGTATTGAGCTGTCGTCCCACCCGGCGGGTCTGGTGAGGGTCGGGAAGAATGTGGTGGTCGGCTGCAGTGACGAGAGTTTGCAGGGCTTCACTCAGAAGGTAAACTCCATCCCTCTGATCACATAAAAAAAACAGCTCCGAGCCTTTGACAGTCAAGTCTTAAATCCCTGACAAACATCTGCAACGTCATTATGGAGAAATCGGCTCCCACCTATCCACAGAGGGAGAACATTACCGTAAAAACTGAGCTGCCTGTATGTGTTGTTGTGTCTTCAGGGGAAGAAGCTATGGAGGACCGTCCTCCCTGCTCCCATCACCACCATGGCTGCCATGGACCTCCCCACTCGGGGCTTCCAGGCGGTTCTGGTGGGCCTGTCTAACTGTGAGGTCCACCTGTACCGGGACAAGAACCTGCTGAGCTCTATCAAGACGCCAGACACGGTCACCAGCATCTGCTTCGGCCGGTACGGGCGCGAGGATGGGACCCTCATCATGACCACCAAGGGAGGCGGCCTGATGGTGAAGATCCTTAAGCGGACAGCGACGTTTGACGACAAGGACAGCGCCCCCGGGCCGCCGCTGGCCCAGAGCATCCGCCTCAACGTCCCCAAGAAGACCAAGCTGTACGTGGATCAAACACTGAGGGAGCGGGAGAACGGCCTGGCCATGCACCGCGCCTTCCAGATGGATCTGAGCCGCCTGCGATTGGCTGCAGCCAAAACCTACATGAAGGCCCTTGAGTCCAGCCTGACACCAATGTCCTCCAGTCTCACCGAGCCGCTCAAGATGAACGCCGTGGTCCAGGGTCTGGGTCCATCCTTCAAACTTACCCTGAACGTCCAGAACACAGCAGCCTGTCGGCCCGTAATGAACCTGGCCGTCAGCTTCCTGTATGACGAGAGCCTGTACCGCATGAGGAACCCGTACATGAGGATCCCCCTGCTTGTGCCCGGACTCATCTACCCCGTGGAGACCTTTGTGGAGTGCACCAGCGATAAGGGCATCTCTGACATCATCAAGGTTTTCATCCTGCATGAGGGGAAGAGCTCCCCGCTGCTGACTGCCCACATCAACATGCCAGTCAGCGAAGGACTGACGCTCAACTGACAACGCAACACTCCGACTTTACTCGTTAGAAACACCAAATATCACTGGGCTGCATTTCAAGATTCTTGTGTTTGGACAGATTTTATCATCTCATGTCTCCAGCTTCAGTAGCTCAGCATCAAAAAAGGTATCAACAATTTAAAAAAGCACGGAAGCGACTCTTTGGCACATCAACATCTTTATGGGACCAATGTACAGAAGCGAAATAGAATAAAGATAAAGATTTGAACCGTATATGAAACTATAACTTTTGCATATTGAAAAAATGAACTAATATAAACGTCTCTAAATTTATTAAATTTAAGTATTTTATTTTGATAACCGTCTAAATTTGTGTGATTTGTATTGAGCATGTTCATTATAAAATTAATTAAAGTATCATCTTGTATTTATTAGCAGTTTATAATTCATTTTTGATTAATTTGAGGATCCAGAGATTTGGTCCTCTCTTCTATAGTTTGTACATTTTTAAAATAAATCCAGATATAGACATGAAGTTTTCAGTATTTGAAAAAAAACTAAACTACCTATATTCATGTTGCTCAATTTAAGTTGGTCAATCTAAAACCAAAAAAAAAAAGAAAGAAAAATACTGGACTGGAAAAAAATCCAGACACTTAATTTAAAAATGAAGAACTCAAATTTGACCTATTTGAGCTTCAGATTTCTGTTCTATCAGGCAGCGCTCTGTCAGTCATATGATGCAAAAAACCCCCACAAAAACAACCGTTGACCTGAAAAAAAAACCCACTAAAATTCTGATGGTTTTCAAAGTTAAATACTGATATTAAAACTATAAGTCTTCAGAATGGGTCACATTTCAGAGTTAGATATTCAGTTACACACCAGGAGTTACAGTTAAAAAAATCGAATTATTTTGGCCTTTCTATGCTACCATACCAGTGTGACGAAATAATTTATTACAATTAGAACTTGGATTTCTTACAGGAACTCCCTTAAAGAAGTTATTAAATTAAACGAACAAATTAAAATAACGTTTTAAGACTTCAATGATGGATTTATTTAACCATACTAGTGACTGTTTCAGAACTTTGCAGATTTTTCCAGAATGTGCAGATATTCTGCTATATAGTGTTGTGAGATTCTATAGATTTGTTAAAGTGTGTTGTTCGTGTTTAAGTTCTGTGTTTTAGTTTCTTGTTCATGTATAGAACTGTAGTGTTTAAGAGAACGTGTAATGACGTAGACTCCAGACTCTCAGGGATAAAAATCACTGCAGACAAAAGACTTTCAGTTTTGTTCACAAAGGTTTGTATTGAAATATTAATAGGACATGTGTTCTAATAATTCTGTATTTTTTAAATGTAGTCTTGCATATAGAAAAATAAAACTTTAGTTTACGCATCTGTAATTTCACAATAATTTCTTAGAAAGTCTCTTGTTGTTTCTAGGACTTGCTGTCTGAAAAGAGGAGAACAGTTTAACCATTTTTTAAAGATTCATTTATATTTTGAAACTTTATTATTCAGATAGGTGGAAATGTTTTCCTTCCAGGATTTTATAATGTTTGGTTGATGCCAACCTGAGTGACTTGGGACTCTCAATTGATTTCAAATGGATGAATATAAATTGCATCCTCTTTTCAACTATGTTATTTCTTTTAAAAATACAGCTGCAGACAAAAACAAAAAAAATGCGAAAGAAGAGGAATCGAAACAATACAATAAAAACAACTCAACGGTTTGTAAATAAGAGGAAGTCATCAGATTGTTCTTCCTCACCTCCTCCAGCAGGCGTCTGTTAGCTCAGGGGTTTTTAACTTCAAAGAAAACAACTCAATCAAAAGGCTTTTTAAGATTATCAAACACCTGTTGATGATCCATTTATATTGTCTCCAAATATTTGCATTAGTAAGAACGTCAACCATATTATTGTTCCCATGTTTCATTCTGAGTATGTCCCTCGTTTTTTATTTGCCTTGTATAGTTTTGTGACACAGAGCTGATTTAAAGAAAACTTAAAAGAGTGGAAATTACAGATGGGGGCTGAGCGAAACATGGGAACATCAGGCTAAACCCATCAACTCCAGGTCCCGTTAAAGCTGCAGGAACATTGTCCGATAGTTTGTGATTCCTAAATCCCTTAACTTATTCAAAGACGTTTTCGGGTCAGGATGAATTCTGAGGGGTAGTCTGGTTAAAAAAAAAACAAAAAACAAAAACTCAACTGATATTTTAATATTTTCTTGGCTTCTGCTGTAATCTTTCATTTTTAGTGCGGTAATTGAAGAACGAGTGGAAAAATCCTTCAGAAACAGCTGCAGATTAACTGTCCGACAAGAGTCGACTGGACAGCAGCTGTCAGTGAAATAAATAGAATTTCACCGTAAGACTAAGATATGATCAATTTACAATATACTGATGCACTGCAGTATATGTCACTATGGGATGTGTCCCAATACACATCACCGACAGACCCTTCACCTGTAAATGATTAAAGTCAACCCTCTCGTCTTGCCTGGAAATGTCATTAAAAGTAACGGAGATAAATAGATAAAGATAAAGCGGTAACAATAGGATCCCTGCAGGAGGCGAAGGGGCAGATGTTTCTTGTTGACTCCCCCATCTGTGGACAAAGGGGGTCAGAGTTCAGGTGGAGGTGAGGACAGGTAAACAGCTGCTGTTTGAATTCAGAGTCCACAGGGTCCCAGCATTGGTCAACTCTCAAGGACAAATGACTCATGAATCTCACAGGTGGACTTAGTTCAAAACTCCAGGACCTAAAATACAAGTCAGCAAGTACAAACAAATAAATAAATAAAAACGCCTTCTTCTTACCACATTATTGTTAATTTAGTGTCACTGTCACTTATTTATTCTCATTCTGTTTACAACAAAGAAAACAGGCTCTTCAAACATGAACCTGCAGCCTGTGAGTCGACGGCTCCGTTGTGGTTTCACAAAGAGGAGCTTTGTCTCTGCCTTGTTTCTTTATCGGTGTCGTGTCCGTCATCCCTTCGTGTTTGGCTGCGTCTTCGTGGTTGCGAAATGCTAAAAACTCCTAATAGGAAACAGAGACAGACAGTCTGTCGACGGCCTGTTGACTGGAGGCTGTTAGAAGGTCTGTGGACTTTTCAGGGTGTCGAAACTTCAGCCTCTATAAAACTCGCCAGCTCCGAATGAAGCAGAAACCCTGTGAACATCTGGACCAAAACTTAAGACCTGAAGATGAGGTGTGTCGTCTTCTTGTTGGGTGAGAGACCGAATCAACTGCTGCTGATTTACGCGTCCGATCACGTTTATTAACTATTTCTAGTGACGACCCGATAAACGTCTTAACTCTATAAATAACCTGGTTCATTCTGATTGACAACAAATGCAAACCGAACCAAAATGGCGGTGCGTTTTTGACAGTTCAGTTCAGTTGTTTTTAAGCCGTAATTGGTCAAATATTCAAACACCTATAAAATCAGTGAATATGATGCTCAATGATAAAAAATAAAATGTGAATGGAAGAGGTTGTCACCTGTAAATATGAATTTGTGGAAGTTTTCTTTCCACTGGAAATGATCAGAGAACAGATCAGATTTATCTGCAGGCATGTCAGGTGTGTGTCTCTGCTAGCTGTGTGTGTTTCTGTTTGCATTAATCACTTGGTGGGGACATAAACCTGTTCCCGCTTAACCATGGAATTGAACCACACAAATGGCAAATGTTCATTTTAAAAGCTGTTTATACATTTTACAATTCAACCTTTGATCTGATTAATTTAATTTTATTTATTTAAAAAAAAAACTTCATTAATCTAGTGATTGAAAACAAGTGTTGATTTTCAATCGAAGAAAATCTGATGATGTTTGTCTCAGTTTCTTTTAACTGGAGCATCAGCTCTGTGTGTGTGTGTGTGTGTGTGTGTGTGTGTGTGTGTGTGTGTGTGTGTGTGCCGCCAGCCATATTGTGTGTGTGTGATGGCGTTAGGTTCGGTCAGCTCTGCAGCGGAAACCCGACCAACCAGAGGAGGACGTCCGACCGCTGGGGTTCGGGCCACTACGGAGCCAGACGGTAACACAGCTGCACAACAACACAACTGGTCAGATGCACCATGGGAAACGTAGGCTCCAGTGTTATTGAGATGTTCTTAAAATATGTCCATCTCAGCAGCAGAGATGTGTTTTGGACAGTTATGTTTTTAATCTTACCACAACAGTGACTCTATGGAAGAGACACACTGAAGAACTGACGACTAATTAAAACACAACGTATGATTTCATCATATCAATTATGTCAGGGCTTTGAGTTGCAGAAACGGGGGGGGGGGGACATTGGGAGACTCAGTTTACTCACAACTAATGAGAAACACTCTAATGACTTGTGGTTTTTATGTGGTTTTCATCTTATTTCATTTTATGTGTGAAAAAGTTATGAAAATAATCGCTAATTATAAAATGCAGTAATCATTGACATCGTTTGATCATGTTCAGGTGCGAGCGTCTAGGTGCTTCTGATTTTCTGTTTCTGAGGTTTTCTATCACGGTAAACTGAATATTTTTGACATTCGAAGACGCCGCCATGGACTAGGGAACTGTTCAGAGGTCTGGCATGTTGAAGACCACGCAGTTAACGGACCGGTCAGGAAATTATTACCTCAATGACGGGAAGGTAGCAACTGTTGACAGCTGGAGGTCTCTGTTTCTCAGGGGGGACCGGGACCATAAAGGTCTGGACATTGTGTGCAGCGACGGATCGACCGTCTACGCCCCATTCGATGTGACCCTCCATGGTGGACTCACTGTCTACGCCGACTCCAGCAAGGCCGCCATCAACAGCGGCATCAACCTGAGAGGAGAGGGTCAGACTTTGCCACCTGATCCAGTTTCTCCTGTTGGGCCGGCGATCACGTTATTGATGGGGTTGTTCTTTGTGTCCTGCAGGTCTGTGTTTCAAGCTGTTCTACGTGAGACCAGACCGGACCTCTGGGTCCCTGAGGAAGGGGGACAGGATCGGCACCATGATGTCCATGCAGAGTGTTTACCGAGGAATCACATCACACATCCACGTCCAGATGTGTGACAGGAGCGACCCCACAAAGTACTTCTGATCTACTGACTGAGGACCCGATCCACTGATGACCTGATCAACTCACCGATGACCTGATCGACTCACCGATGACTTCTGTAACCCTCTATTTGCACACTTCTCCCTCTCTCAAGATCAAAACTACTTTGTGTTTCCTGTTGATCTGGAACAGTTCAGATGTCATGAATTAATAAAAAATTAAAATGAAATGATCACAGATTGTCTCTATTGTCTGGTTGCCACAGCCTGTGGCCTAATACACACAACGAACATATATATAGAGAGCTACATACTCATTTATGTCCCTTCCTGTATCCCCACATACACTATGAGTACACACTGTGTCCAAACACACATGCACGTACGCAGGCGCACACACACACACACACACACACACACGCACACACACACACACACACTAGCCATCTCCAGGGCTGCTGTGACAGAGGAGACAGAACTTCCTGCTGTTGATCTCTCAATGTTCTGCTATTATTATTCACTAGGAAACAACCCTTGTGTCACTGTGAGTCATGGATGAAGACACGAGTTGGGAGGCTCCAGGTGACTCGGAGCTCCACCCCCAGATTATCTAAAACCACAAAGGGTTAAATTGTCTCTGCTGATGGGTAAACATCTGTAAACATGTGGGTCGTGCTTACACTGCTGATTCTTTAGTGTTTTATGCCCCGTCACACACACTAAGATCTTCCTCCAACAATCTTTTACATACCTTGTCTTCATAAAACATCAAAATGGACAAATACAAGGCAGAACAATACAGCATAAAAACACAGAATTCATACAAACAAGTCAGATAAAAAAGCAGAGTAAAATTCAACAAACATAAAAAACGAATCAAGTTATAAACAGATTGAATATAAATCTGAATATTGGGACCATTGATGCATTCAGGTCTTATCAGTTTTTTGTAAATTCAAACTTCAAATCATGAGGTGTTTGTGGTTGCTCTGAAATCTCCATAACTCTTCAACCTATCAACTTCAACCTAAAAACAACAGTAGCATTCTCTTGGTTGTATTGAAAAATATCTACACTATTTTTTTACACTATATAGTTTTAACTTCGGCTCCAGTTTTTTTTTCTCTCCCATCAAACAACATTTTTCTATCTTTTTTATTTGTCCTTCTAACATCACCTGATCTCAGTCTAAAACTGAAAAACTGAGAATGATGATCAACTAGAGTCTAACATAGAGAGAGAGAGAGAGAGAGAGAGTACACAGGAAACAATGGGATGGGGGGGGTACAGACACAGAACTTATCCATGAGCTTATTTGACTGTTTTCATTTACTGTAAACTGATTGAGTGTTTAATGACATATTTACATTCAGGTTGTCGCAGACAAATTGCCTGGAATGAAACTGAGTTTATGCACCCTGAGTACTGTCTGCCAGGTGCAAGGAACAAATCCCCCAAAATCATCCGGGTGTCCCCTGAGAAGACAAATCAGACTCTGAGTGAAGGTCTGTGATCAACTAACTGCTCGTCCATTCTCTGTGTGTTTTTATATAAAAGTACAAAACACCTGTTGAAAAATAAAGTTTGACTTGACTCACATCAACCCTTCCTCAAAGCGTTGGGTGCAAACCTCGGTCCGTCCAGTGACAGGTGAGGTAGTATCTGTCACCGCGGTAACCATACAGCCGCCGAGCTCAGCCCCAGGGGCCACTGCCAGAGGGGGAGAGGTTTGGGGCGGTGGTCGCGGGAGGAGAGCGGTGAGGAAGAGAACGATGCTGCTGACCATCATGCTGCCCCCGCTGATGAAGAAGGCGATGTTGTAGGACTGACAGAAGTCATAGAAACAACCTGAGGAAGACGAGAGAATAAAATAATAACAATAATAAAATAATAACATAATCATTATCACTCTCCAAAAAAGGCTACAAAGTGCTTTAGAAATACATAAAACCAAAATACACAGTGACACAGTTAAAAATGATACAGTAACAAGGGAGTTTAAGATGTATTTGCACTAAAATCAGAATAAAAACAGTTGAGGAGGAATGAGACTCAGAAATAAAGCAGAAGCTTTTATCTGCAGCAGATTCTAAGTCTTTGCAGGTCAGCTGCCAGACTAATGAACTGAAACCAATGTGTCTCTGGAGGGAGAGAAACTTCAGACCCCTGAGACAGAGACAGAACCCGAGACTCATGGTCCTTCTCACCTATTACGGGAGAACCCAGCGTGATACCGGCGCCTCCAAAGAACATGAGGATCCCGATAGCCTCGGCAAGCTTCTCCAAGCCGACCACCTGACTGGTGACGTACAGAGTCAGAGTCCAATTCCCGCTCATGAAGCCCAGGACCGCCGACAGCACCTAGAGGTCCAGGTAGGACCTGCCGGAAAATGCGGTTTAAAGGGCTTTGAGATTTTGTCTGCTTGGATGGACAGAGGAGAGACTCAGCGTCCACAGAGGGAAGATCCAGGTGGACGACATATTCTGAGTCTTATTCAAGTCAGAGGACAATGGTTCAGTTTATCGTCAACATGTGCACTCATCTGGTATTGTACATTTCTTCTTTTTGTATGAGATTAACAGAGATTAATGTTCTAATAATGGTCCCTCACAAATTCATATAATAAACTAGACTGTCCCAGTGTCACCTGTCCTCTGTGGGGCTCACCTGGTGAGGGGGATGAGCAGTACTGCCAGCCCGCTCACTCCGACCGTCAGAGCGTACAGGAGGACGCTGTTGACCCGCGGCATGTCAGCCATGACACCAGACCCAGTTTACCTACGCCGGCCCCCACCGAGATGAGGGAGACCAAGGAGATGGGGGCGATGCCCTCTGTCAGCCCCGAGCTCCGAGCCAGGTCCTCCAGGAAGAGCTGAGGGGAGAAGTTACCTGCAGGGGGAGGTACAGGTGGGGAGGGCAACCAATTCACTGTTCAGACGGAGGACGACTGAGACACGTGTCACTGAAACCAAAACCTTTTTTACTAACAACAGAGGAGCAAGGGCAGAGAGACCGACCGAAGCTGAAGAAGAAGAGAGGGACACACAACGCCATGAGGATTCTGTCCTGAAGGAGAGACAACATGGAGGACAGACACCTGTGGAGAGAAAAGACAGGTGTAATACATCCAGCGGTCAGACCCTTGATCCACTGGGCAACCGATCAGGCGTCATGAACCTTGGTTTGCACGCTGGCTGATGTCACTGACTCCACCAATGAGCCAAAGCACACGGACCATGGACAGAATAATGTGGAAGATCTCGTAAAAGGTCGAGGTTGTAAGACCATATCGGACGGGAGCAAACGGTGACTGGAGTCAGCAAGAATCTGACCCGAGCCACTTTGTCAAGGACCAGATTGGTCAGGGGGTCTCTGAAACAGCTGCGGGGGGTCACTGGTGAGAACCTCCTGACAGTTAACGATGGACATGGGAGGACTCCTGCGTACAAGGTCGACGGGCGTTTTGATGTGGTCATAAGGTTCGGCCCATTATCAAAAATCCCGCACCTGTGCTGTGGGTGTGTCACACTCACTGCGTGTGTTGTCTCATCTTTGTCTTCATCATCTTGACGAAGGCCGAACAGCTGAATAATCTCCTCCCCCTCCTGACCAGCGGCTCCTCGGTCCCGCCGATGACCCGATCCTTTGCCGAAGCCTCCTGATTGAACATCTCCTCCTCCTCCCGACACTGCTGCTCTAATATGGCGGCTCGCCGTCTGATGTAATATCTGGGCAGGGTTAAAGGTTGCATGGGGCCAGCACATGGCACCACGTTCAGTGCCAACGCCCCGACGATGAGCAGGCAGCCGTCCAGGCCTGACAGCTCAATGAGCTCCCTCTGCGGCATGGCGAACAGGAAACCGCCCACAGACACAGTAATATCAAATCAGAAGCTAGTAGAAGCCAGGACATCATCGTCAGTGTCACATCTGTGTTCTTGATTCACCTTGTCAGGTGTCTGAGGCAGAAAACAGGCTGAGACACCCGTCAATCAAGGTGAACCAGGGCTGCACCTCACGATTATTCCAATCATTCAGGAATGATTGATTAATCGGCGGATTAATTGATCATTCCATCAATTAATCTGCTGATTCTTTTCACAATTTGTCAGAAAAATACCAGAAAGTGGTGAAAAATCCCTGTTACTAATTCCTAAAACCCATCATGATGTCACTAAAAAATGACTATTCAAGAAAAATCATTAAAATCAATGCTTTTTCTGAGAGATCAACTGTTGTGGTTACTGGGGAGGCGTTGGAGGCTTTGTTGTATTTAAACCAAGTGTTCACCGGAGGAACAGCAGCTTCATTAAAAACAGCTCTAGGATCAGCTGACACATCAGTGGATGCTGCTGCTTTTGAAATGAAACTATATATCTGTGATGTGTTTTGTGTTGGCAGGAGGAACCAGTGAGTCTGGACCTGCACATGAGAGGATGGCAACAAAAGCAGAGACCAGACCTTTAAGGAAACCGTGACTGAGGTGAAAGGTGACGGCTGCTTCGATAGCCTCTTAATGACAAATGGCTTCACTGATGGGGACACTCCCACCTTCCCATCAGGCCGAGCACAGCCCGGTTTACAGAGTCACCCCCCACCATGCGACTGATGAACCCTCACACAATTATCAGACACTGCCTTCACCACGTGACCAAAAGTATGTGGACAGCGGGAGAGTGCCGCCACATGTGAGGTCATCTTCAGGTTGTAGCTCGTCAGGACACAGATCAGCTGTGTCATTTAGGGAAACCTGAGTCTCAGATTCGACTCAGATTGATTCCATCAGATTAACAATCTGGGCCAAACAAGTCTTCATCAAAATAAAATATCATTATGTGCTCGTTAGTTAATTCTTTGGAACTAAGAGTATGTAATCACAGCAAGTAAACCGGAAGGAATCAGCCTCAGTCTTACCAACCACATTGCCATAGGAGAAGATGAGGAAGGGGATGTTGGGAGCAAAGGAGCTGAGCATCAACCCCCCCGCCACCATCATCCTGCTGAAGACGGTGACGGGGGCAAGCACCGAAATTCACCACACAAACACTGCAGACAGGACCTGGGGGGGCAGAAATTACAGAGGAAGGAGAAGACTTCAGAAATCACGCTCTTGTTTTAACACTGGTAGAAATGAGGGGAAAAGCAAGGCAGGGTTTAGCTGAAAGGAAAAGTAAAGCTGAACAAGGTTCTGAGACAGAAACATCATGACCCTCGAGTGTTTTTCTCTTCTTTTGTATTTTTCCTTCTCTTTTCCCATTGAGCTTTTGATACTTTATCTATCACACACACTCTCTCTAGTTTCTCACCCACTAAGGTCCGATTCCGCCCACCAGTGAGCCCACCCAAGCCATCAAGGCCTTCCCCTCCCCAAAGGCCAGCAGCCACTCTGGGTAGAGGATGCCCACCGACTGAGGAGAGCTGTAACCCAGCAGCAGAGCCAGGAAACCCGACACTACGACGGCCCAGCCCAAGCCACCGTCCAGGGCCGGGGGCCAGGCGGCTCGAGGGCCAGGGGCCGTGGTGGACATGGTGCGACGATGACTGACCTGTGGGAACTCGCCAGGACGAGGAGGCAAGCCAAGTGATCTGCTGTGAATGAGAGAGGAGGGATGGAGGTGGAGGGAGGAAAGATGAGAGGGAAGGAGATGAGGAGGGAAGGACAAAGAGATGGACAGGAAGAAGATGAAGGGTGACGGAGGTTGGAGAGATGAGAAGGTATAATTTAAATCCTATAGGAGCAGGTTCAACACACAAACTAAAAACGTACAGTAAACCTTAAACACCTGTTGGAGCCGTTACTCTACAACGGTAGAGTAACATTACTTTTAAAAAAAAGTAATGCATGACTTTCCTTTTTTACTCCCTATGGAAAGTAATTTTTTACACTACTCACTGCATTAATTTTGCATTACAACATTGCCTGAGATACACTGTCACTTTTTACCTCCTTCAACTTTGTCTCACTGAACTGATTTAGTTTATTCTTACTTTAAGGTTCCTACTATACTGAAACTTTATTGTTGTCCCTCAGTTGTAAGTCGCTTTGGATAGAAGGCTCTGATAAATGAGTAAATGTACGTATCTCCACAATGTGACTGTATAAACAGTGTCGCCACAACCTGAGTAAACACACACACACACACACACACTCTATGTCTTGACAAACATTTCGCCTCCAGAGCGGAAAATCTGGATCTGATGCTGTTTTTAAAACTCCTTTAAAATAAACCATGTTTAACCGTTAACTCATCAGTTAACTAACCCTTTGAATCGACGGTTTTCTTATTAAAAGCTACAGAAGAACTAACCGCTGAGCTGCTTCGTGTCTGTTTACTGTAGCAAATCAAGCCTGAACGATCTCTTTTTACGTTTTGTAATTTATTGAGCTCTGTCCTCTCCAGGCGTCGACTTTAATCGTCAATGAGTCTTCCTCATCCCGGCTGTTTCTCTGTCTGTCTGTCTGCCTGCCTGTCTGTCTCTGTCCTGTCTATGTCGAACCGTAGGAACAGTCAAACTTTAGCGGGCGTCCACGGCTCGCTGCCGGTGCGCTGCGCTCCCTCCCTCCGCCGCCCCGCCGCCCCGCCGCCGACAGAACTCAAACTGGGTTCATCCTCGGCGTCCTTCTCTCGGCGGTTTCACAGCAGAACCGTGTCCAGCTCCATCCTCCTGTTGTGTGAACGACTAAACCTCTACAGGAAGCAGCGGCGGCTTTTGTCGCACACAAACCGGTTTGAATCGGCTTCGCTGCCTCGCTTCGCTCCGGATGTTCGCTCCGGGGCGCGCTGTTCGTGGACGCTCGCCTCTGTGTCGTCCTGACTAACCTGTGGGGCCCTGTTGTCCCCAGCAGACACCTCCACCTGTCACTTTAATGTCCATGATGCTCAGCAAGAATTGCCCGATGTTTGGCTCAAACATGAGCTGTGTAATGAAAAACGACCAATGAGCACGTTAACCTGACTACAAGTTAAAGACCTTCAGGTACAGAAACAGGCAGGTTTACCAGCCCGGAAGAGGAGAAACGATGACGTGTTTCAGGTAAGTTTTGTTGTTCATCATCCTGTTTTTACAAAATGTCCTTCAGTCCTGATGAGATCCTCCAGATGGACCATTTTAAGAGATAAACTGTGTGGCTCTTTTATCTGTAGTCCTTTTATCTGTAGTTTTTGGCGCCAGAGACACTTCTGTTCAGTAACCCAGGAAACCGTGACAACAGGTCTGGCTTTCACAGGAACCGACTACAGGCTGCAGGGCTGGATTAACCTCCAGAGGCCCTGGAGTAAGGCTTGTTTTTCTGGCCCCAACAGAAAAACTCGTCCCAAATGTACATGACATTTTTGTCATTTCCCAAGGCTGCAGCTGAAATGATTATTTAATTATCAGTTGGTTGACAGAATATGAATTGATTACACATTTGACCGTTGATTTTTAAAGCGTCTTCAATGTGAATATTGTTCCCAGTTTTCTACAATATGAAACTCAATATCTTTGCGTTTCCGACTGATGCTCAGACAGAAAAACATTAGAGAATGTTCTCCCCGGTGTACGAGAATAATGAGGGCTTTTCGCAGTTCCCGTCATTTCATCCACTGAACAATCTATCCATTATCAAAGAAAATATCCATCAGATGTACCAATGATGAAAATGATTGTTGGTTGCAGCCCTCAGTTTGTAGATGGGTTTTGGTCTAGATGTTCTGCTGCTATTGTCCAGCTGATCATCGGTCAAACAATCCACTGGGGGTTTCTCCATGTAAAATTAAAGATAAAAAGACAAAGTGTCTGCAACAGTAGGATTTTCCACAACCTGGCAACACTGCAGTTGTTCTTATATCTGATCTATGAGGCATCAGTACATGACTTTTTGACCATGAATAAATCCATCAATAACAGCTTATGAAGCCTCTATAAATGGAGCCTCGTCAGGAAGTGATGCCATTTGTCTTCTGAGTTGTGCATGTAGTCCCAAACACTACTAAGAGCTTCATTTTGCGGTTTCTACAAAAACACAAAATATTCTCTTACTTTTGATGATTATATACTGACTTCTGATCTGCTCTTTGATTCAGTCCTGGAAAGTGCCCAGAAAATAAGAAAATAAGGTGGTGGTTCAAAGATGACACCATGCGATGACAGTGAAAGCATCATCTCCAGGTTTACTCTGCTTTTACTTCTGTCCACATACTTCGATTAATCACGAATCTGTAAAAAACTTTGTCCGCCATCTTGTGGCCCCAGGCCTCTGTGTCAGAATCTAGTTTTAGTTTGTATTTTGTTCATTTGTTGTGAAGTTTGTTTCTTCAAATTGCTTTAATTTTCTGTGTGTCAGTGATGAACAACAGAAAACCTCAGGTAAGTTTTTTATTCCATCACAAGAAAACAGTACCAATACATCTGATAATTACTTTCTTTGGTAATCAAATCATTATTCAAATTATCCGAAAATAGTGAAATATTTCAATAATTGAACATATTCTAATCACCTGTTCTCTGAGCAACGGCCAAAACCTTTACTTTACTATCAGACTAAAGTAAAAATGGCGCTATATGGATAGAAAATGATTTGAATTTAATTGAATTCAATTGATCATCAAAGAATGTAATTGTCAGATTTATAGATAATGAAAATAACTGTTAGTTGCAGCCTCAATTTTTTTAGACTGTTCAAAATGTCAGAAAATAGTGAAATATGTCCATAATTGGACATATTCTAATTAATTTTCTTCTCTTAGCAACAGCCAAACCCCTCCCTCAACATGTTGAGTTTACCATCAGACAAAACTGTAACACTAGCAAACATTCACATGTGAAAAACTGATACCAGAAGATTTTTGGCATTTCGCTTAAAAAGCCCTTACATATTTATTTCTTAAAATTGTTGCCCAATAACTTTCTCTCCTCCACCTGATCCATTGATGAACTGATCATTTCAGCTCTAGAGTCCTCGTTGGTCTTGGTGCCTGCAGAGTATCTATAAATACTCATAATCTCTTCAGTGTGAAACAGCAGCTGTTCAGTGTTTGTATTTATTTGCTCCGTGGTTCTTGGCATCATATCTGCTCAGAAAAAGATCCAAAACTTTATCTGTGACTCAACCCGCTACAACCCTTTTAGTTCAACATAACAGACATTTGATGTGACATGATGTAGTGGCCAACACTTACCAGAGGTGAACTTCAGCTTCGATCATCCCCATTAGGTTTTTATTGAAAAACTGTGGAGTTTGAGCTGCAAAGTAACAACCGCCAGTTTGGTTGCTACCCTGATTTGTTCCACAACTGAGTAACCTTACAGCATTTGATGGAAAGTTACCCTAACATTAATATAGACCCCGTTCTACCCTCAACCCCAAAACTAAGTCTTAGTCTCAAAGTAAACATTAAAAGTTGAGAGGACAAACTATTTGATCCCCAATGGAGGTCCGTCCTCACAGAGTTATGTAAACCAGATGAAAACACACACAAGGACATGCATTTCCACCTGTTTAGCCAATAACTTTATCGGTGTGAAGCAGCAGCTGCTAATAAGGTTTTTGATCTTTGGAACATAAATACCACTGAGCCACATCCGAGTCTCCAGACTGACTCACATCAGGATATTCATCAGATCACTTCAGCTCAAATCTTACGATGAAGGTAAGTTTCTAACTCTAAAAGTCTGTCGGTCTAAATATTCACCAGTATTTTAAAGACGTTTTTCAGTTCAGTTAGATTCCCTAAAATATTCTGTGGTGACATGAGTATCTTACAGTTGATTAAAACACGGCTTATTTAGAGCTTCACCCTCTGTCTTTAAAAGTTGTCTCAAAGTTGTCTCAAAAAAAATCCCAAATTACTTCCTCACTGTTGATGTTCAGAACTGATCTGATAACTGTAGTGAGTCTCAGACCAAAATCATTGAGCCAAAAGTCAGAAAAAAGACATACAGAGCAGTTTTGATTGGACACAACCAAAGCGCAGTCTCTTTTCCAGCTGGTATCATTCGTCCTCCTCCTCCTGGCTCCAGTGTTGACCAGTTGCTCATCTATCGTCCTCCCAGTGGACTGCAGCGACATCTTTAATCATGACAACAGCACAACCAGTGGAGTATACACCATCTATCCCATTGGAGCCACGTCTGCTGTCCAGGTAGACCTCACCTGTCTGGGACACAGGTTGACCTCATGATTATGAAGGTCTAGTTACATGAATATTGATATCATCTCTGACAGAAACACAGTCACAATTCTACCTGGTGATTCTGAGAGTTACAGCTGTAGCCCAAACAAAGTATTAAAGAGTGTGTGTCTTTGTGTTTAGGTTTACTGTGATATGACCTCAGAAGGAGGACGGTGGACAGTAAGTATTTAACTGAAGTCGCCAACTCACAGCCCAGTGGTGGAAGAAGTATTCAGATCCTTTACTTCAGTAAAAAGTAAAAGTACTTCCTGTAGATCCATTATCAAAGTAACAGTACTTCATGTGGTTCCATTATCACAGTAAAAGTACTTCCTGTAGTTCCAGTGTCAAAATAAAAGTACTTGACTATGGAATAACCTGTCTACTGTAATTAATCTGATTCATTCTGATACTTTAGTCCTCTGGTTCCGGTCTCTCCAGAGGGTTGTCAGATGATTTAGACTTAGATTCAGGCTCCTTGCACCTGACTCTGAGGACATTTTTTTACCCCCACATCAGGCGTTCCAGAGGAGGATGGACGGCTCAGTGAACTTCTACAGGCCCTGGCATTTGTACAAGTTGGGCTTTGGTAACGCCGCTGGAGAGTACTGGCTCGGTGAGAAACAAAACCAAACGAAGACTTATGAAACTCCCTGTTCATAAAGAATAGACTTTAAACTGAGATGTGTGTTCATGAACAGAGGTGTCCATGAAGGTGTCCCCATGTTCACTGTATGTAACTTCAGTCTACATCATCAGTCACTAATTTGTTGAACTTTGCACCACTGAAGTACAGAATCAGTTACAACAGGTCCTCCCCCCTCTCCCAGTTGTTCTGGTCTTGTAGAGGGAATGTGGATCAGAAGACTTGGTTACAAGACCTGAACTGTTTTAGCTTATATTCTTAGCTCATGTGTGTTTCAGTTGTAATTGACAAACAGAAAACCACAGTAAGGTCGTATTATTCCATTAACTGACCCCCAACTCCATCCCCAGGTGGTTAATCGTGTGTTTACAGGCTTATGTTTGTTTGTGTTCAGGTCTTGAGAATCTCTTCCATCTGACTCTGAGGAAAAAGTACGAGCTGCTTGTCGACATGGAAGACTTCAGTGGAGACAAAGCGTTTGCTCGATACTCCTTGTTCTCCATCGACCCAGAGTCCTATGGATACAAACTTCATGTGTCTGGATTCATTGATGGAGGAGCGGGTAAGTTCATGCACATTTACATTATAGCAGAAAAACAAGGTTCCTGTGCTTGAATAGAAATTCTACGTTAAGATACAAGATATAAAGCAGTTACTGCAGTTATTCTACTAATGTAACTGTTGTTTTTGCATTTTAAGACATATTTTGTCCAGCCCCCACCAACCTCTGCTCTCTGTCTGTGCATGGGTTTTTCTTTTTTTTCAGTCTGAAACTTATTAGATTGATTTATACAATTGTGTTTCTCTAGGAGACTCCCTGACATATTCCAGTGGACACAACTTCACCACCTTCGACAAAGACCAGGACACTTATGAAAATAACTGTGCCGAAAGCTTCCTGGGGGCATTCTGGTATAAAAGATGTTACGAAGCAAACCCCAATGGTGTTTATCTTTGGGGGGCTTATAGTTTTGTAAGAAGTGTTGGAGTGGAGTGGAGTTCTTGGAAGGGGGGGAGCAACTCCCTGAAGTCCATCAGCATGAAGATCCGCCCTCTGCAGTAATTGTCCAGTACCAGCATATAGCAGAAAGTCAGATGTTGATCACTTTATCTCTGATCAGATGTTAATTGTTGCATTAACTTCCAATAAAGTTCTTTTAAAAAGGAATCAATAATTCATATAAACTTTTCCAGCTTAGATAAAGTCAGAGTTTGACTGTGTGAGTGGCTGCTGGGTGTAAAGGAGTGATTGGACCAGTTGGTTTCCAGTACAGCTCCGCTTTAATATGTTTGGTGGAGGTTTCAACCTTGATGGGAATCATTATTTCCTGTGTGGTGACAATAAATTAGAAACTGTGTTGAAAGCTAAAGTGATCAGATGTCTTCATTTTGTCTCCTGTGTCTCTC
The DNA here is from genome assembly GCA_016859345.1 of Istiophorus platypterus. NCBI lineage: Eukaryota > Metazoa > Chordata > Actinopteri > Istiophoriformes > Istiophoridae > Istiophorus > Istiophorus platypterus. The sequence continues at coordinate 20,465,998 of CM029119.1, forward strand.
TGTCTGAAATCTCTTATGTTGGATAGACCTCAGATCTGTTCTGCAACCCCAACCGTTAGACATGAACACATTTTCTTCTCTTTGGAGGTAAAAGTTATGAGATTATGTCCGTTAAGGTCTGTTGAAAGTCTCTTTGATGAGCTACTTTTGCTGCTCTGAGAGACTGAGGTTCAGAAGTTGAAAACTTTTCTATGAACATGACAACATATCCAAGCACATAATATCCACTTGGGATTGTTTCAGGTTGATTGTCTCACTAAGGTCCCTGTAAACAGTCTCCATTTACTGTCCAGCACCATAGTTCGAACTGGAGAATCGGAGTTGTTACATATGTTGATACACTCATCTAAGTCACCTTCAGTTCTTATCCAGCCCTAGGGCTGGTCGGATCTATCCCTGAAATATCAATACAACCACCACGACCTGTCTAGATTATCAATACTAGCATCATCAGGATCAAGTCAAAAACAAACAAACAAACAAACAAACAAACCAAAAAACAAAAGAAAAACTGAATCGGCTTCTTTACTCCATTGTCTCTTCACCGTGTAACACCTGATGCGTTTAATCCAAAGAGAGAGGGAGAATAAAATGGATGAGGAGAATGGGCGGTCGAAATGCCTCAACGTTCATTATAAGAATTATAAAGACAATACCACTTGACCGGTAAATCATTCGCCGACGAGGACAATGTGCTCAGAAGTGGCTCATGATTAACTGTTTGCGTCATACGTAATGGCTCTGCTCTACATACTAACACACACCACTTCTGTGAGTAAAAAGCATCAATATCGCTGCAGTATGAGCAGAAAAGTAAACGCATAACCAACTCACTGAGGAACTTGTGTAATTGTGTGTTGACGCGTCAGTCAATTAATCTTATTTTGAAAGTGAAGGACGGGAATACATTTTTCGGCTTTTATTTTGATCGCGTTAAACGGAAAGCGTATTTAAATGTTTCTAATTTTTGAAGGTACATGAAGTCAAACTGTTTTAAAATGATCTTATGGGCAGTTTACGTACAGAACCCGTGCTCATATTCCGGGTCCTTTCTTATTTTAGTTTCAAGTTTTTGGAAAATTCGTCGATTATAAAAGAAAAACTCCTGGAATGTCATTGGTCGGCCATCGAAGGGAAGGACGACAGAGAAGTCAAAGGTCAACTCAACCCGGAACGTCAACAAAGCAAACAAAGGCAACGGGAGAGAAGTTAGAGTCCGTTCAATCTCCCCCCGGCTCCGCTGACATGTTCTCCCTTTTACTGCCCACCAACAGTATGCTAGTGGCGGCTCTCGGCATGCTCCTGACCCGCCTGCCCTGCTCCTCTCTGTCGGTCCCGGACATCCCGCACATCGCCGCTTTCTTCGGGACCAAGACCAGGTACGAGGAGGTGAACCCGCACCTGCTGCGGGACGTCTCCTCCGTAAACACGTCCTTCTTAAAACATGCGCCCACCGATCGCTGCTCCCCGGTTCACCTGACCGCTGTCATCCGGCACGGCAGCCGGTACCCGACCGTCAAGAACGTCCGCAGGATCCAGAAACTGAGCGACCTGGTCCGGAGAGAATCTTCCAGAGGCTCCGCGGGCGCCGGGCGCTGGCTGCAGGACATTCAGAGCCGCTGGGAGATGTGGTACACCGAGGACATGGACGGTCAGAAACCGCTAAAGTTTACCTAAAACGCTCCTGTTCAACCGTTGCGACAGCTATTTAAAAAAAACCGTGCAAAATCCCCGCTGTTCTTCTGAAAATATCTGATAAGATTCCTGGGAGACACCTGGAATGTTTCTGAACATATTCCTGTGATATAGTTTAAATATTCCTGAAAAGATACCGATTAATCTGCTAAAACATTTCTCCCTGTTAAATTGGTCAATATTTCTTAAGATAACCCTGTAATAAACTTCTTTTACTTTATCTACTATTATAATACTTTAATTATATTTAAAATAAAGCTTAAATATATAAATAAAAAAAAAAAAATATAAAGTTTTATTCTACTTTATAAAAAAAATATCATCTCATCAAAAATCTTCTCCAAAATATGAAAAAATATAAATATATGAGAGTTTATTCTAGTGTTAAATATTTGTCATCTCCTATCTTCCCTCCAGGGCTGGTGGTGAAGGGCAGGGGGGAGCAGGCGAGCCAGCCGGCTGGGCGTCGCCCTCTGGTTCCTGCTGTCTGCTGTGGGGAAGGACAGGGGAGGGGAGGATCAGTTTCTTGACCAGCTCGCTGCTGCTCAGTGGGAGCAGTGTGGCGGGAGGCAGGGAAGGTCTGGGGCAGCACTGGGGACCCACTGACACCACTGACACCACACAGGAGTTATTTCTTGAAATAAGGGACGGAGGCGGGACAGGAAGCAGCCTCCAGCCTCAGACTAGAGGTGTGGTGTGGTTGGAGGACACAGAAAGCAAAGTCAAACGCTGCATGTCTGGCTTCCCATGATGTCCAGTAGAGGAAGAAGGGACAACAACACACAGGTGTCCAGGAAAGACAGGAAGTGAACAGACTGGTTCTCTTCTAGTTCAGTGACAGGGTGGGGGGGTCCAACAACTGGTGGGTCTGACTGATCCAGTCATCAGATCCAACTTCCCAGAGGAGGTCCCTGGGGGAGGTCCCCCAATAGAGGTTAGAGGTCAGTAGAGTTTTTTGTAGAGGTCCCAGTAGAGGTCCCAGTAGAGTAGAGGAGGGAGGTGCAGAGGAGTGGCAGATGTTTTGTTTAGAGGGGGAGGTAGAGCTCTGGTAGAGAGTCTGCAGAGATCTGGTAGAGTTCTGGAAGAGGTCCGGTAGAGCTCTGGTAGAGTTCTGGTAGAGGTCAGGTAGAGTCCTTGTAGAGGTAGATGTCCCAGTGGAGGTCCCAGTGGAGGTCCCAGTGGAGGTCCCAGTAGAGCTCCCAGTAGAGCTCCCAGTAGAACTCCCAGTAGAGCTCCCAGTAGAGGTCCCAGTAGATGTCTTGTAGAGTCCTGGTAGAGGTCCCAGTAGATGTCTTGTAGAGGTACTGAAGAATTCCAGAAAAGGTCTAGTAGAGTCCTAGTTGAGGTCGGGTAGAGTCCTAGTAGAGGTCTTGTAGAGGTCCCTGTAGTGGTCCCGGAAGAGGTCCGGGAGAGGTCCGGGAGAGGTCTGGGAGAGGTCTGGGAGAGGTCTGGAAAAGGTCCTGTAGAGGTCCATTAAAGGTCCTGTAGAGGTCCGGTAGAGGTCCCAGTAGATGTCCCGTTAGAGGTCTTGTAGAGGTCCTTGTAGAGGTCTTGTAGAGGTCCTGGTAGATGTCCCGTTAGAGGTCACGGTAGAGGTTTAGAAGAGGTCCGGGAGAGATCCATTAAAGGTCTTTTAGAGGTCTGGTAGAGGTCTTGTAGAGGTCCAGTAGATGTCTTTTAGAGGTCCCGGTAGGGGTCTGGAAGAGGTCCAGAAGAGGTCCCGTAGAGGTCTCATAGAGGTCAAGACCTCTGCTGGCATAGGTTCTGTAGCGTCATGGTAGAGGTCCGGTAGAGTTCAGGCCTTGGCAGGTTGGGGCTATTTGGGCATCAGGTGGAGATCCACCAGGCTGTTGGGTAGGTGGTGATAAGGTTTTGGTTCATCAGTTATATTTTGGAGCTACTAAATCACTGTGCTCAGTTGTTGGTTTGATGTATCTCACTTGGAACATTTTAGAGGCACAGTGATCACCCACGGAGAACAACTAAGTAGGAACCCATTCATTGATGTCTTTATGTCTGGCTCTGTTTGTTTCTTTGTCTCTCTGCTGTAAAAGGGACAAACGCTGATTCCAGCCTCTAAAAAATTGTGCGGTTCTCTGATCTTTCTCTATCAAATATGATGTGAACAGATCTCTGAGTTCTTGGGTCTTCATTGGACGAACCGACGTTTCAGGACGTTATAACAAGAGTTGTCGCCATTTTTTGACATTTGAGAGACAAAATAATCAATTATCAAGAAAATAAACAATAGCAGCAGCCTCAGCCCCACAGCTCATAGGAACTAGTTACCCCCCCCCAGGAGGCATCATGGGAAACAAATGAAACTCAAAGACACGTGTGGCGTCCCTCTGCAGAGGTGGAATACAGCCACCAGGTGGACGACGAGCTGATGCGCTTCTTCGAGCGTTGCCGTGGTTACGTGGAGGGCGTTGAGAACAACCGCACGGCGCTGCTGGAGGTGGAGAAGTTCAAGCACGGGGAGGAGATGGAGGGAGTGAGGAGGAGGATGGCGGAGAGACTGGGCCTTCCTCAGCACCGCCTCACACCGGGTCAGTCATACACGCTCGTTTTTCCACTTGTGAGGAGACTCGTTGACTCATTGCGTTCTATAGATGTTAACTACAACTCCCAGGGTGCATTTCATCAAGAAACGTTCAATCACAGAGCTTAAATTTCTGTTACATGCACCATTATTGGCAAAGAAGATTTTAGAAGAGAGTATTTAGGTTATTGAGAAATTTTAGTGGGATTACCACATTTGAAGGATTTAGTTTAAGGAGTTAAATGTCAACATAGAAAAATAATCTGCACAATAAAAAGAAGAAATTCAGATGTTGTCTGGCACACAATGAGATGAATGTTACTAAAGTAACCAGAAAGCAGCAGCAACAGCATTTGATTACTGAATTATTATGAATTTCTTCTGGAAACTCTCAGGCTTGTTCTAGAAATTGTCCAGATTATACTGAAAATATTACAACTCATAAGTTTTCAGTTTCAGGCCTCATGTTTTGTTTTTTTGTTCTTTATTTAAAATTTGACATCTTCTTTGTCTTCATTTTGAAGTCTCAGGTTTTTATTATTATAATAACGTACACACCTTTGTGGTGACTTTGTGTAGAAGCCTAGAGGAAGAAGAACCATGTTGGGGTTAAACTTTGACCAACACAAGTCAGTAATAGTATCAGACCTGAGAAGGAGTTAATGAAGTTTGTCCCTCTGTGTCGCCTGTAGACCTGGTTGAGGCGGCGTTCTTCCTCTGTTCCTACGAGCTCTCCATCAAATCGCTTCACTCTCCGTGGTGTTTCCTGTTCGATGAGAACGACGCCAAGGTAGACACACATACACACATACACACATACACACGCACACACACACACACACATTCACACACGCGCACACACACACACACACACACACACACACACACACACACACACACACACACACACACACACACACACACTCATCATACATTACATTACATGTAATTACATCTTACATTATTGTTGAGCAGAAACACAAATGAGCAGAAACACAAATGCTGACCACAAATAGTCTCAAAAATTGGTTCATTTGTTGAAGTCCATTTGATATTCCATTGATACTTATCTAAAAATTTCTAATTCAGATGTAAATGTCATTAAAATTAAATAATTATCAGAAAATTAAAATGATTAAAATAACACGTTTTGCCCATTGTTAATGAAAACATTTGTTAATGGAGCTGTTCCTGTATAATCAGAATATAAAGATGTAGTTACTGGTTTCTATCAGACTCTGATCAGCTGTGATCAGGTCTCAGTGTTTGTTAACGTCTTCGTCAGCGACTCTGACTCCTCCTGTGGAAACATCATCAGTGGAGGCTGTTGGATAAACGGAGGACGAACCACAACACAGTGAAACAGCTGGAACCATATAGAACATCCAGAACATTGATAAACTTGTTCTTAGATCTGATTATAAACAGTCTGTTATAAACTAGTTATTACATGTTCATAGGCTATTATAGCTGATGAATCTGGGGCGTAAAGTTGAATGTTGCCATGGTTTCATATCATTTGAGTGAGCTGATCTTTGAGTAACTTAGCTGCCATTTCTCTCTGCAGGTGTTGGAGTACAAGTCGGACCTGAAGCAGTACTGGAAGCGTTCCCACGGTCATGTGATCAGCAGTCTGTCCAGCTGCCCTCTCTTTCATCACGTCTTCAGGACGCTGGACAAAGCTGGACGTCCCCGCAGGTCGGATGCGTCACCTCAAGTCCCTGTTAGAAATGCAGCTAATAAAAATCAGGCAGGGACTGATAACATAAAATAAGCGACATACAACAAAGATTTCCTTTAAAAAAAAAAAAAAAAAAAAATTCAGACACAGTTTGGCAACAAAACAACCTTTTTCCAGCTTGTTTGTTGGCAATACACACGCACACACACACACACACACACACACACACACACACACACACACACACACACACACACACACACACACACACACACACACACACACACACACGCACACACACACACACACACACACACACACACACACACACACACACACACACACACACACACACACACACACACACACACACACACACACACACACACACACACACACACACACACACACACACACACACACACACACACACACACACACACACACACACACACACACACACACACACACACACACACACACACACACACACACACACACACACACACACACACACACACACACACACACACACACACACACACACACACACACACACACACACACACACACACACACACACACACACACACACACACACACACACACACACACACACACACACACACACACACACACACACACACACACACACACACACACACACACACACACACACACACACACACACACACACACACACACACACACACACACACACACACACACACACACACACACACACACACACACACACACACACACACACACACACACACACACACACACACACACACACACACACACACACACACACACACACACACACACACACACACACACACACACACACACACACACACACACACACACACACACATACACACACACACACACACACACACACACACACACACACACACACACACACACACACACACACACACACACACACACACACACACACACACACACACACACACACACACACACACACACACACACACACACTCATCATACATTACATTACATGTAATTACATATAACATGAATGTTGAGCAGAAAAACAAATGAGCAGAAACACAAATGAGCAGAAACACAAATGCTGACCACAAATAGTCTCAAAATTGGTTCATTTGTTGAAGTCCATTTGATATTCCATTGATACTTATCTAAAAATTTCTAATTCAGATGTAAATGTCATTAAAATTAAATAATTATCAGAAAATTAAAATGATTAAAATAACACGTTTTGCCCATTGTTAATGAAAACATTTGTTAATGGAGCTGTTCCTGTATAATCAGAATATAAAGATGTAGTTACTGGTTTCTATCAGACTCTGATCAGCTGTGATCAGGTCTCAGTGTTTGTTAACGTCTTCGTCAGCGACTCTGACTCCTCCTGTGGAAACATCATCAGTGGAGGCTGTTGGATAAACGGAGGACGAACCACAACACAGTGAAACAGCTGGAACCATATAGAACATCCAGAACATTGATAAACTTGTTCTTAGATCTGATTATAAACAGTCTGTTATAAACTAGTTATTACATGTTCATAGGCTATTATAGCTGATGAATCTGGGGCGTAAAGTTGAATGTTGCCATGGTTTCATATCATTTGAGTGAGCTGATCTTTGAGTAACTTAGCTGCCATTTCTCTCTGCAGGTGTTGGAGTACAAGTCGGACCTGAAGCAGTACTGGAAGCGTTCCCACGGTCATGTGATCAGCAGTCTGTCCAGCTGCCCTCTCTTTCATCACGTCTTCAGGACGCTGGACAAAGCTGGACGTCCCCGCAGGTCGGATGCGTCACCTCAAGTCCCTGTTAGAAATGCAGCTAATAAAAATCAGGCAGGGACTGATAACATAAAATAAGCGACATACAACAAAGATTTCCTTTAAAAAAAAAAAAAAAAAAAAAATTCAGACACAGTTTGGCAACAAAACAACCTTTTTCCAGCTTGTTTGTTGGCAAATTTAAGCTGAATTTCTACAGAGCCTCGCTGGGGTCAGCTGAGAAAAAAAAGCCATGAGCTCTCTGATGGACTTGTAACCAGAAAGGGAGGAATTACGAAGCTCTGCCAGCCCACATCATAGTCAAAATAAAATGTGAACAAATCCGCTCAGGTTATATTTTATTTTAATGTGTGAACTAGAACTAAAGTAGTAAACTAGTAAAGCTGAAAACCTCTTCCTGCTTCTTGTCAGGTTGAATCGACGTTTTTCATGGAGCTGAAACTTCTGACTCTGCTGTGTCTGCCAGGTCCACTGAGGCATCCCCAGAACCGGCCTCCATCCTGGTGGGTCACGCTGAGACGCTCCTCCCCCTCCTCTCCCTGCTGGGCCTCTACAAGGACCAGACTCCGCCCACCGCCAGCAACTACCGCCACCTGCTGGACGGCTGCGACTTCCACAGGGAGTGCGAGGGGAGGACGGGGGGACGAGGACCAAACACCGAGCTCTGAGAGATGAGATGAAGCAGTGCGATCCAGCGAAAACCAGCACGCCACAGAATCCGGTTCAGGCCCGAAGACCTGAATCCTTCTTGTGAGACCTTAGTTGGTGTATCGATCTGTGATCACTGGGATCAGTTAAGGTCGAGTGGCTCTGCAGCCTTTTTCTTTACACTCGACATGAGAGTCTTCCTTTTTTATTTTTTTACTGAGCCGTTGACGTTAGCGTTTCCTGGACCAAAACGACCTCGGCGATAAAACCCGTCTGCAGGACAGTAAATGATTACGGAAAAATTTGCTTCTGCGGACTCAATCACGTTTATTATATTTTAGTTGTGACCTTAAAATCAAACCAAGATAATTTCATTTTTGAAGAAACTGAATTTATTTCTAACTGTGTTGGTGTCGGGTTTTAAGACGCTTGTTGAGATTGATTCATGTCTGACTGACAATGAAACTCACTCGAGTCTGTTTCCATTCGCGTGTTTTTATTTTTCAATAACGTTTAAGAGAAAACCTACATGGAAACAAGTTGTTAAGGTTTTTCTGTGGTGAAACAGACGTAGTGAATAAACGCTGACATTCATGAATCATGAAGAGACTAAACCATCGGATCTGTGTGGCGCGTCGATGAGGAGACTAGAACCTTCCTCACATTAACTCATGGAACCAACAGAAATGTCAGATCTCCATCATGTTCTACACCTGGTTCTCCGTCATCCGAGCTCTGACTGCAGCTCTTTTAACCACCTTGTGTCACCGCATCCTCGTCCTCTTCTTCTTCTGTGGTGGCTTAATGGCCGCAGCTGGAGAATCAGCTCCACCTGCTGTTGATCAGCAGCAGTGGAGGAAGTGACTTCATCAATATTTTACTTGGGAACATTTTCTGTGAATTTGGTTCAAACTTGATACTAGATTCTGAATCAGTCATCTTTCCAGACTTCTCCGTGTTTTGGTGAAATGACCCTTTAATCTTTTAAACTGGACTCCCTTTGACTTTTATTTGCGTCACTACAGATTAATTCCAACGAGTCTCTTTAGGACCATGAGGCTTGCTTTTATTTGTTTATTCAGATATTTATGATCATCTGCTTTTCATTTGCTTTTCTACCAGTTTTGGTTTGTTGATTCTACATGTTTGACTTTTTTCACTTCTTCAGCTTTCAGCAGATTCACTGGGCTTCTTCCACTGTCACACTGAGAGAGGATTTTCACAATAAAAGCTCCGCTTAGTTTGCACTGTTTGAAAAGGATTGTTTTTTTTTCAGGGTGAAATATTTTTTCTGCTCCCAACATCTTTTTCCCTAAATAAGTTTTACTTTTTGAGTTGGTTTATGTTAGAACTGGTGTATTTTTGGTTTGTTTTTATTTCCTGCGGAATTGTTCCTTAAAGATGCCAAAATGTTTTCAGTTAAAAGCTTTAATAAATGGTTTTCAGGTTTGAAGCAGTTTGACTTTATTTTTCAAGTAAAATCAAACTTTACAGCCTTTCTCTAACTTTTATCTTGTTAAGAATCTAAAAATCTCCAAGTTACTTTTAATGTATTAGAATACGAAACCTTATATATGTATTAATATTTTTTTTTAATTTTCCTTCATCAACATTCCTCAAATCTTGGGAAAAAACATTTTCATCACATTCACTCCTGATAGACGCAGCAACAAAACTAACGCTCAATTTTATAAAAGTATTGATAAAATTACTAGTTATTTGATACATGAATGAGTGGTTCAGCTTGAAAGAAAAATGTTTGAGTTTGAGAAAAGCATAGTATTAAAATCATAATCATCAATTAAAAAAAGAGTAAAAGAATAAAGTCACATTTTTTTAGGAAATTGTAAAAGTATCATGTCAGGCTGATAAAATGAAAAATAAGTTTCATATTATTACAAACTGTCTCAGATTATAACCCAGTGCATAAGATCTTTTCATTTCACTTAAATATGAAAACAGGACAGGTGTGTTTTGATGAGTTTATTACATCATAACTGGAAACTACACTGCAAAAAAATCATCCTGTTCTGCAGCTCGTCCAGGTTTTGTTCACTTTTACCAGAACTGACGTTGAGATTTACAGACAAAACTGAGTCAATAACACAGAAAATTAAAAACCTTTGACTTCATTTTGTTAAATGTAGATTGGAAACTGAATCTCTTTGGGTTTTCAGACTGTTGGTTGAACAAAACAAGATGACTGAGAACGTGACCGTGGACATTTTAGAAACCAAGTTATTAATCAGTTAATGAGGAGATAACTCCCGGTTGAAATCGTCACAAGATAAAATCCATGGTTTTATTTTCATTCCACATTACAACATCAGAAACACTGAAATAAAAAAAAGTAATAATAATAATAATAATAAATAAAGTACACTTCATGAAAATGATGAGAAAGTTGCCTTAACAGTTTCCAACATGCTTGGCTCATTTTACAGTTTATGACTTTTATTTTACCGTTTAAATGTTTCAGAAGTGGAGCAGGTTCATGTGTCCGTCGTTTCCAACAACGTTCTGACATATAAATTATTGGTCATAACACTGTTCAAATCCAATTAATTAATTCTATTAACAGCTAATTCATAACACAGCGGTTCGCTGAACATTAAAAAAAAATGTGAGTATAAACTTATTGTTTCTACTCACATACATTTTTTCTGATTCCACTTATAAAAAAATAATGATTTTCTTTCTCCTATAATCAACAACTTAATCACCGAATTATATTCAGGAAACTATTGGAAAATTAAACAAATTCTAATTAAAAGTTCCATTATTTCCTAATAATAAATAATATCTTGGAAATATCAAAAATGTTGTTGTTGAGCCTGAAACCAACAAAATCTAGTAAAACATTCAATGTAGCTGAAATAAATATATAATAACGTTGGTTAAATTACTAAAATGACGTATAAAAATTAAAGCTTGATATTTTTCCTTTAACTTCCAGTGAGCTGATAAATTACAACCCAATTTATTTCAGTCTGTAAATTTATTTTGCTCCTTTTACAACCAGTATTAACTGTCTAATTAACACTGTTACTTAGATAAGTCAGGAATACGGTGGAATATATAACAGCCTTGAACTGCATCTGTTTCAGGGCCTCATAATTTGGCACAAATTATGGGCATATAAATAAGAATTTCTTAATTTAACACAAGTAAATATTTATTTTTTTTACCCACAATAGAGACCAAATTTCATGGTTCTTTCCAGGAAATTGCCTTTGAAATTATTAGAAATTGACAGACTTTAACAGTTCTACGCATCTTGTCTTAAACCTGCTTAATACATTTATCTATACATGAAATCTTATTTATGTGTTTTTGTGGATTTTCATCAGAGGTTTCCACTGAAGCCATGAACCAATCAGTGCAGTTCCTCTGTCAACCACCAGTCGTTGCTGTGACCAGGCTCTCAGCAGATTCACTGAGCCTCTTCAGACAATCTCGGGGAGGGTTTTCACAGTAAGAGTTTGATTAAAGAGATATTAAAGACCAAGACAGTTACAGGCTGAACTTACTGGAAGTCAGCAGGAAAAAAATTATTAAATCGATTTACTTTCTGATTTTAGATCAGTTCAGCAGATTTGGCGTAGACTTTTGTTCCAATTGTAATAAAGTTGTGGATGGATGCGTCTTCATAGCAACAGCCCGTCAGGGCTCACGGGCACTGTAGTGTTTGGTGTTTTAACTGACGACTAATGCAGAACGGCAGAGTTGTAATTTCTGACCTGAGGCTTCGGGAGATGACGAAAAAGTCTCATTTTGTTTTTAACTTGGCTTTGTTAACTGGGGAATAAAAATCCAAAATGTTTATTTGTTTTAACCTTTTCTCTCCTCTGCAAACTGAAAAATAAAATGTGACGTTTTTCTCCTGGTCAACAAATCTGATGCTCAGACTTAACATGTCCTGTGATTCATCTGGTTAACTTTGAGCCACAGAAAACTATTAAAACACATCAGTGATTCTCAAACACACACACACACACACACACACTCATACAGTCCTAACGCCTCAAATAGTCACTACAGCAGTAAAATGTGTATTATTCCACCAATGAAAATAGTCCCCAACGAAGTCACTGCTTCCTCCTGTTTGTTTGATAGAAAGCTCCAGTGAGGAGCTGATTTAAGAAAATTACTGAGACACTTTTAAAAAATTATACTGTGTTTGTGACGAGATTTTAAATATTTACTTTTTCACCAGGAACCAATGGGGTTAGAGCCACATAGGAGGGAAGGTGTTGAGAGATGCAACACGGTTGGTTTGATTCTGAACATGAGATTTGATAAGAAAAATACTCAATCAAATCCACCTTTTACTTTGAAACCCACTTCCAGCAAAAGACCAGCAGTGATTGTTTAACCTAGAACAGGCTGATGAGCCTTTTTTTGAGTTGAACTGTTTACCTGTTCACAGGTGTAGTTTAAAAATGTAATGAGAGATCTGTGAGCTAATTTTTAAGATTTAGGTTCAATAAGCAGGAAAAAAACACTAATAGAAAAATATGGAGTAAAAGCTGACAGGTGGGCGGGTCCCACCAGTGATGAGGGGCTGGAGTAGACAACCCCCTACCAACGGTGATGACAACCCCAAGCACTGGGTCCCACTGTCCTGTAGTCTGGTTCAATGACGACAACTCGTGTTTGATTCAATTTTTAAAAAGAAACTTTACCGTGACTTTATTTACAGTGGGAACCAGCAGTAAAGCATAAGAGGAAGTGTAACGGTGAATTCAGGTGCCTCAAAATCTTCCACTCGAGCTTCGTGACTTTAGACGCAGAAATGAAGTGTCTTTAATCTCTGGATCAAGCGATGAACCCAAAACCAGAGACAGAACCAGAGATTCTATGACATATTTTTCTCTCCTGTGTCTGAAAATCAGAGGATCATCAGCAATTTTATTTAAATAAAAACAAAAACGAGAAAAAAAAGCAGTGGCACACGGAGATATTTAAACACATGTAGAGACAGCAGGTCAGCATGTACACACTGAGCCCATCAACGGGTCGGAAATTGAACCTGTGACTGCACGCTGGGCTGAGGTCATCACGTGATCTGTGTGTGTGTGTGTGTGTGTGTGTGTGTGTGTGTGTGTGTGTTCAGTCCAGAGCGGCGTGTAGCAGCGCGCCGTTTCCGCCTGCCGATTTAGATTTCTTCATCTTGCTGATTGCCTTCTGGAGGTCGGACTGATGGATCGGACGAATGAAGTCCTCGGACGAACTAAGACAGAGATAGAGATGTTTCATAGCTTTTTATGCTTTACACAAATCAAAAACAATGAGACATAACTGAATTTAAAAAGGAAAAGGGGTCATCAGAAAAACAAGAATTTTACTATATGCTGATGATGTGCTAGTTAATGTTCGGATATGCCTTGCCTGGAAAACCCAGTGTTCAAATTTCATGACTATTCCAGGCTTTTTACTGACTCTACAAATCCAGAATATTGTAATAAGTTACCTGTAAAGGTGTATACTGGTGGTTTTCTATCAGTAATTTCACATTACCACAGAACTGCAGACGTTAGAGCATCTGCCACAAAATTGGAGAAAACGACCGAAGGGTAAATAAAGTTAACGTTGGATAAATGTGTGAAACTCTCTCTCATGGTCAGAGATAATTTTACACGGAGCTTCCTGGAGGCCGACAATAGTTCATAATGTCTAAGGTGCAGTGATTTACATGTCAGGAGTGCTGCTGTTGTCTTTAGTCGTTAAATCGTCAACGGCAGGTAAACGGTCACGTACCTGTCATTCTGAGTGTGGACAAAGTCTCGAACACACAGCAGTGCTGCGTCGCGACACATCTCTCTGAGGTCACTTCCTGAGAAACCGTCTGTATCCTTGGCGATGTCAATGAGGTCAACCGAGGAGTCGACCTGCGGAGAGATGGAGGCGATCAGTTTCAGATCGACGGACTGATGGGCGTGAGCTGGAGTGAAGGGAGACAGGTAAACGTCCGAGTCAGTGTCAATCTGACGGTCGGATCTGTGGCACGAGCAGTTCAGGTGTTGCCTTGGTTCACGTTGGTCTTGACCGGGTCTCGGGCCAAAACAGTGTTATCGTTTTTAAAGTACGTAACTCGTAAGTATGTTGTATAATGACAGAAATAAAAATAACCTGGAGAGGATAAAAGTATCTATCAAAACGCATGTATGTACACGTGAACTCATGTGAATGGACTTTTTCTGGATCCGTAGGGAACTCACGCTCTCGTTCTCCAGGATGAGTTTGAGGATCTGCTCTCTCTGCCTCATGCTCTGCAGGGATAAAAAACAAGGAGCACTTGTGGTTGGTTTTTGTCTTTTTTTGTCCCCAGATCCTGATGTGAATCGGACGTTAATAATTTAAACGAATCCTACAGGTTGGTTGATGTGGAACCGGGTGGGCATCCTCCGCAGAATCGCAGAGTCCAGATCCTGAGGACGGTTGGTGGCTCCCATGATGATCACCTGAGTCATGATTACAACATGCGACATTGTTCAATGCTCAGATACCAACTCTCTCTTGTGTCTCTTGTCAGTGTTGATGCCGTTTCAGCTCTGTGGCCTCAACACTGACAACAGGAGGAAATATTCAGAATATTCAATATTCAGATTAACACTGAGCTTACAAAAAAAATTATCTTTCCACTTTTTGCTCATTTTAAATGCTGGTAACTGTTTTTAAGTTGTGGTTTTTTGACAGCACATTTTTAGGCTCCCTCCCGCTGGGGCTAAATCTCTGAGACACATAAAACCCAAACCACCGGATCGGCCCGTGGAGGACTTTGCACCTGGCAGTGGTGGTCGGTGTCCAGTCCGTCCCACAGACTCATGAACTGGGCCTTCATCATGGCCGTGGCCTCATGGTCCGAGCTGGAGCGACTCCTTAGGAACGAGTCTGGTAAGACGCACACACAAAACACCTGCTGGTCAGAGGCTGGTACCGGACCGCACACCTGACATCACTCAGGCCACACCCCCCCATTACCATACAACCTACTATGATTTCAGCCTTATCCAGTTATTATGTGTTATTATTGTGAGTGTGTGTGTGTGTGCGCGCATCAATACTACACCTATCTCGTCGATGAAGATGATTGACGGCTGCAGTTTAACAGCCAATGAGAACACGGCGGCCGCCAGCTTCTGGGACTCTCCGTACCACTTGTCCGTCAATGTGCTCGGCTGCAGGTTGATGAAACGAAACCCCGCCTCCTTCGCTGTTGCCTTGGCAATCAGTGTCTTGCCGCAGCCAGGGGGCCCGTACAGCAACACACCTGTGACCATGACAACGGGATGGGAATTATGGCCTGGACTCTGTACTGTACACCGCCATGTTCCACATATCCTTCCTTCCTTCCTACATTTCCTCACTTCCTCCCCCTTTTCTGTCTTGCCGTCTTTCAATCCTTCCATCCTTCCTGCATCGCTGCTTCTTTCTTCTTCCCCCACTACTTCCCCTTTCCTCCCTTACTGCTTTTTCCATCCTTCCATCCCTCACTTCCTTCATTTCACACCATCCATTCTTCCTACCTCAGTTTTATATTTCCTTCCTTCCTTCTTTCCTCCTTAAATCTTTCTTTCCCTGCTTTATTTTTTCTCTACCTCCTCTCATGATGTGACTGGTCCCCTGGTCCACCCACATCTCCTGTTTCTGACCTTTGGGAGGCTGCAGGAGTCTGGATCCCTGGAACAGGTGTCTCTTCTGAACAGGTAAGATCACCGTCTCCTTTAACTCTGTGATCACCTCATCCAGGCCTGCGATGTCTCTCCAGGTGATCTACACAGTCGGATGTTTATCATTGATATTGGCCCATTTCAACAACTATAATAGTGGTTTAATCAACAAACTTTTGGATAAAATACACGTTGAGAGTTAAAAGCAGAAACCTGACAACCAATATTTTCTATATTGATGAATCTGCTGATTATTTTCCTGATTAATTGTCTGGTCTATAAGCTGTTAGAAAATGGTGGAAGATGCCTGTTTCCTTAAACTTCTTATTTAGTTCAACTAATAAAGATTTTCAGATCACAGTAGGAAAATAAAAACAGAAAACCTCAAAGCCAAGAAGCAGAAACAATGGAATGTTTCATATTTTTGCTTGAAAAATTACAAATTATTATTAGATTTTTACTACAGTTGCAAGGCCAGTTAAACCAGACTGGAGTCAGGATTTGTCAAACCTGGAGTCCAGTTAATCCAAACTGTCTACAGATGGAGACGGTTCAGTTCTGCAGGTTTCTCTCCCTGGAAGGTGATGTCAGATCAATGAGGTAAAAGAGAAACTCAAAGTAACAGCTGAAGGTTTAAGGGAATCACTGGAGCTGGAGACTTCACATGAGTCACAAGACCCTGATCCTGGAGCTTGGAGTCCATGACAGGACAACATGGAGGAAGCTGATGCTCTTTGGTAAAAACATCACTGATCACATGGAGTTTGTCAGAGACAAACTCAACTCTCCACAACACTTTATGAAAAATGATCAGTGGACTGAAGAATCTAAGGTTGAAAAGTTTAGGATCAATCAAGAAAATCATCATCAGATTAATCAATGATGGAAATATCATTAGTTGTGGCCCTATATGCAAATCAGATATAAATTTAATTCAATTTAATAAACTTTTCTAGCTCCACGGCTCTGAGAGTTTTCTTCGAGACATTTCTACAGACATTTATTTTGTTTTAACATGACAGTCATGAGATTTACAGAAAACAAACTACAAATAAGCTTCACCTTTTTGTACCTCTATATTAAAAAAAAATAAAAAATCAATAAACTGTAGAAGGTGGAAAAGACGAAAACAGAAAAGATTATTTAAAGTACCTTTTGTCTGTGTATACAGTAATCACCATCTGTCATACATTCACACTCTCAACAGTAAATCATTCTGATATAAGTAAAGTTGTAGAGAGGAGTTACCTGCATGCTGAGCGGGTCGACCAGGTGAGCGGCGATGCTCATCTCATACTCCGATAGCTTCACGTTTTTAACGCCGATCTGACGCATCAACTTCTCTGCCTGAAAGAGGGAAGATCCACATCAGATGTTGACCAAAAAAATTTTTCACTTCAAGATCTATCTAGTGGCTATTCTAGAACTTTCAAACATATCGCATGATCTTCATCAGCAGACTAAAATTTTCAATACTGGGCAAACTCCATCCACTGAGGAAGACTCTTTGATATGATCAAAAGTTCCTGGGGATGCTGCCAACTTCTCACTGGGTAATAGACCAGTGGTCAGCTGGACCAAGGTCTGGGTGGACTTGGTTGGACTCCAAGATCTCTTTAATTCCACACAAGATGTAGGTCTTACTCTTTCTCATGGTCAAATATTGATGGATTTTGTAACAATTATTAAATTTAATATAACAAATCAACTAATGTGTCCTGGAGCCATTTTTCTTTAATGAAGTTAAAACCACAACAGATGATTATAAATGAAGCTCTGTGATGCTAAAGAGAAAAAAAAATGACATCATCATCATCATCATCATCATCATAATCATCATCATGTAAAGAAGCCCCCAGACTAAAAGAGTCATTTGTAGTGGTTTTTAGTCTCATACGACCCTGTGCTGTGTGGGCCTGTGGGTATATACATGGGTCCAGGTACATTAACTGATTGATTATATTAGAAGGAATTAATGAAATGTCCAGCTGAGAAATCCTGAAGATATGTGACATATATATCAGTAACTTCATGACTGAATAATTAAACGTAGGTGAGGTAAACAGGTAAAGTTCTTCCTTTCCCCCTGAGATCTGTGTAAGAAATACTGGGGCTCAATCAGGGTTCAGAGGTCACCTGCACCACACGACTGGAGATCCCCCCCCCAACCCACCTGTTTCTGAGCCTCCACCTTCTGCTTCCTGGTGGGGTCGATGGCATCCACCATCCACTTGATGGTGAAGTAGGTGACCGCTCCAAATATGGTGAGGCGGAAGAGGAGGCCGATGACTTCGTTCCTGCCCAGAGGACGGGCGATGTTCTCGGCTGGGACCTCCCTCAACACCATCGTCAGGGTTGGCGAGGACAGGAAATATGCGCAGGGCTGTGAAAACAATCAGTCACGCTGTTAAGTCGGGTTCAGGCTGTAAGATAAAGATGAACATTGCTCTCGATTTCATACATTTGAAAGTGTCACAAAAAGAAAGTTTAATATTAAATGAGGTTAAATGAATATTAGTACAAATAAAGTCCTACTACGTTTTTTATAGCTCATCACCATGATTTTTGTTTTCGGTTTGAGTTTACGTGAAAGAAGAGAGCCTCCAACTGTTTTGATTAAAGTCAGATTGACAACGTTTTTTTTCTTCAAATAAACTGATCCTCATTCACGATCTGACAGCTGTACATTTCTGACAAGAGGCAAGAAAATGGTAACTTGTCAGATTTTTAAACAGGGTTTAGTGAAAACGTTCCCCTCATGACACTAAACAAACTAAACTGGTGGTTTGGTGACAAACTGGATTAAATAGCTGCTTCTGGTAAACGGTTTGCAACCTCCAGTCACGGTCTCACAGCAGTGTATTTATAATAAGAAGTGAAGAAATGCTAAGGTGTTGATTTTTTAAAAACAGAGTCTGGTGCCACGTTACCTTTTGTGATCTAGTTCAGCAGACTGCTCTGAGTCAAAGTTCAGTTTCCCATGGCACTGCCCTCCATGGCTGAGACAAAGGCTTGGTTTAGGTTAGTGTCAAGTTAGTGTCAGGTGCCTCATGGATGACTGGCTGGGGTTAGGACAAGCTGGGTTCAGGTCTTGGACTGTCACTGATATTGAAGACCCAATTTGAATCCAAACTGATTTGAAAGGCTGTTTAGGATGAATAGTTTCTGATTGCATTTTACTTTACTAATACAAAGGGAGGGGGGGTCTGTTTTGTCAATGGAATTTGGTGAGATTTTCCTTTGGTGACTGGTCCTTAAACTACTTTTTATTTTAGAGACAAACCAGATTATAAATCTGTTCCTGGTAAATAGTTTATGATCTGAAGTCATAATCTCACAGATTTGTATTACTTAGGAGATGGTAAATTGTCCTGCTTTTAAATGGAGTTTTAAATGGAGGCTGTGATGGGACCTTGACATTCACTGCAGTGAAACACGAAACAGCTCATCATGTTGGAACAGAAACGGATCAAGAAGAAGCTCCAGGTATATCGACCCTGATCTCCATTTATGCTTCAATAGCTTTTTCTGTCATACAAGAAACAGGGCAGCACTGGACTGTCAGATTCCTAAATGGAGTCGGGCCTCACCATCCTCTGACGAGTAGTCTTGGACTGTCACTGATTTAGGTTGGACTCAAACCGGATCGAAACGCAGCTAGTGAATAATTTCTTACCTTCAGTCATGCTCTAAAAGCTTTGTGTTACTAACGAGAAGTGAAGGAATGCTACACTCGCCGGTGCTGGACTGTTGCTGACACAAGAAACCTACTCTTTGTCTTTAAAATAGTCGAATTAAAAAGCAGCTACTGGCGGATCGTTTCTGACGCTCTGACAGTTTTTATTCAATCTCCCAAGAAGCGATGGGATTATAAATCGTAAGCTTTATTAGTGGAGTCTGGCGGGAAGTTCCTTACAGTGACTGACATACACACCGGGAATGTCGCTGATACAATTCAAGGGAGTGCTCTATTTTTTTTCCATTGGAGACTCCCTCACCCTCTTCTGGACCCCCTGCATGGTCCTCGGGCCACAGTTTGGGACTCTCCGGTATCCGCATTATTATAAAAGCGAAAATGCTGTGCAGGCTAGCGGCTAACGTTAGCATTAGCTTGACCTTCTGGACTCTCTGGTTATAGCGGAGCGGCTCCTCATCGGTGGACCTGACAGATATGACCGACGGTAGCACACGGCCAAGCCACGACGGCTCCGGTGAAGCCGCGGAAAGAAAGCGAAAGAAAGTCCCGGTTTATCGGGTAAACCGTGACGGATTCTCACCTCCTCCGGTCGCGTCAGGTAACGGCACTTCCTGGGTCTGTTCTTCTATGGTGACGGTTCGAGTTGTGTTCTTCTACCGAGTTCCGGCTCACTACCGCCACCTGCAGTTTTGGAAGTGAGAGCAAACAGCAGGTTCAGCTACTTAACCGCAGCTAAAGCCTTTGTTCGATCTTCTATGAACCGTCGTGACGACATTATATCATCACAACTGCTAAGTTTTTAGCCATATACACGTAATATGATGATTTGCCCTCATCTCCTCTCTCTTAATACTCAGCTCCTTGTTGGACGAAAAAAAAAATATATAGAAACAAAAAAAACCCCAAAACATAAAAACATTCTAGAGTCACAAATGGTTAGACGGTATATATCAATACTATAATGTAGTATTTATTCATTCATTTATTTATCTATTTATTTATTTATTAACAGCTCACAGCCCTGGTCCCTGTTTGGAAATAAAAAAAATGTGAATGTATCAGTCCCACATTTGTCATTTTTCCTTCAGGTGGCGCTGCGACACAAAGAATAACATTAGATTTATAGTTTCGTACACTGCCTTCATCGTCATCATCATCACCGCGTTTCTTCATATTCAGTGTTTTCATTGACAGGAGGTTGAGTTCTTAATTAAAGATGTGCATGAGAGTCTCCAGCGGATAAAACACTTAAAAACCTAAATATGGTGAAAATTAGAAAAAATTAAATAAGACTGCGGCTGTGAAACTCCTCACTGTGGCCGCGGGGCTGATTGTGTAATGTCAGTGGGACTCTGCTGGTTGCCAGGTGCTGAATTATTACCGCTGATGTTATTTCGGGTTTTTTGTGATGGAGATTTTGAATGGGAGGACGATGAGATCAAAACCTGGCAACCCTGTGTCCTGACAGGATGCACTCGGATCAGGAAGTCTGCATTGTCAAGTCAGACAGTGATGCATAACCGGAAGCCAAGGTTAGTACAAAATAAAAGCGAAGCTCCTTCCTGACAGGATATAAACCGTACGTGTCGGTTTAGTTTCTGTTTTACACTGAATGATCATACTTACGTCTATCCGGGAAAGTAGAAAAGATTATAAAAATACCGTGGAAGGAAAAACTTTAGTGAAGAAAAAATAAATTAATACATTTTCTGATCATGAATTTAAAAAATATAATTCAGAATAGTATATAATGCAATAAAATGATGAAATAAATAAAAAAGATTTATCCACACTGAACAACATTGCTGTTCTTCTGTTGGTGATGTAGTAAAAATGTATAAAATGTATATATATATATATATATATATATATATATATATATATATATATATATATATATATATATATATATATATTTGTTTATTTATTCATTTATTTTATAAAATGTATCTGTCCAGTATATTAGAGAGAAATAAAAATATATAACTCCCTTCTCACAATGAAACAACATTTCTTCTTCACCACAAATATGAAAAACAACAAAAACTGCACCTTTAACAAGACACTTGGAGGGAAAAGCGTCAGTTGTGAGTGACATACAAGTTAATTCTGGTCCTTGGAAACAGTAGTTTGTCAATATATGAATATATATGTCTGAAGGTCCACTTACCAGCTTTTTCTGATGCTTTCAACTGCCGCTTACATTTTGTCACTGCAGGTGGATTATTCTGTAAAATTGTGTTTTGATTATGAATAATTGTTTTTTTTTATCCTCTGACAGTGAAACATCAGACTTTTCTTTCCTTTTACAACCAATATGATCATTATATGACAAAATTAATAAAATAAGTAAAGGATTCTGTATTTCTGTTGATTTTTTTGGATTCACCCTACATTTTATTGTCATTTTTAACATTTTCTATTTATTTTATTACTTTTGAATTTTTCTGTTCTTTGTTTTGTTATCATTTTATGTCTAATTTATATAAGATCGTATTTCCCATTCACTTTACTACTACAATACTTGTTTTATAAATAGTTTTCTTTAAAATTTCAGTCCTCTGCTTTTCCAATTTTTTTTTTGTACTACTCTTTTACTATAATTATTATTCTTTGCTGCACACAGACTAATACCAAAGCTGAGAATAAGTCATGATTTTTTTTAAATGTTCATGATAAATCAAAATCTGACTCGATTTAACTCCGAATGTTTTTTTTTATGATGTAATAAATCAAAATTTGGACTTTTTAATTCAATATTTCTTTTTTGTCATAATTTGACTCAGTGAGTTGAATTTTGACCGTCGATGAAAATGAAAAAAAGAAAATAAATAAAAAAATTCACTGTCTGAACTAAGCTTTCACAGCCTCAGGAGAAAAGCCAAGCAAGCCCCCAAAAAAAAAAAAAAAAAAAACCCAGTGAATGTTTAGACTCTTATGTTGAAGGGGGAGAGCGGACGTGCCTACTGCGACTCTACTGTGACTCGCTGTGTCGATCCCGTCTCTTCCTCCGGTCAGAGGCTGCCCGGAGAGATTTTCTCTCCGCCTGTCTACGTTCAGTCACGGCGTCTCTGCTGCTCACCGAGGCCGGGAATAGTCTGACTGGATCCGTCCGAAGTGCGGAGGCCTGGATCTCCACCGAACAACGAGTCGCGGATGGTTTTGTCTCCGGGCGGGGGACCTGGAAACCAGGGCCCGCAGAGGGAGCAGGGAGGAGGCCCCGACGCCCCCTTGTTCTGACCCAGAAAACGGCACTGACGGCCGGGCTGTCCTACTACTAGCAGGCCGGCTAGCTTCTAGCCGCACCTGAGCTCGCAAGGGGGCACCCGAGGAGGCCGGATAACGGGATCGCTTTTAATCGCCAGGACCTGTTCCTGTTCTTACCAGTCATCGGGAAAGATTTTTTTTATCTTTGGCGAAGAAAATTTTGAATTTTTGGAGATCGGGGAGCTGGTGGCTAGCTAGCTCCGGGCTAGCTGTCCCAGTTAGCTTCTCTCTCCGGTAACCAGGCAGCCGAAGCTCCGGAGCGGGGACGGAGGAGCCCGGTCGGTCACTGCGTACTTTCTGCTAATTTTACGTGCCTCGTGGAAACCCCGACAATGGCTGCCTTAATCAAGGAGATCGTCAGCAGAAATAAAAGGCGATACCAGGAGGACGGCTTCGACCTGGACCTGACCTGTATCCTTTTACTGTCAGTTAAGGGGGTTGGGTTAGCCTGATCCGCTAGCTGCTTCGCTCTCCGGTACTCTGCATGACTCCATTCCTAAAAGTGTTAATTCGATGATTCTGTGCATGTTGGCAAACAGGCTTTGCAAGCTAAACAAGACTCTCTGTCAGATAGCGACACTCTTCATATCGGCAGTAACGTAGTAGCTAAACAGTCGACGCAACGTTAGAAAAATGGACACCATTAGGAGCAATTTAGATCTCATGGACTGGAACTCTGAACCGTTGACGGCGGTGATACGCGTTAAAAAATCCTACAAAACGTCTTAGATGTCATAACATGCTCTTTATGGGCAATGTTTGCTTCATTTTAGACGTCAGTGAAATGCCCTCCGGTCACTGTGCACGTATGTGTGCGTGCTTGCGAGTTTGTCCTAAATTGGCATTTTTTTCAACGGAGATCGTTGGGCACTTCATTACCTCCAGGAGAACGGGACTAGATCGGGTTTATCTTCAGCATGTCTTTAACCACACATGATGTCCAGCTGGTTTTGGACCAGTTCCCGACAAGATGCCAGTTAAGCTTCATACGGCTCCGTAGATGAGGACATTAATTTAATTGCGAGTTGTTTTTATATGTTTTACGTGGACGGCTGCTAACAGGCTAAGCTAACGGTGGTGTCAGTGTCGTTGCATCAGCAGCAGTCCGCATAGTGGAGCAGCCAACAGACACACCTGAGGAACCTACCTGGACACACCGGGTGGAAACCAACCAAGCCTGTACCCAGCGTGGGTTTAATGATTGAATTAAACGATGTCGTCCCGGTTTAAGTCGGAGACACATAACAGTCCAGGTCAGTTAGTCCCACAAACGCCGAGGTTCGGTTAATGAATGTCACTGAGCTCAAACAGTTTTTCAGAGCGAGAAAATCAACAAGCCCCCGACTCCAGCTCCTCAGGTGTGAATCTCGATCTCCGTCTCTGTCAGACACTTGGTTTCCTACAAATAAAATTTAGGTTGATCCTAAAAAACCCCAGAAGTGGTTCGACAACACTTCCTGCTGGTTCGATAACATCTGGAGGAAAATAAAGTTCTGTCGGCTGAAACATGAAAAGCATTTTAACCTGTTTCTCCAGTGGAGACTCTTTTTCTCACTGGAAGTAATGTGATATTTTGTATGAATGAATAAAATAATAGGATACAGATATATAAGAATTTAACTGTTTTTTTTGTTGGGTCATGTACAAATTGTGCAGAGACACATTTTCGTGTCCCTTGACAGAAAGCAGAGTTAACACCTGCGAAATGTATTAAAACTCTTGTTTATGCTGCACTAGACGATATTGTTCATCCAGATGTTTGAAGAGTCAGGACTCTGGAAAGTTGACGCCTTCGAATGTCCTGTCGTAGCCACGGTTTTTCATCTGTCACTGTTACACTAGAGTCCCGGGCGAAGCATCAAAGAGTAAAACCCAGAAGGACTTTTAACAGGTCCCTCTGCTCACAAGGGTTTTCCCAGATCCTCAAACACTCATTCAGAATAACATGATGATGCATGAAAATATGAAATTTTGGACAGCAGCACCAGTATAAAAACTCACATTTACGAAGATGCAACCATCCAAAGTTTTGGGATTTAATTTAGAGCTGCAGCCAATGATTATTGCATTATTGATTAATCTGCTGATTATTTTCTCCATTAGTTGTATAATCAGTAAAATAGTAAAAGATGAACATCATCATTATGCAGAGTGACGAATTCAGATGCTTTTGTTCGACCAGTCAAAAAAGTCTGTCAGAGTTCATCATTATGTAGAACTGAGCCAGAACCATCATATCTGATTTTTTGGTTTGGATATTTACTGTGGATCCACTGATCAGCTAATTAATTAATCGGCAAATCGATTTCAGCTCTGGGTTCAACATGTGATGTGATCAAGCTTGATCTCAGAGTGGCGTCACCTGAGCATCAACATGAACAGTCCCACTCAGGTAGGACGTAAACAGACTCCCCACGCGGTCCGATGGAAGCCGAGGGTCTGGATAGTGGTTTTTAACTTCCGCCACTTCTTGTGCATGGAGAGCTGCAGCCATTAATCATCAATGTATTAGTAGATCAACGGAAAACTAATCAGTATCTATTTTAAAAGAAACAAACCCTGTGGTTGTATCCTCTTGGTCTTTGTTGCTTTTCTTGGTCTCATGTTTCTGTAAAGTGAAAGTTTTGGAGGTCTTGATGGTAACGTGGATGAGAACAGATGCTGCCTCGGGCTCTGGATGTTGTCAGGCGCTCTTTGCTCTTTGTCTGGTGATTTATTGATCAGAGGATTGATTGTCAGAGTAATCAGCAGATTAATCACTAATAAAGATAAACACAACATTTTTACATATATGAAAACTAACAGCAGAGTAGTCTTTGATGAACATAACTGGTCGTCTGCAGTTCTGTTGTTAAGGTCAAATCCAGCTCAGACTGAGCTGTGTTGAAGTGTTGGAGGAGAGTCCAGGTGTGTTCAGGTGACTTGTGGGTTAATGTAGAAGTAAGACTGCTGTGTACAGGAGGGGCTTCGGGTCTCAGATACCTGATCGGACTACCGGTTCTCCATATCAGAACCACAGTCAAAGATCAGTCAGTTCTCACTGATTTGATGCCGTCGCCCTTCATCTGTCGGAGCGGACCGACCGACGCAGCCGGACCCAGACGTAAATTGGTCTGGGTGGACTCAGCTGGTTCATGTTGTGTTCTGGTCTAGAGCTACAGCTAACAAATTCTTCTGTTAATCTATTGATGATTTTCAAGTGTTCTCATGTTTTGTCATAGTATTAAAAAAAGTCCAGAGGTGAAATTGGACAGTGTCATGAAAAGTCAAAACCTAGACTTTGACTTCACTGCTACATTGTCGCATCTGAGAAGCAGGAAACAGTAAAAATGTGGTGTTGTTTTTTAAAAATGATTACGATGACTTTACCATCATTTTAATAGCAGCCCGTTAATTCCCTGTGGATTGACTAATCAATCGATCAGCTAAATGATTCAGCTGTAGTTCAGGTCACAGAGCTCAGGCTCTGAGGTGTTTCAAGGACTCGTCCTGCAGGTCTGGCGGGTCCAGGATCCTCGGACTCTTAATGTCCGGATGAAACAATATTCCTTCTGCATCAAATCAATCCGTCGAGGTTTTATAATGCGTTTTCAGTCTGAGCTACTGTGGTGTCTGGAGTCGTGTGTCTTTGCTGAGAATGTACAAGAAAAACACCGAAACCGTATTTGGTTTGAAAGGTTCAAATTTAAGGCTGCAACTAAAAATTGTTTTAGCAATCAGTTAATCCTCAGTTATTTTGATTAATTGTTGCTCTGTTTGATATTTAACATTGAAATTTGTCACAACAGTCTGACATCTGCAGATGCTGAAGTTAAATTGTTGACAAATCATTTATTTCATAAATATGAGAAAGCTGTGAAAAATGCTTCTGTCAGTTTCTCCAAGTCCAAGATGAGGATTCATTTCTGGTTTTGTTTAAGCAGCGTCTCAAAACCCGAAGAGATCCGGTTTACGATCTCGTAAGACGGCAACTATTGATTAATGCTATTATCAGTTATTCTGGGTATGATAATTTTGATCATTTAACCCGTGAAATGTCTCACCTCAGCTTCTGTGCTGTCTTTGAATGTCTTGTTTTGTCCAACCAACAGAATCAAAAGAGTCAAATCATAGCTGTTCATTTCCTTTTGTTTGACTAATCGATTAATCGACCCGGACACGATAATAGTGAGAAGAACCTGAGAGTGTGTTGGAGACAGTGAACTCCTCAGATCTGCTGTCGCACTCTTCACCGACGTTACATAACTAATAAATGTTGTATGTTGGCGTCTGCAGCCTTTATGCTAAGCTAAGCTAACAGCTGCTGTGCAGACCTGAGAATAAGTCTAAAGAGTTCACTAAATGTTGAACTGCTCCTTTAAAGTTTTCTTTTGGTAAAACCTTTACATCTCTACGTTTAAAACCCAACAGCTGACCTAAAGGAACAAATCCTAGTTCCCACTACCTTCACTGGAGCTGTCTACAAGGCATTGTGGGAAACGTAGGAGGTCCCGAGCTGGACAACAGAGCGCTTTGTTTCTCTAGGGTTTCCTGATGTCCTGTTTCTCTGTCTCTGAGGAAGTTTGACAGCACAGGCAGACGTCGACTATCGTTGGCGTAGCTCACATTCAGATATCCAAACAAACGCCTGGCAAGTCCAGGAGTCGGGCTGTAACAGGCAGAACCAAACTGTGTCAGAGCCGGAATCGGCCCGAAGCAGCTGTGAAGGTGGAACCAGATTATTGATCCCTAACGGAGCAATCAGATATTTATCCCAACATCATAGCGATGGGTTTCCCTGCGGAGCGACTGGAGGGAGTTTACAGAAACAACATCGATGACGTCGTCCGGTAAGACGCCTTTGACCCCTCCACAGCAGCTGTCTCTGGGGTTTAGATGTTTTAAAGCGTTAACTACTGATCGTTCACTCTTCAATTTTATCACTTTCAGTTTGTTTCTATTAAAGCAGCAGAGAGGATCCATCAGTCAGTGTCTGGTCAGTTTTAGCCTGTTACCAGAGGAATCTGTACATTGATGATACGGGATGAATGAGCGGGGGATTAATGTGATGAAATGACTGGTTGTTGATGAGCCAAAGCTGGATAACAATTCATGTAGTATCCCACTTTTTCTTTTTTTTGAACCAAATTAGTGATTGAAAGAAAACAGAGTAAAAATGATCAAAATAAATAAAGCTTATGATTTAGAGGTGATGTAACCAACAAGCGAAAAATCAGATTTATGTTTACTTTGATTTTGCAAACGTTTACCACATTGTCTCATATGTCAGTATCAGGATATATTGCTCAGTCTGTGTGTTGGTAAATGTGATATTATCATCAACTGTAGAGTAAAAGCTTTGTGTACTCTGTTTTAGATTTTTAGATTCAAAGCACAAGAATCACTATAAGATCTACAATCTGTAAGTACCGCCTGCTTGTCTGAGTTATTTTTAATCCAGGTTCACGTTGATTTCAGGGTTAATGTGACTGATGCATGTGTTGACTTACAGTGCAAATGGTTCATCTCATTAAGCATTTTAATGTGATTTTCTTCATCTGATGTTGGAATAGTATCTGCATTAAAGGGTTTACATCTTTGTAGCTGGGGTCTTAAAAATTCATTTAGAAAGTTTGGGAGTCCAATGAAGCCAAGTTTGAAAAGTCTGCATAGTTTAGACAGGATTAGTTCAAGTAACAGAAATGTGAATGAGAGTGTCGGGACGAAGAGGCGTCTCGCCTTCACTCCAGCTGAAAAACCTGCGGAGCTGAGGACATTCTAGTGTTTGGGGGTTCGTGCTGTCACCGCGGTAAACGTCTTAACATCTGTCTCCGTCCACAGATGTGCGGAGCGACACTACGACACGTCGAAGTTCAACTGTCGAGGTGAGTTTTGTTGACAAAACCGACCCCGGTTTCTCCTTAGACCTTGTGACCTTTTTGATGGCGGTCAAAGAGACGGTGAACGTGCGCATGTGACTCTTTCTCCGTCTGCCTCTTTCAGTGGCTCAGTATCCATTCGAGGACCACAACCCGCCCCAGCTGGAGCTGATCAAGCCGTTCTGCGAGGACCTGGATCATTGGCTGAGTGAGGACGAGCAGCATGTCGCAGCAATTCACTGCAAGGCGGGAAAAGGCCGGACCGGTGTCATGATCTGTGCCTACCTGCTGCACCGGGGCAAGTTTCAAGAGGCTCAGGAGGCCCTGGACTTCTATGGAGAGGTCCGCACCCACGACAAGAAGGTAACAACGCCCCTGTTAATGTTTAACAGCAGGCTTGGTGATTCGTCTACTGTGTCTGCTGATCATGAGCCGAAAAAGGTCATTTTAACGGACAAGGTGTGTTGGATTAACGATGCACGAAACGATTAACGTAAAAACAGGAGTAGGTCTGGACGCCGTAACCTAAAACCTGTGTCATGATATTTATATTAACCGATTTATCTTGACAATAAAACGTTAATTGTCTTTAAATTGTCTTTTTGCTAGTAATGATTAAATGATGGGGTGGGGTTTACAGGCCGGACTCTCTGAACAGACACTAGAGGCAATAAATACGGGTTCAGAGTACATGGTCATACGCAGGTCACCTGAATCAGAAAGTTATCAGTGAGTCAGTGGGTAGGGCCGAAGGATTTGCTGCCTTCAGATAATGAAATATCTTTAATGGTTTTCAGCCCTAAAAATACAGTGCATTAAGAACTCCATAAGAAAAATGTCTAAAATAAAATGAAAAGTGGAAGCATGTTTGAAGCTCATTGAAAAAGTTTACTGTCACATGAGTGGTTTATCGTTAAATGTGTGTACATTGTGTGTGCATGTTTCCCAGGGTGTAACCATCCCCAGTCAGCGGCGTTATGTCATATACTACAGCTTCCTGCTGAGGAACCAGCTGCAGTACAAACCCGTGGCTCTGCTCTTCCACAAGATGCTGTTTGAAACCATCCCCATGTTCACTGCCGGCACTTGCAGTAAGTCCAACCAAAAGTCAGCAGACGGCTTCAGAGGATAAAACCGGGCAACGAAGTCCGCTCCTCACACATAAAATAACGCTGCTGCTGTTGTTGTTGTTGTGCTTTTGGTGCAGACCCTCAGTTTGTGGTTTACCAGCTGAAGGTGAAGATTCACACCTCTAACCCGTCCCACACCCGGCGCGAAGACAAGCTGATGCTGTTCGAGTTCCCTCAGCCACTTCCTGTCTGCGGCGACATCAAGGTGGAGTTCTTCCACAAGCAGAATAAGATGATGAAGAAGGTGAGGGGGGTCCCTTAGATTATATCCATCTAACACTCAGGGATGAAAAGAATCAAAACTAGCAGCTTTGTGGTGTCATTTTATTCACCTTTAATTTGTTTATTTTGCTTGTCTGATTTTTCCCAGATTTTTATGACAATGACTCCTCTGACGTGTCTTCCCTTGATTTCACGATTAAACCTGGAGCACGATGTCTCAGACCCCTTCACTCCAGCGTGTAGAACGATAACTGGTTCCTCCCTTTAGAGCTATTCAGGCCACACTCGGCACTTTGTTCCTTTTCGGTCATGTCGCCTCATGTGTGTCGTCGCTCACAGTGGTTGTCTTGGATTCGTCGCATTGAACGTGTCGTCCTGTGCAGGTCTTGCAGCATCTGTTGTAGTAAATGAGTTGCCTTGCGTAGATGGTCTAGGGTGAGTCGTCTCGGGTGAGTCTCACGCTTCCCTGACCAAGGCCTCTTCGGCCCAGTTGCTGAGTTTCATTGGACGATGGGCTCTGAGAGGATTCCTGGTGCGGAACCAGCATGATTCACCTTTTGTTCGCAGCAGAGGAACCCGCTGTTCGCTTTTGCTCTTAAAAGCACTGTGAACAGTGGAAGGTTTGATGGGCTCGGGGTCAGTTTTGGAGTTTTGTGCATTATTTTCAAAACATTTTCATTATGGGTCAGTGTTGGCAGAATTAATGTATCAGGAAAGTATATTTATTTAAGTTAGAACTATAAAGTGTGACAAAAGTCATGGGGTCTAAAAACTTTCATGCAAATTGTCTGAGGCAAGTTAGTGGTGAGAGTCGTAGTGTTCTTCACAGTCCGTCTACTGGGGTTCTTAGGTAAGTGCTCTAGATAAGGAACAACTCGACGGAACGATCTGCAGTAGATGTTCCGTCACAGTGCAGACACCTGGACCAGTTTCCTCAGACTCTTCTTCCTCTCTTCCTCCAGGAAAAGATGTTTCACTTCTGGGTCAACACGTTCTTCATCCCGGGGCCGGAAGAGAACCCGGACAAACTAGAGAACGGCAGCGCTGGGACACTACGGGAACCGGCCGACAGAACGCACCAGAACCCGGGGACCATGATGACTGTGATGCCGGGGGGAGAAACCAATGACAGAGACTACCTTGTTCTCACCCTGATCAAGAACGACCTGGACAAGGCCAACAAAGACAAGGCCAACAGGAACTTCTCCCCCAACTTCAAGGTAAAACATCTGTTGGTTCCATTCTATCTGGTTTCTTCACCCCAAAGTATCTCACATTTTAGACGAAGGCTCCTCTGAAGGTTTAATTCTTTAATACATAAAAAACTTCAGATGCAACAATTTATTGGGAGCCGCTAAATCATCCTCTTGAAAAATAGATGTTACTGCTCTGATAATATAGTTTCAGCCTTTCGGCTCTTTATCACAACTGGCATGGTTCTCCTGTGAATATGAATGAGCACTACAAGGAAAAGAAAATATTAAATTTATATGAATTAATATTTGTTGTTTTGCTGCGTCTTAGCATTTTAGAAACAGATAAATACAGATGTCAATATCATTGACATTTCTTATGTCAGCTGTAATTTTTCTATATTTTTTTTTTTCTTTCTTTTTTTTTTTTTTTTACGGTTTTTTGTTTTTGTGTTGTTTATCTGTTGTTGTGTAAAAAAATCCAACAAAACAAAAAATTTCCAACCAAGGTTTCAGGGTAAAATGTGTCTTTTTTCCCTGGGGGGCAGGGTCTAATTTTGTCCTCTTCCTTTGCATTTGTTTTGGCAAGAATTGTGTTGTGTTTCCACATATCCACAAAACAAAAAAAAAAAATGTACAACTGGTTCTTTTTGGGGTAAATTCAGTCTGTTCTTGGGCTCCCACGCTCCCAGGACCCGATCGAACAATCAGGGACCTCATCAAACAATCCAGTCTGCAGTCATCAAACTGACCCCCGAACTCCTTGGTCAACTGAACTGCTCACTACTCACACTGTTTCCTTGTCTGCATCAGGTGAAACTGTTTTTAGGAGGAAGAGGAGAGGCGAGCAGCACATCGCAAACACATCGGTCCCACCCCGCGAGTCACAGCGTAACCGAACACAGAGCTACTCTGACTCTGACATGACAACGCGGACGAGAATGAGCCGAGAGACCACCGAACCACCATCACATCAAGTCAAACTGACACACACACACACACACACACACACACACGAATAAGTATATATACCAAGACGGCGGCGAACTGCAGCTCGCACATCGTGACGGACCCGGTGGATCAACGCGAATTGAACCGCACAACTGCTACACTTCTGCGGACTCGGAACTCCCGGATGGAGCCGCCCGAAGAGGACCACCACAATCAGATCACAAAAGTCTGACACACACACACACTCTCACACAAACATACGAATACACGCGTGTGTATATATGTATATATACATACATACATATATACACAGCATGCACATATATCTGTATATACGTATATACATATATATGTGTGTATATACATGCACTCATGAACCCTCAAACTAAGACTAGCGAGTGTTTAGCTTATGGGGGAATATAACCTATGGACCAGAACTGATCTGTGGGACTCTGGGATCAAAGAGCTCAGATCAGAAAAAAGCCCCCATCCCCCTTTCTTCTGCTCGATGCACATCTGGACAATCACACGTCATGGCAGTCGGGTGAGGAGGGTGGGGCTAAACACGTGGGCAGGGACAGGCTGGAAAATGGACAGCGAATGGACAATAAGACAGATGAATGGACAGACAGGAGATTTTAAAAATTAAAGGGGTAAAACTTGAATATAAACAAACTGAGAGACAAGTAGACTTCTTTAGTGACTACACCGAGATGTTTGTTGGATAAATCCCCAGTCCCCGTGTCCTTCCATCCTTCTTTCCTTTCCTTGCTTCCTTCCTGTTCAGTTTTAGGAGACTTTATGCAGACCAATCTATTTTTTTTTTTCATCTCTGCCCTCTTTGGTTTTTAGTTTTGTTAAGCTGTGTTGACTCTTCTCTAAGTGTGCTGACATGAAATTTTACAGCCCAAACTCACATTTGGTTATTTGTAGGCAATACTATTGCTTATTTTAAACTTTTAGTCTTCTTGTCAAGTGTGGACCCACATGGATTTTTGAAGGCCAGTACGGATCCTTAAATTTCAGCAAATTGAAATTTTTTTTGATGTCTTAATATAGAATTTGTCTACTTTCATCTTCTAAACCTGCACCATTTCCTCTAGAGTTGACTCTGATGTTGAACTCAGACCTCTGTGGGACGTGCCTGAATGAAATGATGAAGGCGATCAATCATAACAAGTATTGAATTCGATAAAAGTGTTGCTTTCGATGGAAACAACGGCAAATATTTGTTATAATAAGAGAATCTTTACCAGATGTATTGATGAATGGAGGAACCAGCCAGCAGGTTAAACCCAGTGGTTTTCAAAAAAATGCTTGACAACTTTTTAATGTCCTCACTCATCAGAATATAAAAATCAGGAACTTCTAATTGGAACGCTCCGTATTATTTCACCCTGGTCTTCAAAAATCTTACTGACAAAGAAGAAGCAGATGGGAATGGACTGTGCTGAGTCAGCCGGGACCAGTCTGAAATGGTTGGAACTAGTCTGAGCTAGTTTTTGACCAGTCAGAGTCATTTTGTGGCCAATGTGAGCTGGTGTAGACCAGTCATTTTGGACCAGTCCCATGTTAGGAGTACAATAAAAGCATGCTACCCTTTTCTCCCAGTGATCTTTTGTTGGGTGGGTTTACCCTGATTGGATCACGCCCCACCTAAGAACACTTGGGCCCAGCAATACTATCCTATACTTTTCTCTAGCCTCGAGTCGTGCCCGAACCAGGCTGGACCAGCTTCATTGCTGGTCTCTAGACCCAGTTTGCACCGATCTTAGCTGGACTGGACTGGTTTTGGGATGAGGCAGCGCACAAAGAGAAGTGACAACCTGTTGTTTGAATGTGACAATGAAGAAGAGAAACTTGTATTATTCACTATCTGCTGCAACTCTGTCAATCATCTACTGTTGAAAACCACATACAGTACAAACCTACTGTGAACAAATGCTATTACTACTTTTCTGACTGTCTCTGTCTACGGTTTTGCACAGAAGGATTCTCTTCAGCCCTTCAATCAGTTCCTACAGTTACAGAAAACATATTTTTGTTATACTCTCGACTTATATCAATCATTAAGCTAAACAAACAAGCTAAACACATGATAACCATTCCTTCAGCTGGATCTGCTTTGAAGCTTTACTCCTATGTAGGCTAACCTACCCTGATACAAACTAAAGCAGAAAACTACGACTCCAGAGCGCTTAGTTTTGATGGGCCTGGGTTGTTGGGTGGGCGGGGTTTGCACTTTATATGGGACAGTTGGCTTTGTATGTATTTCTCGGCGAGCTTAGTCCATCCAAGAAAAGCCTGTTTGGCTCATGTTTGTGCTGATTTCTGTCAAACTGAAAGATACAGTCCTTTTATAGAGCTGCCATTTGGGAGGTTTTAGCTCAGAGGGGTTGAGGCCCAATGTGGGTTTGTGGGTTTAGAATTCATGACCACAGTGGTTCTTGAAAGGCATGAGGTTTAACCTTTGTGTTTTTGGTGTTGGACATTTCAAAGAGAGTGGCACTCTACAATTATTACTCTGTCCGTAGACTATTAATCATTCTATTCACTACTACTTTGTTAAGCACTTAAATTCTCGCAAACTGTACCTTTAAAATGCCAGGAACGACAGTTTGAGGATCACATTACCGTTACAGAAGCTTCGAGACTATGCCGTCTGGATTTTACTGCAGCAAATGAACATTAGGGATTCTCCGACATGTTGCCATCAGATTGTAGATTTAATCTGATTAGAGTGGAAAAATCCAAAACGAATCCCCAACTGGTTTTCCTTCCTTGGTCTCTACCAAATGTCGGTGCTTGCTTTTTCATGCAGTAAGCTAACTAGGGACGTTTAAGCCTTTTTCAAATTTTAAATAGACTTTGGATGATTATTTTGTGGATTTGTACATTCTTATATCCACAAAGTGAGCTTCCTTCCACTCGTCCAGTGTTCTACTGCACAAACTAAGGAGAAGTACCACTGTACAGTTGGACTTGAGATGCAACAGTTAACTCCAATCATTGTCTGGACTGGACAGGGCTTTGAACAATTTGTTACTATCACTGTGCAGCCAGTGACCAAAAGTCCTTTTAGACACTAGTCTAAAAATAGACACTAGCCAAGAAATCATCTGTAATTAATATCAGCCTGTTCTAATTGGCACCCAGTTAATAAAAAGCATCTCTAATGATCATCTGCCTCCAGATCGCGTGTAGGTAGAAGTTTAAGCTCTGATGCCTGATTTCCGTCCTAACATTTGGTGCTACGACCGATCATCAGCCCTGTGTCGGTTCTGTAGTTAATGATCGTTCTTCTTAAGTGTGTTTCCAAAACTGAGTAGGGACCTCAAGTTCCTCTTGTCAACCCTGTAGGCCTTGTCAAGATCATGATCACACAGGATGTACTCTGGAGGCTCGAAACAGGAAATCCCTTTGTTCTGAGAATGTGCGAGGGCAGAAATGTTGACGGTGTTGCTGTAGGACCCGCTAGACAATGTTTGGATGGGGGGTTATCTTACACTTCCCAACCTTACATTCTAGTGGGGCACCAGAACAGTACCTGAACTCAAGAGGTCAGTAATGCATGGCAGGACAC
Organism: Istiophorus platypterus; assembly: GCA_016859345.1. Lineage (NCBI taxonomy): Eukaryota > Metazoa > Chordata > Actinopteri > Istiophoriformes > Istiophoridae > Istiophorus > Istiophorus platypterus. The sequence continues at coordinate 20,501,936 of CM029119.1, forward strand.
CGAAGGCCAATGATGGTAATATCGAGCATGTTCGGATACAATCACGTTATCCCATGTATGTCAAAGATGGAGGTTGACCCTAAAACAGCAGGTGGGATGTGTCTGGGATTATTCCTGACGTCCAGAGAGAACTCGTCCATTCTTAGTCTTGAAACTCCCAGCTTGAAGCCGTTTACAGCAAATCAGAGGTTTTTATGCAGCGGGGTAGTGGCATCTCCCTGTGCCAGAGACAGAAGAATGCCCCAGAAAAACAAGTATAGATATGATAGGTCCAACTGTACAGGTAATTGTAGGTCGACTTGCTTTGTGTTGAAGGAAGGAAGACAGACAAAATGGACATTCAGTCTTATTATCAGATTATGATCACCTGGGTTACAAAAATAGGACTCAGGTCCTTGAAGTCACCGGAACTAGCAGAAAAAGTGCCTGGCGCTGATAGAATTGTGTCCTGTGTGATCACACCTTGAGGAACAGCACCCAGCCTTGGTGAAAGCCATTAATTCATCTGTAGCTTTGTGCTACCAGCATAACTGGTCCTTTTGAGTAGTCACTGTTGGGCTACAGTCCACCGTGTTGGGTTCTAGGTGCTAAACTGAGCTAACCAGGGCTGATGGTGAGCCCGTCATCCATCTGTGGTGCTTCTTACCAGCAGCGAGGGTTCGTTCAGTCTTGATCTGTGATGTTTAACAGCTCTGTCGTCAGTGTGGCTGTCCACAGGCTCTGCTTGTGTAGCTGCCAACATTTTACACCAACCAAACACCACAATTCTTGCTTTGAGTCCTGTTGGGTGCTGTCAGGCCTGGCCTCACTTCCCGTTATAGACCTGTTCAGACGAGACCGATATGTAGACCTGTCCAGAGGAGGAGTTTAAAACCTGAACGTTTTCACTCAAACAACACCAACATCTACTGCTAACTGGCTTCATTTTTCTCTCCTGGATTTTCAGTATTTGTTTCCGGACCTATTTTCCATTTAGATTCTAAGGGTCGGGATGTTGATGAAGGTTCTCAGTCATCCAGGTCACGGTTTTTCCACGTATTATCCGAAGGCAACTGGACTAGCTGGAGCATACTAAACATACCGGCATCTGCTGAATGGGTTTTGGGTTTTTGAGGCCAGGCGGGTGCTTTCCACGTCTCTGTTTCAGGTGCTCTATATCTTTTTCTTATGACCATTTTATAGTTGATGGTTGACGACAACAAGTCCTAGTTCAGCTGTATCGAATCCACCTTGGAAATTTGGACAGAAAGTACTTGTTTTTCAAGTTAATAGAACCAGAGAAAATTCAGGAAGATCTTTTCCTCAAACTTCACAAAAATTGGCAACAGACATTTTCTATTTCCAAGATTATCCAACAGAAGTTTTTTATGGAACTTACTTGTCGATCTGGTTCTGGTTTGACATTTTCAGGGTTCCTGTACCGATTCAGAGAGGAAACACAAAGGGGAAGCAATTATTACCAGTGTTTCTCTGCTCATTGAGCACTTGACAGAAAACAGAAGGTCACAGAAAAGCGATGTAGAGAAAAAACAGTCAACATAAAAACCTGAACCTTAAACACCAAACTCAGTGATGTTTAAAATGTTGAGATAGATGGTTTTACTTTTGGTTTTAACAGTGAAATCAGCTGCTGAGGTCAGTCGGAAATTTGATAAAATCTAGACTCTGTAAAGAAACCTTGAACTGTGTTTTGGGTCTTATGCCCCAGAAATACCACTGAATGAACTTTTAACCCCCAACAATCAGAATTACCATGAACCATTTAATAAAACCCAAATTGCTGTTCTTTCTTCAATGAGAATCTTTGTTGCGTCCGTTTAGCCAACAAGATGTCAACTCTTAGTCAACTCTTTTCTGTTTACATCTCATCACCAAACCTGCCAAAATGAAGCTCAGATTCTAATGTTATATTTTTTTAATTTTTGGTCTGGTTGTTTGTTAATTTTGGAGTTGACAAGGTAAACGTGGTCCGTGTTAATGTTCTTTCTTTGTTTTGCCTTAAGGTGCGGTCATATTAGCTGTCCGGTCAACAAAACCGCCCCCGGCTCAGACCTGTTGGGCAGTCTGTTAGTGTCATATTGTACACAACCTTCACCTGAATAACTGAGTCCATTTTTGAAAACTAAATGATCGGTGTCAGTGTTTCTATTTGCGGAATGTGCAAATTCAAAGGTGAAAGGTGAAATCTGACCTGTAGTTTCTCGGTGGTGGCCGAAGACTACACCAAAACAGGATATTCTTTATTGGATTTGTCGTCTTCGTTTCCATTGAAGTGAACGAGAGACAGAGCGAGTGTTCGCGGACGGAGGCATCATGTGACCGTACCTTTACCTGAAGCCAACATCAGTTTTCGGCTTCGTGATGGTTCCTCCGTAAGTCAGAGTCAAGTACACCAACCACATCTGTCGGCCAGAGGCCAAAGGGGAGCAGACACGGGAGATCCCATGTAGGTGTGAGGCTGTCGGACACCAGCAGTGAGGAAGAGAGTCACCTCCTGAATTTAAATAGAGGATGTTCTGATCTTAGTTGGACCTTATTTTGTGTTTGAAAATGGCGACCACAGCCAGATATCTACCCACGGGCTGAGGCTGAGGACGGGTGTGTCCAACACCCCAACATTAAAAGTGACCTGAGCCCCTCTGTTGTTTTCTGTTCCTGCATATTTAGGTTTATTGTGGCAGCTTCTCCATTGAAATTCACAGCAATGGGTCCCTGATTTTCTGTAGACAAAAGAAGGTCATTTACATTTTATTAGCGGTGACTAGCTAGCTAATTAAGCTAATGCTTGTTCCATGAGTCTGTTTAAAAAAAACGCCGACGTCTGTGGACTTTTTAAATGTTTCAAGCTAATCAGTTTCAAGAACAAAACTAGAAAAAGATTAAAAAATTGACTTAATGAATACATCTACGATACCATGCCAACATCCTGAGGCTAAAGCCAACAGGTCCTGAGTAACAAATCCACATGTTCCCCAGAGGATAATCCATGTGGACAACATGGAAATGAAGAAACAGCACTGTTCTTGAATGAGAGTAGAGAGCCAGTTAGTCCTAGTGTTTAAAGTCTGACTCGTAAAAATATAAAACCAGACTAAGGTAACTCTGTTTAGCTGCTCAACCTACATTAGTTTGTATTTTCACACACTAATTTTGACCTTTAATGTTACAAGAGAAAGTAGAATGGGTGAAACCAGACCAGCTCTGGGATTTTCACCATTTTGACCTGACCAAGATCCAACTGGAAACCGGATCCACAACCCTTATTTAAAAAGACCAAACTCATGTTGCTGGACTGAAGTTGCAGTTTTTCCTGATTTTTAGACCCAAAATATCCCAATAGAATCAGTATTGATGAGTATTGATCAGTTCCACAGTCGGTCTGAAATCATTCAATCTAAAACAGATCTCGGTCAGATGTGGTTCTGTGCTCAGCTCTGATCCTTCGGTGTCTTTTGGACGCTTTTTGGAGCAGGATGTCGTCGTGTCGTTCAGGTTCAGGTTTCAACTCAGTGGTCCAGTGTTTCTACTCATGATAATGATGATGATGATGATTGTGTTGTTGTTTTATCAGGTATTAATTTTGTTATTCATTCAGTCAACAAACTACATAAAACTTTTCACCATGAAAAACGTGATGTTAAACTGACTCCACCCCCCCACCCCCAGTTCTTTTTTTCTTTCCCTCCTTGTTTTATAATGAAATAAAAACACTGTAAAGGTGAATAAACTATTTATAAACAGCTGTTTTCTGTGATTGTTGCAGTTGATTCTTCTGTTGTCATATGAACATTTTATCTCTCAAAACAACCACGGAAACACGTCATTAGCATGCTAACATCTGCTAATTAGCAGTGGACACAGCGACCAGCTGGGGCTGAGGGGAACGTGAGTTGTTCTGCAGGTATTTGTTCATAGATCGAAGTATTTGGACAAAGTGCCAACCTGTTGGTTGCGCTAGATGAAATGTCAGGGGATTAGCAGAGTTACTGCGGGTCAACCTGTGCAGAACATGAACTTCTGAACCACATTTTATCAGTCGGTCCAACAGTTGAGATGTTTCACTTTGGACCAGAATGGAGACAGAGTGACTGAAAGACGTCAAAATCTACAGAACCATGAAACCGGAGGCTAAAAATATTTGTATTGTTCCTGTTTTCAGCCGACCTGGTTAGAGACAAACACCTCAGCTGAAGTTTAGACAAAAAATTCAGAAATATCAGGACTTAAACCGATTTTTTTTTGTGTGAACCATCGTCTGCTTTGCGAACCGCAGAAACCAAACGTGTGTTCGAACACACTGTTTACACTACAGAGCCTGATCGATCGGTGACTTGGCAGAAATGATAATTGCTTCCCCCACAATGCATTGCAGCAGCACTACGGAGCACGCTCTGAACGACTGGAGAGCAGGCAGAAAAATGAGGTCACACTCGTACAGGCTGAGTGCGCCTTGTGGGCACCGCACCATAACTAATTCTGTCTTATCTGCTGCTATAAAAAGATCAAAGGAAGTGAAAATGAGCAGCGAAACCACAAACCAGCAGCTTCTAGGCTCCGTCTGTGGCAGCTCTGACTTTTATTCATCAGCAGCAGTCTCCACATTAAATCTCAGCATGTTAATTTCTCAGTGGGAACCAGTTGGATTCCTTTTACCTTCAGGTCACAGGTGGGACACGCTAACCTCACCTGACACTTCAGTTCACACATGGTCAATTTTTCTATTCAGGTTGTCAAATAATCCAAAATGTTTATTTTTCTGGTTAAGTGACAATTTTTAAATTAAATTACATGTCATTAGTTTTAATTATGTATTTATAGAGTTGGTCTCATAAGATCCTAAACTTGGAGAAATTAAATGAACCAAACTGCAGAAATATGCACACATGGTTGCACTTCAATGTTGAACCTTAAGTAAACCACTTAGGATTAACCAATCTCTCACTTAAACCAGGTTTAAGTTAAACGTCGCTCACCTCTAGCCGTTACCTTTCTACAGGGCACAGCTGGTTCAGATGAAACCGCAGCTGCAGGTTAAAGCTCTGAGATTAAAATATCAACAGATTTGTGACGCAAAACACAAAGTATAAATCCACTCAGAAATTTATTAGTTTTAACACAAAACACTGAAATACAATCAGTCACTGGGACATTTCTATGCTAAGTTCATTAACCATTTCATCAAACTGTTGATCCTAACCCTCCTCTTTGACTGATGACTCCTGTCGGAAGACAGGAAGTCCGCAAGGCTGAGGACACGTTTCAGAGTGAGGCCTTCAGCACTCTGATCACGCTCAGTGCAGACTCCACGCATCCATCAAAGTTGGAGTGACTGAAGGCATCGCCGGCGCAGACGAGCAGTGGCCGGTTGAGGACAGTCATGTGACCTGGACAGCCTGGCACCGCAGTCAGCACCTGCAGCGGGGGACGGGAGTGGTCATGAATCAAACATTCCCTCGCTCAGAGGCATTTCTCAGGACTTTACCCCAGGACAACTCACCTGCGAGTACCTCCACTTCTGACACTTGATGCTTATTGGCTGAGGCAGACCAGGGAGGAGCTTGTCGAGCTCCTGTAAGATAATTGGCTGGACATCCTCCTTTTCCTGCTCCAGATGCTCCAGGCCAAATGGGACACTGGTGTGGACGACGAGGGACGGACCGAGACCGAGGGCTTCTGAGGGGACACACATGGACGTTCAGTGTGTTAACACAGGTAAACGCAGGTAAAATGATCCCATATCCAATCTTTTATTAGATTAGATAGACATTAGAGAGACACGACCTGAAAGAGGAGACCTGGAAGGGGAATTACTCCAATCGGATTCAAAGAGAACGCTGATCATAATATTGATCATTTATATTAGATAGTAACGATATAAGATATCGATTTAGATATGTTATTTTGCTCGTAGAAAATCATTACTTCCCTAAATTTTACCCATAATGGTGTTTTCAGATTTTTTATTCTTCCTGCAGTGAGATTTAAATTAATTTACTGATCTTCACTAACCAAGTGAGACAGACAAGTGAGCACAAAGACAGACCTGTGTTGCGTTTGCGGGAGTCCACGGCGATGTAGCGGATGCAGGGGTTGTCGGTGACATATCGAGCCGCCCAGGGGAAGCTGAAGACGGCATCCTGAGGGAAGAAGAGAGCGACGGCAAAACGGGACGAGTACACGACGCCGTCTAACTGCTGCCTCTGCTGGACAGACAGCACTGAGAGACAGACAGGCAGAGAGGGAGGGAGACAGGTCAGTAAACTCCTAAGTGCTTGTTACGGGGCAGGGAGGTCTACTGTAGGACTACACAGCCGCATTATGGGAAATGTAGGCTCCACTGTTGAATCACCTGAGGAATGATTTAATGACAGCACTGGAACACCTGTAATAAATCTAAAACTGTTAAATCTATGTCTGCCTTTGGTTAACCGACAATGAGCTGGTTAACCAACAACTAGCTGGTTAACTGACATTACATTTACTATCGTCTCAGTTTGATTCATATTGGTTTTAATCTGGTTCCATCTCATTTACTTTGGTTTTAAATTTTCTCCCATTCCACTATAAACTCTTTTTTCATAACTCAGATTCCTGAGAAACAGTCTGGAGCTTCATGCTACACACACACACACACACACACACACACACACACGCTCTACCCTGACCTCACTCATTGCAATTGAATGCCCAGCCCTACCCTCACTTTAACCCCAACCTGAACCTGGTTCTGGCCTGGACCCTGAAACTAAGCCTGAACCCAGACAAAATGTCCTCACAACGATGGTTTCAGACCAGAACTGGTCCATGCAAGCATAGAAAGACATGGACACACACACATACAGTCAGTGTATCTAATTATAACCTGAGTGTGAGTGTGCATTGCTGTGTGTGTGTGTGTGTGTGTGAGTGTGAATGTGTGTGTCAGCAGAGAGGAAATGGGTGCTGTCCCCTGTCAGCCAATCAGATGAGCTGAAGATGACATCATCATCAAGAGAGAGACACACATATGGAGGAGCCTTTGTCTGCAGCACACAAACACACACACACATACACACAAAGAAAATCCAGAAAGTTCTGCAGCTTTTAAGAAATGTGTGTTAACCATTGACCAATCAGAGACTAGGAAAGTGATTTACCATCAGAGTTGATTGTGTGTGTGTGTGTGTATGTTATTTGACAGTTTCCAGGTCTAAACCCTCTGCAGGAGGAGGAAGTACTCATCACCTTGTCAAAGTAAAAGTCCTGAAAAAATATCCAGTCGAGTTGTCTGACCTCCAGCATGCTGGTCTGGGGTCAGGTTTTGGATTCTGGGGTCTCTGAAGATCAGTCTCTGGGGTGTGTGTGGGGGGGTTGGGGGGGTCCTAGGAGATGCGTCTTTGATGCTGATTATCTTAATAATAAATAAAGATTTGATCATTTAAAAAGGCTCCTTGATCTATAACCTGTTACAGGACAAGTCAGGAATGATGGATGTGTCCATTGATTAACAAGTCAATAAGTGTCTTTAAAGTCATTGTGACATCACAGCAGCTGGAGTAGATCCTTTTGCCACCATGTGGTGAAACGGCGTCACTGCAGCTGAGTCCCTGCTGAAGGGTGATCTGTACAGTGAGTACTACCACTACTACTTATACTACTACTACTACTACTACAACTGTTACAACTGCTACTACCATTACTATTGCTACTACTACTGTTACTACTACTACTACTACTGATACTACCACCGCGGATACTGCCACTACTACTAAAGCTACTACTACTACTACTACTACTATTATTACTACTACTACTACAACTGTTACCACTAATACTACCATTACTATTGCTACTTCTACTGTTACTACTACATCTACTACTACTGATACTACCACTACTACATCTACAACTACTATCTTACTACTACTGCCACTACTGCTGCTACTACTACTACTACTACTACTACTACTACTACTACTACTACGGTCACTATGACTACTACCACTACTACTGCCACTACAACTACTACTACTACTACTGCCACTACTACTACTACTATTACTACTACAACTATTACCACTGCTACTACCATTACTATTGCTACTTCTACTGTTACTACTACTACTGATACTACCACCGCGGTTACTGCCACTAATACTAAAGCTACTACTACTAGTACTACCTCTACTACTGATACAACTACTACTACCTTATATAATACTACTACTAATGCTACTGTAAATACTTCTCAGAGTCAGTAACTGTATTTCACAAAGAGGAAACTGAACATTTGCTCTGAGTATCTTATTCTTATCTAATTCTTGTTATTTTTCCCTGGATCCGGGGGCAAACAACCATGTTTTCAATGAGAGAATGTTATTAATCTTCTCATTAAATAGTTCAAAATATACACCAATTAGACTTAAAGCAGTTGATGAATCAATTAACATTTAGAAAATTTGAGACTTTAATTTCCTAAAATTATTTTTTAAATCACATAATTCATGCTCCAGACAGTTTGACTTTATGTTAATAAAAGTTATTTAAAAGCATAAAATATAAAATGTTCAGTAAACAGACGTGGACGTGCCCAATGCTGCTGCAGAATCAGATAAAATTTGAACACACTCTGGTTCCCTCCAGTGTTGCACTGCTCAGTGCAGATTCTCCTCTGCACCAGCTGACGGCCAGTTCACCCTGCTGTTCACTTACTGGTGATCAATACAGAGCTAATAATGAACCAATCACATACACAATATTAAAACACTTTAGTTTTGATACTTTAGTACATTTTGTTGACTATTTGCTTTAATTTGGACACAGGACTTGTAACAGAGTATTGGTACAGTGTCGTAATTTTAGTTTTATGTGTTTAAAGGATCCGTCCGTCCATTTCTGCCTGACTTTTCATTTGAGCGTGAAAGTGACGCCGTTATCTTCAGGTTCGGACTAGTTTACGTGAGAGTTTGACTCGGTGAGTCCAGTTCCGGAGTCCGGACTCCCCGAGGGCGCAGCGGGATCAGGTCGCATCTGAGATGGTAGCTTGTCTTCACCTGTACCTGACCCTGCTGTGACTGAACAAACGTCTCTGAGAGGTCAAACAATGAAGGACATTTTGTTCTAAAACGCAGAAACGCCAGAAGGTTCTGATTCGACAGCTGAATCTGCATGTTTTGAACCAGTATTTGCTGGTTCAACGATGCTCAGACGCGAGGGTTAACCCCCGAACCTGACCCCTGACCCTAGACCGATCAGACTGACTGTGTGTGTGTTGTCGTGTGTCCACCCGTGAGAGGACCAGAACCTTCAGAGGACTGAGGGTCTAACGGTTCAGGTTTTAGGGTTTAGGTTATAAACCAGGTCTAAGGTCAGTCATCACATCAATTCTCCATTAGTCTCACAGTGTCCCAGGTCTCCCTGCAGCTGCAGTATCTGAGGGACCGGCATCGTCAGGACAACGGCGTCGAAGCTCTCGCTGCCTCCCGCCTTCCGCTGAACCTCCCATGATGCACCACGGCGGTAGAGGCCGGTCACATGATGCTCGAAGAACAAATCGGCTCCTGACACAGAAACGACCCGAAATCAGTCCTTCGGTCAGACGCCGACGTCAGTTCACTTAAGGACAAGTACTTATCAGGTACGTGACGGAAAACAGAAATATTCAAGTAGAATACAGTACTTGAGTAAATGTATTTAGTTACTCTCCACCTCTTTGGACTGTGTGAAACAGATTAGAGACATTAATCACAGAACACTGATTAACTGATGAATAAATTGATTGATTGATTAATTTTAATTATGATGTTGTGTACATTCTGTACACATTCAACTCTTGAACTGTTCCTTTAATCACAGCCCAAATAACTGAGTGATCTCAATCAAGCCCATGACATGTGGCTGAAAGCTCTGGGAGAGACCAGTGAATAGACCTGGACTTAGGACTGATTTGTCAGACTGAGGATTCAGATGGAAAGGAAGAGAGACAGACAGGTGGCGGTTACCTGACTCAGACAGGAAGTGTTTTACCACACTGCACATGCCCAGTGGTGTCACGTAGTTCTTGCTGTCATCTTTCTGCTTCAGACCTTCGACGAGACCACGTAGCGGCTGCAGGACGCCTGAGGACAGCAGCTCCGTGTAAAAACTACACACACATAAACAGGCACACACTATTATTATTATTGTTTTTTTCTTTTCAAGAGAAATGAAAACTGATACAAAACACAAAAAGCGCAGACTGAACGGAACGACAGCATCGTTTTAACAAGACCGGTTCAGTCCGTGAGTCCTAAACCGTTCCAGGTCCCATTTGCCTACTGACCCACAAATATGAGGTTCTACACATCCAACAGGTCACTGATTTGGGTGAAGTGGCCCTTTAAGCAGGTGGGTTTGTCATTTTGCTGTGCTGCAGACAGGTGTGTCCTACCTGTGGTGGGACTGAGCGTAGGCTGGGGTGGCGGTGATGTACTGAGCTCCAAGATCAGCTGAGTGAGACGAAGGGTCCTGAGGACGACTGGTTGACATCCTGCCTCCTGACAGAAAGACAGACATACAGACAGACAGACAGGTTCAGGTCTCTGTTAATGAGTAAAGAGTTACTGTAGGGACTCCTGTCACTTTGCACAGAACTCTCGTTTTCCCTCGTCTCCACGCCAAACTCCATTATAAATTTTTCCCTATTTTTATGTTCAATTATGTGCGATAAAGGGATAAGAACTGTTGGAACAGAGTTAATGAACCGAAGGCTCCTTCAGCGCGCTGTTAAACAGAAAGAAACACTTTCAGAAAAAAGCAGGTTTTAAAAGGACTGAGAGCAGCAGTTTACAAAAAATATTCAGTGTAATTCAATGAGTTTTATACGTGGCCGTAAAAAAACTCGAGGATTTCTTAATAAGGATTTGACAGACGGAATTTATTCTAACTCTCTGCAGCTCTGTGAAAGTTTGAGGCAAATCAGACATAACTGGTACCAGAGAATTAACCCGTTTTCTATTCATTTTACTGTGTCTCTCGCCCATAATTAATAGCCTCACTCAATACCGAGGAACAGGCTTGTGGGCAGTGGGGAAATCAGAGTTCAGTTTAAAAAGTTTACATGTATTGAAATAAAGTTAGTTTCGTAGATCGGCTCCAAGCCGAATTTAGCAGAAGAGTCTGCCGATGAACAAACCGTCTTCAGTAATATTCGGCACCGTAACCATGAGCGGTTACAAGCCCGGAAACATTAAATTCTAAGATTTTTGAACGGAGATCTGACTGTGGCTTGTGACAGACTCACCCGAGCCCCTCGCTTTGTCCCACACCACTATTTGAACTTTATTCTGCAGTTCTCTCCTCAGGAGACATGCGCACAGGCTGCCTGTCAGGCCGGCTCCGACTATCAGAACACGGGACATTTTAGCACGGAACCGCAGCAGTCGGGCTAACTCTACAAACTGAATACCACCCGGGTCTAACCCTTCCAGTCCGGCATGTCTTTGGGGCCAGAACCGCAGACGTTCACCCTCCTCCCTCCAGGGTTATAAAACAGCTGAAAGGTGTCGGACCAACAAAAACTATCCCGGGGGTCCGAACGGTGTCAAGTTAACCAGGATAAATACAGGACATCCGACTGAGATCTTCAAAATAAATGCCTTTTCTCGTCCAAATAAATCAAGAAAAACTTCAGTTTGGATGAAGGGACGAATTTATAGGAAAATAAACAGCATAGACTCTAACATGTCAAAGTAGAAAAAGGTTCATCTTTCCTCCTTTTCTACCCTTTTTACGACTCATTTATTATTATTATTGTTATATTGTTATGATTATTGTCTTCAGTACATTTAATACTATACTTAAGAAGTTAAGCATTATTCTGCTTTTTATATTACATTATATTATATTATATTATATCGTATTATATTATATTATATTATATTATATTATATTTTCTGTTCAGTTACAACAGATAAAGTTAGTTTAATAATTTTTTTCATATATTGTCGAGAACTTATTACATGTGATATATTTGGGTATAAATCCGATTTTGTATATGTTGGATGGGGAGATTGTTGATTTTATTTACTTCGGTTCAACAGTCTCTTATTCTGTGCTGTGACAGACAATGCTTTTATTTTGAAGGTTTCCTTTTTGGAAACTTTACACAGAAATAATCAAACAAACCTTTAAATAAGCCGCTTATTACTTGTCATTTATTCCACGAGGATCATCATCATGTTGCGATTAGTTTGTTGTGTTTTCTGTTTTTTTATTTAAATTTTTTTTGACCAAATCAGCTGATTTATTCTTTTACTGTCTCTGCGATCGTTTCCGGTTTCTGGACGGTTCGTTTCCGGTCTCTGTTTCCGGTCTCCGAAGATTCAATCAAGGATTAAATTCGATCAGAAATCTTGGCGATAGATTAACAGAAAACTAACAGTTAATGACGTGGCTCCGACCAATCACAAACAGCCCTCCCTCTGACGTCACAGTCGCCCACCAAGTCAAGAAAAAAAACTGGCTCAGGTGAGGAAGTTCAGCCAGAGACCATCAGAGAGCGCGGACAGGTGAGTTAACAGACGTCGTTAACCTGTTATTAAGTTGTTATTTACCGAGTTATTACCCGTGCCGGGTCATGTGAGGCGTCACCGTTCAAAGAGCAGCACAAACACGTGACTTCTCGCCGCTTTTGACCGGAAACAAAATAGTGGAAAAACCACCAGTTTGTTTCATGTCATTCGGGTAATGTTTCCTACTTCACAGCACTTAGAGTAGTTACTCCAGGGGGAAACAGTTATTCAGAAAACAGCCAGAAAAACAGTCAGTTCTCTGACTGTGTCGTCTTTTTTATCTGAAAACGAGCTAGAAAACAGTCAGCAAACAGTCTGGAAAACAGTCAGAACACGGCCGGAAAAACAGGCAGAATTAAAAAAAAATGCTTGAGAACATTCAGAAAAAAACAAAAATAGTCTGACAACAGTCTGAAAAACAGCCAGAAAAAGAGTCTGAAAACAGACAGAATACGTCATGTACGTCTGATATAGAAGTTTAAACCAGGTTTACAAGGACTGAATAATGAACTGCAAACAGACAAAAACAAGGCTGGAAACAGGCAGTAAAAACTCCATCCATCAGACATACAACAGGCTAAAAACAGTTAGAAAGCCCAGTGTAAATGTGGCATAAAAAGGTTAAAACCAGGCTTGAAACAGGCTGAATATCAGTCAGTGTTTGTTAAGTCAGACATGCTGGTGAGTTCCCTCTTTCATTCACTGGCCACAGTTCATCCGTCAAATGAATTTTGTTCAATCCCTAGTAAAGAAATATTATGAATGAACACATCAGTCTGACTGCAGTGTGCGTGTGTGTGTGTACGTGTTAAGACAGATGATGTTGCGTGTTGTAGTGTGTGTGCTTGTCTTCTCTGGTCTCGTCAACACTGGACCGACTGATGTCCACCAACACGCCGATAAACCACAGCGGAAGCTGGACCCTGAAGTGAAAATGAACATTGTGAGTTAATGTCAGGTAACTCTCGTCTTCACATCGTTTCACGTCGTCTCGTCGTCTTCCCGTCGTCTTCCCGTCGTCGTCACATTGTCTTCACATTGTCTTGTTGTCTTCTTCACCTTGTCTCATCCTCTCGTTGTCTCGTCGTCTTCCCATCGTCTTCACGTTGTCTTGTCATCTTCATGTTGTTTTCCGTTGTCTCATCATCTTTACATTGTCTCATCGTCTTCCCGTCATCTTCACATTGTCTCGTCATCTTCTTGTCATCTTCGAATCTTCACATCGTCTTCATGTTGTCTCGTCGTCTTCATGTCTGCTTGTCGTCTTGACATTGTCTCGTCATCTTCATGTTGTCTTGTCGTCTTGACATTATCTCATCGTCTCGTTGTCTTGTCATCTTCACGTTGTCTCGTCGTCTTCTTGTCAACTTCGCCTCTTCACATCGTCTTCACGTTGCCTCGTCGTCTTCACGTTGCCTCGTTGTCTTCACGTTGTCTCGTCTTCACATTGTCTCGTCATTTTCACGTTGTCTTGTCATCTTCCCATTATCTTCACATTGTCTTCACGTTGTATTGTCATATTCATATTGTCTTGTCATCTTCATGTTGTTTTCATGTTGTCTTCACGTTGTCTTCACGTTGTCTCGTCATCTTTACATTACCTCATCGTCCTCCCATCGTCTTCACGTTGTCTCATCATCTTCTCGTCATCTTCACGTCTTCCCATCGTCTTCACCTTGTCTTGTCTTCACTTTGTCACGTCGTCTTCTCGTCGTCTTAGCGTCATCTTCGTGTATTTATTCATCTTCGCATCTTCCTGTTGTCTTCACGTCGTCCTCATGCACACATGACGTGAAAATGTTGTGCCTCTGTTCTCATCACTAATTTAAACAATTTAAACACGGGAGGAGTCGGGTTTTCTCTGTGGAACAACCTGGACAGACACATCCTCAGATTCAGATTTGAAACCTGGACTTCAATGCGTCCGTGTCTTTGTTTCCCTCCATGACTTTATTGCTTCCTGCGTCTCAGACGGCGATCGTGCGGCGATGGGGTTACCCTGCTGAGGAACACGAGGTGCTGACAGAAGACGGGTACATCCTGTCCGTCAACAGGATCCCACATGGACTCAGACACACTCCAGGTCAGACTCTGCTACCTTTGCGAGGGCCACCAATGGTTTCACAATGTACAAGGTAGAATTTATTTTGAGGACGTTTTGGCTTTAGTTACAAAGTGTTTAGTGACCTGTTGGTAACTTGCAGAAACTTTAATCTTTGAGGAGTAACAGGAAGCTGAGACTTGTCATCAGACCTTCACTTCCTTTTTTTACCAGATGAACTTTCCTCTGAAACATGTGTGAGACAGTTTGATGACGCCTGATTTTAAACTGTCACATGAACGTCACATCAGAAATATGTTACCGTGAAGATAGACCGGAGTTCAGGGCTAAGTTTAGGTGCAGGGTAAATTTTAGGGACCAGAGTCCTGGTCTGGTTTGTGTACCTAACCTGCATAAACTGTTGCATCACAATTAAAAATCACTTTGTGTCAGATTAAGAGGATTGTTGCATAAATTGGAAATCTCACATTAAATAACGTGAGGACAAGAAACAGCAGAAAAGGCAGAGAAGTCAGTGGAGTTTGGTGCTGAAGTCAAACCCTGAAAACATTTAATGAAGTGAAACTTGTTGCGTCATGAGCCTTTTAGGAGGAGGAGGAAACAGCTGAGCATTACTCTGAAATGTTCTTGTGAGCCACTTTGGCATCAACTTTTCATTGTTTTACTGAGAAAACGAACAGTGAAGAACATCACATAGTAAAACAAGCAACAGAGCACATGAAGTTCTTTAATCCACTACAACAAAGGCCTGTCCCAACTGGAATAAAATCAAAAAGTACGTCAAAAAAAGGATTAAAGAATATTTGAAAAAAATACATAAATACTAGAAATGAATATCAGACAATCAACTAAAGATAGAAATTCAATTTAGAAAATAATTTAGATATTCAAAGATGCTCTGTTCCTTTTTATTAATCATCTCTCATGTCAAATTTTAATTTAGATATTTTTGTCTGTATATAAATTTTTTCTCAATGAAATCAAAATTTTAACCAATAATTCAGTTGATATTGCGTTTCTGTAATAAATTATAAAAACCTAAATATGCACATTGATTACCCTCATTTGCATTAAAAAAAATAAAGTGGACCGTTTATTCCAGAGCTGGCGCCATTCTTGTCTGAGTCTCAGTCAAAAGCTCTGGAAGGTGACTTTTATTGTGACGGGCAAAATTTCAGCCTTATTTATAGTTTTCAACAAGAAAACCAGCAGGGCCACAAAAAGCAGGATCACGTGACACAGACCCGGACGTTCTTCATCAACTCCGTCTGTTTTACACCGGACAGAGACAGGAAACAGGTCCAGGACCTCAGACCTGGTCCATGTTGACCCTCCAGTCTGGTTTACAGGCTTCAGTACCTCCTGGTCTTTGTGCGCTGCAGGTCCGAGGCCGGCGGTGTTGCTCCAGCATGGCCTCCTGGCTGCCGGCAGTAACTGGGTCACCAACCTACCAAACTCCAGCCTGGGATATGTGCTGGCAGACGCCGGATATGACGTGTGGATGGGAAACAGCCGCGGGAACACCTGGTCCAGGAAGCACCGGACGCTCCGGCCAGACCAGGATGACTTCTGGAAGTTCAGGTACAAAACACCTGTCTGACCTCACATTACCTGACTGACCTCACACCACCTGTCTGACCTCACACCTGTCTGACCTCACACCACCTGACTGACCTCACCTGTCTACCTGTGTGTCTTTAGTTATGATGACATGGCTCTGAAGGATCTTCCAGCTGTTATAAACCACATCCTGACGGTGACCGGAGAGGAACAGATCTACTACATCGGACACTCTCAGGGAACAACTATAGGTAACACACACACATGCATGCACACACACACATGCACACTGAATCACACACACACCATCTTTACTGAATCCTCCACACAAAAGATGGGTATCTGGAAGTGGTCCTGGTCTCTGGATGTGGATGTGAATTCTGACATGGGACCTGGTGTCTGTCAACTCTGGGACCATCTATTAGTATATAAATTTAATTTTTAGGAGACTGGTCTGCACATGATGAATGAGTGTACGGAAGCTCATGACCTTCAGAAACCTCATATGAACTCAGTAGAGAAAAGTGATGCAGGTTATCTTCAGGGTTTTTACACTGAATCAGAACCACCATCTTTACTGAACCTGAACAAAAGATGGGTATCTGGAAGTGGTCCTGGTCTCTGGATGTGGATGTGAATTCTGAATGTGGACCTGGTGTCTGGTGTGTCTGGGACCATCTATTCGTATATAAATTTAATTTTTAGGAGACTGGGCTGCACATGATGAATGAGTGTACGGAAGCTCATCCCTGCTAGAAAAATATGTCCCTAGAGAAAAGTGATGGAACATAAAAACCTTGTGGTCCTTGTCAGCCATGTTGATTATATAGACTGTGTGTGATTCCCTACATTTTAATATATCCATTTATTGTTTTTGGCATGAACAGGCTTCCATACCTGGCAAGAATAATTACTGTACTATAAGTTTTGTCTCGATTAACACCCTGTTAACAACAGCCCCTTCATTGTTAGCATTCATCAGGCCTGAACTGGCCACTGAACTGGCTAGCAGATCAGTTTGTTGTTTTGGCTTGCGTCCGCGTCCGGCTGCGGCAGCCCCCCCCCCCCAAATTGTCTGTCCTGCCGGAGTTCGTCATCTGGGTAAGGCCTGGTCGCCTCGCAACCAGTTAGTAATACATGACAAATCAAGTGATGTATAGATTATGTGTCGATGACGCGTCGATGATCTATCGCTGGTATATCGATGATCAATCGATGACGAATCGATCTATCGATGACGTATCGATCTATTGATGACACGTCGATGATCTATCGATGACGTATCAATGGCGTGTCGATGTATTGATGATCTATCGATGACGAGTTGATGACCTATCGATGACATGTCAATGATCAGTCGATAAGTCGATGATTAGTCAATGATCTATCGATGACATGTCAATGATCTATCGATGGCGTATTGATGTAGTGTCGATGACGTGTCGATTATGTAGGACCTGTTTGGTAGGCGGGTCTTCCTGCCTCAGAGCAACGTGATCAAGTGGTTTGCCGAACACGTGTGTGCAAAGAAGCTTCTCAGTGAACTGTGTGGAAACATCTTCTTCATACTCTGCGGCTTCAATGAGAAAAACCTCAACATGGTTCGTATCAGACAAACCGAGAATGATTTAACGTGACATCATCATTTTGGACCATGTGACGTGGTCGCAACACAGAAGGAAAGATGTTTGAGAACGGCTGTTTGTTTCCAGACTCGGACGCCAGTCTACACCACACACTGTCCTGCCGGGACGTCGGTCCAGAACATGGTCCACTGGGCCCAGGTATCACACACAGACACATCTTACTGTACCACCTAACTGAGCCCCGGACACTGCCCACAAGGGCTGGGGGATTGATAGATAGAATAACAAATAACACAAACAATGAATACAAGAAATAAAATTTTATTCTTATTTTTCCTGGATTAACCACCTGACAACTTTGTTAAGAAACAAAGTGCTTTGCTAGAAAGGTTTACTCTTATCAATATTAATATTAATGTTGACGGAATCCACACGGAGACCGAAGGTTTATCTGAGCAATTGCTGTTTTTGTTTTAGGCCGTTCACGGAGGGAAACTGATGGCGTTTGACTTTGGAGCCGCGGGAAACATGAAACACTACAACCAGGTGAGACTGAACCAGGACTCAGCAGAGTCCAGTCCCTCTGGACCGTGGACCTGATGCTAAGGGGTTTAGAACTGGGTTTAGTCCTATTCTAAGTCATAATGAAAGAAGTCTGGTTCTTTGTGAAGTGGATTTAAGTCCTTATGCTCTGAGACTGAACCACTGCAAAGAAAAGCTCTCGCCTGCACCAACTTTACTATTCCTGTCAGGAAAGCCAAGTTCAGGTCTTTTTTTCTTGAATGAGAGTTTATTTTTATCAAGATGAACTTCATCAAGCACGTGACACTGATGTTGGAGCTTCTCATTGAAGCTATGCTAAAAATTTCACTGGAATCAGAAAATCCATCAACACAGACACATAAAGTGTGTGTATGGGACAAAGGACAAGCTAAACTAAACAACTAAAGACAAACTAACTAAACTAAACTAACTAAACTAAACACAAAATACTCAATAATAATAAAATAATAATGATGATAATGTTTCTTAGGAGAAATGAAGACATAGTTGAAGTCCAGCACCAGTCAGAGACTGAGGTCAAGCTCGGTTCCACATTTTAAAGTTTAATGAAAAAGCTTTTATTGTGAGATGTTTAGTCCAACAAATGACTGAACCGTTCTGGGAAAGGATGTGATGTCACGTTTCTGATTGTAAATAAATATTGATCGGTGTGTGAGCGATGCTACCGTCTGAGTTCTGGTGCTATGGTAATGGAGCTGCAGTGTCTCAGTATCTGGTCCTCGAAGTATCTGGTCCTCGAAGACCACATGGTTTTCACCGAGTCCTGATGAGTCCTGATGTGTCCTGATGTTTTTGTTTCCCCTGCTGCAGCTGATCAGACCAGGTCTTTGTCTTGAATCTCATTTTTTTGATAATTTCTCTGTTTACTGTCTCTGTGTCCCCCCTTGTGTCCCGCCTCAGTCCACTCCCCCCGAGTACCACGTCCAGGACATGAAGGTTCCCACCGCTCTGTTTTCAGGGGGACAGGATACGCTGGCAGACCCCAAAGATGTGGCTGTCCTCCTCACTCAGGTGAGTCCTCGGGTCTACAGCTCATTTTCTCCTGCCGCAGGTGACCAGACCAGGTCTGAGGCTGCTGATTGGTTCATGAGACTAAGTTTCAAAAGTTTTCAAAGAAAATCTCTCCAGTGTAATTTAGGTTTGTTATAGGGTTCGGGTGTGTCCACGCGCCTCGAGGAACACATTATATAGACACCATGTTAGTGGCATCATGTTGAGGTCTTTCTAACGATGAGGATGAAATCACCATCAGTACAAATAACTGTTAAAGTTCCCATGGAAACATTTTAAAATGTCCTGATAATGAATAAACCATTAGCTGTAAAATAGACAGCGGAAGCACAAAGGCATCAACACGGACAGAAGTTTAACAATGGAAAAAAATAAAATTGCGGAGGAAAAACCTGAATCAAAAACACTCAAATGTAACATGTTCCTCTAAAGGATGAAATACTTTATTCATCAAATCATTAATTTATTAATCAGGTCTGGGAAAAGACTTTTTTTTTATCAAAACCCTCAGAGGAGCCTGTGAACCAGACGATGTCCGATGAGACCGAAGCAGGAATAAACTGAAAAATAACAACAACAGCAGAAATCAGTTTTTTACGATGCTTTAATGTTTTACTTCTGTTAGATGAATTATTCATGCACCTTTGGGTTTTTTGTGGCTTTTTTCTTTTTTTCTTCTTCCCCCAACAAGTGTCTTCTGGCGTTTTCCAGACATCAGCACGACCCTGATCTGTCCCGACCAAAAAGTTGTGAATGACTTGAAATGAAATGGAGATTATGCAAAATTTTTAAAAAATGGTGAAAAAGTGCAATGACCTGCTGATCAGGAAACATAAAACAGGCTCGAGACAAAATCTTGTGGATGGAACAAATAAATCCTGACACTCACATCATGTAAAACTCCAGAGTCCTCAGAACCACAATATCTGGTAAAATTCACATGTGGATGTTATGAGAATATGATGCAGATCTAACGAGCGAAACAACATTTTCTGTCAGAATGATTAAGTCTAGAAATTCAGGAAAACAAAGTTATTGTAGGAGTAATTCAGGAGGTCATGTCTTCATTCATTATAGCCAAGAAAAAATACCTGTCTGTCTGTCTGTCTGTCTCTGCAGGTGCCTAACTTGGTCTTCCATAAGCACATAGAACAATGGGAACATCTGGATTTCATCTGGGGTCTGGACGCTCCTGAACAGATGTTTCCCTCCATCTTGAAGCTGCTGCAGGGGCAGAGTTAGAGGCCAAGGCCGTGCTGGGCCGGTCGATGCAGACAGCCGGCAACTCGCCAGCAGCTCGTTGTCAGTGACACCGGCAGATAGACCTGACTCTGGGTCGGGGTGAACTCTACCTCAGACTCCTCCTACAGTTTCACTGTCTATTCATCCAGAAGCATGTTCCCTTGCTCCACATCTGTGCAGCTGTGACTCTCAGTGCCAGGAATGAACAGGCAGAGTAGTACCAGCAGCACCAGAATCTCTGTCTCACATTCCAGTTTAAAATGATTTTATACAGAGGGACATTCAACAGGTGCCTCCTACAAAGGTTGTTCTAATTTGCAGCAGCTGAATGAATGTAACTGTGTGATTCAGCTGGTTTATTTATCTGTATAATCAGAATATAAAGATGTAGTTACTGGTTTCTATCAGACTCTGATCAGCTGTGATAAGGTCTCAGTGTTTATTAATGTCTCCGTCAGCGACTCTGACTCCTCCTGTGGAAACATCATCAGTGGAGACTGCTGAATAAACAGAGGACGAACCACAACACAGTGAAACAGCTGGAACCATATAGAACATCCAGAACATTGATAAACTTGTTCTTAGATCTGATTATAAAAAGTCTGTTATAAATCAGTTATTACATGTTGATAGGCTGATTATAGATGGTAAATTTGGGACTTAAAACAAAACATTATCATTTTCCCAGGAGTTCTGATTAACTGTTGTCTGATTAACTGTTGTCTGTTTTATTTTTCACGATGTGACCAGCTGGAACGGTGTCACGTTTTATTATTGTGTGTAATGAGCCATAATCATTATAATCTGTGTTTTCTATAGAGAGAGATCTCTCTACATCTTTAGCTGCGCTAGCAACATGGCTAAAAACCACATGGCTAACTCATTGCTAAGGTTAGTAGGTCAGCATCAGAAACTGTGATTAGTTTTGTAGTATAAGCCCTTTAGTAAAAATTAGTTTTCAAAGAAACAGTATCGACCAATCATGTGCCTTGAATGGTGGTGGGTGGGGCTTAGTCTTTGATTATATTGAGATCACTGACTGTGGCTTTAACATAATTATTGCAACATTTTAGTCATTCATTTTATACCAGTTCATTATTAAACTGTCAAATCTAAATTACAGACAGTATGAGTGTGTTCATTTCATTCAGTTTTATTCATTAAAACCAGCCAAGTGAAGAAGAAGAAGAAGAAGGGTTTAATGTTAAATGTATAAGATGATATGTAAAAGTTTAGTGTTTAGTTTACAAGTTAAGTTCAACCTTTTTTACCTTTCTGCTCTTATTATTCTTAGATGGATGTTAAATTCTTAGCCTAGCATAGCACAAAGACTGAGATGAACTTCACCTTCCAACAGCTCCATGTCTGATTGACATGTTACAAGACATCAGCTGGTGAAGTCTGACAATCGGAAATGATAATGAAGCTGTTTTAAAGGGAAAAAAAACATATACTTCTTAAAATGACCTTAATTTTTCAGTAAAGTGCATATCCAGAGGTGTCATGGCGACTGGGAGACAAACACGGGCTTAGAACGACCTTAAACCAGGCAGTACATTTGATTTACTGTCTTACAGTCTGTTAGTGAATCTGCTGACCGTCCTCTTATGAAAACGCACACACACCTGTTCTACACCTGTTCTATGAAAAACACTCATCAGGGAAACAGCTGTAGATGGAAGCTCCATCTGTCAGTTCACTATAAATGAGCCAAGACAGGAAGTAACAGTCAAGACACATTAATCACCCGTCTCTGTTGGTCTGTCAGTCCGTCTGTCTCTTTGTCTGTCTTCCTCTTTTTCTGTCTCACTGTCTGTCAGTCCGTCTGTCTCTTTGTCTGTCTGTCTGTCTGTCTGTCTGTCAGTCCGTCTGTCTCTGTCTGTCTGTCAGTCTGTCCGCCTGTCTGCCTGTCTCTCTGACTGCCTGTCTGTCCGTCATTGTGTCTTCTTCAGCATGTGGATGATCTTTTTGCACTTCAGCCTAGAGGCGATGTCGAGCGGCGTCTCACTGTCCTGCAGGAGACAACAGAGACCGGGTTAAGACTGGCGAGCAGTCGGTGGGTCTCAGATGGTGCGTTTGTGGTCGTCTTCGTACATACGTGATTCTTAGCGTTGGGGTCAGCGTTTCTGTCAAGCAGCAGGGGAACCAGACGGTGACTCTTCCTCTGACAGACGTAGTGAAGCGCCGTGTTTCCTTTCTACACAAACACATGAAACACAGTAACTTCATCATATGGATGATTTTAATCTCAGAGTCGGTGATTATATTCAACCATTCACGTTAAATCTATCAGTCAGAATGTGATGATTATGGTAAATAATGACGTACTAGAAGGTTCTGCCTC
Organism: Istiophorus platypterus; assembly: GCA_016859345.1. Lineage (NCBI taxonomy): Eukaryota > Metazoa > Chordata > Actinopteri > Istiophoriformes > Istiophoridae > Istiophorus > Istiophorus platypterus. The sequence continues at coordinate 20,524,835 of CM029119.1, forward strand.
TACAGGGCACAGATAAAAAATAATTTTTTAACTGCACTTTGCTACAAAAGATGAGAACCACCTTAAAAATGGACACATTCAGATCTTTATTATTCCAAAAAAACACAAACAAGGCTCAGTAGGGACCAGAGTTGTTTTTATCTAGCCCCAGTGGGTTAACGTGCCCACTGACATCACAGCGTCACTCAACAATACCTGTCAGTCAACACGGATGCTAGGTTTGAGTCTGGAACTAAAGAATAGGATGTCTCAGCTCAAGTCCCCATGGTCATGACAACCAGCAGGTGTGACCTCAGTTCAACCAACTGCAGGTAAAACACTGGACATGACAGAAACTCACATAGTCGACGGCATTGATGTCGACTTCGCTATTCAGCAGGGCCTCCATCAGACTCACAGCCTGCCTCTGTTTCTGTAACTACAACACACACACACACACACACACACACGCATGCATGCACGCACACACGCACACACACCCACTCAGAGATGTTTATGTGCTTCACGTTGTACAGTGATTGGGGTTCCTCAAAATGTTTCTAGAAAAACTAGAAACACTTCAGAGAACATTTGTGTGTGTGTGTGTGTGTGTCTATGGTTATGATTTCCATTATAATCATATCAGAAACTGAATTACCATGAGAAAGTATCCGAGCAGCAGGATCGGCATCAGGATGGAGATCATCAGATAATCCAGCAGAGAGAAGCTTCTCTTGGACACATAGTGGAGACACGTCCTCTGTTTCTGACAGACAGACAGGGAGAGGGAGACAGAGAGACAGGCAGAGAGACAGAGAGACAGGCAGAGAGACAGGCATAGAGACAGAGACAAGAGACAGACAGAGAGACAGAGAGACAGGGAGAGGGAGACAGACAGGCAGAGAGAGAGACAGGCAGACAGACAGGCAGGCAGAGAGACAGGGAGAGGGAGACAGAGAGAGAGAGAGAGAGAGACAGACAGAGAGGGAGAGACAGACAGACAGGCAGAGAGAGACAGACAGACAGAGAGACAGGGAGAGGGAGACAGAGAAAGAGAGAGACAGAAAGGCAGAAAGAGACAGACAGAGATGTATTGATCCTGTAATAATGTGACTCAGCTCACATACCGTGTAACTGTCATGTCAATAAAGCTCATTTGAATTCGAGACAGATACATGAGCTCAGTATTTTCCATTTGTTCTCAGTAATATGACATTGTCAAGTGGAAGCACCTTATTGGTCAGGTGGACGTCAGCCCGGTTGTCCAACAGGTAGTTGACCACCCTCAGGTTGCCACGGCGACAGGCAGCGATGAGGGGCGTGTCCCCGCTGTGTTCTTCCTGAACATTTAGGTTTTTTGGGTCGTTGTTCAGGAGCTGATAGAGCTGGTGGACGTCTCCAACATAGGCTGACTGACAGGCTGGCTGGGGGGGGGCAACCACAGAGAGACACAAGAGCTTCTGTGTGTCAAAGAACTGATTTTCAAAATATTAAGATTAATGAGGAAGCAGCCCCGCCAAAGTAAAAGTACTTAAAAAGTATTGCAACCCTTCTACATAAGCAATGTGATCTGAGTAGACGTGATGGAGTGACACCACAACCTGAACCAAATCTTATCCGGATCTAAATTGGATTTGAACCAGATCTGAAGCAAAAAAACAGGTTGGAGGATTTTTCTCTGCTGCAGATAACAGAATCTACAGAGTCTGACTGGATCAGAGACCCAACACTCTGACACTCTGCAGGATTTGAACATGTGGGTCTGGAGGTTTTTACCCCCACATGTTTGGTTCTGCTGATGGTTTCAGCTGAGACTGAAGCTGCAGTCATGCTGCGGATTGGAGGGAAATTCCTCATAATGCTGGATATCACAGATATAACAGATGAAACTGAAGCTGTCGTCAGGACTCAACTGGGGCTGCAGGTATATTTTAATCACCTTACGATTCTTGTTATTATCATTCTCAATAAAAACTTAGGTCCATTAAAGAAGTCACATAGTCTATAATTGTCTATAAAATGGACAGAAATGTCCATCACAGGTTAGTTAAACAAAAAATCTGGATGTTTTGTTGTTGCTTAAAAGGTTTCTAGAAGGGTTAACTTATCATCAGAACTTAATGTCAGGAAAAAGTTATAGTGGCACATGAGAAAGTTCATATATCAGTCCTGTTATGATTCCACCGTAATAAATAATTATTGTTCACACCTAGTCAAACTGTCCCATTAGAAGCAGCTGAAACAGCAGTGACCAGCTCCTGTCTGCAGTGTAGCAGTGGCTGTACAGACAACTCTCACTGTGACACTGTGACACTGGAGGAGACTTAAAAACAGCAGGATTCTGAATGGAGTTCTGCAGCCTCTTGTTCCTCTGGTCTCTAAGTGGATTTCTGGAGCTTTATTCTGGAGGGACATCAGAGATAATGACGTCTTCAGGAAGTGGAAGTCTCACTGAATCAGATCAACATGTGTCTTCCTGTCTTTGTTCAGGTGTGAGTCAGCCTGGACTCCGAGGAGGAGGAGGGAGGTTTTTGAGACAGCCAGTCTCAAGGTGTTTTTAAGTGTCTTCATCTCCTCTATGATCTCAGTTGATCAGCAGCCAAACTACATCACGTCACTTCCTGTTGTTGAAAGAACCTGGTCTGACAGGTTAGAGAAAATATGAAAATGATCCAGTAGAATTTAGTTTTACAGGTGGAAAAAGTGACATTAGTGACTCATGATTTTCTGACAGCAGCTCTCGGATGTTTCAAAGAACCGATGGCACAAAGGTAATGAGGTTCAGATCTCAAGTTTAGAAGATGTGGTTCTGCTGCCTCATGGACCCACAGTTAATCTGTAAAACCTCCAGTGTCACTGTGACCTGGAAACATTCACAGGTGAGGAACAGGAACCTGTTCCAGAGGAACCAGGGTGTTGACCGGTAAACCGGTCTGGACTGTTCCCACTGCAGTCTGAACTAGAATCGGGTCCAGGTCCAGGTCCAGTCCCAGGTTCAGGTTCAGGTTCAGGTTCATGTTGCGTTTCAGGCGCGGATGCCACGAGAACCTCCGAGTACCGGAACCCATGTAACATCTGCGCAGTGCTACAGTGAAGTTGTGTCTTTATCGCGCTGAACTACACTAAACCTGTCCACACCGGAAGTTGGTTCGATTGTAAAAAAACATCAGATCAAAAAAAAAAGAATAAAATCATTCAGATAAAGAATAAAACAGTTTATCACAGAAAACTTCTCACCTCAGAGTAAACCAGCCCCATGACGACAGGAACACACCTGGACACGTTAATACCCCGAAGCCGGCACCACACACTTCCGGTCCCTCATTACAAAATAAGAGGGACAGGAGGCGTTTAAATATGTTCATTTTCTTTTATCATTTTATTTTCCTAAATGTTCCGGTTATTTTTTTTTTTTCAAATAACCTGAACAGTTGATTTTAGTCTAGTTTATAGTTTAATCAACAAGTACAAAGTTTAAATTATTTTAAGGAGAAAGTGAGATACATTTTATTTTTCTATCAACAACTCAAGCTGCTGTTTGAGACATTGGTTTAAGTTTGACTTTATTTAAATTTAGTTCCAAATTTAGTTCCATCACAGAACAGTTAAAAATTTAAATACAAAAGATATCTACAAGTATACACATAAACACACAGACATGTGCACAGTATAGACAAATAACAGACTCACATCCTTTTAATAGACCTTCACTTTTTTATATTTTACATTTGACTCAGACACTCTCACCGAGTTAAAACTTTACTCTGTTTTTTAATCTAATTGTTATTCTCTTAAAAAAAAAACACAAATAATACAAATGTTCAGTGTTTAACCGTTGTCTTTAAATATTTCTGCTTTCCTCATCATAATGATGATGATAATTTTCAGGCCGTTTGCTTCTCAATCATTATTAAATCACAAAACATTATGGTCAAAGAGCAAATGTAAATATCTGAGTCATGAACAGATTCATTTTTCAGTTTTAATCCAAAAATAATGGCCTTTAGAATTTTGTCTTATTTTATAGTCAACCCTCTACTACTTCCTGTCTCTCCTCATCTCACTTTTTGGAATTTGACACATTAAACCTGTGGAAAAACCGGCGTGAGTTGAAACCAAGTTTAAGTGTTTCCTTTGTCTCAGCCCTTGTCTCCAGTCACTTAACTCTGGTCTGAGCTTTCATTTTGGACTTCCTGTCTGTTCAAAGCTGAGACAGGAAGAGCATGACAGCTGGAATCAGCCCGAGGCAGAAAGAAACTGGATCAGACGCCGTGTCTGTTTCATTCAGACAGAGAACAAAGTTTTTAAATGTTTGAAAAAAAAGGACTAAAGCAATGAGAGACTCCTCTGCAGCTGCCGGACAGAGGAAGATGAGGAAGAGGAAGAAAGAAGAAGAAGAAGAGGAAGAAGATGAAGAAGAAAGAAGGCGAGAAGAAGAAAGAGGAAGATGAAGAAGAGGAAGATGAAGAAGAAAGAAGGAGAGTAGAGGAAAGAGGAAGATGATGAAGAAGAAAAAGAAAGAGAAGAAGAGGGTGATGATGATGATGATGATGATGAAGAGGGAAAAAGAAGAAAAATTAAGATGAGAAGAAAATGATGATGAAGAAGAAAAAGAAGAAAATTTACAAAAAGAAGAAAAAGAAGGAGAGGAAGAAGAGGAAGAAGATGATGATAATAATAAGAAGAAGATGACAAAGGAAGACAAAGAAAGAAGATGATGATTATGAAGATGGGTCTGAGGATGGAGGTCTCGGTCCAGTTCTCTGTTGACCCTGGAACTGTTTGTACAAAGAGCAGAACCGGTTCAGACTCATTCTCATTCTAAGTTTTTATTTCAGAAACAGATTTTATCTCTTCAACCCGATTTAGCTAGAAAGTTGTTTTTTAGATTTTAGAAAAGGGAGAAAGAAGGAGGAAGATAAGCTTGGTCCCATCGCGAGGTTTATCACAGGTTATTGATCAGATTTGAGAAGATAATGATAATGATGTTGATGATGGAGGGTGTGATGATGGTCAGAGTCCAGCAGAGGGAGACTCAGCTCAGGTGGTTCAGATCTCTCTGAACTAGCAGACACACCTGAGGTCAGCAGCACTTTAACCTGACGTCTGTTTGATAAAGGTGTCTCAGAAAAGCAGCTCTTATTGTGAAAAGCCTGTGTGGAATGAGCCTAACAAACTGTCCAACCTCCTAGCTGGTCTCGGCGGGTACATTATGTCAACGTCAAGTCATGGGCAGGGTAAGCTAACTGATCTGGGACCAGCTGATCTGAGTTCAGATCTGCCTCTGTCTGGTCTCACAGCTGATCTCCAACCTGCCGCCAAAGGTTTATCAGTGATTTTTCATTGTTTTCCTCTCTTGAATCGGTTTGATCGGTTAATTGGAGTTTGATCGGTTCATCAGTTCATCGGTGCTGAAGACGGTCGACTGGAAAAGGACACGACCTTCATGTTGTTGCCGCTCTTCTTCTTCTCTCAACATTCCTGCAGCTTCCGAGGCCTCAGGTTTGTGCCTGAAAAACGCGTCTGAGTGAGACATCGCTGCTGCAGCTTTACGTCAGTCCTCGGCAGCAGTGGTGCGCATGTGCAGAGCCAACACCCACGCCTGTGAAACCGGAAAGTGGGAGTGAGGCATCTGGATGAACACACGATCTCTGAGCTCCACCATCACTGACATCAGTCGGTGCTAGAGGCAGCTGCCGGAGCTTTCAGCCATTTTATCACCAGCTTCACTCACCTCTGTTCGAGCTGTTCATTTCGAATCCGGGTAAGGATTAAGTGTGAACTCAGAGGCTGTAACCCGGGTCGTGGTCTGCCTCTGCCTCCCTCTCTCAGCTGCTCATGTGACGGCGGGATGGTGACGGGTTGCGGGGACGAAACCGACAACACACCGGTAAACTCATCCACCTTCCTCCCGGAGCTTTCTGTTCTCATCTGAGTCTTCCTCCCTCCGCCTGTTTGTGGTGTGTCCAGTAGAAACCAGCAGAGTCAGAGTGAAGCTGCTGTGATTCAAGTTTTTATGCTTTTAATGTGAAGAAAATTAGGGAAAACGTGTTTTCATTCATTCAATATATGTTTAAAGGAAAAGTTCAACATTTGTTTTAACCTGAAGTGTCAGAAATGAACAAGGGGACGACGTTGTGGTTTTAGTAGCAGTTTCAAACAGTGAAAAAAATCTCTTAAATGAAATCATTCATTCATTTAAGCATTAATCTTGATGAAGGTATTTGGTATTGAGGATTCAATCATTTGTCCCTAGCTCTTATTTTGAAAAGCAGGATTTAGGAGATTTCATCTTCACATCGTTTGAAATGTTAAAAACCTCTCAGGTATCAGTTTAAGGTGTTTTCATAGAAGGTGTTGACAAAATGTGGAAAGTAGAAAACCCCTGAAAATACCTTTTTAAATTTGAAAACTTTGAAAACATTAGTTTGTTGCTGTCAACACTGACACTAGACTGATTTAAGAATAATTGATGGATAAATAATTAGCTGTAACAGAATAAGGGGCTTTTCTGAGAGTTTAGGGTTTTTAAAGAGATTAAAATCCCTGAAAATGTACCAAACATTGAAAATAAAGTTTGACTCTCTTGCCCTTAGTTGTAAGATTGAAGGAGTTTTTCAGTTATTTTAAACCAACTTTTAATTAACAAATTAAGTAGAATTCAAAGGAGGATCTTCACAGCGAAAAACTGAATGATTAAAAACACCTTTTAATTTGAAAATCAGAATGTAACTGGTACATGACTTCCCCTTAATTTACGTTAATTAGCTGCTACTGCCCAGGTGAACATTAGACTGATGTTGGCTCTATTGTCAGATTTCAGTTATTTTATTTTCAAATGAACTGATTATGATATAGTAACGTGGTTTTATTGGGTTTTATATAAGGGGTTTATTAGAAGATGAAATCACTTAAAATGTACAGAATCTTTCACCTTAATTGAAAATAGATTTCCTGTCTGGATTCAGGTGTTTTAATGTGTAAACTTACAACATAACATTACATATATTTTCAGATCCTTAAGGTGAACTTAACCTTAATTTGCAGCCGAGTTTTTCAACATCAGGAATTTATCTCAAGTGTCTGTTTGAATCAATGGACTAAAGTGTTTTTAAAGGTTTAAAACTCCCAATGAATTCCAAACTTAATTATACAACCAAGGGTTTTATAAGTTATGAATTAACTGAAGGCTGTCATTGTATGGGATATAAAAAACTTTTATTTATATATATATATATATATATATATATATATATATATATATATATATATATATATATATATATATATATATACATATATTAATGTATCTACATCTAGTTAAGACAGTTAAGACCTTAATTATTTAAAAAACATAACTTAACGGGTGGCCATTGTGCTTTTTTCAACCATTGAAAGTCACTTAAATCATGCAATCCATTAAATTTAGTTATTTCTTAAATCCCTTAAACTGCAAACAAAAATGCAAATATCATATTAATATCATTAATTCTTCCCTTATTACCACATCAAAACACCTTAATTACATGGTTGTTGTTTAGCAGATTAATGTTGGTTTAAATTAGTTTAAATTAATGTTCCTTCATGTTTGAAATAATTGTTGATTCATGCTGGAGAGAAAACCCATTAAGAAAAACTTCACATATTACAGTCAATGAATAATCACCTTAAAATCACAATAAAATCTGATCTGTTTCACAACCTATTAAATCCCTTAAAAACATCTTAAATCATTAAGGGATTTTGTCAAATTCAGGCATAATGTATAAAATAAATGATGGTTTTCAGGCTATTTTAAGGCATTTTTAGTTTTAGAAGTTTTTGAGTAGTTCCATGTTTAATAGGATCCAGTCGACTTTCAACTGTTCAGGTGAAAACACATTTTCTTTGAGTGTAGAGACAAAGGAGATCAAAGGTCAAACAGGAGCGGGGTGAATGTGGATGAGCAGGATGTTTGAATGAATCATCAGAGAGATCAACCCCTCCACTGTTACTGCTCACACCGCTGAACGCTGCCCGGTAAACGTTACCTGTATGTTACCTATACGTTACCAGACCTCTGTCAGCACCCCCTACTGACTGAAAGCTTCATCATGGACTCAGTGTCGCACAGAACTGCGAGGCTGAGACAAAGGATTTTATTTGTCAGACGCTCAAATAACTTGAGCTGCAAATCACAGGAGCGTTTGATCTTCACAACATGACAGATGGACAGCACATGCTGGATGTGAAAAATATACAGTGATTTTTACAAAACGCAGACGTTTTGATTTTCCTCCTGGAATTTTCAGTCTGAGTCGAGATCAGCAGCGTCTCATCGTGTTTGGACATCGCCCGAGCAGCTGCCATAGAAACACTCACGTAGCGGCCCTGAGTGGGTGGGGGTGGGAGGGGGGTGTCAACCAGACACACACTGACCAAACCAACCAGTTAGTCTTCATCACTCACTCAGTCTATTTTCATGAGTCTTTTTCTCAAGAAAAAGTGAAAAACTCTGAAATCTTGCCTCTGTGTTACCTGTCCAGGTAGGTTTCCTGTGGCAGCGTCTTCTTCTCAAGCTGTAGAGAGAATGCTATCTTTCTGCCTCCCAAGGCTGGAGGGCAGGAAACGGCCCCTGATTCATGGGGGTTTCCAGAGAACTGCAGCTGTAGAGGTGTTTTTTTTACCTCAACAGCCACAATGAGTCTGTCACGCACTCGAAAACACACTGTGACCAAAGACACAACGGTGAGATTTGTGATTAGTGTGAGTGCGTGTCCAAATTACACTGGTGAAATATGTAGACGCATCTTCTCTCCGCCTCAGCCTCCGTTCAGTCTATTACAATGTGTAGGAGTGAGTGCGTGTCCAAATTACACTGGTGAAATAGAAATATCTCTCTCTCTTCTCTCCTCCTCCCTCCAGTCTCTATATACAATGTGTAGGAGTGAAGGACTCAGAGGTCACCCTTTGATTTATCCACCCTCTGGACCAGGTCTGGTTTTGATGTAGTTTTAGACTGCTGGGTATCTGATGTCACACTGGACATCAGTCACCATCTCCTGGCATTTCATAAACAAAATGAATAATCAGGGATTCAACAGCTAAATGACAGATTAATCGATAACGAAAACAAATCACATTGAAATGCATCTGGAATCTCTCCAGATTCCTGCAGGTGTAAATAGGACCAAACTTGTCATTTGACACATCTGGTCAACATCTGGAGTCCACGTGGAGACAAGACCCTGAGCATCAGCCCCAGGTGGTGACATTTACTTACTTGTTCTGTTTTTCTGTTCAAATCTGAGACGATCCATCACAGCCTCTCGAACTGAAACACCCAGACTCAGAAGTGTCTCTGGTCTCCAGGCTGGATGCTCCTGTTGCCATGGACACATCCTCCCGGCCGGGTGATGCATACGGTGTCAATGACGGAGTGAATCAGAGCTGTTTGTTGTTTTCACATCACCATCTCGCCGACACTGTTTGGGCATCAGAACTTGCCGAGGAGTGTGAGGTCATCCTCTCCTCCCTGTCTTGTCTTGTTTCTTCTTCTTCTTTTCCCTGTTGTTTGGGTAGTTACCGGTTGTCATGGTAACCGTGGACCAAACTGAAGGACCAGTGGGCTCGATGATGAGGGGCTGCAGGGAAATGAAATCCCAAGTCGGTGGCTCTGATTGGCTTCTGCCAACTGTTAACTGTAGCTGCCAAGCTAGCTGGATTTAAAGGAAAATTTCACACAAAACTTTCTTCTGTTTTTTTTGCAGTGAAGCATGATGGGAGGTGGCAGATGGAGGAGCCGGTCGTGGGCCGACCAGTGACACACAGGCGCGCACACACACACACACACACGCACACACACACAGGTGCAAACACACAGGTGCACACACAAGGGTGTACACACACACACACACACACACACACACACACACACGCGCACAGCACAGCACAGCACAGCACAGCACAGCACAGCACACACACACCATGGATCACAGCTTCAGTTTAAATACGCTGGTGAGTGTTTCTGTGTGTGTGTGTGTGTGTGTGTGTGTGTGTGTGTGTGTGTGTGTGTGTGTGTGTGTGTGTGTGCGTGCGTGTGTGTGTGTGTGTGTGTACTCATGGGGACGTTCGTCTGTTCACTTGTCATAATGGGGCTCACGTTCCTGGTGGGTTACATTACATTATAGAGCAACTGGTTTACTGGAAGCTGCAGGAAGTTGACGTAATGTTCTATGGACTGATGGAAACAGGGCTCCGAGACCTTTAAATTAAAAGCCCAAGTCGTGTTTAAAGCCTCTATAGACTCTGGAGAATAAAATACAGTATTTACAACTGGATTGTGAAGAAGTTTCTGAAAGAACCTCGCTCACTCTCACAGTGTCGTCCTTTATGAGCTGTTTTTTTTATGTTTGTTTGTTTGTTTTTTTTAACCAGGAACGGCAGATACACACAATGTCATGAAAATTTAAAAATGAAGATAAAAACATTTCAGCCCCTTAGTTCCTTCCTCTCCTCTTTCCTACTCCTCCCATTAACTCCTACTGCCTTTCTTGCCCTTTCCCCTCTTTCCCTTCTCCTTGTTTCCTAGCTACTCCCTCCCTCCTTCCCCTCTTTCCTCTCTCCGGTTCCCTTCTTTTCCACATCTGTCCTTATTCCTTTCTCCCTTCTTTACATCCTTCCCTCCTTGAGCCCTCCTGCCTTTTTCCCTTCACTAGTTTTTAAAGTATTATTTTCTGTCCCACATCCCTGCATGCATCCTTTCTTTTTCCTTTTTTTCCCTTACTGGTTCTGTGAATAGGAAAGACTTGCTCGGTGAACAGAGGACTGGTTATCCTCCTCTAACCAGTCGAGGATCCTCTGATGTAAATGAGCTGTGTAACAAACGCTGCATTCAGGCTCCCAGCAGGGCCGGTAAATCTGAGTTTCCTGCCTAAAAAAGCAGCTCAGCTCAGCTGTCAGATGTTACTGTGAATGTTTGATGAAGTGTCCTGATCAGGAGGAATAGGGATAGGGTTAAATTAGGTTATGGCTATGTTAGGTGAGGTGAGGTTATGGTTAGGTTTGCGTTAGGTTATGATTGCGTTAGGTCAGGTTAGTTAGGTGTTACTCTCTGGGCTGCACTGTAGATGACGTTTTCCTCCTTAAAAACATGGCTGCTTGTGTTTCTGAAGGCAATGGGGTTTGTTGAGAGTGAAGACATGAAGGACGTTAAAGCGCCTCAGTTTTTGTCGTCTTCTCCGATACACATCTAAAACAGTGACACAGTGACAGTAACACTGCAAAGCTTCTGCTCACTGTGATCAGCACCCTATGTGGCCATGCTCTATTAGTCAGTATCCAAACACAAATTAACACAAGTTACCAAAAGTATCCAAACACAAGTTACCCGGATGTAGGTCCATATCCATGAATTTGTGTGTGACTCGCAGTCACTACGTGTCACATTGCTCTTAGGAAACAAAAAATTATCCTACAACACGAGTTGGTATCAGCAGGTTAAATCTGATGCTGGCACCTGTGATGGGCTCCTGTTAAATCCAACCTTAACTGTAACAGGTGAATGAGGCCCTTTAGGCAATCAGTGTTATGTTTTGTCCAACACTCTGATATCGTCAGGTGTAATGTGCAGCCTGTGTGTGTTTGTGTTGTGCAGAAGAAGCTGGCAGCAGAACCAGACTACACTGACGTGTCGCTGACGGCGGCGGAGCGTGTTCGGGCGCTGGGGAAGATGGGCTGCAGTGTGGAGATCAACGACGACATCGCACCGCGGCGCTACTTTCGCTCCGGCGTGGAGATGGAGCGTATGGCGGCGGTTTATCTGGAGGAGGGCAGCCTGGAGAACGCCTACGTCCTCTACACCAAGTTCATCACGTAAGGAACACAATGCACTGACGTCATGACAGTGCCCTCTTCATATTGGTATCAATATACTGTCAGTCTCTTCGAGTATTAATAAGCTGATATATGTTCAGTCTGTTTGTAGAGAAGCTTCCCAGTCACAGAGACTACCAGCAGTGCAGCGTTCAAGAGAAACAGCTCATCATGAAGGTAACAACACTGATGCTGAAGAGGTGCAACAATGTGTGCAGACCTCTGGACCTGGTCCCAATGAGCTCTGGACCTGGTCCGAATGAGCTCTGGACCTGGTCCCAATGAACTCTGGACCTGGTCCATAGTCCTCTTGCAATAGGTCACAGACCCCTGAACCTGGTCCCCGTGACCTCTGGACCTGGTCCCCAGTCCTCTGTCAATAGGTCCCAGATCTCTGGAGCTAGTCCCCAAACTTGGGGAACTAGTCCTTAATTTTGAGGAACTTGTCCATAAAGCTTCTCCCCACCTGCGTCTCAGCTTCCCCAATTTTTCCAAAATAACTCCTCCTACAGTTCAGATCCACTTCAAGTCCCCGATTTGGTCTATGATGGCACTTTGGTTGTTCTTGTTGTGTTTCAGCTGCATGTCTCTAGATTCCCTTGGTGCTGCTACAGCGTCGTCTCAGTCACAGTAGAAACACTAGAACTGGTAATAACAGTATTGGTTGTAGCAGTAATATTTGTCCTCCGTCTCTGTTTGTGTAGAAACTTCAGGAAGTGGCTTTTCCTTGTAAAGACGAGTTGAAGAAACGTCTTCAGGAGAAATACAGCAGGGAACATACCGAGTACCTCAGAGCCAAGGTAGTGTGTGTGTGTGTATGTGAGTGTGTGTACGTGTGTGTGTCTGTGTCGTCCAATCAGATTGCCTCATTTGTTTGTCTGACTGTGTTTTTACCTGTTAATCAGATTAGATGACAGATTGTTTGTTATTAACGTCACAAAGCTCTCACACTCAGGGAGCTGTTGGTGTCGGTGTTATCTGTTCTAATCAGAAATGTATCAGGGATTATCGATCATTATATTGATGAGATCATCTGTATAAACACCTGTTGAGTGCTGCGTTCAGAGGAGGTCTGGTGTATGATGGCTGTTTTTCAGTGGAGCGGCCTGTACATGGTGAGTAGATAAGAAAAGAATGGTTCAGTGTGATTATGCCACATTTACAGGAAACTGTAATTGGGGGGGCATTCGACAGGGTCGTTTCCAGAATCTTCACTGTCTCTTAGCTTAAAAAGTCTCAGTCTGCTTGAAGAGATCCTGAACCAAGATCAGTTTTAGGAATCCACACAATCCTCCTGCTTTTCTACAGTGATTTAGATTCAGGCCAACAACTCTTGCTTACAGTTCTAAGCACTACAATACCCATGAGCCTCAGCTGCTGTTGCCATGAAGAATTCAAAACCCGTCACATTTGGGAACCAGACACGTTGCCATTGTTACTGAATTCCCCCCATAGCTGATCCAGAGTTTAACAGTGAACTGGTTTAAGCCGCAGATCGTGTTTTCTAAACCTCCACAGAAAAATGTTACGCTTTGGAATTGGATGTTGGTGAAATGCACTCAGGGAGTCGTAGTTGACCTTTGTCCTTCAGTCTTTATGTCAACAGCTTCTAGAAGCTTTGACTTTTATCAAACACAGTTGTTGATTTTCTTTTCTAATAATTTAAACAGGAGAGTTTCACGTTGAACAGTGAGTCACTGAAACCGTCTTCTACTTTTAGAACCATCGAACTATTACTAACTGTCAAAACACATAGAAATACATGGTTACATGTCAGGAAATTTGGATTTTGATTTCAGTGTTTCACACTTTGTGATTGGAGTTATGAACATGCTACTTTTGCAGGATGTTTTTTTGGGTATTTAGGGTTTTAATGACTAGGAGATGAGTTAACAGTCCACAAATATGCACAAATTACAATTAATATATTTTTAAATAAATAATAATAATATAATAATATAAATAATATAATTTTAATTAAAAGTAGATTTCAGTAGATTTTAGACTCAGCTTCTTTCAGTTTGACTCTTAAGGTTTTAAAATTGTTGTATTTAGATTTAAATTTCCCCCCCAGCTGAAGCTTTAAACAGAACTCAGAAGGCTGAGAAACTGAAAATTAAACAGTTCAATGAATAATTTCTTTTCGAAACTAACCCCTAAATTGGTCCTCAGAGTGGTGGAGCTGCACAGGCGGAGTATTTCTACGTTTCCTGCCACAGTCTGAACATTTTATCTGTGGTTGATAATTCAAGTATTCTGTTATATCGATGTAAGATCAGGTGAATGTTTGGACAGGTCCTTTTTAATGGTATCGTCCAGTGACTGTGGGATATTTTCAGGCGATTTCAGCAGCCTGAGGCTGTTGGGATATGGAGCTGAAACGGTGCTAAACACAGGTGTGTTTCCTCAGAGCCAGGCGGCGGGGGTGGATGGGTGTGGCCAGCAGCTGCAGGGCCTCTCCCTATTGGACGAGGACAGGAGGCGGCTCCTGCTGTTGGAGGGGGAGAGACAGCGGGTCGCCGCCCTGCGACGGATGCAGATCGAATCGGAACAGTTTCGGTTCTTCGAGGACCAGCTGAGGCGTCAGGAGCTGGCCAATAGGAGAGGAGAGAAGGCGGAACAAAAGGTATCATCAGGCAACACTGTAGTATTGCTGCTACTGTTACTACGACTGGTGCTATTAGAAATGTAACTGTTACTATAATCAGTAGTGTTACTACAGTTGCTACTAAACCACCATTAAGTTCTTACAAAGTTACTACTACTACTGTTGATACAACTGATACTACCAGTAATACTGGCACTAGTAGTATCAGTAGTATCAGTAGTAGTAGTAGTAGTAGTAGTAGTAGTAGTAGTAGTAGTAGTTGTAGTTGTAGTTTTAGTTGTAGTAGTAGTTGTAGTAGTAGTAGTAGTAGTAGTAGTTGTAGTATCAGTGGTATTTCTGTAGTAATATGTTTCTCCTGCAGGTGGAGCTGAAGGTGCCTGAGGTGACAGACGGCTCTTGTCTTTCTCAGCAGCCAGTCAGAGACAGCGCAAGATCACAGGGGGCGGATCCTAACAGAAACAGACCGCCTCCTCCCATCACTCAAACGACCGCAACGCTGGCTGGAGTACACAGTGAGTACACACATTTACACACATGTACACACATGTACACAAAGTGCTAACACGTACACACAAGCGTACACACAAGCGTACACACACGCATACACACCTGTACACACTTGTACAACCTTTCTGGGAATATACTATCTGTAGGTATGTTTTTTATATGCCTTTACACCTGTGTGTGTGTTTGTTTCCTTTTTTTGTGTGTGCAGGTCAGAGAGTGGAGGGTCTGAGGCGGGTGGTGGTTCCCAGAGATCTCACATATCGTTTCCTGCTGCTGGCCGACACCAACACCACTAGAGGAATAGAAACCTGTGGAGTCCTCTGTGGTCGCCTGGTGAGACTGTTTACCGGCCGATTATGGTTTACTGACGGTTACTGACTGTTTACTGATGGTTTACCCACTAACTAACCCACTAAGGGCTCAATCACTCACTTCACTTCACTTTAGAGATGACAGATAAGATTGAGATGCTTTCAGCCTGAAGGACATTTTTGTTCACACACTATTTTCTCAAATGAAAACCAGAAGCCAGTTTAACTTTGTACCCGGTTTATGTAGCTGATGTCTTTTACTGGGCTGAAACCAACACGGTGGTGTGTTTAATTCGTTCATTCTAATCCACTTGTTGTCTTTTGGTCCCGCCTGGCTGTTGTTGTGAGTCTCCAAATTTTTCACATGAAAAACCCCCCTTAAGAAACAAACGGTTTTGTCAACTGAAACGCTGGTGGGCTTTTAATTTGAAACAGTTACAGGAAATGTTGAGTTTGTATTAACAGAATAATGTGGCTGGGGGAGGGGCTTTGTACTAAAATACGACCAATGATACTTATCGAGCAGAGTGAATCAGAAACACCCCCCCCCCAAGTACCTAACGGCCCAGGTCACTATTTGAGAAAACAAATTACGATCATAATTAAATTTGATTTCTTGATTAAATGTTTAAGTTTAACCTGTTACTGGACCCCCCCACTCTCTCTCCTGTCTGCATGAATTTCTCTTGCCTTCAGACACACAACGAGTTCATGCTGACCCATGTCGTGATCCCGAAGCAGTCGGCCGGTCCGGATTTCTGCGACATGGAGAACGTGGAGGAGTTGTTCAGCTTCCAGGACCAACAGAACCTGCTGACGCTGGGCTGGATCCATGTACAACCACACGCCAACACACACTCAATGTCTGTTCGTTCGCTTGTTCAGGAGCTTTTGACAGTGCTGCAGAGACTGCTGCCATTTTGTCATGGCAGCGTAGACGGACTTGTTACGTTCTTTAAGGCTGATTGTCTTCAGTGAGTCGTCTCTCCTGAAGACCATGGGATATGATCAAAAGCTTGTGGTGTTATTTTAAATCGACACAGTTACATTTAAAAACGTCTAAAATTATTCTTAAGTTAATTTTTCAAAAACTGCGATAGTATAAATATGAGATGAAAATAGCTGATGCCCCTCACATGTAGTTTAGACCATAATTCAGAGATTTAAAATTAACAGTTATGTGATTGATGCCACTGACGTGCTGATAAAGTACCAGTGTGTGATGATAACACACGGGTTGTAACCAGAGGAGTGTGTATGTTCCCTAATGTCATGTCCCCAAGGAGTGATATAAACCACATGCACACACACACCACTCCCACTAAACATACACACACAGAAGTGACCTCCGTTGTAATTTTCCTCGCCTTCATTTGCATGATCAGATATCACCATAGCAACAGTGCCTCTGGTCGGCAACAGATGAGGGGGGGGCAGAGATAGGGAGAGAGGGACAGAGGTCTCACTCTGCTGCTCAGTCACTGTAATGTTGCTTTGATTAATGTTTAAACTGACTTAATTTTATGCTGTTTACATTTCCTGTGTTTCACATCATTGCTATAGTGCAAACATCATATTTTAATGCTTGCCCGTTGCCATGGCAGCTGGGAGGAGACATCACCAGTTGGAGAACATAATCTGGTCAGCCGAACCATCAGAACCAGTTACTGGTTTTGATGTTTCGGCTGATTTTCAGCAAGGCTGGTGTGTTTCTCTTTGAAAGGTTTGTGTCCTCGCATCTAATATGAGTTTATGTTGTGCGTGTGTGCGTGTATGTGCATTTGTGTGTCTGTGCGTGCGTGCGTGCGTGCGTGCGTGTGTGTG
This sequence comes from Istiophorus platypterus, assembly GCA_016859345.1. Lineage (NCBI taxonomy): Eukaryota > Metazoa > Chordata > Actinopteri > Istiophoriformes > Istiophoridae > Istiophorus > Istiophorus platypterus. The sequence goes on from CM029119.1 coordinate 20,541,917, forward strand.
TGTGTGTGTGTGTGTGTGTGTGTGTCTGTGCGTGTGTGCATCTGTGCATCTGTGCATGCGGTGTTTGTGCATGTGTCTTTGTGTCTGTGCGTGTGTGTGTGTGTGTGTGTGTGTGTGTGCGTGTGTGCGTGTGTGTGTCAGACTCATCCCACTCAGACGGCCTTCCTCTCCAGCGTTGACCTCCACACTCACTGCTCGTACCAGCTGATGCTGCCAGAGGCCGTCGCCATCGTTTGCGCCCCCAAACACAATGAGTATGTCCAACACACTCACACTCACGCCGTAGACTACACTTCCCAGCAGGTGTGTCAGAAACATGTGTGACACAGTAACACGAGGTTGATGTAGATCACACTAGAACTGAAGTGGTGTTCGTTTCCCCTCTGTTTGATATTTGTGCGGTTGAACGTAGCTCAGCTCTGTCAGGATTTTTTTTATTGGTCAACAAATCAGATTCTTGTGTCAAAGTTCACTAAAGTTTTGCTCTGATAAACTTCGCCCCTATGAGAGAATCCGCCAGTAAAGATCACTGATTTAAAAGCTGTAGTCCAGGTGACTCCGGAGGGACATTGGGATTTGACCCTCTGATTCTGGGACCCCCCAGCACGGGTGTGTTCAGGCTGACGGGCCCCGGGATGTCGGAGGTTTCCGGCTGCAGACTGAAAGGTTTCCATCCTCACTCCAAGGAGCCTCCTCTCTTTACTGTGAGGACTTTTCTCTAGTTCTCTGACCTGAGAGCAGTTTACATATCTGAGTCTCCTCAGATGTAAATGTTGCACTGTTCCTTTAAAGATTTAAAATGAGTGGATTCGACTACAGGATTTAACTACAGCCTTTCCCTCTATCTCTCTCTTCCTCTCTCTCTGTATGTCTCTCACCCACTCAGGTGTGTAAACATGTGGTGGTGAGAGATTCAAAGATCAGTCTGCTGGACCTCAGATGACAGACAGGGGGCGTCCTCCATCTGTTTACTGCCAGGCTTTTATTTTCTCAAGAGGAAACTGTGAACACCCTGTGTGTGTGTGTGTGTTTGTGTGTGTGTGAGTGTGTTTGTGTGTGTGTGTGTGTGTGTGTGTTACCTCGATGTTTTTCAGCGTGAAGGGATTTTAACTATTTTGACAAAGTGTTTTAACATAGCGCTGTTCGATTTTCCGGAGTTCTTTGTTGATTTGTTCTATCAAATGTTAGTTTTGCTTTGACATCAGCATCTGGCTGTACATATACATACAAATCTCTATTTTTGCTTCTTCTGCAGTGGAAGATGTGGGTGCATTTTAAAGAACAAATTTGCGTTTTGGCTGTTGAACTAACCGAGTGCCTTCTCATGAAAAACCATCAACACGAGTGTTTCCCGTCGGCAGGTCACACGAACTTTAATGTGAAGAAAAGTTTCATAAATCTGGTTTAAAGGGAAAGTTCTTGATTTTATTTAGCAAATTACATGAACGGATCTTTATTTTGGTGAATTTGATTCAAAGACAGCAGCACTGTCAGAGCCGCTTTAACGGGCCCCGGGTTTCCCCTCCCAGGCTACACAGATGCTTCTGGTGGAGGTTTTACTTGCAAATGCTTCTCAGGGCTGCAATGCTCTTCAAACTCTGATCTTTTTTTAAACCAGAAAACATGGAGTTTTACAATTTATAGTCGATATTCTCCTGAAAACAATATTGAACATGAGTCAAAGACGAGTCACTAAAGGACAAAAGTCTAAATATGTAAATATTTAATTTGTTTCTTTACAACAAAGAATCAGATTCTGTTCATGTAAAGTTAGTTGTGGCAATGGTGGATTACATCTTTTTTTAAGTTACATTACTATTAATTTAGAAAACCTGACAATCAGTTCAGTTATCACTGTATTTTCAGGACTGATTAACACTAGATATAAATCCTGCTTCTGAAACCAGACTTTGATCCAGATCAGGCAGGCCTGTATTTTGTTGAGCAGTTCTTTTTCTTTGGTTTTTTACAGACCGTCACTGACTTGTATTAAAACACATGGAAACCAAATATTTTCTGTAACATGCATCAACAGAGGTAATCGTTAATACTGAGTGAAGTACAGATCAGGTTTTTAGAATATATAAGTGCAAAGGTTTAGATTAGGTTTAATTAAAGTACCTTTTTTCTCCTTCCCATGGGTCTTTATACTGCTGGTTCCCATCCGGTCTGAACTCAGGGTCCATTCATGGAAACGTACTGAGCTCTACCCTGGTTTAATTTCTAATGTCGGATTCAAACCCAGGATTTCAGAACCAGCCACACAGCTGTCCTTTAATTTAATTTGCTAAGTGAAAGAGGAGCTTAAACCCTGATGAAAAGAAGGACAGGGAAAAGTGACAAGCAGCTGTTCAATACAAAGTGATGTTGAGCAGAGATGTTATGTTCCGGCCGGTTTTGGTAGCCGGCCCGTGACAGAACGATGTTTCTTTGGTACCAAGCCCGTGATAGAGCGGTTATGGAACCGTTTCCTAGTGGGTCAGTGTCGGTCAAACAAAAACTATTCACTATTTTTTTATTTTTTTTTATTTTTTTTAACGTCTGCTCCTCACTCAGCTGTAGGAAATGTTGACCCTTCAAAGTAAAGGTTTTCTGATGATGTTGACTCACATGCTGACTCAGGCTGGACCGTGACCCCCCCCCCCCGACCCCAAGCTTAGAATCCCTGCTTTAAACAATTATATAGACTTTCTTTCTAAGAATGACATTATTTTCTTGAATCTTTATTTTCTGAGCTTTGGGCTCGACCCTTCTTGCTGCTTCGTTTTCAACCAGTGTCTCTAACAAACCTCCGGACGGCTCCAATATGTCGCCACCATCGCTCCAGCTGTGTGTCCCTGCAGCTGGACGAGCTCCAGTTTGTGCACCAGCAGATGATTTAATGTGCTTGTGTGTGTGTGTGTGTGTGTGTGTGTGCGTTTGTGTGTGTGTGTGTGTGTGTGTGTGTGTGTGTGTGTGTGTAGCCCAACTGCTGTTTTTAAAACTAACTGCTGTTTTTTGGTAATAAAACACCAACTGCTGCTCTGAACTGTCTGGGCTTTTTCTTCAGTTTCCCTTCAGATAATCAGTCTGATTTTTTTATTTGTTCCTTTTTGAGGCCTAAATCTTTGTGTTGCAAACCCATAGATTCACTTTTAAACCAGGGTCCAAACTCCAAAGACCCAGTTTCAAAAAAATATTGTGTATCAAGTTAAGTTGGGAATGTCATTCTACATTTTCCTTATCGTCCCATTTTCAGACTGAAACCAGCCATCTATCCGTCTCTCTCTACCTTCCCTCCTCAGCTCTGAGCCCATTGGTTCCTACTGAAGACGTAAAACTTTTCACAGACATATATTTTCATTTTAAAGTAGAGAGCCCCTCATAGAGCGCAGACCTCTGCCAAACAACTAACACCAGACTTCACAGGAAGAAAATCATATTAAATGATCCGGTTCTGCCCCAGAATATAACGGGTTCTCCCCTAGACCCTGATCCACCAAGTCCAGTTAAAATCAGTTCGGTGGGTTTTTTTTTTAATTGTTGGTGCTGGTTTAAATAAGTAATTATTCCTAATTATTACTGAAGTGAGTCTGGTTTAATTCTATATTGATTTTAGTGTTAAAAACACCTCATACATATAGTTTTATTTGAAAAGAGTCTAACTGATTCACTGGTTAACGTAGTTTTTTTCTCAGTAACCTGCATGTTCTCATTTTAACCTCAATCAGCATTTGTTGTCATTGTGTGATGGAAGGAGTAGTTGGAATCTGTGACCGAGTTCATGTTCAGGTTTCCCTGGAAACGACTGTCATGATCCAGTTAACTGGCGTTAAGATGATTATTTTTTTCAGGTTTTGGTTGAAGATTTTTTTTCTGAGAGATTTTAATCTGGTTTGGAAAAACTGAAAAATCCTCACAACAGCAGTTGACTCAGTTCAACAAATTGAAGCCACCCAATGGGCAGCGTCCTGGTTTGGACCGAAAGAGGCGAGCTGATGAAATAAGGACAGACACAGTTGTCTTGTATGAGAGCTCTTTATTGTCCTCTCGGGGCAGTCGTCTGTCACTTCCATGTTACTGACATCACACCACACATCTCCCACCTTTCACTTCTTTACATGTTTCTAATGCAGACAGCACCGTGAGGACACGCCTCCCGCTCACCTACCCAGAGTTCAACAACCGTGACATCATCATTCGCCGTGTGACATCATCATAACACCGTGTGAACATGTTCTGCTTCCCAATGATGGAAGATAACACCGACGGGCGACATTCAAGCTTTATTCATCAAAAATAAAAACACACCTTTTGACAAGAAACAGTACCGACATGGGGGACGGGGAGGGGTAGGGCCACGGGTGTAGCAAAGGGCAGTGGAGGTGGGCAGGGTAAAGATGGAGGACAGGTGGCACATTCACAGTTTTAAGGTGGACAGAGAGGGAGGATGTTTGATCTGAAAATCTCAAGACTTTCTGATGGAAGTTCTGAATAGTTTAAAGGTTCAGTTCACCAAAAACATTTGGATTCACAAGAGATGACATCACTTCCTTTTTTCTGGCTGTTGTAAAACAATATTTAAGTAGGAAAGGATTTTTAGCTTCTTCCTAAACACCAGAGAACATGACTGACTTCCTGCTGCTGTCGTCAATGTATGGGTGTTTTTGGGGGCTGATATGGGACCTGCTCGCTCGTGCTCAGTGAGGGTTAAAATAAAGGTGGTGCTGGAGCTGAAATATAAACCAAAGGAAGGCAGGGGGAGGGCAGGGGGAGGGGGGGGCATGAAGACCCTGATGGATCCTTTAGAAACACTTGCGGTGGACGATGGACGGCCCAGCCTCGTCGTACTCCTGCTTGCTGATCCACATCTGCTGGAAGGTGGAGAGGGAGGCCAGGATGGAGCCGCCAATCCACACTGAGTACTTCCTCTCTGGGGGGGCGATGATCTGAGGGAAGGGGGGGTTCCAATTCAAAGGTTTAAACTCTGAGGTCAAGTGTTATTGTGATTTTACTGAATATTCAATCAGGCCTTTGGTCAGTGTCTAAAGGACCCAAATACAACGTGTGTTTATGTGTTATTTGTAATTAATCTTTTTTTTTTTTTTTTTTACCCCTGAGCTACCCCTGGTACCTTAGTTTTTAACCTTAACATATCATTAATTCCCTTATTATTCATTAAAGGCTTTTTATGGGTTTTAATGGGATAATAAAGGGACAAAGCGATTGATGCCAATTATTTAATGGGGTTTTGTTCATGGTCTAAAGATAAAAAAGAAGTCCTTAAATTTTAACACATATAATTAAAGCCATCCTTAATTTATATCCTAAAAAGTTAAGTTTTTACCTTAACTTAAATGAAGGTGATCGAAGCATCTCTTTAGTATTAAGTTAAGGATTAATTAAAGATGACAACTTAATTTTTTTATCTTTTTAAATAGAGAATTAATGGGGAGAAAAATCTGCCTCTAATAATCTACTAATTTTGTTAATGAAGAAATAAAGTTTTTGAATTTTAAAGTTTGTGGTTCTTTCAACATTTGTGTAATTTAAACTCTTGAGATGAAGCTGATTCTTTTCTATGTCTTAACTTTATATTGATACTCAAAGAAAGTCTATGTGACAGATGCAATTACAAGCGATAATTTAATTCTTAGAATAGTAATAGAAGCAGAAGTCAGTCGGCAGCTGATTACGCAGGAACGCGGCTGTGAGCTAACCTTGATCTTCATGGTGCTTGGCGCCAGGGCGGTGATCTCCTTCTGCATGCGGTCAGCAATGCCCGGGTACATGGTGGTTCCTCCAGACAGCACGTTGTTGGCGTACAGGTCCTTGCGGATGTCGATGTCACACTTCATGATGCTGTTGTAGGTCGTCTCGTGGATTCCGGCTGACTCCATACCTGCAGGACAGAGGACAAGAGGCGGGTTAAACGGCAGTCAAAGCGTCAACCTCACTGGGTCGACGGACAGGTAAACGGACAGGTAAGCGGACAGATGCGAGGCTGACCAATGAAGGAGGGCTGGAAGAGTGTCTCGGGGCAGCGGAACCTCTCATTGCCGATGGTGATGACCTGACCGTCGGGAAGCTCGTAGCTCTTCTCCAGGGAGGACGAGGTGGCTGCCGTCCCCATCTCGTTCTCAAAGTCCAGGGCCACGTAACACAGCTTCTCCTTAATGTCGCGGACGATTTCTCTCTCCGCTGTGGACGGACAACAGAGACAGTCAGACGGGTTCGGTCACCCCGCGGTAAATGTGTCCGGGTGAGCCACCACGAACGTACCGGTGGTGACGAAGCTGTAGCCTCGCTCAGTCAGGATCTTCATGAGGTAGTCGGTGAGGTCACGTCCTGCCAGGTCCAACCTCATGATGGCGTGAGGCAGAGCATAACCCTCATAGATTGGCACGTTGTGGGTGACGCCATCTCCGGAGTCCAGGACGATACCTGGGCGGAGGCACCGATGCCAGGGATTAAAACATTTCAACGAACGGGCCAAAGCCTCTGGTTGGAAATGAAACTGTCAAACTGACGTGGTCCATTTCAAACCATCTCACTGGTCCAAACACATCCCAGTGAATGCTGGTTGTCACCTGCTTGAGTTGCAAAAATCAAAAAATGCTTCGAAACGTCAAGAACATCAAGTGAAATCTGTGTTTAACTGATATGTGACCGTGATGAGATTCGATCAAGTTCATGTCAGTGACCATCAGTGTTGAGACAGTTTTGTTGGTGCTGCTGAACCTGACTGTAAAAACCCTTAAAATTCACTTCAGAGTCTCTTTGAGGATCATATGTGCAGCATGTCCCTGTATTTTTCACCTACTTCATAGTTTTGTCTCTTTGACATTTGACCTGAGTGGAAGAGCAACCCCCCCCCAATGGGAACTACCCTACCCCAACCAGAGAGTGAGAAACAACACAAAAGCTTTGAAACAGCTCACCCTGTGACACAAGTTTTCATAGGATCAAAATAACACACTTTACTCTTCATGTGCCAGGACATGACTGTGGGGACAATCATAGGCTGAGCAGAGCCCAGTAACTGGCACTGAATAAGGAGGAGGAGTGTGGGCCTACCTGTGGTTCGTCCAGAGGCATACAGTGACAGGACAGCCTGGATGGCCACGTACATGGCAGGAACATTGAAGGTCTCAAACATGATCTGGAAAAAAATCAGTCCAGAGATCATTCAGTTCAATCCCTTCTCTGGGCGAAACTTTGTTTTCTCTAGTGTGAAGAGTTAGTGTCAGGTCCTGGTGTGTATTATAATGCTGCGTTACCTGTGTCATCTTCTCCCTGTTGGCTTTGGGGTTGAGAGGAGCCTCGGTCAGGAGGGTGGGATGTTCCTCTGGAGCCACTCGCAGCTCGTTGTAGAACGAGTGATGCCAGATCTGACCAATCACGGAGCAGAGAGAGTTGCTGTGATGAAGACTGATAATAAATGATTAACAATAAAAACTAATTTGTGCGGGTTTCTGAGAACCAGACCTTCTCCATGTCGTCCCAGTTGGTGATGATGCCGTGTTCAATGGGGTATTTCAGGGTTAGGATGCCTCTCTTGCTCTGGGCCTCGTCACCAACGTAGCTGTCCTTCTGCCCCATGCCCACCATCACTCCCTGAAACAGGCAGACAGACAGGCGGACAGACAGACGGACAGGCAGACAGACAGACAGAGAGGCATACAGAAAGACAGGCGGACAGACAGATGGACGGACAGACAGGCGGACAGACAGGTGGACGGACAGACAGACAGACAGACAGGCAGACAGACAGGTCAGTGCTGGATGAACTGCTTAGATTAGAACTAGTGATGTGGACTGACAGACTCGACACTTGGACCCTCAAACCCCATTACAATGGTTCTGATTTTAAACTTTTATATACAGATGTTTGAGTCCAGATTTCTGTCCTGTCCTGTTGTTAGCCACTGAACCTTGATCCCTGTGTCCTGTCATCGCCCCCTGTGGCTGTCTGAGAGTTTACACCTGACTGTACATGTCGGGTGACGGACGGGTAGCGATGTGTTAGCATTAGCGTTAGCCCGTCACCTGGTGCCTGGGCCGGCCCACGATGGAGGGGAAGACAGCTCTGGGGGCGTCGTCTCCGGCGAACCCGGCTTTGCAGAGACCGGATCCATTATCACAGACCAGAGCGGTGCTCTCCTCATCATCACACATGACTGCAGGGGGCGCTGTGGACGAGTGACGACACTAAGACACTGACTCGGTCTGTGGAGAGATGGAGACGTGTGACCATGAGATCTATGGGTTAAAACAAACACAGCCAGGTACGAATCATACCTGCGCTTGTGAAATTATAGGTTAAAACTTTAAACATGAGGATGCAAACAAGAATACCAAGACTGATCAAATGACCCCTGAGAGGATGACGATGAACCCGTTTATTTAACTCCTCACAGGGAATGGGGCCGCTCCGCATGTCAACAACTACACCTATGACTTTCAAGCACTTCATCACCCAGAAAGCCCTGCTTGGTGACATGTGCAGCTACATGTTTTTAAAATTTTCAATCAGAGAAATATTTTCACCGATTAAAGTGATCCAGTTAACAGCTGAAACACAAACACATATGACTCTATAGTTTATGAAATGAAATTGGATATAAGAGGGTAAAAAAAAATGGAATAGAATAAAACAGGAGAATCAAAATTACAGTGCAGTGTGAGACATGAGTAAACACTCTGAAGGAGGATGGATTTGAAAAAATGGAAACTCTAGTTAAATTAAAAGGTTTTAACAGCAGCCAGACAAACTGACATTACAGCCTGATTGAAGGAAATATATAAAAACGTGTGAAAAGGGTCATTCAGGTTGAGAATGTGAAGTTTCTGCTTCATCCTGAGACAGAAACCCCAAAACACTGTAAACAGCATCAGGTCACGTCCATTTAAACCTTCGACACAGATACAAAAATCTTCACAGACAAAAAGTGACTGAAAAAAAGTCAAAATGATGAAAACGTGACAGAAAATAAAAATTACAGCATGAACAACATCAGTTCACAGACAGAAAAAAACATCTTCCCTACGACTACAATGTCCACATCACCAAAATTGGATTTGTGAGGTTTTCACGTGACAGCGGTGACCCCCCCCCCCAGGCCCCCCGCCCCCCATCCTTACCCCACCCCTCCACCATCCTCCAGCCACACTGAACTACTACTGTCCTTTACTGAATGAACAAGGCACTCTGGGAAAACTTCCTAATTAGGACATGAAGCAGAGTCCTGACTGTGTTTGGTATGCTCTCTCTCCCTGTGTTCACCCTGCCTTGCTCACCCACTGCTTTTCTCCTTTTATGCTCTCTCTACTCTTCTCTCTCTCTCCCTCTCCCTCTCTCTCCCTCTCTCTGTCTGTTCTTCCTCGTCTCTCCTCATCTCCCTCTCTCACTGAAAGACACAGATGACTTTAGACCATATTTAGTCATGAAATTTGGGAATCAAATATTTATTAGATTTTTCTGCCTGTAAGAGCCTCGCTGGAGAGGTGGGTTCACTTTTCCCTCAGTTTGTCGGCTCCTATCTCTAACAGACTAGTCTGTTATGTTTTCAGTCACTAAATCCCATCTTTCTACTGAGGATGTAAATCTTTTAAAAAAATGACTGCTTTCAAATGTAATGAAATGTAAATGTCTCCGTTTCTTTGAAGCTTTAAATTGATTTTAAATCCTTTGTAGAAAGTGTGGACGCAAATTTCTGCCAAGAAAAAACAAAATATTAAGATAAATCAAAGTTATGAGATAATGAGACAATTAGCAACTGTGACTTTAGCCAAAATATTACTAAGTCAAATCCTTATGACCTTATCCTTATGATCCTTTGGCTCATGACATCACAATGTTGACTTTCCATAACTACTTGAAAAACTTCCATAAGAAGGTTTGTTTTCATCCAGCTCATTTTTCAGCTTGATTTTTTCTTGCTGAAGATTCACTGTAGGAAAATCCTTTATTTAGTGAAGTTTGTTTATGTGGATTAGATTTCACTTGTCATCCCTCAGATCAAGAGACTGCACCAGTCAGCCCTGCAGACAGGAGGAGGGTTTACTGCCCCCTGCTGGTAGAGAGTCAGACTATTTCAGGGAGATGTTAAACACTGATCAACCACAACTACAACCAACAAATGTTGCTCACATAGTTTAGAGCTGAACAGAATTTATGTCACAGTAAATTTACATATGTAATTGTCTCAAGAATAGAAATTTCTGTGTTCACCATGCAGTGATTTCATTATCAATTACAGACCGAGATCAATACGTCCCGATCACCAGACAAACAGTATGTCTTCTTTTGACAATGAAATGATGAAAGTTTTACTACAAAGTTCAGTTCCTGGCTTTTTCTGGAGCTTTCATTGTTTTTTTTTTTAATCAGTGAATGAAGATCAGTCTGTTCAACTGCTGACGAAGACCAAGAGATGTATTAGAAAGCTCCAGAAATTGCTGACAAGTGGGTTTTTACATAAGTGTTCTTTTTTTTTCCCATCAGCTATTTGCAAAGTTTAGGTGTGAACTTTCACACTTAAATAATGAAGTAATAATGTAATGAAAACAGACAGAAATAAATATGAGCACAACAGAAACTAACCTTTAAAATTTATAGGAGAACTGTCCCTCTGGGTCTCCATAGTTTTTTAATAACCTTTAACATCTGTGTTAATATCTGAGCTGATTTTTCTAACATGAGATTTGAGCACCAAATTGTTCAGTAACATTCGAAAATTACTGTTTAAATCGGAAGATAAATGTGTTCAGGTGCAGACTGAATCTGTTAGTGTGCCTGCCAGTCAAAACACAGGGCAGAAAGTAAAAAAAAGGCAATGAAAGCTTCAACTCAGCACCAGGAGTCACATCAAACTCATTTCGTCACCTGACAGATTGAACCAAACTTCATTCGAAAAACACAGACTTCTAATGCACAAATATTAGAACAACAGATTAAGATAAAACATCAGCAGCTTATGTAGAGAAAATATTATTCAGATAATTAGAGGGATTCTGTTTCTGAAGTAGCTTTCAGCAAACTCTGAAGACAAAGGAAACTGAAACACTGCCGTTTAGAGACTAAACTTCAACTTTACAATCGCTGAAAACACAAGTCTAGTCTGGTTTACATCTGCTTGGTCTGATTCTACTGGCAGCTTTGGGAGGAGCAGGTGCAACATGATGGAGGCATCATGGGAGAGAAGAGAGGAGGAGGTGAAGGGAAAGCCAAGGAGGTGGCTGAAGAGCAGAGTAGAGGATGGAGAAGGAGAGGAGTATGACAACGGGACAAGAGAGACACCTGAGGAGGAACAGAGAGGAGGTGAAGGAAGGGTGGGGAGCTCCAGTGGAGAAGGGAAGTGGATGAAGGAGGAGAAAGACAGGAAACCTCAGCCACAGTATATCCAAATGAAAATGGCAGAGCAGCTGAGAAGGAAGGCGATGCGATGAAGTTTAAGGCAGGTGGCGGGACTGAAAGAGGAGGTGAGATGGAGAGGAGGCGGTCGAGGAGCAGACAAGTGATCAAAGAGGAGACAGAAGAAAAGTCTTGCAGCGTTTGTCAGTTCTGTCATGTTGAGTTTGAGAACAGAGGAGCGGAGCAGAAAAAGAGGTGAAGCAGGCGTTAGCGGCGAAGGTGACGGAGGAGGTGCCGAGTCTTACCGTGGCAGTGCAGGGCCTGCTGGGACGTGGGGAGGGGGGCAGGACAGAAGTGCGAGTCTGAACCGCTGCGACTGACTTTATCAACCCTCCACCTCCTCCATCCATCCCGCCATCCCAAACAAGGCACGGACTCCCCCCCCTCCTCCTCCTCACTCCTCCTCCCCCCTCACTCCCTCTCTCCCCTGCTTGATTCCTTATAGGGCAGACCCCGATGGAAGCAGCCTATCAGATGGCTCGTAGCACCACCGAATTTTCTCCCATCATTCACAGCATTCCTCTGAGAGAGACAGACGGAGAGACAGACAGACAGACAGACAGGCAGACAGATGGACAGAGAGAGGCAGAGAGACAGACATACAGACAGACAGACAGAGAGAGAGTAAGAGAGACAGGCAGAGACAGACAAACAGACAGACAGACATAGACAGAGAGACAGGCAAAGAGAGACAGAGAGAGAGAGACAGAGAGAGACAGACAGAGACAGAAAGAGAGACAGACTGACAGACAGAGAGAGGCAGAGAGAGAAAGAGACAGATAGACAGACAAATAGACAGAGTAAGAGAGACAGACAGAGAGAGAGAGAGATAGACAGAGAGACAGATACAGACAGACAGACAGAGAGACGGGCAGAGAGACAGAAAGAGAGAGACAGAGGCAAACAGAGGCAGACAGACAGACAGAGACAGACAGAGAGACAGACAGATTGACAGACACAGACAGACAGACAGAGGTTTGAGGTTTAAAAGTCCCTTTATTAAAACCTTTCACCAGGAGAAGCCAGATCATTCACACATCATCACCCAAAAGCACAAAGAAAAGAGAGCCAACTGTCCAACGACAGAGGACAAACACAGGAAATGGTGTTTCTGGTCAAAGATTAACAATCAGCCCCCCCCCCAGCACAACATAACCCCCCAACTGCCCAAATAAGTCTGAAGTCCTTCATGTTGTCCATCATATGACAGTAAGCATGTGGACTGTGAGCAGCAGCAGGTCAATGGCATTAACGTCAGCCTTCTCTGCCTGGCCTCCGGTCCCGGGTCGGTACCGGGCTTGGCCCCCCGGCGGCCGGTCTGGACCATCCATTTGTCGGCTGCTGGTTGTAAGGCCTTGGAATGAAAGTGCTGTGTTCCGGTGGAATCACTGTGACACAGATTTTATCTCACTGAACTTTCACCCATGAATCCACCAATTGCAAACATCCTGTCGGAACCGGAGGATCCGAGACGGAGGAATGGGTGTAGATCTGCCCCCCCTGGGCACCTGGAATCTCAGCTCAGTCGTCGTCTTTAACTCATGTGTCTTGTGATTCTGTCAGTCAGCTTGGAAATGAAGCTGGAGAAAGGAAGAAAAATAAAAATGACTGACGGATTAACATAAATCTTTCCTGCTTCAATCATCAGTACAAAATATTGACAACTTATAATGAAAATGTCCGATTATTTGATTGATAAGTAAGAAGCTATTGACATAGAAACCGAGGTAGAGAACTCTACCATGAAAACTACGTCAGGTGGAGGATGAGGACGGCATGGCTGAGAACTGATCTCACTGTTTTGGTTGAAATCAGCAGCTTTGACATCAAATTTTATTCACACATTCATCAGCAAAGCTTTTTGAGCTCACTACATTTGATTACAGGATGAGAGGAGTAAAAGGTCCGGTCCCAGACCCGGTCCCAGACCCATTCCCAGACCTGGACCCTGGTCAGATATTCTGGCTGCTGGATCTGAGGGTGAATCTGTGGTCGACTCAGAGACATGTTTGAATCCTCCTGAGTCCACTGAGTTTCCATTCTCAGCTGTGCCCCCCCCTCCCGCCCCCTCAGCCATCACACTCTTACTGACTGATTTACACCCATTACCAACGCACACTGAGCCGGGGACAGAGCTTTGAAAACATATCAAGCTACAAACAGCCCTGTTCATCTGTCTTCAGCTGGTTAAACTGATCCAGGACCAGTCTTTCTGTCCTCAGAGAAGCAGCCAATCAGAGGCCTGAGACGATTGTCACCTGTTGGTCACATGTTCTCAGTGTCTTTAAACATTTGTTCCACACATGTGACTATATATCAATAGACTAACAGGTAGCTGTCAAACAGATATTGTGATCTAATAAAAAAAAAACAAAACAGTCTTTGGTAGAAAAAAAAAATATTTTCATTCAACCATGAAAAATGTCAGTTACACACAAAGCATATATCTGTGTTTATTAATTTTCTGTTGATCAATTAGTTGATCAATAGAAAACTAAGCTTTAAATAATCAATCAAGCTGCTGGAGGCAGCTCATCAGCTTTGTTGGATTTTCTTGGATTTCATGGATTTTCTGAATTTCTTGTCTTGAGATGTCGTTGACCTTTAAAAGACAAATTAATTAATAATCAGCAGCTTAATCGACAATGGAAATAATATTTGGGTCACACTTTCTTTTGAGTCCCAGATTTATCATTTAAACTCTGTTCATAAACATGTAATAACGGGCTTATAACAGATCCAGATGTAGTTTATAATCTGATCTAAGAACAAGTGTATTAATGTTCTATGTCTAATGTTCAGACACACACACACACACACACACACACTAACACAATCACACACACTTTCACACAGACACACACACACTAACACAATCACACACACTCTCACACAGACACAAACACAGACACACACACACACACACACACACATTCACACTCATACACTCGTACACACACACACACTGTATACACCAATCATCGTGCCAAAAGAATTACATCAACAGTTTACATGATGTAGAAGAAACCCCCGTCTGAGGAGATCCCAGACCTGATCCCAGACCTGATCCCAGACCTGATCCCAGACCATCCCCAACACACGCATAAACACACAGACATACACACTTCTTTCTATGGTTGTGAGGACAGTCATTGTAGTAATGTACACCCAAGCCCCTCAACTAAACCAATTCTAAAACCAGGTCTGAGCCCACAAACAACCTCAGAGGTTGTGAGGACCGAACGGAGTGTCCTCACAGTGATGGACTCAGGCTGTGTCCACACTACCATAGAAAGTTCTGTACACACACACACACACACACACACACACCGATCCCAGACCCATCCCAAAGTTAGGCCGGTAGGAGACCTGAGGCCATAACCTACGTCCAACACTCAGCTCAGCCCCCCCAAAATTGAAGGAATAATCTGCTATTTTACAAAACCAGTAGGTGATGGAGCCTGAAACTGACGACACATGTAAAAGGTTTTCAAATGAGTCAACACACAACTGAACACTTCAGAAACAGCGGCTGATTTTCTTCACCTTTAAATGTGATGAATGAGGAAAAGAAAAAAGGGAAATGGAGTTGAAAGACAGAATGAGCTGCTTAAATAAATACGTTTTATAAGTTTTATTCATTCTATCATCTCTCTGGTCCCAAAGGAAAAGCATGAAGCTTTATGTTCCTTGTTACACACTAGTTGAACCATTCAACAACATAATTTCTTGATGTGTCCAGTTATCTTTTGCTTTGTCTGGTTGATCGTCCTCTGACCACATCTTGTCGCCTCCAAACCAGTTAACCACAGTTAACCACAGCCTCGGGCCTGCCTGCGCCCCCTAGAGTCTGCTCTGGTCATTAGATTTAATTCTAGTGGGTTCATCCTCTGGAGAACAGGGGGGAGGTCAGGGCTGGATTTAATCATGTGACTGAGATCTGATGCTCATGAGCACTGATATTTAAAACCCGTCTGATTTTATTGTACAGGTGTTGTTTGCTTGTGTTAAGTCATTTCCAGTCTTTAGGTTTGATACTTTATATTTCTGACCTGGACGTCACTTGCTTTTACTCACACACGGGTTTCATTGAGGTTTTGACCCCACAGCAACCCCCCCCCCCCCCCGGTTAACCGACCACTGTGTTTATGAAATACAACTATAATTATTTTTATCAATGATTTTTATTTGGAAGTTTCTGTAATATTATGAGAATATGTACATTTACTACACAATTTGATTTCAAGCAATTTTTACATCAGAATTTAACTTATTGAATTTGACATTTCAAAGAGGAGGATTCACAGACCAATGTTTTAAATTCAATAGTATTTTAAAAATAAATAAGAATAATAACTGACAAGACCATGAATATCTGCTGTGAACTGTATTTTAAATCTGAGCAGAAGCTGCTGCCAGGTTTTCACTGCTCGGTCTCTGCTAGTGTGTTTGGGCTCTGTGTGTGTGTGTGTGTGTGTGTGTGTGTGGGGGGGGGGGGCAGCAGTCTATCTCCTTAAAAAGACAAACACGACAGGGTGGGGGATGGGGGAGGATGGGGGGGGGGTTGGTCTGAACGAGGCGGTGAAAAGAAGTAAGAGAATGTTTTCTGTTTCTGAATGTTTGGACGCTGCCTGTCTCTGCATGAGAAGGACATCTGAGTTGTATCTATGTGTTTGACTCATTCAGGGAAAACTGTCCACACATCTCACAGCAAAGAAAAGCCCCTTGTATGGAGAACCCTGGGAAGTGTAGGAAACCTCCAGGGGACCAGGATTCACCGTCGTCCTGTCATGCCGTCACTGAAGCAGCAGAAAAGCAGCAGTTCAACTTCCCTGATCAGCACATCATGAAAACTGTCCCCGGCCTCTTCTCATGGACAACGTCTCCATTCAACCTGTTGGTGTTTCTTGAGGTTCAGAAGTAAGAGTGGTTGTGTTGAAAAAGTCGAAATGATTCATGCATCTTTAAAACACACTAAAGCCTCATCACAAAAATTAAATATTAATTCTTTTTTGCTTAGAAATCAATAAAATGTGAATCTCCTCAGAGTTTGTTTCTACTTGTGTTCTTGTTTATCAAAATTAAAATGACCAAAAAAAAAAAATTAGTCCAATTTATTTTTAGCAGTGGTAGCAGCATGTGCTGAAATGGGGGACATTCATTTTCCCCTGAGCATGAACAGTGCTAACTCTGGGGATCCTCTGATTTTTCCTCTAGTGCCACCGTCAGGTTGACATTTGTATTTGTCCCATACTTTGGTTTATGACCCGAGACCTGCTGAACTAACATCGTGCCCCTTGGGGCCTCAGCCAGACGCTGTGTTCAGTAGTCAAGCAAATAGTTGTTATTATCAGGTTGTTACAAACAAGAACCTAGTGGTGGTGCTCCACTGAACCAAACCTAATCCCTGACCCCGGTCCAGTACTATGAGAGGCTTAACCTGACCATCCCGTAGTTATCGCTGCCACACCCAAAACCCTAACCCCAACTGCACAAGGCAGTGTCTCTGCTCCATAATGGCCGGGTGTTGCCACCAGTCCCCGACCGATTGTCAGCATCGGTATGGTTCATCCTCTGGGAACCTCTGGCATCCGGCTACAAGACTGTGGGATTAAACAGGTGTAACAGGAAACCAATGACATATGTTTGTCTGAGAACAACTTTTCCTCATTGTTATTGAAAAGCCAAAATCCAGGCAGCACGTCGTTTCTCTCAGAAAATGTTTCTGCTGCAGGTTAGTGGGATGCAAAAGTCATGTCTAGAGGACTGGGTCTGGGGAAGCGTAAACCGGGAACTGCTGGCTTCCTCCACCCGGCAGCTCTGGATGGAGTTTTCTGCAGGCCACGATGACTGGGGCTTATGGGTATTGTAGTGTCTAGGGCCGTCCACCTATTGCAGCGGACCAAGGGAGGAATGTGCGAGGATGGAGATGAAGTGTCGACATGTTGACAATAACATTTCTCTGCAGCGTGTTGGAGTTTTCCAGCAGGATCACTCAGGTTCTCCTTAAAAGGAAACTTTACTACAAGGAAACAAAACTTCCTGCAGTGCAGACACCACCCACCCAACTACTCCTCTGCTACCGAAGCTTTCTGGGAAACTGCAGAGAAAAAAATGAACAAGGCACAAGAGAAAAAGCCCAGTAAGAACAGATTAAATAGAACATTATACATAGCACAACAGACAGCAGTGAGATCCGTCTGTGTCCTAACTCCAAAAAAGGAAGCTGGTCAGTAAATAAGAGGAGACTTGGCATCATGCTCTGCCTCCTCCTCCTCCTCCTCCTCCTCCTCATGTAAGGAGAGGAAACATGGGGGGCGTGGCCTCCCCATGTGTCTGTAGAGCGAGTGTGTGCGTCCTCATACAGACTGTGTACAGTAGTATTTGTCTCAGAGCGTGCGGTGTCCGTCAGTATGTCCTTGTTTAGATGTACAGTGTTCATCTGCTCCTCCACCTCCCACAGCCTGGGTCCCTCATACCTTCATACCACTCCACATTAATCCAGCTCCTCACTCATCGTGCCTCCGTCCATGAGCTCATCCTGAAGTTCTGACCGCTTTCAGATGAAACATTGTTCTGACTTACAACTGCATCTGTGTAAATCTGACCTGCATTTAAATGTATCTGCTCTCCAGCTGCCAAAGACAGTGGTTTCTGGTTGTGTGTTATGGGCTGAATAGAATTAGTTACCTACCGACGCCTCTGACACCTGGAGGGGCCAGAGAGAAAACGGTCAGTTGTCTTCTCAACCTGGTTCCACATAAAAACTCAAGCTCCCATCAAGCTAATTATGCTTTGATTGCATGATTAGCTCCACCTTGTTTCATGAGTTAAGTTCCTTGAACTTTTCAGTTTTCTGTGAAGCTGCTTCTGATGAAATGTTCAGAACGTTAAAGGTTCCGAACTCAACACAGACTGGGTGACCTCAGGTTCATGCTGTTTTCATGACCGGGGAAAGAAACAACCAGGAATGCATATTAATGCACTACAAACATTAAAAAGGAGAGATAGTAGTGGTACAAGTACAAGTAAATATACAAGTACAAGTAAAAGTAGAAGTCAAAGTAAAAGTAAAAAGTAAAAGTACAAGTACATGTACAAGCACAAGTACAAGTGCATGATGGGAAGTCTGTTAATGTGCCACTTTTGTTTGTTTAAACCCTTCATTTGATGACTTGAGGGAACTTTCAGCCTTTCATCTGTTCATTCATTCATTCACCTCATCATTTCACACCAAAAGACCTGAAGTCGGATCAGCACACATTTAAAGTTCTAGAGTCTGAAAGTTAAAACTAGAAGTTCTCAGGCAAATTAACTTGAAATGATCAGAAAGATGAGTTGATTCTTGAAATTCTACTGATTCTCCTGAGTCTCCTGATTCTCCCGATTCTCCCGATTCTACTGATTCTCCCAATTCTACCGATTCTACCGATTCTACCGATTCTCCTGATTCTCCTGATTCTCCTGATTCTCCTGTTTCTACTGATTCTCCTGATTCTACTGCTTCTCCTGATTCTCCTGCAGGATGGTTTACAGTTTCCATAGTGTCAGACCTGATTTGGGGCCAGTTTAAGATAAACTGTCTATCTGTAGCAGCTACATCAGCTCTATCTTTACCCAGTCACACTAATGTGGACCGTGGACCATGGACCATGGACCGGTTTTCATCCTGTGCTGGTTTAAGAACTGGGAATGTGGTAAGTGTTGGGCCGGGGATGTTCTTCTTGATTTAATCCTCAGCATCATTTCCTCTCTTTGGTTCAACATCTCATTCACATTCGATCATTCTTCCCATTTTGTGCATTTTTAATGTGTTACAGTCACAACAGCCTCAGAGTGACTCCACCTGCTCCACCTCCATTCATCTCCACTGAGAACACACACACACTTGTCTTACATCAGTTGTGAGGACACTCCTAACTCTGAGGGCAGACCCTGACCCTGATCTGAACCTGGTTCTAACATGAGCCCTAAAACCAGGTTGATCCCTCAAACAGCCCTTTGAAAGAGTGAGAACCAGACAAAAATGTCCTCACAAAGACAAAATGTCCTCACAATGATGTTTTCAAACCAAAAATTTGTCCACACAACCATAGAAAGACATGCGCACACACACACACACACACATACACACACACACACAGACACACACACTCCCTGCTTGGACTTTGACCGAAAATGGGAAAACAGCTGGACTCCTTACAGGGACGGTCTGAAACTGTTCCTGATTGGTCGACTAACATCAACACACAGCGAGCCGGCGCACACAACCAGCTCAGGAATGTGTGTGTGTGTGTGTGCGCGCGCATGTGTGTGTGTGTGTGTGTGTGTGTGTGTGTGTGTGTGTGTGTGTGTGTGTGTGTGTGTGTGTGTGTGTGTGCATGCGTGCAGGGGGGGGGTTACTTCATGTGGTCTATGTGGAAACTGTAAACCCCATAAATACAGTTCATCCCTGTGTGTGTTTGTTGGTCAGAGGTGGAGGAAACAGTAAGATCCTTTACCTCAGTAAAAATACAGATGATGTTACTAAAGTAAACAGAAGAATAATGTTATATTTATATATTATATGATTAGATTATTGTCACTGATGTGTCAGCAACATTTTACTGCTGCAGCTGGATATTCATTGAACCTCATGATCATTGCTATTATTGATTAGTCTGATGATTGTTTTCTCAAACAACTGACTTGTGGAGATATTTTGTTCTGTAAAAATAAAAAAGACAGTGAGACAATGTCATCACAAATAAATGCAACCATCAAACGGACCAAAGCTTGAAATGATCAAACATAAATTCAAATTACTAAAAGGAAAAGATCTCATCTGAGAAGCTGTAACCTTCAAATATTTGGTATTTTCACATGAAGTGTGATTTAAACATTTATCAGAGTCGTTGACAGTTAATGCTCCGTCTGTCAACTGAGGGATTATTAGTTTTTGCTCCAGTTGTATTTACCGTCAGTCATTTTAAATCATTACACCTGATAAATTTTAATTTTGTAACATAACCTGGAACTAAAAGCATCACAGACTGTAAATGTAGTGCATTAAAAAGGGGCAATAGTAGTGATACAAGTACAAGTACAAGTGCAAGTACATGTACAAGTACTCCTCCTCTTCTCCTCTATCTCCTTTCCTCCTTCCAATTCAATTCAATTCAATTCAGCTTTATTTATATATCGCTATATCATAACAGACATTATCTCAGGGCACTTTTCATATAGAGCAGGTCTAGACCAGACTCTTTATAGTTATTATTAACAGAGACCCAACATTTCAGCTATGAGCAAAAAAAAAAAACTCACAGTAACAGGTAGAAACGTTGAACAGATCCCGACTCATCATGGGGGGGGGGGGGGGGGGGGTCTGCCTCGACCAGCCGGGCTGAGAGACAGAGAGAGAGAGAGGGAGAGAGAGAGAGCAACAGGGGACAGGAGGGAGGAGAGAGAGAGCAAAGCAATAAGACTAACAGCTATATATACTATAGTTATACTAACAGGGCTGATACTATTACTAATAGGACCTCCTCACTTCCTCTCCTCCTTTACCTCATCTGCCCCTCCAGCTCCTCTACCTCCTCTACAACCTCTCCTTCTCTCCTCTTCTCCTCCTGTATTAACATGCAGCTCCCCCTGTTGGACGGATGTGGCCTGTTGCTGTAGTAACAGTCAGTGACCTGCAGGTGGCGCATTTAATTTACTTTTAAAAGAGAAACAACGTCTCAGGTAGAACAAATGTCTGAGGTTCTTCTCCTTAACTTTATATTTCTTGCCTTAAGTTGCCTAAAAGTCAGAGAAAAGATGAAGAGTTTATTATTACAACTTTTAAGAAATGTCCCCAGCTTCAAAAATCTACTAATGTTTACTGATGTTTACTGATGTTTACAGATTTCTGAAAATGTCTAAAATTTGTTAAATGACATCAATTTCCAAAACTTCTCCAGAACGTCTCTACCTCTGGAGAAATGTCCTCACTGCTCAGGAATGTGACCCCTTTCTAGTGTCTCCAAAATGTTGTCACTCTAAACATGTCCCCTGGGTCTTACACTGAACCTTCCTGAAAGACAGACACAGAACTGGACACAAACGGAACCGTCCCCTAGTTCTTTCCTGGAACTGGTCACTCGTTTGGTCTTGTCATTAATAAACGAACACCCACGGTAGACAGAGGAAAGTTCATCGGCTCAGCTTCCTGTTTTTCCTGTGTGAGGTCATGACGACCAGCGGAAGGGACGTTTCACTGGTGAAAGTCCTGATACTGCAGACGTCCAAATAAGACTAGAGGTTTAGTATAAGTATAAACTTCTAGGACCAAAACTAAACATACTTGTTATGCAGAATGGCCCAATTCAGATTAGCACTATTGAATCATGATTATTGATGCATTAATGGGGTTCATGGCTTTAATTGGTCTTTAAACCCCTGGGTAGTTTAACATACAGTAATACTCCAGTAATACTACAATAATTCAACAGCAATACTACAGTGATACTACAGCGGTACTACAGTTGTACTACAGTCATACTACAGTGATACAACAGTGATACTACAGTGATACTACAGTGATGCTACAGTGATACTCCATTAATACTACAGTAATACAACAGTGATACTCTAGTAATACTGCAGTGATACTACAGTGATGAAGATACTGCAGTAGTGTAGGTATCTTGAAATTTTACTTCAGTACCAGAGAAACAGTACTTAGTTCCTTTCATCAGGTGAGAGTGCAGGTCAGCCTTTTTTTCCTTTTGCACTGTATAAAAGAAAATCCAATCATCATAAAAAAATATGTTTATCTGCACAGTGACTACATATAACACACTTCTATTCAGATATACACCAGCCACCACCAACATCTGTTCACAGCGGTCAAGCTCCATCACCTGCTTCCTGCAGCTGTATGCAGCTGCAATGTCCCCACTTCCTGAAAATATCCCCAAAGTGTCCTCACTTTCCAGAAATATCCTGATTTTCCAAGTGTCCTGACTTTTTAAAAATGTCCTAAAAATGCCCCTTCTTTTCAGGAACGTCCCGACCGTCTATTTGTGCCATCCCACCTGGAATCATCAAGGTGCCTCATCTTTTGAACCAGAAGACGTCCAGCAGAACCATCAGAGCTGGCAGGAACCGGCGGGACTCTGGTTCAGCGTCTGCAGCCCAGAGATGGTCTGGATTCCTCCTCCACTTAAACCTGAGGCAACAGTGGCAGCTCTGGACTCATAAGTCATAATCTGAAATGTTCCCCGATCGGCTGGAGAACTGCAGGAAGGGAGTCTGCAGGCGGCCATGAAACCTGGTTCCTGCAGAACCAGAATCGGTCATTAGATACTTCTCCATCGTCGGTCCCATCAGGAGGTACAGGCCCGGTCCAACCCTGCAGCAGTTTCTCCAAGATCCTTATGACAGCCTACCTGACAAGAACCTGAAAAACCGGTGCTAGTTTAGAGGCACAGAGGTCACAGCAAATGCTTGTCTAATCTATTTTTTTTTCTTTTACTGCAGTTTGGATGAAATTCACTGATAAATAAAAACTGTTCATTATTTTATGTTTGAAAACCTCCTCACTTTACATCTAGAAACTAAAACCTTTGCACAGTTCTTTTTGCATGTTTACAGCAATGTCCATATGTCAGCTGTTGTTGTGAGAGGGGAGGGTTGTTTGTTTTTTGTTTGGTCTCTGAGTTGTAATTAAGGGATGCAAACAACTCTGATGCAAACAATTCTGAACTGATCTCAGTTTTTTAAAACTTGATCCAAACACCACAGAAGTGTCTTTATTTCCTCTGACTGATCAAAGAAAGAACACCTTGTCCTGGTCCTGGGGCCTGGTCCTGGTCCTGGGTCCTGGTCCTGGGTCCTGGGTCTTGGTCCTGGGTCTTGGTCCTGGGACTGGGTCCCTGTGCTGGTCCTGGGTCCTGGGTCCTGGGTCTTGGTCCTTGATCTTGTCCTGGTCCTGGACCAGTTCCTGGTTCCTGGTCCTGGGTCTTTGTCCTGGGTCTTGGTCCTTGATCTTGTCCTGGTCCTGGACCAGGTCATGGGTCCTGGTCCTGGGGCCTGGGTCCTGGGTCCTGGGTCGTGGTCCTGGTGCTGGTCCTGGGTCCTGGATCTTGGTACTTTTCCTTGACCTTGTCCTTGTCCATGTCCTGGGTCCTGGTCCTGGTCCCTGTTCCTGGTCCTGGGTCCTTGTCCTTGTCCTTGTCCAAGTCCTGGACCTGGTCCTGGGTCCTGGGTCCTGGGTCCTGGGTCTTGGTCCTTTTCTTTGTCCTGGTTCCATGTCCTGGGTCCTTGTCCATGTCCTGGTCATTGTCCTTGTCCTGGGTCTTGGTCCTTGATCTTGTCCTGGTCCTGGACGAGGTCATGGGTCCTGGTCGTGGGTCCTTGTCCTGGGTCCTGGGTCGTGGTCCTGGTGCTTGGTCCTGGGTCCTGGGTCCTTGTCCATGTCCTGAGTCCTGGGTCCTGGGTCCTGGGTCCTGGGTCCTGGGTCCTGGTGCTGGTCCTGTTCCTGGTCCTGGACCTGGTCCTGGGTCCTGGGTCCTGGTTATTTGTCCTTGTCCTGGTCTTGGGTCCTTGTCCATGTCCTGGTCCTGGGTCCTGGTCCTGGTCCTGGTCCTGGTCCTGGTCCTGGACCTGGTCCTGGGTCCTGGGTCCTGGGTCCTGGGTCTTGGTACTTGTCCTGGTCCTGGTCCTGGGTCCTTTTCCATGTCCTGGTCCTGCGTCCTGGGTCCTAGGGCCTGGTCCTGGTCCTGGTCCTGGTCCTTGACCTGGTCCTGGGTCCTGGGTCCTGGGTCCTGGGTCCTGGTTATTTGTCCTTGTCCTGGTCCTGGTCTTGGGTCCTTGTCCATGTCCTGGTCCTGGGTCCTGGTCCTGGTCCTGGTCCTGGACCTGGTCCTGGGTCCTGGGTCTTGGGTCTTGGTACTTGTCCTGGTCCTGGTCCTGGGTCCTTTTCCATGTCCATGTCCTGCGTCCTAGGTCCTAGGTCCTAGGGCCTGGTCCTGGTCCTGGTCCTTGACCTGGTCCTGGGTCCTGGGTCCTGGGTCCTGGGTACTTGTCCTTGTCCTGGTCCTGGTCCTTCCTCGACAGGCCTCCCCCTCAGTGACGCACTGTGGGTTGGGTTAAGAATTTAGGGAGGGAAACCTTCCAGAGATTAGATCTGACCTGAGGCACAGAGAACGGGAGCTGGTTCAACTTCCTGCTTAACAGTCCTCGGTCGGTGTAGGTGAAGCAGGTCTCTAAAGAATCAGATGAGAAGTTGAAGCACTACACAGGATGATGTGTAATCACAGGATGATGTGTAATCATCCTGTGTAATGTAAAGGTTCAGAGAATTCAGGCGGAGACCAGGGGTTCTTGAACTGTTTATTACAAACAAAATGGCCTAAAACGGCATAAAACAGCGACCAGAAACAGTGACCTGTTAATTAGTTAAACAGTTACTCCTTTGCACTGATGATGGTGAATCATTGTCTCAGGTGTTCCACCTTCAGTAGTTACTGTTCTTGTCTGGCTCAAAGCCACAAACAACTGATCAATTGTTGGTCAAGTTAGAGCATAAATGGCAGCAGATGCATACATTTCCTCAGAAGCGCAGGTCTGACGTACTTGTACTTTACTTGACTTGCTACTTTCCACCACATGTTGGGGAGAGATACTAGACATTCTACTGCTCTGTATTCACCTGACAGCTGCTGTTCACGGTCAAACTTTTACAAACAAATATCTCCACAAGTCTGTCGTTTGAGAAAACAATCATCAGACTAATCAATAATAGAAATGATCATGAGGTTCAATGAAACATTTTACACATGTTCACACACTGATGCAAAAATGTTAAAGTTATGTTAAAAACCTAAAAACAAGCATTACTGTAAATCTTGCTACTTTCTACATCTACACTTAAAAAGAAATAATAAATAAAAGTTCATAAACTCCTAATTGCAACCCTGAGGCCTGTTTCATTCCTTGATGACGTCTTTTCTCACCTGATCCAGGTGAGGAAAGGGGGGCAGGTGAGACTGGATCAGTACGATTTGTCTCCAGCGGCCCCACCGAGGGCGTTTACAATCAGACGTCATTCTGGATGCCTGGACATGTCGGATCAGGCTGTAGAAAGGCTCTGTCCCAGTTGGACCGGTAGAGGGCAGATGTGGTCTGATGTGGATCAGAACTTGAGGACAAATACAGGAGACAAGACTGACAAGCGCTGTTGTCTTTCTCTACATGTCTGTAAAGTGGATGTGAATAGTTTCGTGTTGCATTAATGGAATGACATTAGATTCATTTTGAGATCTTGGAATTAATCTGTTATTAATTAATCTATGCAGAAATGTTTATAAATTGGTAAAAATTGATGCATATTAGATTGTTTCTGGCTCACACCTGTGACTTAAAGCCTCTTCAGAAAGTTTTCAGACCTCTTCACCTTGTGGGGCTGTAGATTTAATAGTAAATTGATAGAAACTGAAGTGTTTGCAAATTTATTAAAAATCAAAATTTGAAATCACTCATTTACAGGAGTTTTCATGTTTTTTTCTGTGGTCATATGCTTCCTGTTTACTTTGATTAATCTTGAGATGCTTCCAGAACTCGACTGTGACTTGACTGGACAAAGCTAAAAGAAAAACCGAACCTGTGTCATCATGTTTCCTTAAAAATCACATTTCCAGTTAAAATGATTCTACATCCTCGGAGTCGCTGAGTCACTGAATTCAGACTGCAGGCAGTTTATTCAACTATCACAGATAAGAAGACCTAAAAATACTGATGAAGACCATGGGGTCAGGCTCAAACTCTGAAAATCTATTAAGGAGACCTTTAGTGGAGATGACTCCCAGTCTCCCAGTCTCTTATAACTGATGAGTTATATCTAAATGAGTCTGCGTAATAATGTGATGAGCCTGAGAGAACTTCAGCCTGCTCACACAGGCTAAGGCTATGGTTCAGGATCAGGATCAGAACTCTGAGCCTTTGGGGGATCTGCATGTTCTGGCAAGAAAATCACAAGAGATAAAATAAACAGAAAGTTTGGCGAAAAGTTTTGGCTCCTGTCATGATTCTTTTCAGATTCAGTTTTAACACCGATTCACTTTTCCTCCACATCTAGGCCTGTTTTGTTTTTTTTTTAAATTTAATTTGAACTGTTATTTATTGATGCATCAGCATGGAGGCAAAGTTTCTTTTCCCAGAGATGATCCTTTCTTACATTGGTGTTTTGGCTGGAGGGACATGAAGCTTTTCCCTTAACAAAAAGTCACAGACCTGATTACTTAACAAAGTGAAGCTGCTGTTCCAGTCAGATGCACAAACATGGATCTCCTCCTGTTAAATAACATCAGACAGATCCTTTAGATTAAAAAAATGGTGGAGAATCACAAACAAAATCCAAAATGAGAAAAAATGTGGCTTTTCTGGCTACTATAGATAATTCTAAAAAAAGAATTGGCTTGAAGTTCATGCGTCTGCAAAGGAAAATGTTTAATTGTTAAGAAAATGAAACTTTAGATCCTGTTTCCATTCAACACCGACCTGAAGAGTAGATTGGTTTTGGTTTCTGCTAATTTCAACTTTTGGTTTTTATGTTTTATGATCATAGTTGAAAATGAAAGTCTCATTAGCGCTAAAATTCACATAACTTGACCTTGACTTAATCTATTTGAAGAGGGTTGAAATAATCTCACTGAGCTTGCAGATGTTTCTGTTTATGGGGGACTATAACTACAGATAAAAATAACCCCTTACTTTGATGGTTTCTAAACTCAGCTTTCCCTCTGCGTGATGAAGAAGGAATTATGGATTTCCTGCTCTGACGTTTTTTCCAAGTGGTGTTTTTTTTTCCTGGTAGTGTTTCTTCATCTCGTCATACAATTTCAGTCCTCAGAGACTCAGAGTTTAAGGGTTGGTCTCCAGCCTGACTCATTTCCTTCCTTGGTATGTCTCCTGTTTTTATCACCTTATTGGGGTATTAATCCCCATGGGATTTCGATGCTTTTACTGTGATAAGATTTCCTTTTCCCTGTTCTTGTGTATTTTCTCCTCATTGTTTTATCGGGTCCAAAGCAAGTGAAACAGATTTCGCCGCCCTGCATTCCAGTCAACTGGCCCTTGTGGATGACTGACCGCTGCTGGGTTCAAAGCAGTGGCTGCTAGGAAGTGACTCATCCCTGTGTTCACAGCCCAGGGGCATATTTTAGTTTCCGTGGGTGGGTTCTGGGATCATTTTTCTAATGAAACAAAATTACACATCCAAATGTGTGACTCTACCATTGTTTGTCAGAGCCCATGGTCGTCCCGCTTCTACCTGCTGTACCCATCCTGTTTCTACCAGCAGTACCCAGTGCCCGTCCTGCTTCTACCAGCGGTACCTGTCCCATTGGACAGAACCGAGGAGACCCGTTGCATTTATTCAGTGTTGACCTATATGTTATATACTTCAGTGTTTCTATCTTCTGCAGTCAAAACCAAACACACAATAATTCAGTGTAATCAACGGAATTGATTTAAAATATTAAATTGGTAAAAAAATTAAGAAAATATGTTTGGGTTTTAGTCCATGAAAAATTAAAACAATACAACAGTTGTAGACAGAAGAGAATCAATAGATTAATCGATTAATCTATCAGTTCGGCTATAAAAATGTACATTTACTTTTTTTAGACCTCAGTGAAGTTTTTCCTTCAGATCAGTTAAATGTAGGGTGCATTTCACTTTTTGCTCAAACTTCTGAACTCGTCTGTCTATAGTCTCCTGGTTTTCTTTTAAAAGGGTCAGGGGTCAAGAGGAGCCGTGTCCGTTTTACCTGTTTAGGTAAAACTGATGCAGCATGATTCAAGTACAGTTCAATTCACTTTTATCTGCATAGCACTGAATCTTAAGAAAGTTTATCAGGTGGTTTTGATTGGTTAAGGTGGTTTACTGAGTCAGGTCAGGACCTGACGGTGGTTAAGAGAGAAACCACCACGTCCTGTTCCCCACCATGATCCTGTGAGAACCTGTACCTGCAGCAGGTTTATCTGTGATCAGGAAAAGTTCAGTGTCTGTTCTACATAATGCTGCCAGTGTTTTAATGTAATACCCACATTTTCAATTGAAGCCTGCTACAGCAGAGTAATGTGCCCTACAGGAATTTGGCTGAAAGCCAGATGGCAACTTGCTCCCTGAACATGACAGGGCCTCAGCAGACAGTGTGTGTTTATGTGTGTGGGTGCAGGATGCTCCCTGATGGTTTCTGGGAAATTTGCCGTCATATTTTCACCACTACTGTTTCATCTCCCTCCTTAAATACTGTGAATACTACAAACATTCATAATACCAATACTACTGCCACTAGTCATGCATTTTTATTTTGTTATTAATCTTCTCATTAAATAGTTCAAAATATCCATCAATTAGCTTCATCCACTCAAATTTGAGCAGGTTAAACTTAAAGCAGTTGATGAATCAATTAACATTTAGAAAATTTGAGACTTTAATTTCCTAAAATAATTTTTTAAATCACATAATTCATGCTCCAGACAGTTTGACTTTATGCTAATGAAAGTTATTTAAAAGTATAAAAATATAAAATGTTTGTTCAGTAAACAGACGTGGACGTGCCCAATGCTGCTGTAGAATCAGATAAAATTTGAACACACTCTGGTTCCCTCCAGTGTTGCACTGCTCACTGCAGATTCTCCTCTGCACCAGCTGTCGGCCAGTTCACCCTGCTGATCACTTACCGGTGATCAATACAGAGCTAATAATGAACCGAACTGAACAGAAACCTAGAATTGTACTCAAGTACGATATTCGAGTAAATGTAATTAGTGACTCTCCACCCGCTTGTCAGATTCAGATTACTATGACTGTAATACACGTCAATAGAAACCATCAGTTTTACTTTTGACATGCAACATACGGTAAGTTTGGTACAATAAAAGGACATTTCACTGATTTCAGCGCCTGAGCTGCTGAGGGAGAAGCAACGTTAACTCTTTGATACAAATGAACAACGAGGTCGAGGCCCGGAGGAGCCTAACCTTAACCCGATAACCATCTGTGGTGCTGCCAGGTTGAAAACGTTTCGCTGATTGAAGTCGTTGTGTTGTGTTTGTGTCTTATCATCGCACTCGTGCCCGTCGAGGATCAGAGACTTTATAATGGAACAATTAAAATTCCCCCGATCCGCCTTAATCAAACAGACCTAAATGAGAGTATGAGCTTTGTTTTTATGAACTTTCTCAACCCAGAGCCCGAGGACATTGGCTGCACAAATATTTCATCAGTGACATTTCATCTTATGAATCAAATGGACCTGAATGCATCCATACATGTACGTGATGCCCACTGTGTGTGTTCCATGTGTCCATATGTTCTTCCCGTGCCAAGCAGAAAGAATATTAATGAGGACCATAAACACCATGGAATCCACCTGAAACTCACCTGACACCTGCGAAGGGGAATGTTCTCTGTGGGAGGTTTTTCCCAGGACACCTTTTGCGTTCCCTCACATCAAGTGTTGTGTTCCCTCGTTATATTTTGTTTACCTTGGCAGCTCAGACCTGTTGAGAGAAGGTAAGAGCTTTAAATGTGTCATGCAATGAATTGCATCTCTGCAGAGCATGGCAGTGTTGGAACGAGACTGGACCAACACACTAATCCACTGTGGATCGGAAGGAATGCAAAATAATATTCAAAGGAAACCCAGAGGTGATTGTCAGGGAAATGCAAAAGAAGCTCAGAAAAACAAAATCATCCCACTACAACCACACAGGGGTGGACATTCATCTACCTGCTACTCTGGTATCGTGTTAAAATGGTTCCAATTCCGATTTCTGAATCATCAGACAACAGCAAAACCTTCACAGCTCAGATGGACCAAGACCAGAAAAGGAAAAGATCCGATATGTCATGAAGTTTATTCTCAGATCATAGATCGGTACAGAACACGGCTTTCACAGTTTCAGTCATCCAAACCCTCTGTGGACGTTTACCTGCAAGAAAAACGTTGATCTAAACATGTTCATCATCTCCAACTCACAATCAGCACTTTCACAGTTTATTCCTTCACTTTCCTGGATTGGTCTTAAATAAATGGCTTGCTTTCTCAACCTCAGAAGCTGATTAACACCTGCTCATCTGATTCTGGTTACAAATAAGTTACCTAAATCTTCTTATAACAGCAGCTTGTCCACAAGTTAGTTAGTATACATCTATTCTTAATAAATATTTAAATAAAAACCATGGCAGTCTAACATTAACGCAACTGCACATGAGCATGAAATTAATTCCTGTACTGTCACTGCAAAATGTCTGAATTTCTGCAAGTCCCATCCTGGCAACTGGTTCTCAGCTATTTCTCTTATTTTATCTGGTTTTGACACAAAACATTATTTGTTACACAAGAATCTGCACTGAAAATAATTTTTCCCAAGGATTTTGGGACACAATTATATTTGCAGGATTTATATTTTTCACATTTACATTACTCATAAATTAATCAGTTGTGGTTAAAAGAGTGAATTTTTCATGAATAAAAAACATGAATAAATTAATAAATATAAATACAGAGACTAAATATTTGTAGCGTCCATAACTTCTGCGCGTCTGTTTTTTGATCTAAAGAATATCTGAGGTACAGATCAGCACAGCTGCTGTCCACCAGTTCAGGAAGTTTTAGTCAGTTGACAAAGCCCAAGCTCAGTTCAGAAGCTTGTCAGTCACTCTGAGCAGCAATCGATTGGTTCAGAAGCCTCCGGACGATTCCCAATGGTTTCAGAACACTTCTCCAGGTCATAGATCTCCATCACCAGACGCTCAGTCTTCCGTGCACAGTGTCCCAGTCAGTCGGTCCCAGTGGGTGAAGTAGGGAGCGTAGTTGCACTTGAACTTGAGGTGATGGAGGTCATGGTGCCGGGTGCCGCCGTACAGCTCCAGCGGCACCAGGCGGTGGGTGGCCCAGGGCAGGTCGTAGCCGCAGTGGTCCTCCACTGACAGCCAGATGTTCACCACGAAGAAGGCCAGCTCGGTGAGCGGGTGGCAGCCAAGCAGGAGGGGGTTGGCGGCAGCAAAGAGGCCAAGGCTGAGAGTCTCCCAGGCTCCAGAATGTTCGGTGGTGAGGGCGGAGGTGGAGGAGTAGGAGTGGTGCACCTGAAGGAGGAGAAGAAGAAAAATGAGGCTGGAGGAAGGAAGGACACAACTCAGCCCTGTTTTAACAGAGAAAATGAAACAGAGAGAGAAAAATTTTAATTGCCGAACCCGTCAAACGATTGTTATTAATTTCGCCTAATGATCAATTAATTATCGTCATAGTTTTGACTGTTCTTTCTGTCAGGCAACTTAATGGATTGACTGATAATTTCAGCTCTAGATACAGAGACTCCATCGAATCCAAAAACCAGCCCTTAAATCTCTTCGACAGGAAGAACATGGCAGAAAGCTCAGGGAGAGCGGCAGAGGCAGCCTATTAAACCTTAACACGACAGCCACCAACCTTATGGAAGGTACAGTACAACCAGGGCACCTTGTGGTGCAGCAGGTGCCAGACGAAGCTCTGGAAGTCAAAGAGCAGCAGGCAGACCAGCACCTGTGCCAGTAGCCGGGGGAGGGCTGGGGCCTCCTCAGGCAGGTGGACTGGCCTCAGGTACCAATGCATCACGGTCAGCGGGAAGATGAAGACCAGGTGGTTGTAGAGTGTCACGGCCAGGCAGCTCTGCACCAAGGTCCAGCTGATGGAGCTCTGAGGCTGCAGCTTGTACCTGCGCACAAGGGCCCACCTGGAGGACAGCAGGTCCAGCAGCAGGAAGGGCAGGCAGAGGAACAGGTAGACCAGGAGGGAGAAGAGGACGGGGAAGAAAGGTGAGAGCAGAACAGAGGAGTGCTCCAGGAGGAAATTCCAGAAAGGCTGAAGCAACATCTTGAGTGCGATGGATACGGCCTCTGTCACTTGGTCTCCGAGTCTGAGCTCAATGGCAGTTTTCTGCTCTTATAGCAGCTCATCCCCGCCCCCTTAAGGACGCTTCTGGCCCACCCAAAAGTGAGAGTCAGCGTCCGTGATCGGAAGTGAGCACGCTGGAGGGTTCGCTGCTCCGCTGTTTTGTCCACTCTTTCCTGTGAGTTGTCCAGGAGACTGAGACAGTCTCTGGAAGAAGAGATGAAGACACAGCCTCACGTCCTCACAGCAACAGAGAGGCTGCAGCTGTTTTTAATGTCACGACCAACAGCTTTAATAAATCAAACTCTGGTTGTGCCTGGACTCATTCGTTTCCCACTGCAGATGTGACGGTATCATATTTTATGCAACGAATATTGTGCCAGTGAAATGACTTCACCTCAATCACCCTGGATCTATCCAAACCAGAAAGACTAAACACTGACTGACAGCAGCAGGATCCAAAGGAGGCATGTTGATTTTTAACTAGAAATCGCTTCCCTGGCTGCTCGGTAACTGAATGTCTTCCTGAAGAGGAGCCAGCTCAACCAAGCCCGGTGCAGCTCTTTGGTTTTGAACTCAGCAGCATGGGGACACCTGGTGGTTAGTGAAACTCACAGCAACAGTGCGCTGAATAGTTTTAGAGCCGTATGCGGCGTAAAAGTTCAAGTGGTGTGTTATTACACCTGGAAGACTTTCTTTCCCAGTGGTGCTGCATAAATCACAGTAACAATGAAAATGTGAACCTGAAACTGCAGCAGGTCATTGGCACACACCAAGTTACAGCTGCTAAACCTGAACACACGGGAACAGTTTAAAGGAAGAAGCAGCTTTCGTTTGAAGTCACAAAGCAATGACCACAATTCGTGAACCAGCCTGCCCGACCCCCAAATCTGCAAGTTTCTACACACCCCCTGTTTTAAAATGAGTTGAAAACTGACATGCTCTCTTTCATAAACCCCGTATTACTGGACCATTTTACTTCCTAAAAAGTTTCCACTTGGAGACACAAGGTTTCCACTTGACAGCATGTTGATCTGAGAGTGAATGTGTCAGTTTCTGTCCATAAGAAGAGAGAAAACGTTTAATTTGGAGTTTTCCTCTCTGATAAATCATAAACTTCTTTATTATCTCTCTTTTACTTGATTTCAGAAGGGGGCAGCGAAGGCATCATCAGATTGTTTCGGTTTTGTTTCATCATCTGATCTCAGGCCTGAGTTTCTTTTCAGTCTCTGAAGTCGCTGTCATCATCATTCGGTCATGATTTCTCTCTGAGGTGAAGTGAGGAGAGGTGTTTTGTTCTTTCCGGCCAGGTCTGAACCCTAGACATTTCATCATGAGGTCAGTTTGCTTCAGTTAAACAGATGGTTTACACTAAAAAAAACTAAAATCAAGGCATCCACAGGGAATCGGTCTGTGCTGCATCATCATGAAATCAGTGGTAGTCTATGTGACCTGGACCCACACAGATCACACTATGAACCAAAACACATTCATCAATCCCTAAAATGTGGTCAGAAATGACTTATAACCTGTATCTGACTATCTGATGTCTGTTGTATATTAAAGATATTGCCAATGAGATGTGTCCTTTCCATTTCAACCACTTTTTAAATCTGCAGTAATAAAGTGGAACTAAAAACCAAAACGCAGTATCTGTACCTTGTCTGTGATTTTATTGCCCTCTGGCTGTGTGCTCTTTGCTCAGGACTCACATTGCTGCAGAAAGAAGTAAACTACGGCCAATGTCAGAGGATATATGTACTGAACGCTAACTGTGAGCTAGCTGCAGCTAACCTTAGATAAAGCTAAAACTAAGTTATGTTGGTGATTTTCCCGAGCTGTTGTCTTAACATGAAAAAAAATATTAATTTTGATGAACTGACATTTTGGTTCTTCAGATTGTTTTCCACATAATCAAACAAAGCTGCAGCTAATCAGTTCATGATGTAAGAAAACAAAAACAGATAAACTTCTGCTAAAGCTAACTACCTTAGCACTTCTCAGTAGTTGCTGTTTTTTCATTTGTTTGTAGATACTGCAGAAGACCATCCAAAGACAGGTACAGGTGTGGTGTGGGTTCAGTAATATAATTTGGGTAAAATAATCAAGTATTACAACCTTCTTGTGTCTTTTACAGTTTCACATCCAGCCTGAAAACTTTAACCAAATTTACACACCTTCACAGTTTCCATTGTTACTGCACTCTGCCTGTAGAGGGTGGTAGTGATTGCACTGGATACAGCACTTAGGCCCTGTTCAGACCTGCATTAACAAGGGTCTCAGGTGATCTGATCACAGGTAGTCTCCTGTCATCTGATCTCAACGTGTCCTCGACATGTCTTGGGTGCATTCACAACTGTGGCTGTCCACTTGTGATGGGATCACCAGGGACACCTGGTAATGGTTTGAACAGGGCCTTAGTTTACTGCCAATGTGTCCCAGTGGCTCCATAGACCCCTTTCAAAAGATGTCTGTAAACCTGCTGATAGGACACCTGCAACTGCAAACAGGGTCAATGTGTCGGGGTCAGCCCAGTCCAGATGTGCAGGTTCCTGACACTTATGTGCCGTCAGTGGTGGACAGAGCCGTGATGTGTGGTGATGAATCATCATGATGAAAATAACCTTTTCTTTATAACTCTCCAGAAGCAATTCTGGCAGCGATCTGTACTCCAGACTGCTGCATCTGCAGTGTCGCTTCACCTGGGATCTGAGGAAGGATCACATGGACCTGGAAAACCTCAGCACTCGACTCAAAGACCATATAGAACTTCAGCTGGGACAACAGGGTGCTATGGCTCGCTCCTATGGTTTCTTGGCTTATGTCAGGTACAGTAGCTAAAGTGTTCACCACTCACTTGGCTGAGAGGCTCAAACACAAATTTTTTTTTTCTCAAGCTAAATAGAGAGAGCAGACCCTGTTGTGCAGAAGCTGTTTTTTTCTGTTTCCTGGTAAAGCATGCATTAAATGGATTTGTTTTCATCATGTGGTTTGTGTGTGACAACAGTGGACTTAAAAATCCTCCATAAAATAGGACAAAAGAATCAAAAATAGTTGGGGGGGTGCACAAGTTGGTGGCCGTATGTTGCCAAAGCGATGAGGCTGAGTACCTGCATCGGGACCCATTGTCATCCTGGGATGCCCTGGGTCAATTCAATTTTAGTTCAATTCAGTTTTATTTATATAACACCACATCATAACAGAGTCAGTGCACTTTTCATATAGAGCAGGTCTAGACTAGACTCTTTGTTATTCACATTGAATCTTTACACTGATCTGAGCAAAACAATTAGTGATTTTCATCTTTATAATCTCTTGGTCCTCAGATTTCTTCAGGACCAACAAGAGGAGGCGGTATCACTTCTCAACCAATCAGAGGAGAAGACCAGAGAGTGTTATGGTGAGGAGAGTGAGCAGCGGCTCATTGTGACGTATGGAGACCTGGCCTGGCTGAAATACCACAGCGGAGACTACCAACAGTCACAGACCTACTGTCAGAGAGTCAATGACATACTCGTACGTTTATATACACTGTTGTAGGGCAGAATTAAAACACAGCCTTATTGATGCTCTATGAGGAACTTGTAATTTTACTAGCTTCAGCTGTAACTTACACATTGGTTGAATCGCTAGTTAAGTTAAACAGTTTCTCAATCTATGAGCTGTCTGTGTATCACTTCTTTCACTCTCATCAGCTGAAGTATCCTACTGGCTCCTCTGAAGTTATCCACCCAGAGGTTTATGGAGAAATGGCCTGGACCTACCTCAAGTTTTCGAGGTCTTACTATCCCAAAGCCATTGACTGTTTCCGCAAAGCACTGGAGCTCCAGCCTGATGACATCGAGTGGAACGCCGGCTTTGCTATTGCCCTTTACCGCACAGAATCGGTCAGTCTTCTAATAAAAATGGCGGGAGTGAATGAAATAAAAACCCTATACTGTAGTGCTTGTCTGCATCAAACTGGTACACTGAGTTGAGGGTTCCATCAGGGATTTCATTATTCAATTAATTCAATGTGGATGTGTTTTTTAGAAGTTTCAGCGACTAGTTTGAAGTTTTGTTAAAAGCTCAGACTAGATTTCCAGCCATGAATTTAAAACAATATACTGACCAGACTCTCATTTACAGAGGAATCCTGTAACATCCCTGGAATCTGACGAGTCACCAGCCACCAAACAGCTTCGTCGGGCCCTGGAGATCAACCCTGATGATGGGGTCCTGCTGTCAATGCTGGCTCTGAAGTTGGCTTCCTCCCAGAAACACCAAGAGGCTGAAGGCCTGGTAGAGAGAGCGCTGAGGATTGGACCAGACAACCCTCATGTGACCCGCTACATAGCCATGTACCTTCGCATTCAGGTATGTTAGCACAAGGTAGAACGACCCTTATTCTAAAATGCTTATGGACTCAAATTTCCAACCAACCATCTAATCTTGATCTTGGTCTGTTTGCGGCAGCTAAAAAGAGTAATCCATAACTTAATTCTTGGTGACACATCCTCCAGCACTTCCTGGGGAATCCCAAAACATTCCTAGGCTAGATGGGATATACATATTCCCTCAGAGACCTGAGGTATCCAGGTGCTGAGCCACTCTCAATCACCTCGCTGCCCATAGCTTACGAATTCCCTCCTAGACCTGCCCTTAACTCAGCTAGGCTACTCTAGCCTGTTTATCTGATCTGGTGGTGGAAAAAGTATGAGTCTTCTTTATGACCGAAATGTGATTTGAATGTATGTGTCCCTGGGTCAGGGTGAAGTTGAGCAGTCCATTGATCTGCTGGAGAAAGCACTGAAGAGGACCAGTCAGTCAGCTTTCCTCCACCACCAACTGGCTTTGTGTTACAAGAAAAAGAAGATTGCTGAAAAGAGCATAATGCCACTCAACGTCCAAAGTACACACACACACGTAGGTCTAAAAGTACTTCTCTAGCCTGTAAAAACCTCTTAGCAAATCTATGTTCATCTGCACCATACTAGGAATGACGCAGTGGAGGCGTCAGTGTATTCAACACCTTGAGGAAGCTGTCAAGATAAAGCCTTCATTTGTCCTTGCAATGGCTGACCTGGCACTGCTGTATGGAGAGGAAAAGGAGTTCAGCAGGTACTCTGTTTGTTTGTTTTAATACACAGCTATAGTGAGGTTCTGTCTTTCTTTTCTTGGACTTTGCCTTTGTTTCACTTGACCAACCCTTCCTCCACCCATCCATTGTCCACTCATCTATCAGTTTGAATGAATTTATCATCACCTTAACCTTTTTCTCTCTCAGGGCTGAGGAGTTGTTCCAGCAAGTCAAGAGTTTATCGGAGACAGAGCAAAGCAATTGTCAAGTCTTCCATCAGTTATATGCTGACTTTCATTTCTATCACACCAAACAGGAGGCTAAAGCCATCAATCACTACACCCAGGTACGTTTATGCCTGGATGTTTGTTGCCAATACACAAATTAATTTTACACTACTCTTTCACTACATGCTCACCTACAAAGATCTTACCTATCACAACCACAAAACAAAATATTCAATCCAGTGTTGCACAAAAATTAGTAAGACATTTGGAAAAACACGCGTTCACAAAGGGTTGATAAATCGATCAGTATTGATCTGTGATCTGTTATATTCACGCGACAGGGCCTGCTCTTAACACCGAAGACAAAGGAGTGGAAACAATGCGCTAAGGTGAGCATTCATTCCATTCTCCACTAACAAGAAAGGATATACATGGTCAACCTGTTTGGATGACCCAGTCAACATTGTACACCCAGCCAGTACTGCACCAGTGCATACCATACCCCATGGTACAACCGAGTCAGCAGGGACTGCCGTTGCTATACGATCTGGGCACGTTTAATGTCCGTTAACAGATGTAATGTTACCTGGTGTGGCCATGGATCATTGGGCCCTAGTAAAAGGGTGAGAAAAGCCAGTTTGGTAGTTTCTTTACCGACCAGGAGAGAAGGGCTCTGGGGAGGACATCTCTGTAGCAGCAGCGATCCAGCAGGAAAGGTATTCAGCTGACAAGAAACCAGCAGGGACACACTGAGCTGATATATGTTACTATGAGTTAAAGTGTTTTGAGCTGTGAGGAGGTTAAACTTCACCGTCCTGTAGGTTTCCAGCATGTTGGAATTAGGTCAGAGCGGAGAACCATATAGTGAGAGTAGCAAGGATGGTTCTGGTCCTTCTCAGGAGACAACAAAGAAGTCTCAGTATTGCTGTCACTTTTTTAAAAAGGAAAGTTTGTGTGTGTGTGGGGGGGGTGGGCTGCAGAAAGCGCAGTGCTGTCCCATTGTTCAGGTCTTTGTCTTGATACAACAGGACATTGAGCTGGAGGTCATCAACAGGAGCAATGAGGCCAGATGTTCCCCATCAGTTTTGTCTTTAATACTAGGCAGATGACATAGATAAATGGCTCGTCAGGCGCTGAGCCTCCTTTCTTTGTTCCAGAAGCTGAAGCAGATCGCAGAACGACGTCTCTCAGAAGACAAGAACGACGACTGGGGTTATGCTCTGTTGGGTGTGATAGCCAAAGCAGAAGGCGACAAGAAGAAAGCTGCTGAATTTTATGAGAAAGCTCTGGACTGTGATGAAAACAATGATGAGTACCTGTCTGCTCTCTGTTTGCTGCGCATGGAGCTGCAGTGACCTGAGAGGGGTTCTGAAAGCACTGGAAGTTAGTTTTATTAATGATATAATCTCTGCAATGTTCATTCAACCTAACCTGGTTCTTGTTTATTTTGGTTGGTCTGAGTTCTGATATTAGGTAAAGCTCATTAATGTGTAAAATCATTTTAATGTTGGGACATAAGTCACTCTGCTGCATTAGTGAGACATGCGTTGCAAATATAATTTAAAAAGTAACTAATCCTGCTGTTTCTTACTGTCAGATAACTTCAAATAAAAGCCGCTTCTCCCTTTAAACCGTCCCCATGTGGTCAGGTTTAGCAGCTGTAACCTGGTGTGGGTCAGTGACCTGCTGCAGTTTCAGG
Source organism: Istiophorus platypterus (assembly GCA_016859345.1). Classification (NCBI taxonomy): domain Eukaryota; kingdom Metazoa; phylum Chordata; class Actinopteri; order Istiophoriformes; family Istiophoridae; genus Istiophorus; species Istiophorus platypterus. The sequence goes on from CM029119.1 coordinate 20,581,205, forward strand.
TTCATGTTTTCATTGTTACTGTGCTTTAGAAGGACCCGGTATAAACTGATGAAGACACACCCAGTGAGATGACTGAGCATCAACAGGAGAAAATGAAACCTACAGAGAAAATGTGATGCTGCCTTTATGTGCTGTGGGAAAATAGATAAATGCACAACTGCCCAGACCAGCTTTAGTGGTGGAAAGATTATGGGACAATGGGGCCTCAACCCCAAGAGAAGAGCAAGGCACCGAGAAGTTGTTACTGTGGTCTTTTTGTCTCCTTTCTTATCATATTCATGAAAAAAATGTACATTTTCTGGTTTAAATCTAAATGTTTTCCATTTCAATGTCTGTCGTGTGTTTTACAATTCTGTCAAATATTTGTGTGCTTTGTCGTTGTATCACACAGACTGAGAAAAGAGTTGTGTTGCTGTTGTTCCTAATGTAGAAATGTTTTTTATGTTTGTCTCTGTGATGAATCATTCTGTCTAATTCTCTTCTGTACAGGATGTCAGAGGAGACAGTGAAGGCATCATCACTTTCGTTCTGTTTCCTGATGTCAGTTCTGTCTTTTTGTTCGGTCTCCATCTTCCTCATTGTTGATGTTGCTTATCTTTACTGCCCACCACAATTGGCAGGACGATTTTTTCTCATATCAGAGGTCAAAGCCTGAATGCTGAAGAACTGAAAATGAGGTGAGCTGTTTCTGTCCCATCTTTACCCTATAAAGTGCTTCTTTAGCTTCTTTATGTTCAGGACTGTTTTAACCTCAGCAGCAGTTTGCCTGGTTGAGCAATTGAGCCACTTTGTGACCACAGAAACTGGAACGTAAATGATAAACAACGTCCAAGTAAAGCCAGGTTTTGTTCTTCAGGAAATTGTGACATTTTTAGGTTTAAATAACAGAATCTAATGAGTGTTTATGTGCACACACACACACACACACACACACCCACACACACACACACACACACACACATATACATAACGTTATTTTCTCAATAAAGTTTTCATTCATCAAAGAGCCTCATACTCTGAATGTTAGGGCGTGGTTCCGCTGTGAAAAAATGCTTGACACCTAGCAAGTCTTGACATGAAGGTCAGTAGGAATTGGAATATTAAGTATGCAATAATCAGCCTTCCGTTATTACCGAGCAACACCAGTAACAGTGTATCAACACATGAGATGCGTCAGCCTCAATTTTCAGTCCCACTCGTCCAACAGAACAGATCCGAGGACTGAAGCCTCTTTACAAACGCCCTGGAATGGCTCGTGTTTCACTTGTGTTATATGTTACATAACTCCAATGTATTTTATATGGAAACCCAAAGAGGCCAAAAGCATATGAACTTGAAATCTGAAGTCACACGCTGACAAAGCCTTATGAGTTTTTTTGTTTGTGTTGCAGTGATGCAGGTGAGGACTTACGCTCCAGGCTGCAGCAGCTGCAGAGTCGCTTCACCTGGGATCTGAAGAAGGAAGACTTGGAGCTGGAGGACCTCAGCAGGCAGCTGCAGCACGATATAGACTTGGGGTTGGGACAGCGAGGGGCGGTGGCCCACGCCTACAGCTTCTTGGCTTATGTGAGGTACAGGATACTATGGTGTAGAGAAGAAAGACTGAGGAAAAAAAGGCTGATAAAAACCTCCCAAAGTATATATTTCAGCATGAAGATCAGTGAGCGCTTCCAGTTTTGTCTTTTTTTCCACATACTAACATGTGGAGGCTGATAATCTTTTAGTTATTACGCATTCAGTCACTTATCTGTATCTGTCTTCCATTGCTGCCACTCGCTACCCAACTGACTTTGCTTGACAAAGGTGACAATGTGTTGATCCAGGAAGCAGATGCATAAAGCTGCTTCTGCTGTGGACAGTCAGTGCGAGGTGCAGCTGGTTAGCACATTCTGTCAAGGACAGTCAGAGAAGGGTCAGTCAAACATCTGCTTTGAGAGCTAAAAGCAGAAACTAGCACATAATAACAAAAAAATAATCATCATCCTTCATGCCAGTCTGTCAGATCTAGCACAACATTTCTCCCTAATTATCTGAGGTCAAATCTGCAGCTCTGGTCATTGGTTATAGCAAAATAAGCCTCTCACCAAAAGGTTTTCAATTCTCAGCAACAGTAGGTGTCAGTCTGATGGTTACAGGTGGTTTCTTATAACGATTAACACTTTCTTATAATGATAATACATTAACACCTCACCTGCCTGTACTCAGGTATCTTCAGCACAAACAAGAGGAGGCAGAGTCACTTCTCAACCAATCAGAGGAGAAGACCAGAGAGTGTTTTGGCGAGGAAGGTGATCGGCGGCTCATTGTGACGTATGGAGACCTGGCCTGGTTGAAATACCACAGCGGAGACTACCAGCAGTCACAGACCTACTGTCAGAGAGTCGACGACATACTCGTACGTTTACACACACTCCTAAAGGAGTAGATCGATGTGTTAGGAATGCTGGTGTGCTAAGTATGGTTATGGTTAGCTTAACCTAGCATAAAGTTGACGGTGTTTGGTCACTGACGTTGAATCATTTATCAGTGGACGAGACTCCCAGTCAGAGCTGGAACCATTGTTCTGGATCGATGACCGAAGATTTCACCATTTTTCTCTCACAATCGTCAATTTTCAAAATCAAGCAGGATAGAGGAACCTTCACAACCTGTGTTAAGAATCAGGAGCATTCAGGAAAAGTCAGTTTTCTTTTAAAAACTCTCCATAAGGGTTTGTTTGGTTTTTTAAAAATTCTCATGTGTCTCAATTCCCTGCAGGTGAAGTATCCTGTTGGGTCCTCCACGGATATCCGTCCGGAGATTTATGGAGAGAAGGGCTGGACCTTCCTCAAGTTCTCCATGTCCTACTATGTCAAAGCCATTGACTGTTTCCGCAAAGCACTGGATCTGCAGCCTGAAAACTGCGAGTGGAACAACGGCTACGCTATTGCCCTCTATCGCACAGAAAAGGTACTTCCAGCAGTCAATCTATCGGTCGAACCAATTGGCTCGATTGATATGCCGTCTGCTAATGGATTGACAGCTGCAGCCTTTTACCACACTGAACTGGTCCAGTCAGTGAACTGATTGTGGATTAACCAATTCATTTCCACTATTAAGTCAACTGTTGCATGATGACACCTGTAGCCCTCAGCTGTACTGCGACAACATGAAGTTCATGGATTAGTGATTTGATCAGTCAGTGGAATGTCAGGATTTGGTCATCATGAATGATAACACACTTCACTCTTTTGACATTAAAGTTGAAGTTCAATGTAGATGTGTATACGGCGGCAAATTAACTGTGGTCTGATCGGCAGAACAGTTCAGAAACATATCCTGAAGAGTCGCCGGCCACCAAACAGCTCCGTCGAGCCCTGGAGATCAACCCCAATGACGGCGTCTTGCTTTCCATGTTGGCTCTCAAGCTGGTCATATTCAAGAAACACAAAGAGGCTGAGGCTCTGATTGAGAGAGCGCTGGAAGTCGGACCTGATGATGATCAAGTCATCCGCTACGTAGCCATATTCCTTCGTAAGCAGGTAGATTCGATTAATATCTTGTGTATATCAGTTCGGATGAAAAAAAGCCAAAGGGGACATTAGATGGGCTCACACATCAGGACTGTAATCCTGAGGATGGATCTGATTTGGGTGTTCCCTGTTCCAGGATCAGCTAGATGATTCTATTGATCTGCTGCTGAGAGTGCTGAGGGGCAGCAGCCAATCCGCTTTCATCCACCAACAGCTGGGTCTGTGCTACATGAGGAAGAAGAGGAACCTGTTACCCAAACAACCCTGCCCTGACAAAGGTAAAGCCCACTGGACTGGACTGTACTTCAGTAGTGCACTATGTGACACAAGCCTGTTCTGTTCTATGATAAAGTCTGCATTGTGCTGCATTGTGATATATTGATTTGTACTATAATAGTGTAATAGGGTTTGCTGTATATACACCAGGACCAGTTCAAACTCATCCTGCTTCTAATGCCTGAAGGGATTATTAATATAATTACTTTTCAAGTAACATGTCCAACACTGTTACATGTGATTTGTCACTGTGGTAGAGGTGCAGCACTGGAGGCGTCTCAGCATTCATCACCTGGAGGAAGCTGTGAGGCTGAAGAACTCCTTGAACCATGCCAAGGCTGCTCTGGCCCTGCAGTACGCCGAGGAGGGCGGCAGGAGCAGGTACTGAACCGGTCTGGGTTCGTCTACAAAACTGTACTGAGTTTCTGTCTTTCCAGCTCTCTTCCATCTGTTTTTTAGCCCCCTCCCCCAAAACCTGCTTGAGTCATTTCCAATCACAAGGACATAAAAACACACTGATGCATCAAGCACTGATAGGCTGCTCCGGTGTGTATATGACAGACCTGGACCACATGTCAGACCAGACTAATGTGTCTGAACATCCCAGTAAACTGAATCTCTTTGGGCTCTGGTTGCCTGCTTGGACAGGATACGGCATTTGATGACGTCACCCTTGGCCGATGAATCCTTGGCAGGCATTTTTACTGGTTTCTGATGCTTTACAGAAACAAATCATTGACAGATTGATCGGTGGGTTAATCAATATAGGTCCCCAGTCAGTTGTGTACTTTGGTTTGTCCTGGGCCAGAGCGTCAGCATGAAATCAATCGAATGACCACAATGAGTCTCTTTCAGTCTGTGTTTGGTAGGAGGGGCTGGGGGTTGGGGACGGGGCCGGGTTGGAGTGAGGTTACATGGCTGTTGCCCCTGTCTAACCTGTCCACAGTCGAAGGGAGTCCTCTGTGTGTTGGTGTGAATTAATTCCTCTGTCGTCCTTCCACAGAGCTCAGGAGATGTTCGATGATGTTCTGCAGAAATTAAGGGAGGAGACTGACAGCATCTGTCAGTTTATCTATCGCTGCTACGCTGAGTTCTGCCACTACCACACCATACAGAAAGACCTTGCCATCACCTACTACACCAAGGTACAGCTGACTGGTTGGGATAGTGTAAAGTGCCATTCAGACTGGAGGAGGAATGATGATTTTAACATCACCTGCTCCGCTCAGTGGTTTTATTCTTGTTTAATTCAGCTCACAGAAAAACTGGTCTGTAAATATCTCAGTGGTGGGGGTGAAAAGTGACACGTTAAAGAAGTATGGTGGCCCCTGAGGACAAAGCCATTCAAGAGAAGCGAGTAGTACAGAAGTCCAAACTGGACCAGTCCAACTCCAGTGGTGTATGATTTGGCTTTTGTTGGATTGGAATGTTTCCCATGATGATTGTGCTTTGACTCTTGCATGTGCTTTGTCCTTAGGGGCCAACGTAGTTCTGTAATATTATCCAGTGTTGGGAATTACACTTTAACAATGTAGCCGCAAGGGGACACAAGCCAGTGTCTTATTGTGCCGGTCCCAAGCCCGGATAAATACGACGTAAAACTTTTGCCAAATCAAACATGCAAGTCAGATCTATGAATCCCATACTAGATCGGTCGAGGCCCGGGTTAACAACGACCGCCATCGGTGCTTTTCACCTACAGGGTGCCGGTGGAAATTGGACTACTGTTGGTAGAAGAAGGAGAGGAGGAAGGTGTGTTCGTAGGAAGAGAGAGAAGAGGAATGCCAAGAGGCTAGAACTGAGAGTAGGGACTTTGAATGTTGCGACCATGACAGGAAAGGGTAGAGAGTTAGTTGACATGATGCAGAGGAGGAAGGTAGACATACTGTTTGTCCAGGAGACCAGGTGGAAAGGTAGCAAGGCTAGAAGTTTGGGAGCAGGGTTCAAGTTGTTCTACCATGGTGTAGATAGGAAGAGAAACGGAGTAGGAGTTATCTTGAAAGAGGAGCTAGTTAGGAATGTCCTGGAGGTAAAAAGAGTGTCGGATAGAGTGATGAGTCTGAAGCTAGAAATTGAAGGTGTAATGTTCAATGTGGTTAGTGGGTATGTTCCACAGGTAGGCTGTGAGCTGGAGGAGAAGGAGAAATTCTGGTCGGACCTTGATGAAGCCATACAGAGCATCCCTAGAGATGAGAGAGTCGTCATTGGTGCAGACTTCAATGGACATGTTGGTGCAGGAAACAGAGGTGATGAGGAAGCGATGGGCAGATTCGGTATCCAGGAGAGGAACGCAGAAGGACAGATGGTGGTTGATTTTGCAAAAAGGATGGAAATGGCTGTAGTGAATACTTTCTTCCAGAAGAGGCAGGAGCACAGGGTGACGTATAAGAGTGGAGGTAGGAGCACACAGATAGACTACATCTTGTGTAGACGGTGTAATCTGAAGGAGATCAGTGACTGCAAAGTAGTGGTTGGTGAGAGTGTGGCCAGACAGCATAGAATGCTGGTGTGTAGGATGACCTTGGTGGTGAGGAAGACGAAGAGGACAATGGCAGAGCAGAGGACGAAATGGTGGAAGATAAAAAAGGAAGAGTGTTGCATGACTTTTAGGAAGGAGTTGAGGCAGGCTCTGGGAAGTCAGGAGGTGCTTCCAGATGACTGGAGAACTACAGCTAAGGTGATCAGGGAGACAGGAAGGAGAGTACTTGGTGTGTCATCTGGAAGGAAAGTAGATAAGGAGACTTGGTGGTGGAATGAGGAGGTGCAGGAGTGTATACAGAAAAAGAGATTAGCTAAGAAGAAGTGGGACACTGAGAGGACTGAAGAGAGTAGACAGGAGTACAGGGAGATGCAGCGTAAGGTGAAAGTAGAGGTGGCAAAGGCCAAACAAGGGGCTTATGATGACTTGTATGTTAGGTTGGACAGTAAGGAGGGAGAGACTGATCTATACAGATTGGCAAGGCAGAGAGACAGAGATGGGAAGGACGTGCAGCAGGTTAGGGTGATTAAGGATAGAGATGGAAATGTATTGACAGGTGCCAGCAGTGTGATGGGAAGATGGAAAGAGTACTTTGAAGAGTTGATGAATGAGGAAAATGAGAGAGAACGAAGAGTAGAAGATGTGGCTGTTGTGGATCAGGAAATAGCAAAGATTAGTAAAGATGAAGTGAGGAAGGCACTGAAGAGGATGAAGAGTGGAAAGGCACTTGGTCCTGATGATATACCTGTGGAGGTATGGAAGTGTCTAGGAGGCGGCAGTAGAGTTTCTGACTGGGTTGTTTAACAGGATCCTAGATAGTGAGAAGATGCCTGAGGAATGGAGGAGAAGTGTGCTGGTGCCCATTTTTAAGAACAAGGGAGATGTGCAGAACTGTGGCAACCACAGAGGAATAAAGCTGATGAGCCATACAATGAAGCTATGAGAAAGAGTAGTTGAAGCTAGACTAAGGGCAAAAGTGAGCATTTGTGAGCAGCAGTATGGCTTCATGCCAAAAAAGAGTACCACAGATGCAGTATTTGCTTTGAGGATGTTGATAGAGAAGTACAGGGAAGGTCAGAGGGAGCTGCATTGTGTCTTTGTAGATCTGGAGAAAGCGTATGACAGGGTGCCCAGAGAGGAACTGTGGTACTGTATGAGGAAGTCTGGAGTGACAGAGAAGTATGTTAGAGTGGTGCAGGACATGTATGTGGACTGTAAGACAGTGGTTAGGTGTGCTGTAGGTGTGACAGAGGAGTTCAAGGTGGAGATGGGACTGCATCAGGGATCAGCTCTAAGCCCCTTCTTGTTTGCTATGGTGATGGACAGACTGACAGACGAGGTTAGACAGGAATCTCCATGGACTATGATGTTTGCAGATGACATTGTGATATGTAGTGAGAGCAGGGAACAGGTGGAGGAGAAGCTTGAGAGGTGGAGATTTGCCCTGGAAAGGAGAGGAATGAAGGTTAGCCGCTGCAAGACAGAGTACATGTGTGTGAACGAGAGGGACCCAAGTGGAAGAGTGAGGTTACAGGGAGAAGAGATAAAGAAGGTGGAGGATTTTAAGTACTTAGGGTCAACAGTCCAGGGCAATGGAGAGTGTGGAAAAGAGGTGAAGAAGCGTGTGCAGGCAGGCTGGCACGGGTGGAGAAAAGTGTCAGGTGTGATGTGTGATAGAAGAGTTTCAGCTAAAATGAAAGGAAAGGTGTACAAAACTGTGGTGAGACCAGCGATGCTGTTTGGTCTAGAGACAGTGCCACTGAGGAAAAGACAGGAGGCAGAGCTGGAGGTAGCAGAGATGAAGATGTTGAGGTTCTCTCTGGGAGTGACCAGGATGGATAGGATCAGGAATGAGTACATCAGAGGGACAGCACATGTTAGAGGTTTTGGAGATAAAGTCAGAGAGGCCAGACTGAGATAGTTTGGACATGTCCTGAGAAGAGATAGTGAATATATTGGTAGAAGGATACTGAGTTTTGAACTGCCAGGCAGGAGGCCTAGAGGAAGACCAAAGAGGAGGTTTATGGATGTAGTGAAAGTGGACATGAAGGTAGTTGGTGTGAGAGAAGAGGACGCAGAAGACAGGGTTAGATGGAGGACACTGATTCGCTGTGGCGACCCCTAAAGGGAAAAGCCGAAAGAAAAAGAAGAAGTTGGGAATTACACTTTAACAATATAAACTATCCCCTGGTGTCTTCAAACAATCCTCAGTCACCGTTTTACTTTAAAACATTAAAGTCAGTCAGCTGAAGCACTACGTTTTCTGCTGTGTTCTACTCATCAGGGCCTGGAGTTCAGCACCAGGACGTCGGAGGGGAAGCACTGCATAAAGGTCAGTCACCTTCTCACTGGTGTCAGATTTCAAACAATCAATCCCCTCCGGGAGACATTTAATCATTCGGCAAGACTCTGCTGCAATTTGGTCCAATTAAATCTGACAGATTCAGATGTGTATATACCGATTTTCAAGTCCCATGTAATAAACACAGATGATCCAAGACATTACGACTAGTCACAGATGAATGAACAACAGCGACACATGTCGAGGTCTAGGATCATCAGACAGGAAGTGAACAGCTGGTTCTTGTAGTCCACATGCTGGTGGAGGGCTCCCGATCAGTAGTGAGGACCTGCAGACAGTGGTCTGAGGGGGGACAGACCGAGAAGCGGAGATGGGGTGTTGGGGGACCAAGGCTCATGGATCTGTGAGGATGAAAAAGTCTCTCCCGTCCTGTCAGAACTGACAGAAGAGCTTCTGTGGCACCAATAATGAGAATGATAATGATGGTAATAGGAGGAAGGAGTCACTGCACAGAGCATCACCCTGCTGTGTATGAGGCTGTGTAGCCTCAGACCGGTGGGAGTCTCCATGCTGACCTCCTCTCACCACTCAAAGCTCCTATAATGAGCATGTGAGTTTCAGAGCTGGACCTCGGACCAGTGGAAGATCTCCTGGTCCGATGAGTCCTGTACATCTTGTGGGTGGTCGGGTAAATGTGCGCTGTTTACCTCGGGAAGTGATGGTACCAGGATGGACTATGGACCATTCAAGGTTTGACCTGGAGCTTGATTCAGCATCTGTGGGAAGAACTGGTCTGATCCAAATCAGCACCAACTCAAAACTTAGAGGACTTAAAGGATCTGCTGCCTAGGTATTACAGCCAGATTCAACAGGGACCTTCAGAGGTCCGGTAGAGTCCAGGCCTTGGTAGGTTGGAGCTCCTTGGGCGTCAGGTGAAGAACCAGAAGGCTGTTGAGCAGGTGGTGATAAAGTTTTGGTTCATCAATGTCTCCTTAAATTATTCCATTTCACTTTTATCACTAGTATATTTACTGCATTATGTAATTGAATACACGTGAGCCAGTGCAATCGATTAAACTTCCCTAAAAAGTATCATCATATCATCTCCAGTCACTTACTATAACCCACTAATGTAACGTAATGTAATCTGATCTGATCTGATAAATGTAATTTTGATGTGTTTTTCTCCAGAAACTGAAGCAGATTGCAGAGCGACGTCTCTCCAACAACGCCGAAGACGCCAGGGCCTACAGCATTCTGGGAGCGGTGGCCAAGGCCGAGGGCGAGCGGAGGAGGGCGGTGGGATACTATGAGAAAGCTCTGGAAAGGGACGGGAACAATGACGAATATCTGTCAGCTCTGTGTGAGCTGCGTCTGGAGCTGTAGTGAAGCCTTACAAGGATGAACAAGGATCCTGAGTGAAAGTACAAGTTTTAGAGAACATGGTGGTAACACTTTATACTCCGGCCTTTGGTTTCACTGGGATCTGATTCAGGACTGGCTTCTGCTGGTTCTTAAATGTGCCTTCAGTGGAAGTAACATGACTGTGGAGAACAAGCGAGGAACAACCAGGAGGAGACAAACACAATAATCCAAGCATCTGTAAATAGTGGACCAGCAAAGGTCTGATAACCACATGGAAAAGTGGTGTCAACAGGACATTGTCTATTTAAAGAGTGAGAAAAGGAGGAAGGACACACATTACATTTTTTCTCTTTATCATTTTTTGTTTCTTCTTTTTAAGTACAAATGATTAATTCTCCTTTCCCGTAAAATGCTCAGTTGTTCCCCTTTTTTTCTCCAGTCGTTTTCCTCCACTGAACCATTAGAACCCAGTCAGTGCCTGTAAATCCCTGGATTATTGTTCTGCCAGCACAAATGCATCTCGTAGCCCAGAGATCCCTGTTGATGCCGCCTGTCTTACTGTACCGGACATTTCTCAAACACCTGAAACGCCTTCTTTTGCCTCAGCGGATTCCCAGCGATACAGCTCAGATACAATCTTCTATACAAGCTACTGATCAGGGTTAACAGTGGTCTGTAATGGTGCCACAACTGCAGCTCATTCATGTCTCATTCACATCTTGTTTCCCCTGAGAGGACAAAGTCTACATAGAAACTAATTAGTAAATATTCAGTGTGGCATTTTATGCGTTTACAATATTAAAGGCACTTTTCTGGGTAACCGTGGCTCTTTGTGCGTTCTTTGATTGTGACAGGAAGAAAAACTTACCTGCTGAATATTCTTTATATTCTTATTTTTTATGACTTTTTTTAATCTGCATAGTTTTACATCATAAGGCAAATTAAGTCTAATGAAATTACTCTGAGTGTAACAATCTTTCTTTGCTTCAAGTGTTAAAAGCTCATAAAATATTTTAAAGGGTCAGAGGGCACCAGGGTGGGAGGCACTGGTTTATCTCATTGAAGTGATTAAAGTAGATTAAAAACCTGGAGACTGATGGTGTCAAAAACTGTCCAAACTGAGTAGATCTCAATTCTCTCACTTCGATATGATTCAGTGTCACTTCCTCTTCCTGAGGATGTTGCAGAACTCCATTCAGAATCCTGCTGTTTTTAAATCTCCTTCAGTGTCACAGTGATCAGTGACAATTGTCTGTACATGCATTGCTACACTGCAGACAGGAGCTGGTCACTGCTGGTTCAGCAGCTTCTGATGGAACAGTCTGGCTGATTATAAACTAATATAGGTTAAAATACAAGGGTCAAGCTGTAGCTGACAGTGTTACTCACTGAATCCACTGCAACATTATGCTCCTATATTTCTTCATATGCCCCAAAGCATTATGGGAACTGCTGTTCCAAAACTACAGATGGGAACTGCTCCCACCCATCTCCAGGCCCCGATCAAACCCCACATTAAGACCCCTGCCCCTCTGGCTCTGGCCCTTTAGCCATTTAATCACTGACAGGACCCTCATCTGGGAGAGACTCCGCTATTTTCTGGATCCACAATGGAGTACTGAACTGCAGTTAAGAGTGACCTCCTGCTCTTTCTCTTACATAGTGTGTATGCATTCATGTGTTTGGAGAAAAATATGAGTAGAACAGTCACTAAAATAACAGCGACCATCAGTGGTGTGGTACAAAGACAGACTAGTCTGGGAGCCGAGCAGAGCTGGACTCGGCACATCTGTCCAGAAACGCTGCCCCAGCTCCCAGATGGACCAAAGAGCAAACCTCAACCAAAGCAAAACTGTCAGTCTGTATGAAAACAAGTACTTCAAAGGTAACAGGGTTCTTTTCCAACAAAACACAAAAAAATTTCAGCATGTAAAGATTAAATACATCAAATCTAATTTTCTTTTTTGATGCTGCTCTTTTCTACCTCCCTTTACAGCTTTTCCTGAAAGTTGAGTCTTTTATTTTGAAGGCAAGACTGGTCTCTCTTTCCTCCACTTGTCGGGGCTTCACCTGTGATCTTACTGAAAAATCAGATCTCAGTCTTACATATGAGAAACATTAGATGGATTCATGTTTTTAAGATTCATTAAAAAATACTTTATTTTAAGCTCCTCCGACTGAAAGGACCTGCAGGAACCTCAGTATCAAAGTGTTTGTGTGCATGTCAGTGTTGGCCCGGTGTGTGTGTTGCAGTAAAGTCCAGCTGTGTCTTCTCAGCGGTGTTCAGGACGCTCTCCACTTGTGTCTGCAGCTCAGTGTCCAGCAGCATTGCTCCGACCATGAACCGATCCTGATGAAAAAAACAAAACAAAACAAAAACAACTTACTGGATTCACTGATCCAGCAAAGATCAGTGTTTATACATTTAGCCACTAAAATCTTCAAAAGTGTGTGAAGGTACGTTGGGTTTCTCTACCTTCTTCTTTGTGCCGGGTGGTGCTACTGGAGGGTTAAAGGTCATGTCTCTGACACTGTATTCACCAAACAGCTCCACTGGAGACCTAGACAGGAGGTCAACACAAACACACAGTGCTCACATCAACCCGATTTCATATTAAAGGAACATTACACTGCTTCTGAAAGGCTGCATGATTCACTGAAATATGACGACTCTGCTGTTTGTATCAACTGGGAGGTCCACTGAATCAAAGCAAACACTCCTGATCTCAAATGTGCGTTAGTGCAGGTGACAACCCGTGCAGGAGGAGGAAGGGCGCAGGACACCAATGTAAATAAACACACGGTTAACAAAAAAACTAAAATTTGGTCACCCAGAAGAGCATTTTCTACATCAGACGTAAACAAGCAAGTTTACTTCACCAGTTACTAACGACTGCGTTTGTCTTTTAGCATCAAGAGTGAAGAAATTGTTCAAAGTGACGAGGGAGAAAATTGACGTCTGATTTCTGAGATGAATGGGGTCAACCGAAACTGCGGACTGCTCCTTTAGGGCGAAGTCGCCTGCTGATGATCACCTGTTCTCACCTGCGGCTCAGCTCCGCCCCAAGCGCCGCCGAGCCCTCGCTGGGAGCACCCTGACACAGGTGAGCTGCAAACTGACGCACCGCTGGGTGGTAGTGTCTCTGTGAAAACACACGGGATGACACATGTATGCATTGCCACAGTGTGTGTTTATAAAACTGCAGTGTGTTTGTGTTTATCCCTGAAGAGTGTGTGTGTGTTTGTGTGTGTGTGTGTGTGTGTGTGTGTGTGTGTGTGCATATGCATGTGTTTGTGTATACGTGTGTGTATACCTGCAGTGTGTGTAGCTCCCACAGTGCTGTGTTTTGTGCGTTGCAGTGTTCGGGTTCATCCAGCTCTGGCAGGTAGAAACCGCTGCCTTGATTCTCGTTATCCAGGAGGAAGTCAGACTTTGGGAAAGACTGACACAAACACACAATAAATCACACTGTATTCGGGCAGGTACAGTTATGTACCAATGTTTTCATTGGATGAACGTGAAACTTGAACCAGGTTCCTTCCTTATTTAAATAGTCGATCCCACACACACACACACACACACACACACACACACACACACACACACACACACACACACACACACACACACACTCACATGCATGGCGGCTCTGTTGGCGGCGAGGATCCCAACACTGGCGTTGGGCAGTACATGCAGACTGAGCGTGCTCAGTCGTTTGATGAATGCCATCGCCCTCTGCAGGGTCACCTGCTTCCTGCGACGGGTCAGCATGGCGTCTAGGCACCGCAGCACGATGACAATGTCATCATTGGGCGCCCCTGGGTCGGACAGAATCGTTTTCTCCGTTATGATCCTCCAGACTGACACACACACGCACACTCAGTGAAACACACAATGTGACGTCGCAGTCGTTTCTCGTTCCTGATGTTTCACACTTTCCTCTGAGGTCATCAGCGTGTGGCGGCAGGTGTGAGCTGCACAGATGAATCGAGCAGACGCCACTTACCTGCATGCAGCCGAAGCAGCATTTTGTAGAGCTGAGAGTAGAAGGTCAGAGGGTCGATGTTCAGGACATCACCTGATATACAAACACACACAAACACATTTCAGGAAGGTGACCTTTGACGTCCTGACTGCTAGCTCTTCAGTCAGGATATCTATCTGTCCTTTCAAAAAAAAGCAGCTTTTTAGAATTTCTGTTCGATGAAATTATCAACACACTCTGACCTTGTCCTGACAGGATGGTGAAGACGGTCTGGATGCAGTGGAGACTCTCCCGATTGGTCAATTCCTGCAGAGGTCAAATCATGAATCAGTAATCAATCGATCCATCCATCAGTTTGTGACAGTAGACTAACAGCTGGTGGGTAAGGGCGGGGTGAGGGCGAATACTCACTCTTGACTGGATGAGGCTCTGCAGCACGTTGAGCAGGTCATCAAAGAATTCCAGGTTGATTAGGTGAGCAAAACTGACAGGAAGTGACATCACAGTCAGTGCTACAGCTGTGCTGTGTGTGTGTGTGTGTGTGTGTGTGTGTGTGTGTGTCATACTTGGCCAGTCCCTCCAGTACAGCAGGAAGAAGAACAGACTTCTGAGCTTTCTTCAAAATCCTGAAGTAGATGAGGAAGACGATGTTCAGAGTCTCTGTGTGCTGAGGAGGAGGAGGAACAGGGAGAGAAGGAGGAGCAGGAGGAGGAGGTGCAGGAGGAGCAGGTGGGGAGGAGGAGGAGAAGCAGGAGGGGAAGGAGGAGGAAGAGGTGCAGGAGGGGAAGGAGGAGCAGGAGGGGAAGAAGGAGCAGGAGCAGAAAAGAAGGGGGCAGGAGAGGAAGGAGGAGCAGGAGGTGTGGGAGGGGAAGGAGTGGGAGGAGCAGCAGGGGAAGGAAGAGCAGGAGAAGAAGGAGGGGGAGGAGCAGGAGCAGAAAAGAAGGGGGGCAGGAGGAGAAGGAGGAACAGGATGGGAAGGAGCAGGAGGAGGAGCAGGAGGTGGAGCAGGAGGAGGGGAAAGAGGATGTTGATTATTGTGTTGTTCCCTTTCACCCACAAACTTTTCATATTCGAATTCTGTCCCAGCTTTCAACTCACCAGCTTGATCTTCTTCTCTTTGCTCTCTGAAGCATCGGCCTCCAGCAGCTCCTTCTCCAGCTTCTCCTCGGCCTTCTTCCACTGCACGCAAGCACACACACACACACACACACACACACACACACACACACACACACTTTCAGCCTCTCAGCCTCAGATGAGTCTGAACCGACTCGTATGAAGAACCAACCAATGACAACGAACCTTCCTCTGCATCCTGGACAGGTTCTTCTTCTTCTCTTTGTTATTCATGAACTTCTTCTTTGGTGCCGTGGCCTCTATGTCCTTCTTCATCTCCACCTCCTTAATCCTCAGACTCAGCAGGGTCCGCAGCACCTGGGGGGGGGGCTGCTGATGTCAGCTCTGCTACCAACATGGAGCTGTGTGGTTGATGTTTGTGGTAAACTGGATGTGGTCTGGGTGCATTTGATTCTTTACCTCAGGCCTGACGTTGTAGTTGAGGCTCTTGACGAGACCAGAAATGACCCTCACAGTCGCCAACGAGGCCCCGCCCACTTTGTCCTGCTGGAAGAGGTTCCTGAAGGCATCGCAACACATATCTGACACCTGTAACATATGGAAACACCTGAAGGCATGGCAACACATATCTGACACCTGTAAGGTATGGAGACACCTGAAGGCATCGAAACACATATAGGATACTTGTAGCGTATGGAGACACCTGAAGGCATCGCAACACATATCTGACACCTGTACTAAGGAGACACCTGAAGGCATCACAAACATGCTGATCTACCGGATCAATAGATGCAGACTCTCTCTCTCACCTTCTTGACGGGGTCGTTCATCAGTGGGACCAGGACGACGACGATGTTGTTGTGGAAGTTGAAGTGAGGCAGAGCGAGCAGCAAATCACACAGGCAACGAACAGCAACTTCAGCCAGGCCGCGGTACGACTGGAAACCCACCACCTGACTGTGCTTCTTCTTCTTCTGCTTCCAGTCTGAACAGGAGGGAATCACATCGTGAGTCCTTCTCTGCTGACATGTACCAGTGGTGTGTGTGTGTGTGTGTGTGTGTGTGTGTGTGTGTGTGCATGTACGCGTGGTTTACCCTTGATTGTCTGCTCCAGGTCCTCCAGGTAGAATTTGTACTGACTCAATAAACCCTCTTCAAACTCCCTGAGCTGCTGAGTCTCCTTCTTCACCTGCACCACAAACCAACAACAACAACATTATACATTCACGGTTATATTGTCTGTAATGTTAATGCTAGAAAAATAATCAGTGTGCACAGGTTTTTTAATGATGCCTCTCATTTCTCTCTGTAAATCATATACTGAGCCTGAACGACATGAAAAAATAAAATCATCCAATGAATTGTTCCATCCTGTCACACATATAATCTAATATGCTTTTGTAATCTCAGTCCGGACCAAACACACATGCTGGATACCTTGGCGGCCTTCTCTTCGGGGGTCAGGGGGCGGATCCTGTAGGTAGGGGCAATGTCTTTAAAGATCTCCATCAGAGAAACCATCACCAGCTTCCTGACCGTCACCGCCACGCTGGGGTCTGACTCAATTAGCATCCCACGCAGCTCCTTCACTCGCTTCATCTGACCACACAAACAACATTATACTGACTGTCCCTTTAACCGAGGGCCCGCGGCTCTGATCCCTGATCAGCGTCCCAGACTTACATTTCTGATGGGATCTGTGATGATGGCTGATCCCAGGCTGGCAATGAGCAGCTTCTTCTGGTTTATCTTCTGAGCTCTGAGCTGCTCCCTCTGCTCTACTGTCAGCTCGGCAGCGCTCTCCAGCTCCCCCTCTGTACAGGAGGATCTGGTTATGAATGTCCAACTTCTTTAAACTTACGTTAGAAACACCTGAACTTTTATGTCGTCCGGAGCCTTGATTTTACAGAAACTGTTTTATTTCTATGATTCTAAGTCGTCATCTTGTATTTTGATGGTTGTGTTCTGCATTTTTTCATGTATTTGTTTACACATTTTCAACATTTGAACATTTTGGTTATGAAGAATTTTGAGCTGCATTCTATTTATGGAGTACACTAAACTAATAAAACAATAAATAAATACTATTGGTGTTATGATTATTTCCATGTGTATAAAGTTGTCTTTGTTGCCAAACTTCCTTCCTACCGTTTTCGGTCTCCTCTGGCTCTTCAGCAGCTTCCTCTTCCTCCTCTTCCTCTTCCTGCAGCTGCTTTTTGACAACTTAAAACAACAACAACACAAAATAAGGTGATGTTTCAACCTTTTATACATGAAATCAATCAGATCAATCATCGGATCGATCCCCAATCGATCGTGTGTGTGGTACCTCTCTCTACACTCTGTGGGATGACTCCCGTCTTGTCTTTGATGGGCAGCAGGTGGATCACCTCCTTCTCCTCTGTCCTCGCCAATTTCCTCGGAACCTTCTCGTAACTACGAATGACGTCCGAGCTCCGCTTCTTACCACCGTGCACCGGCCCGCTGGGACACCCCGCCACACAAAACAGACACACCTCAGCCACTGTTTTAGCAATGCTTATTCTAATATATCAAAACTTTACTCACTAGCAAACGACAACAGTTACGACAGCCGCCGGCCTCGTCCTCCTACGGGTGTTTGTGTTTGTATCTGCTTTAGTTACCATGACGACAGGTCTCTTGTGATGAAGGAAGCTTGTCGAGCCATGGCCGTCATCTGCTGTAGGTCGTCGTCCTCCATCATGTCTGTGGGCAGACTCTCAAGGAACTCCTCCTCCTCCTCCTCCTCCTCCTCTGTTGGAGACGAGCAGCTGAGAAGGTCAAAACCCAAGGACAACTGGGAAAAAACTCAACAGTGCATTACGGGAGACGAAGAATGAAACCGACCTGTTTTCATGAGGAAGACGTGGAGGACAATGACGCGCTAACACCTGAGCTACTGATGCCTGAACTTCATCAACATGAAATCTAACATGTAACTTTACTACGAAGTCGTTGCTATAGCTAATTAGCCTGTTAATTAGCCAAGTAACTGCTCCTCTACAAGTGATAGGCGAAAGACAAACACAACTTAAAGAATTAAAACCTGAAGTCTGATGTCAGAGTTGCACCAGTTCACTTTGCAGTAAAACTGCAACTATCAGTTATATTCATCACTGAATAATCTGCTCATTTTACGGATTAACAATTTAAATGTCTTTTTCCCACCGCCAAGGCTCAGACACTGAAACCAACAGTATAGAACACAAAACTCTTTGAGAAGATAAAACGCAAGTTTGATATTTGCCTCATAAATGACCCGAAACGAATAATTATCCTGATTAATTTCTGCCGAGCGACTCACTGGCTTATCAACTTTTCTATCACGTTGTTCCTTCTGGATGCTTTCAAAGGCGGCTGCGTCTTCTTAGGCTGTGAGCTCTTCCCGGTTCTCGTCAGATCAGGTTATTTTTTTCTCACATGACCATTTCAAAAGCAGAGAAATGTACATGTTTGTTTTGTATTGTTCTGTCACATGTGTTTATGTTGTAACTGTGAGCTGCAGATGAAGACTAGCTTTAATGACGCTGTGACAACACGTCACTCGGTGATATTCATATTCAATAACTGTAGATTGTTCTGTACAAACAAAATATTGTGAAGTTGTCTCTTTGGGCTCCGAGCGACTGTGACAGCATTTCTCAGTGTTTCCGAACTTTTACAAACTACACAATCAAAATAAGTAAACGACAAAAAATCAGCAGATTACTCAATAATGAAAATGATTGTTATATTTACAGATAAATTAGTTCCAAACGTCCGAGACAACACTGTTTACACATTAATGCATAAATAAAAACTATCTAGTTTCCTAATTATCCACACATACTTATACTAAAGTAACATTCTGGACTTTTACCAGTAACAGAATATTTTTACTGAGTGGTACTTTTACTTCAGTACATGATCTGAGGTCTACATACACCTCAACAGGACGAACCTGTATTAAAAGGATCAGACCTCTGTCATGGATTTGTTTCCTTTTGTTATATAAAGCTAGAAATCAAAGTTTTACACCAATCACAGAGCAACACATCACTCAGGCCTCTCTAACCTGGTCTCTTCCTGTATGTCTCCAGGGGGCGGGGCGTCCTGATGGCAGCGTCCTTCACAGCCTGTCTCAGCTTCTTCTGTTCTTTACGCTGCTTCTTGGCCACATTCTGCTGCTTCAGTTGACGGTTCTTCAGTTTGTTCTCAAGCTTCACGCCGCTGGTCTTCAACAGGCGGCGGAATGTCGGCCGGCGCTTTTTCGACCGAGGCTGTTGGGGGGGGGGGGGGGCATAAATCATGATTCATCTTTACCAAATAAAAGAAGCAAATAATGAAAATCAAGGAAAAATATTTTGGTAAATAAAACACTGTGCAAAGAGCTAAAGTTTAGACTAATGAGCTGTGCATTTTCAAAGCACACTCTTATTTTGAAACTCTCGCTTTGTCACAGATATAAGTACCAAAATGATAAATATCTTCTATATCCAAGACAACACAGACAGTGAAATATGTTTCATTATCAATGTATTCATCCCACTGGGATGAGATTTAAATCATTAAACTGAGTCGTTGAAGGTAAATTACTACCATGTGTTCGTTTTTTTGTATTTTGGTATTTAAGAACTATTTAAGAAAAAAAAGTCAAAATTTAAAAATACACAAAAAAGAATAAAACCATTCAAACACTGAAATAATCAGGAACTATTTTCAGTATAAATCCTCTGTCCTAGCTCTCTACTTTGAAAACATCTTATCAGTGTTACTCGTTAACTTTACATTTGATTTTGTACATTTTGAATATTTCTTTAGTTGCTAAATGTTGACACTAAAGCCACATTTCAATATCAGCAGTCTGACAAAAAGTCCAAAGTATAAAGTGGCAGTACTTCTGACAAAAAACAGAGTTGTTCAGTCCAGACAGAGCTGAGTGAATCGGGACTGACTGTAAACCAACAGCCGGGAGCCGCAGGTGATGAACTTTAACTGAGTTATGTACATTAATAATAACTCCTGCCTGGATGCCGATTTTATCACAGGACCCAAGCAATTCAGGAAATATTTTAATTTATGTTCAACACAGCGGGTACCTTTCTTTGTAAGCATATGAACCTTAAATCCACAGATTTCTCTATGGAGTCTGGTATCAGACAGCAGGGAACTGTGAGAAGCTCTTTGCGCTGAGGCAGTTTCATTAGAACCAGAGCAGCTATTTCCTCAGTGGGGATGTGAGGCTCTGGGACAGTCTCAGTCATTAAAATGCTCATTTAACGTTCCTCCTCTTTTCAACGGGTGCCGGGATGAACTTACCGGACCCATGGCGGCGGCAACTCTCCGTCTCTCTCCGCAGGCTTAAACCAAGGTTTTATCAACCCTCAGCGGCGTGTGCGTTGACGTTCTCCGGTGTGTTTTGGTGAAAAGCTCCGGTTTGTTTCCACACGCGTGTCGCTCTGAGAACCGGGTTCACAACAACGACCCGGTAGCAATGAGCCGAAGACTGCTCCGTGCAGACGACAGTGACACCAGCGGTGGGAGGACAAAATAACTCACAGCACCGAATTATTTAGTCTTATTTTAATAAATATAGTGCATCAAACGGATTATTAACTGAGCAACGCAGAGCACAAAAAAAACATCTTTAAAAAGTTTCTGTTGATCCACGTCATTATTAAAACTGTACAAAGAACCGAACTAAATTAAAACAAGTCACAATTTATTTTACAGGTCAGTAACTTTCCCAGTAAGTTTCCTAGAAAAAAAACAATTAAATATGAATTAAAACCCCTGGCTTTGAAGAAACATAAATATTAACTCACATTTTGTGTACGATTGAAACTATAAGTATCCGTACAGGTTGAGTTGTTGCAGACGGACTTGACTGCTTTTCATATTTAGCCGTTGAGACGTAGACTAATTGATCTTGATATTAATTGAAAAGTGTAACTACTGAAAACTGCATCACTTTTCCTTATAATAACTAACACATTATTAAGTTTATTAAAAGTAAAGAATCTTTCATGTGAATTCATAAATACATATAAGGTTTTTTTTTCCAGGAATAGATAAGATACTACAGGACCCGTAAAATAATAATATTAATAATAATTTATAGTAAGCAATAAATTATACAAAAACATTCTGAGTCAAGTTGCCTGAGATGAGTCAATAAATACATAACAAACTCAACAATGGACCAACTCAGAAACTGACACACAATCACGTTTTTTTTAAGTTTTGATTGTAATTAAATATCCTAATATTTATACGTGTTTTTTGTTGAATTGTCTAATTTTGTTTTTCATTCACCATCCACTTTGTCAGACTCAGACAGATAATGACAAAACAAATAAAACTTATATATTCTTCACAAATGACAGTTTCATCCGACCTTTCTTCTTTGCACGTTTACCCTGTAAAGTCCAGGTTGTTAGGCTGAGTCCAGAGACTTTAGTAAAATTGAAAATTAAAACACAGTGTCAGTTTAGTTCAGCTGCTGCTTGGCTCCAAGTCTCTGCAGGAAGAAAAAACCTGAGAGAAAAAAAGAACTCGTCACAATTCTCTTTATCTCTTTAGGGTTTATTTTTTCCTACAGCCTGATCCGTCGGTCTGGCAATTCGCTCACCTGACTCCACTTCCTGTTTCCACTCAGCATAGATGTGGCCAAAATGCAGGAGAACAGCCTATCAGAGAGCAGCTCTTCATCAGGGAGGCGGGACAGGAATTGAGCTGGAGGAGGGACACAAGAGACCAGAATAAAGTAGAACAGTTTTCTATACTCGTTGCTCAGGCAGTCTGAGGCTCAGAACCTGTACCCTTAAACTTATTCATACTGGTAGAGTGTGGTCAAGTCTCAAACTTGCATAAAACTTGTCCAAGTCAGTTCTCAAGTGACTTAGGATGAGTCCAAGTCAAGTCCAAGTCATTCCACGTCCAGGTTGAGAGACAAATCAGAGACAAGTTAAGTCCATGTTGAGTCACCAGGTCACTGCATGTGATACCATATTGAGTCTGAGGTCACTCAGGATGAATCAAAGTCATTTCTCATCACACCTGAGACGAGTCCAAGTTGAGTTTCATGTTACTCAAGACGAGTCCAAATCAGATCTCAAGTTACTGGGGTATATCAAGTCTTTCGTCACTCAAAACAAATCCAAGTTGAACTTTATGTCATTCTAGGTCCAGACTGAGTCACAACATTCAAGATGAGTCCAAGTAAAGTTGCTTGAGACAAGTCAGAGTTGAATTTAATTTCACTCAAGTCCAATTTGAGTTTTAAGTTACCTGAAACCAGTCCGAGTCAAGTCTCACAAGTCCATTTAGCCTTAAGTCACTTGGGATGAGACCAGGTCCTTTCTCATGCCACTGGAGTTGAGCTCAAGTTGAGACTCAAGCTAACTGACACGGGTCTATTTCAAAACTCAAGACACTCAGGACAGGTCCGAGTCAAATATCAAGTCACTCTGGATGAGACAAGTCCATGTGAAGTCTCACATCTCTACAAGAAGGAACAGGTCTCATGTTACACTCAACAAGTCTGAGTCAAGTCTCCAGTCATCAAAAAGAGTCCAAGAGTCTCTGTTCACATCGTTTGAAACAACAAGTTTTCATGAGCAAATTTCAAGAAAGCTGATTGGCCGCCGAGTGTGTGATGTCACTGAGGTAACAGCAGGTGAGGTGATGGCTCACCGATGCTGATGAGGTCCATGTGCAGCAGGACGTCCTGGTACAGTCGCAGAATCCCCAGAGCCGTCCTAAAAAGGAACTCTTCCCCATCCCGAAAGAACACGTCCCAAACCCTGCACGCCACGTCCAGAGGGAGGGGCTTCGTGTAGAGAGACAGGATCCTGGGGGGTGGGGGGGCAGTCTGAAAACCCTTACAAGGTATTTATCAATGACAGTCTTCATGCATTTGGTATTTGGTAAATTTTAAGGTGTTTTTACCTGCTAATTCCCTTAAAACAGTCCCAAACCCTTTAAAACACATCACATTACCGATAAAACTAAATATTACATTTTCATTATTGTCTGAATTAATGAGAAGCCAGGTTCAGTTCCCTCTGGACCCTGCTGGACCCTGTTGGACTGCTTCTTTAAAGCTGGTGTTATTTGTGGTCTAATGTAATTTAGAGACTCACCAGTCCATGAGGTAGAGGTCAGGGGTCAGACCTAAAGACTGGAAGTAAAGGAAGAGACGAGGAAGAGACTCCTCTAAAAACACCTGGAAGGCTCCGAAATACCTGAACATCTGCAGACAGACAGATGTTTTACTGTTAACTGTGAAAATCAAGAATTAAATCAAATTTATAGATTTATAGGCTATCGTCTGTGTGTGTGTGGAGAATGAAGACAAAACTGCGTTAAACTTGTGTTTAGGGCCCTGGTTGAGGATGGGGCTGGGGAGTGCATCCTTCCACTGAGGGCCCTCACAGGTATAGACAGACAAACGTGTGTGTGTTTTTGTACCAGTTGGTGGTCCGCTCTGTAGAAAGCCAACTGACAGGGCCTGTTGATCAAGTTGGAGAAGCCGACGAAAGCTTCGAGCTCGTCCATGTTCAGGATCAAAACTGCAGCTATGTAGGACATACCCTGGACCTGGGCAAGAGACAAACAGAGAGACCGTGAAACAGAGAGAGAGAGAGAGGACTGAGGGCATCATGGACTCTGCTGAATCAGCCTGCAGACGACAAACCAAAACAGAGGCTGTGACGAGGTGTGGGGGGCCACTTGTCCCTAAAGACTTTTAAACATAACCTATCCAAGTCTGAGTCCCAAAAACTGGTCCAATTGTGTCTCAAGTCCAAATCAGTTCACATCAAAGACTTTCCAGATGAGTTCAGGTCGAGTCTTGTGTCACTTAAGGCAGGTCTCAAGTCACATCAAGACTCGAGTCACATCAAGACTCGAGTCACATCAAGTCTCGAGTCACATCAAGACTCGAGTCACATCAAGACTCGAGTCACATCAAGTCTCGAGTCACATCAAGACACAAGTCACATTAGGTTTCGAGTCAAATCAAGACTCAAGTCACATCAAGACAAATCCACTTAAGTTTCATGTTGTATGTGACTAATTCTGGTCAAGTTTCATGTCAAGCATTTGCCTATTTTCTCTGTTTGTTTTTGTGTGTGTGTGTCTGTGTGTGTATTTGTGTGTGTGTGTGTGTGTGTGTGTGTGTGTGTGTGTGTGTGTGTGTGTGTGTGTGTGTGTGCATAACTCACATATCCAACATCAGGTCTGTAGCAGATGTAAGCTCCCAGAATGCTTTGCAGCAGATCATGGTAAGGACCACCCTACAAAAATACAAAATAAAAGCCAGAATTGACCTCCTGTCTCCCTACTTTAACATCCATCTTCTGTATTGTTAAGCTCAGGATTTTTCTCCTTTGACTCTATTTGACTCTACTGTCCTGAGATCTACCATCCCACCTTCTGGAAGACGCACAGCGAGGGGAAAGTTCTGGAAACGTCCCGTGTGATCAGCTCTAGACTGGACTCTCTGTCGGCCATTGATGCTCCGCCTACAGGTAAACGTCTCCAGGTGAGTCGTCCAGGTGAGATTTGGTCTGATATAGTTAAACAGTCAAACTACATCTATCTTACCTTTGGTCTCTGTCTCACTGAGGCTCCTCAACTTCTCCTTCGATCTGGAGAGGAAGATCTCATACAGCTCTGAGGAGGAGGAGGAGGAAGATGAAGGTGAGGAAGAGGAAGAGGGTGAGGAGGAGGAGAAAAGACATGAAGTTTTCTTCAAATATCAAAATACTTAATTGAGAGTAGAATCAGAAAACGAAACCAGGAGCCTCAAGGTTGTCGAACCTGCAGTGATGTTGAGCTCGTTGCTGATGGCGAGGTTCCACACTCGTCCCCGGACACTGGGGGGTATACCCCCCCACCACAGGTCCCGGGCACGTCGACTTGATCTCCTGGAGCAATGACAGATGTATCACTCAAAAAGAAAGACCGACCAAGGCTAACTGAGCAGAGACAGACCCGACCAGACAATTAGACACGCCGTCAAGTCAAATCAACGTCAAGTCGAATCTCGAGTCGCAGGTCTCTCAAACCAGGAGCTGAGTCTGGAGTCCATCACGCTGTTGGCTGCCTTGTCTGTCTTTCAACAGGTGAGAGAAACAGTCAGACGGGTTTTGAATTGCCAGCAGGTCGTTATGATTCTGACTTAACAGGAAGCTGGTTCCATCTGGTTCTCAGGTCTCTAACTGTATCTTTACATGGTCAAGTCTTATCATCATGATTAATGTCGTCAGGGGACGAGTTGAAAATCTGTCAGGCAGAAACGGAGGAATCAGGAGAAACCACGGACACTCATCTTCCACAAAACACACACGAATATGCAGAGTGGTCGTACATGGAGTCCCACTGTGGCAGGATGTGCTGGTTCCAGACCAGCGTGGCACTGGAGATCACTTCCTCCTGTCTGAACCTCTCCTTCCTTTGCTGCTGCCTCCTCTGAGCCTCCATCAGCTCTGACGGGGAGAAGGACATGCAGGAGGATCATGGAGAGACACCGCGTGATTGTTAGAACATACAAATACCCTGTCAGACTCCACCCATATTGGAGGTGTATCAAGCTGAAACAAACAGACCTCTCCTCTTGGCTCCCGCCACCATCTGTTCATACTGCCGCCGGTGCCTGTGCGTCTCCTCGGCCGACTTGGCGGGAAGGTTCCTGTCACAAACACAGGGTCGGGACACAGCTGAGGGACAGGAATTGGTTAGAGAAATAGATGCTGGGTGGGTTTGAACTCGCACTCTGACTCCGGTCTGATGGAGACTCGGTCCAGTCTGACAAACGGCCGCTGATTATTGGATCTAATCTGGGACCAGCTGCTGTTACTGTGGTAACATTCATGGTGACTGGTCTGGTGTTTGTGTTTTACTATGTCTGTGCGACAGTGGGATGTTATACCACTAGTTGTCTGACTTCCTGTCTGACAGACGTATGGTGACCTGTCTGGACTGATCAGGACCCAGACTCTCAACCAGAGATGGTGACTAAAAGACAACAAACAAAAACCGTATGAGGTCAACAACGGAGACAGAAAGTGGTCGTACGGCGGGCGGTCCTCCAGGATCAGTGCCGTGGTCGACGTTGGCTCAAACCCTACCGTCCTCCCGCTCCGCTGCCCTGTGGCACAATGGGTAGGAGAGCTGCGTGCCTCGAACTCCTGCAATGACATCACAACACATGCCTCAGCTGCAGCCTGTCCAAGGTCTGGCGGGTGCTGCTGTGATCAAACCCCGAACCATGCTGAGGTAGTAACAACAGGTTCGGCAGTTTTTACACGATGGGTTCGGCTTCTTCCGTTAGTCTGAGTAACAGACGCAAAGACCCACTCTTTTTTAATCCCATCATCATAAGATCACGACCTGGTTAAAACAAACGGGGCCTGGTGTTCATAGTCCAGATGTGTCTGCTTTCAAACTGACACAGGCGGGAAACTTGTCTAAACTCGAGGCTTTGAGGGAATGCAACCTGCAACCTGGTTTTATGTTATGGTGCATCAAAACCTGTAAAAACTGTAAGGCTGCTGTCCAGGCTGGTCGGTCCTGGCTCAGTCATGTGCATCACTAGTGTCTGTGCTGCATTAAAACCGCTCATTTCTTCCAACTCGGTCCTCTTTACTCTTCTGTCAAACACCATCAATGAGGTTCAGACTAACATCAACACTGCATATACACTAACACTGAGACTCTAAGACTGAAGATCTTTGGACACCTTTACAGAGCAACTCGACACCCATCTGCCCTACTTAGTTTACGTCCTGTTCTTGTCTTTTATTGTGAAGGACTCTGTGACGCCACAAACTTTAATATAACTTTACATTGATGGAGATTGGCTCCGTCAGTACCTGTTGGATGACCCGGGCCTCTTTAGATGGACTCTGTCTGGGAGGAACTTTACCAAACAACTTCCAACCAGCAACACTGTGGCTGACGAACCGCTGCTTCCTGCTGCACACACACACACACACACACACACACACACACACACACACACACACACACACACACACACACACACACACACACACAAACACCACACACACACACACACACAGACACACACAGACAGACACACACACACATACAGTGATTAACAGTGAAACAGGTTCCCTCAGTCAGAAGCACATGCTGCTGAGGTTTACTACATTTCCCAGAATGCCTTTGTCACTCACAGCCAGGAAGAAGCTAAGCAGTGGAAGTTCATTTTTCTGCCATATTCTGCAGTTGAAACTGTGGTGATGTATGAATGTGAAAAAAATCAAGGTATTTTTTAATGGGCGGTGGTTTTAGTCTCTGTGGTGGTTTTGAGGCTCTATAGTGGTTTTGAGTCAGTAGTGGTTTTGAGTCTAGTAGTTTTCAGTCTGCAGTGGTTTTCAGTCTGTGGTGGTCTGATTCATATGGTGGCTTCAATGAACACATTTAAAGTAATTATCAAGTATCTACTGATTTTTTCTAGATCTCGGCTGCGATGCTGTTACCTGCCGAGGAACTCCACGATCCCGGGTCTCCTGGACTGAAGCTCAGACTCTGAGCCTCCACCTTCTTCCTGGACCGGGTCCCCCGGAGCGCTCTGGCCGCGGCAGCGCTCAAACGTGTTCCTGTGGCAAGGCCGACCCGGAGGTGGCTCTGCCATGAAGGCCTTGTCGTCGGAGCTGACCTCTGGCAGGTCATCCAGGCGACGGTCAGTGCTCCCAGTAGCTCCGCCCCCACAGAGACCATCTGGCCCATGACAGGGGTTGACCTTTGACCCCTCGGTGCAGGACGGCATGCCGTCTGAATACAAACAGTTTTTTCCCCTATTTGGACCCGTACTGTCTGTATTTGACGTACTGTCGACATTGTCGCCTGTGTTAGGCAACGCCCCCTGGTCATCGCTGGTCTCCCTGACATCAGAGCAACTTCTCATTGGTCCTCGTGGGTTGTAATCTGACCCTGAGTGATGTGGGCAGGTGACGAGGTTCTCCTTTACGTCTCCTGATTGCGTGACCTGCTGAAGACACAGACCAGTGGTATGATCTCTGGTGATGACATCAGCAGAGGAGGCGGAGTCAGGACAACGACGTCGATGACGATGACATGGTGAGGACTCGTCCAGGCGGTTTACAGTTGCCGATGGAAACGAATCATCATCGCTTTTTTCCATTTCAGTCCAACATCCACAAGAGGGTGAAGATACCCAGATTACAGACAAACACTTGTCTTTAGCTTAAAAAATAAAAGTCACGTTGAATAGTTAGGAATTTGTAGTGAATTAAAAGTTATGTGTTTCCACTATGACTGAATGTCCATAAACACCTTGTGATCCCTTCTACAATTCAGTAATAACCCCTTGTTTATGTTTCAACCATACTATGATCATTTATGGTTGTGACATCATCAAAGAAGGTTTGGTGGCTCATAGGTCTCAGGATCGAAGATTTGCCAAAAACTTGATTTGCCAAAAATACTTGAGAAGAACTTTTTCCAAAAAATGGTAGGATTTCAAGTGATCGAGTAAAACATTAATGATAAAGATGTGATTACAAAGGACAAGTAAGAGTTTAAGTTTTCACCATCTGATTATGAAAGTTTAGGTAAAACAACTTCAACTTTCAGCTTTTATTTCAATGGGAGTCAGTTTCTGGTTTAATTAAAGTGTTTTCTTTAGTTTGTTTACGGCCATTCTGCTGCATCCCAGGACACTGGGGACAGTTTCGCCCTCATCTAGTCTTTGTCTAGTCCTCGTCTAGTAGGTTGCTGACACCTTAAGTGAAAACCTGGTTTGTTGGAGAGAAGATATGATCTGCATACCTATATGTTTATTTCCTTATATGTTTTTTCACACCTGAGGGGAAATTTCAGGAATTATTTTGATTTATAAGATTTATCAAAGGTAAACTGATAGTGTTCCAGGTTAAATGTTGGTTATTTAGGCTCAAGTGAGAACAACTTCTATTTTAAAAGTCTTGCTGTCATTAGTCATTCAGATCATATTCCAGCTTTTATTCTGAAGGTAACCCCCTCTGACTTCCGGTCCGGGTCTGTCTGAGGTTTTATTTTGGAAGTAACCCCTGCTGGCTTCCGGTCTCGCTATCGCTAACTTATCGGTACCTCCTCCCTGCGGAGCTCCCTTCGGCGCTGCTCGGCAGAAACAGGCCCGGCTGCGGCTCCTCCTCCTCGGTGAACAGACAGCGGACTCCTCCGGGCCGGAGCTTCATCTCGGGACGCGGAGCCGTCTGGCCGCAGGACGGACGGTCGGTCCGGGAGCTCTCATCCTCGGCGGGGACAGGTGCGCTCGGGACGAGGAGGCGCCATATTCTCCGCTCCGGTGACGTAGGAAGCCGACGTCTGACGCGTGACGTCATACTGATTACGGAAATGTTTTTATGTTGTGTTTGTAATCAGCTAATTGAAGATATTACCTGGAATAAAATTTGTCCATTCAAACGCTTTTCACTGATGTTGAAGTAGAAAAGTAACCGAGTTTGTGAGTTTAATGCCAAATTTCCCTCAGAATCTATTATAAATGTAAAGACACCAAATTGATTGATGAATTCAATCACTGCATTTATTTACTGTATTTCAGTGTTTAACTGCTCGTTTACTGCTGTTGCCTGTTCTGTAGTTTTAATTGTAACAATAAGGTAATATTAATAATGACCTGTTTAATGAAATGCAGAGAATTGGACTAATATAGTTTTGACAGATTAACCCCTAATGTAAATCTGCCGTTCCCACAACGGAGAATGAGCTTCTGCTCTCACAATGAATTCCTGCTTAAAATCTTCAATCATTTGCTGTTTTGTGTGTTTTCCTTTTCAAATAGAAAAACAGATGAACAGTTTTATTTTGATCATTGATGTTTTTAACTGTGAATTTTATTGGATAATTTTTTAAAATTCGAACATCCTGTCGTGGGAACAGAGCTCATCTGTGAGGGTGAAATGAATTTACCTTAGGTTCTGTACCGACAGTTTTCTTGTATTTTTGACTTTGTTTGTGATAAAACACATTTTAAAAATGATTTTTTTAATGGATATTGTGTAAAAGTGTTTAAAAAATGCCTGTAAAGTTAATGCTTTCATAAAATATGGAAATAATTTGTGTGTATTGATAGCATCATGTGACTAAACATTAAGACTAAAAATGCTGAACTGTTCCTTTAACAACAGTTGGACAGAGGTAGACAGGTGTGGCTGTTCTGCAGAACTCTGTAGGTTTTATTAATATTTTCCAAACACATGAAAAATATCATTTATAGAATTATAAAAAAGCAACAATGTGCATATTT
Source organism: Istiophorus platypterus (assembly GCA_016859345.1). Lineage (NCBI taxonomy): Eukaryota > Metazoa > Chordata > Actinopteri > Istiophoriformes > Istiophoridae > Istiophorus > Istiophorus platypterus. The sequence continues at coordinate 20,611,506 of CM029119.1, forward strand.
ACAGACACTTTCCGCAAAATAATTACCTTAAATTCACAGTTTCAACCAATCAGAATTCAATATTTCAGCGGCTGGGGCTGAAACTCTGCCGATCCAATCATCCTAATAATCAGTTATCAATGAGATGCTGAGCTGAAAGGTCAGAGGTCATACACTGTGTCCCAGAGACCACTGCGATCTGGTATCTGAGGTCTGGTAGAGACTGGCTCTGAGATCAGGATCACTCAGGTGTCTGCTCAGAGGAAAACTTTACATGAAGCAGAGGCACCTCCCAAATCAACACATATGACCTCTGATTGGTTAAAACAGGTCCAATTCCTGTGTAACACCAACCGCCCATGTCAACAAAAAGAAAAAATAAATTCCACCCAACAAAACATCAGTTACAAATATTCAAGTTTGTTCATGTTGTCTTTGAAGATTCAAAACTCCAACTTAAAAAGGTGCAGTACGTAAGTGTTGTCTGCTGCACGACATGGTTCTTTTCACCGGGAGCCGGCGATGATGATGGCAGTCGCCCGTCAGGAGCCTCAGCCATCGTAGCCTTTATGAGCCGAACTACTTCTTCAGGGCCAACTGGAAGCTACATTGACTCACTATTGGTTAGCATCCTAACATCAGTAGAACAAAGAAATGATAGAAATAAACAACACTGGAGTAAACACTGTTGTTGTGTTCCACTGCTGGAGACATGTTGGTGAGTAAAGGAAGTTTGATGCTGAACGCACAACGTTTCTTCTGATTGGTGAGCAGATAGCTGCTAATGCCAACGTTGGCTACATAGTGATAGCAAAAACGGACATATAGCTCCTTTAAAGAAACCATGAATGTTAATCCAAAATTTGGAATTAAATGTTGTTCTGCCTGAATGTTCCCAGACTCCATTAAAGAAAATGTAAATTTTACTCAGAACATTTGGCAAAATCAAACAGGCCCTGATGAGAAGAGGAAGGTGTCCTGGATGCGTCGTCAGGGTCATGCGTAGCCGCACTTGTGCAGCTTCAGGTTGCGCTGGTCCGAGTACCTCTTCCCACACTTGTCACAGATGTACTGCTTGCCACCGGCATGGACATGTCTCTTGTGCGTCCTCAGGTGGCTGCCCTGGCTGAAGGTCTTGCCGCAGATGTCGCAGGTGTATGGTTTCTCTCCGGTGTGGACGCGCAGGTGCAGCTTCAGGCTGTTGGCGTTGTTGAACTTCTTGTCGCAGGAGCTGCAGGCGAACGGCTTCTCGTCCGAGTGCGTGCGGCCATGTGAGATCAGGCTGCTCTGCTGGCTGAACGTCTTGCCGCACTCTTGGCACCTGAACGGCCGTTCGCCGGTGTGGATCCTGCGGTGGATCTTCAGGTTCACCGACTGCCTGAAGCTCTTTCCGCAGAGGTCGCAGCTGAAGGGCCGCACGCCGCTGTGGATTCGCTGGTGATTCTTGAGGTTGACGGCGTGACGGAAGGTCTTGGGGCACTCCTCGCACTTGAAGGGCTTCTGTCCAGTGTGGATGAGCTCGTGAGTTTTGAGGGTGACGGCACGCGTGAAGCCTTTTCCGCACACGTTGCAGACAAAGATCTTCTCACCGGTGTGGGTGTGGGCGTGGCGGTGCAGGTTCTGCAGCAGGTTGAAGCGGCGGCCGCACACGTCGCAGCCGTACGGCTTCTCCCCGGTGTGGATGATGGAGTGCGTTTTCAGCTGCGCCTGTTTGGAGAAACACTTGCCGCACTGCAGACATTCGTACGGCCGCTCTCCGGTGTGCGTGCGCATGTGGCTCTGCATGCTCTGCCTCTGGCGGAAAGCTCGACTGCAGACACTGCAGGAGAACGGCTTCTCCCCGGTGTGGATGCGGGTGTGAGACTTCAGGTTGCTCTGGGATGTGAAGGATTTGCCGCATGCCGTGCACACGAAGTACTTCCAGGTGACGCTCTGCAGAACAAAGTCTGGTGCGCCAGGATCTTTCTGCTGCTGATCCGGGTCCGGGGGATCTGACTGAGCGGCTTCAACTCGAGCTCCTGGAGGGAATAGCAAAGTATGGACCCTTTAGACAAACAGCACAGAGGAAGGATGACTCCACCAACACATTGAACGGCGGATTATGTTGGTCTGATCTGGGACAAATATCAATCCGCGGGACTGCCTGAGATCAAATATTGATCTGTCTTGACCGACTGTGGACACCTAACGATCTCTGGGTTTGATCGGGGACGTGGATCAATCAAAACGTGTATTGACAGATATCAATCAGGTGCTCACTCTCGGCGATGGCTCCCAGGTCGATGTTTCCGTGTTCATCTTTCACTGTGACTGCCAGCACGAACGGCGTTTCCGCTGCCTCCTCCTCCGGCTTGGTCTGCAGGGACACAACGTACAGACAGAGCTGTCGACTCAGCGAACGCACCAGTAACAAATGGGGGGGCAGGGCGGCGGGTGAAGGGAGGAGCCTTACCTGAGCGGGCCCATCTGTGTGGGAGCTCTGCAGTCTGAGTCCGTACGAGTGTTCGAGCTCTGTGACGGACAAATCGCACTTCGCGTTAGTATGACATCGTCACGCGATGCCTTCCCGATTGGTGTTTGATCTGCGGGGGCGGGGCCTCCGTACGTACCGACATGGGCGTTGTTGAGGATGTTGAGGACGCTGGTCTGGGGTCTCCTGCACCCCCTGCCCGACTCCAGCTCCACCTGCAGTTTGGCTTCATCCACAATGTTCACGATCTTCCCCAGAGCCTCGTTCCCCAGAGTCTCCATGATGGAGGCAAATAGCACCTGACGCAGGGCATAGGTCAGAGGTTAGAGGTAAGACACGCTCCTGTTGTACGCTGACATTAATATGAACTGGTCGTCTGGTGCCCCCCCCCCAAACACAGATCGACGGCTATGTGATGATTGTTTACCGGTAGGTTCTCACCGGTTTCAGGTCCTGACATATGAGCGTCTCATTTCGAAAGGTCAAATTAAAGGACATGGAGGGACGTTGGCTGCTGTTTATTCAAACACTTTATGATGTTCTGTTAAAAGTTCTGCTTGTTCTAAATAATCAAGTAAAAGAGAATATGTGGACATTAACACATAAAAAGGCCAGGAATGAAGAATTTCTGTCAGAAAAGTTGCTGATAAAGAAAAAACCTGTGTTAACAGGAGATTCTTTTGACGTTCATCTTCTGATACAGCGAAGTCAAATGAACCATTTCTGTGGCCGAGTCTGGTAAATGTGTGGAAACTGAACCGCTTTCGGTTCATATCGGCCCCAGATTTAATCACCAATCAGCTGATGCTCATGTGTTGAAACCATACTTTTAACGAACGCTGCCTTTTTTCTCTAAATGGACGTAAAAGCCTATTTTAACGAAAACTGTGACGTTAAACTCCATTTAACCCTTTAACCCAACCATACGGAGAAAGGCATAGAAATCCCCTCCGACGGTAACCCAGCAGTCCGGGACAGGCTCTCCAGCCGCCCCGCTCCTCACCATCTTCTCCCGGCACTCCGCCTGGGCTCTGGCCGGCGGAAGCGGCTCCTCTCCGCCGCCGTTCCCGGAGCTGTCCTCCACCAGCTTCTTGAGCTCCGCCACCGCGGCGTGGACCAGAGACTCCATGACGGTGGCCAGCTGGGTGTGCAGGGCGACGGAGGAGCTCATCGCGCCCGCTGAACGACGGCTAACCCCGGTTACCACCGGCTGTGGGTGCGGAGCATCAGCCGAGCGCCGCTGGTTCTGGTCCCGGATCTGAGGTGAATCAAACCGACTCTCGAGGGGGAATCTCTCCGACACGGACTCGCTGACAACAGCCCAGCTCAGTCCGACCCGGACGAGGCTCTTATTTCTGTTCCGGGTCGGACAGGAAGCAGTTTCCGTCCTCGAACGCATCATGTGGTGTTTTCAAAAGTACTCTGCTCTGGTGCTGAAGTAAAAGTACAGATACTCCGTTACAGGCCATAGTCCCACGTCCGGACTGGCTCGGTCTCCCGGAGTCCAACACGCTCTGTTCGGGACCTGGGTCGGTCATTTTCTCACTCGGGCTTTTCTGCCCAGAAGACAGACACCAAACTTTATTTTGAAGGGCCACCGGTCGTCCCCGGATTAATCAGCCTCTGTTAGAACATCTGTCAGGTGACCTGCGGGCTCCAGATGTTTTTGACTCTGAATGCGCATGTCTCTAGCTAATCGGTGACAGCATCCGTCCAAGGTAAAAGGGAAACACTGATACTGTACTGGGTTAATGTACTTAGTTACTTCCGACCTCTGACAGAACCTGTATTCTCTGATTTTTTTTTTTTTTTTTTTTTAAATGGAAACTTAATATCCACACCGTGGAACCTTCTGGTCGCTGTCTGATTTAAATACAGTGTGAACATCTGTCCTGGTTCACGGTCGTTGTTGACTCTGCTTTTGTTCTCGTTCCTCTGTCTTTCCTCCTCCAGGCTACTTTTGTTATTCGCTGACACTGTGAAAAGAAGCTGTCACACAAACAGAAACTATGTAAACGTGATATAATCCCAGATAATATTATTTACCTACGTATCTCTGTGATACAGTTTATGTCTAAATACAGAGTAAGGTTGACCTGTTAAAACTACATCCACTCATATAATATGACGTTTCAGAGAGAAAAAACATCTTTTTCCTTTTTAACTAAAACGTCCTGTTGTTTCATGGCTAAAGAAAACGTGTTTTTTTTCATCTGAAATTTAAATTTTCATGTGTTTTCTGCAGCAGAAACTTTTAAAGTTGAATTTTTACAACTTAATCCTGTTTTACACTTTCATCTTGTGTTGGTGTGTTGCTCTAAAACCTGAGTGAAACGCATTTATAGCAAAAATATGTATGGATGTGATGATTAAGAATATAAATAAATCAAAAGTTAAACCTGTGTCAGTTAAAGATTTTCTGGTTTTGCTTCCTTCCTTCTTGTTATTTCCAAAGTTTTTCAGTTTGTGTATATGTTTAATTTGGTGACTTTGTTGATCTATGAGGAAGATTTCAACTCGGTGATGTAGAAGTCTATAACGCATGAACATAAAATAAATGATCTCGCGTTAAAATGACGCACTTGCGGCGCCGGTTTGCGGAATTGCGACTAAGGTAAAAAGCGGCAGCGACGATATTTTAAAAAGATACAGATTTAAAATTTATTTTCACAATGTGTTTAAATTAAAATTCACAGAAAATACTAAATCTGTAAAATGTATTCGTTTAAAAGAACTAAAAAATTGAAAATTAATATTCACTGAGGTAATTAAAATTTAGTAACGTTTAGATTTTACATAAAAATTTACTGGAAACTACTTCAAATGTGCAAATTTCTAAATTACTTCAAATCATTTTTAAAATTAACTTAAGATTTACCTATTGCAAAATTTACTGAAAATTACTTCAGTACTTATTAAATTATAAAGTATATTAATAGATATTTAAAATGAATTAAAAGTTAATTATGACCATGTAGTTCCTCTAAATTTGACCCAAAATGTTACATTAAATTGTTAGAACAAATAAAACTGTTAATGAAGTAACAAATTTTCTGTTTTCTCCTCCTGTGTTTAGAGGACGATGGAGTCTGGCTTCAGATCTCTGATCGACTGTCTGGAGGAAAAATACTGCAGCAAAAAAAAAAACAAGGAAACAAAGAGGTGAAGACAAGTCAACCCTTTCTTAAACGGTCAGTGATTTAATGGAAAAGGTTTATTCAGGTCTAAGGATTGTTGTTCCTGCTGTTTGTGAAAAAAAAACAAAACACTTTGATATGAATAAATGTAAAAATGGTTCTGCTGATTATTTTTTAGGAGAAATGTTTGTATTTTAAAACTGAAAAACTTTATAATAAAGTCTATTTATTACATACATACAATTTTTACTATTTGTGTCAAAAAGGGTCATGTGATAAATATGCTTAAAATTGATGCCAATTTAATCTCAGTATTCTTGATATTTTCAATAATTTATTGTAATTTTAGATTCATTTTTCAGGGCTGAGATCACTGATCAACAGGAAAATGACTCGGACCTGATCGCACTGAATTGGACTTGTCTCTCATTTCAGCGAAATTGGCTTCAGAGAAAACAAAGGAGACGAGACATATTTGCTTTTTTTACTTTTCCCTGGGTTTTATTGAAACTTCAACAGGTTCTATAAGAGAGTAAAATAACTCAGAGGTAGGTCTGGTGCTTGAATGTAGAAATGTTGAGTTCTTGCTCGTAAAAAATTAAAAACATAATATAAAGTCAGTTTGATGAAGGAGGTAATAATACACATAAAAAACAACAGGCGGCAAATGTTAAAACCAAACAGAAACATACAGGTGATAACTGATAAACTGATCACAGATCCGTTCTTACTCACTGTGATGTGAGGGGATTAAAGCACTGTGAGGCTAAAACCTGACAGAGATGTAAAGTTAAACTTCTGTGGGACATTATGAGCCTCAGTAATTATTCATGTGAAAAAACATTCATAATAACCATGTTTATAATTAGCGTCATTAACATTTGTCTTACTTCTATTTGGGAAGTAATGATTATGTTTTGGAACGACAGCTCCCATAATGCTCTGGGGGATGTAAACAGGAGCTATGTTACCATGATTTCAGTGAGTTAGCTTTGAACTACAACAAGTCCCCCCTTGTGATACTGAAGGAAACTTAAAAACAGTCTGAATGGAGTTCTGCAGCTTTTTGTTCCTCTGGTTTCAAAGTGGATTTCTGGAGCTTTTATTCTGGAGGGATGTCAGAGGTAATGACATCCTCAGGAAGTGGAAGTGACACTGATCAGCAGGAATTTCGTGTCTGTGCGTTGAGATGTGACTGAGTTATGACTCTGAGGACGACGTGATTGGCGATCAGGCAAAGTGTTAAAAGTACCTTACACAACCCCTCAGGGGTCCTTTTTGGATCTGTGGAGCTCAGTACTTATCCTCCACAGACTCAAAGCTGGTTTTGGATCTGGTTGCGAACATGAAGAAATCAGGTCTCAGGACCTGTCAGACTTGGTGAACTCTGAGCTCTAAGTCCGGTTGATTTCCATCCACTCAGTGATGAGGCGGTTGGCGATGGCGTGTTTTGGGGGGAGCCAGAGGACGGGGGGGTCGCCTCTCCTGGGTGGAGTCTTCACCTGTAAGGCGGATGTGATTTCCTCCAGACTGAACCAGCGAGCGTCCTCCAGCTCTGTGTGGTCCACGTTCAGCTGTATGTGAAACAGCAAAGCAGGTCATCTTACACATCAAACGCAACAGGTAGGTGTCCTGGTTCACCTACAGCTGAGGTGTACCTCAGGGCTCAATGCTGGGTCCTCAGGTTTCCCTTCTGAATCACAGGTTTCCTATGTCAGGGTAAAATGTTGAGTTGGGAGCCAGAATTTTTCCATTAAATTAAATATCTTAAAACACCTTTATTTGAAAAGCTGTCAATTAACATATAAAGTTAAATCTAAGAGGCACTTATTTGTTTCAAAACACCCTTAAAATGTTAGTTTACAGGGTTTTAGGGAAAACAGGGGATTAGCCAGAAACCGCATCTCCTTAGAAAAAGATTTTGTTTTCCCCATAATTTTCATCTTAATCTTTAACATTTCACAGCTTCCATTATATGTACGACTGTCGTCTTTTTTGCACACATATGGGGATAACAAAAGGCCAATTAAAGAATTCTTTATTGGGTCACCTCCACAGGTTCAATCATGAATTGTTATGATTTAGAAAATAAGATCAATGGTTCACTCTAATTTGTATCTGAAACAGAAAGTCAATTTCATTAAAAGGTGTAGATTCACAGGTTCACCTCAGAACTGGAGCTACTGATAATTTAATACACTGAGGGGCTTTAATGGATTGTCTGACAACAAACTAAACACAAAACACAAGATATAAATCACACAGGCGTGTGTGTGTCAGAGCTTACCTGAGTGTGGGCAGGGCTAACAGAGGCATGGCAGCCCAGCATGAAAGAGCTTTGAGGGAAGGGCCAGTGCTGTGATGAGCTGTAGGAGATGCTCTGAACCTCTAAACCCACCTCCTCTGCCACCTCCCTGCACAGAGTCTCTTCCAAAGACTCACCTGTACAGCCACAGGCCAATGGGTAGGTTAGCCAGTTAAATACAGAGGAACCAGGTAAACCGACAGGTAATTAAAAAGTGTGCGCACGGACCCATGTCACAGAAACCGGCCAGAGCGCTGTACATCCCCCGAGGGAAGGACGACTGGCGGGCCAACAAACACCGTTTCCCATCAGACACCAGGACGATCACCACCGGAGACATCTGCAGGTGGACCAGGTGGATCAGGAGAGACCAGTCAGAACCCAGGACAGACCAGGAGAGACCAGTTAGAAACCAGTCAGCACCCAGGACAGATCCGGAGAGACCAGTCAGAACCCAGGACAGACCAGGAGAGAACAGTCAGAACCCAGGACAGACCAGGGGAGACAAGTCAGAAACCAGGACAGACCAAGAAAGACCAGTAAAAAACCAGGACAGACCAAAAGAGACCAGTAAAAAACCAGGACAGACCAAGAGAGACCAGTAAGAAACCAGTCAGACCAGGAGAGACTAGTAAGAGACCAGGACAGACCAAGAGAAAACAGTCAGACCAGGAGATAGCAGTCAGATCAGGAGAGACCAAAGGATACCTGATCTAGTTTGGACTTAGTTTGGATCTGGTTATACATTGGTTCACATCAAGTTTAGATCTAGGTTTGGTCTGGTTTAGATCTGGTTCACATCAGGTTTAGATCTGGATTTGCCCTTGTAAAGATCTGGTTTAGATCTGGGTCAGATCTGGTTTACCTTTGGATAATAGGTGGTGCCGCTGCTCCTGCAGACTCTCTGACTCCCTGCCTGGTTGCGGTGGGTTGGTTGACCCGTAGCGCTGCAAAACCTGCTGGTTTGATGCCAGCGCAGCAGAGCCTGACCCTACAGGATGGAGCGGGATCAGGAGCAAAACAAATCATGAAGAGAATTCACACAGCACACTGGAGACTGGTCAGCAAACAGTTCCAGTCTTCAGTTTGGTTAACTAACCCTTTAAAGTTCAAAATAAAAGCACAACTCAAATGGAGGACAGAAATACCCAGCTGTAGTTCCTGACCTTGGCCACTAGAGGCGCCTCTGCTCCAGTCAGCAGAAAAAAAGATTTCCTCAGGTCGACAAAGTTTCCTTTGCACTCTTCTTCTACTGCTGCCTGATCCAGTTCTCCTGCAGCACCAGACACAGACCAGAACATTAGACCAGAAACCACAGTCAGTCTGTAATCTGGATTAATGTGGTCTTACCAACGTCCAAACAGAATTGAGCCTGGTTCTGCTCAGAACAGCCAATGAGAACCGACTCCTTCAGCAGGGATCCGTCTGAACGGAGTCTTGTCAGCATCGCTTGTACATCTGGAGCATTAAAACACCAGGCACATTGGAATGGGAAGCAAATTTGTGTCTCAGATTATGGTTCTCAACCTGAGGTTTTCCGAGGTTCTCAATGTGCCTTTATCTTTTATAATTTTTAATTTTATTTTTTACTGATAATCTTTTTCTGAAGTTCTCTAGCTCTCCTTACTTTTCTGAGCTTCTGTACTTGTGGTTCTCTCTGAGGTTATCTCCTGATGCTTTCGGTTCTCTACCTGGGGTTCAAGACCCTTACATCTGTGCCTATGGCTCTCGACTGGATGTTCTCTACCTATGAATCACTATTCTTGTTTCTGAGGTTCTCATCCTGTTGTTTTCTACCTGAGGTTCTGTGTTTCTGCTGTTCTCTATCTGTGGTTTTAAATCTTTGCTTCTGTACTTGAGATTGTCTACCTGTGCATTTACCTCCTTAGTTTTCTACTGGATGGTTTCTACCTAAGGTTCTCTTTTTGTCGGTTCAGTTCCCCTCCTATGCACCTCTCCCCTAGGATGTGAATTGTTGGTTCTGTACTTGAAGGTATCTAGCTGTTGAAGAATCACCTTAAGGTGGTGGGAGTGGTTGTGAGGTTTTGTGGTTCCCTCTGAAGTTCTGTACCTGAGCTGATGAGTGCTGCTGGTCTGAAGGTTCCTTTCTCAGTGCACTGCAGCAGAGGAGACAGACGGTGGAACAGGAAAATGCAACTGTTCTGCAGTGCTGCAACACACGACGCATCATCCTCCTTCAGCCTGTTCACATACCTGAGAGGATGGTCAGCCAGTTAACCAATCAATCAGTCTCTTAATCGATCAAACAGTCAGTCAGTTAATCACTGGTCTCTGGGAGTTACTGAACCTCATCCTGGAGACAAAGCTTGAGCAGTGGCAGATCTGCAGCCATTTTGTAGGAGAGAGGAGGATCCTCACAGGAGTCAACATGGCCACCACCCTAAACCAGCCTAAACCAGTCTGGACTGATCTGGACTGGGCTGAACCGACTTGGATACCCACAGACAGGTAACAAAGACCAAAGGCACAGATGAGCTGCATACAGATGGATTAACCAACAAACATGTCACAGAAAACTGCATGAAAACTGACAGAGGAATAGCCTAGCTTAGCATGAAAACTGGAAGAGAAACTGTTAACCTAGCTTAGAACAAAGACTGGAAGAGGAACTATTAGCCTAGCTTAGCCTAGCTTAGCACAAAAACTCAAAGAGGAACTATTAGCCTAGTTTAGCAAAAAAAACTCAAAGAGGAACTATTAGCCTAGCTTAGCATGAATACTGCAAGGGAAACTGTTAGCTTAGCTTAGCATGAAGACTGGAGGGGGAACTATTAGCCTCGTTTTTTGCAGAAAGACTGGAAATGGGGGGATTATAACTCTAGCTTAGCAGAGACACCAGAAGAGGGGGGAAAATTATTGGCTTAGCATAGCATGGAGACTGGAAGAAGAACTTTTAGCCTGTGTTAGTCTATCCTTCCTAGTATTAAACATTGAAACCTTCTTATTAGCCAGATGGTGGATATTTGTGACATCCAGAGAATGAACCCTTTATGTTTTAATGACTGTTATCTTTCCACCAGTGCCACCTTCAGGACAAACTTTACACTTTAGCTCTAACATGGGTCTCTATAAACACAGAAAATCAATAGATAATAGATACATCATTGAATTTTTTTTGCAGTTTGTGCAAAATTGCAGTTTTTCTAAATGTCTTACTGGAAAAATCAGACGCATTCCTTCACTTAAACAACCACTAGGAAACCTGAACCGCTCACAATGTGAACTGAGAGGAGGAGAAGCTGTTTGGACCCAGCAGATCAGGTCAACAACCCAGAATCCCCTTAAAGAAATCCCGGACTTAAGGGTTTTTGTTTTCGGTAACTGTACATGTATACGGCTATATAATTTTCGATAAACATGTGAATCTACAGGTTTTACTGGTCATTTCGGTGAACGTTAAATCAAAAAAAGCTGCTCTTCTTTTAACAGAAATACAAAATGTAGGCTGGTACAGTTCCTCCACCAGACAATGAGTTATTGGCAGAATGTATGGGAAACAATAATAAAGTTATGACAGTCACCTTATTTTACAACATACAGGGGATCAGACGAAGGTCGGATTTCACTGAAACGGCCCCGCTTCAGGTCTCGCTGCTGTTCTGATAGGTACGTTTGCCGAAAAGAAGGAATCGTTAAGTTGGAAGATTTTGGACAGAGTTGATCCGAACTACAAATCAGGGGACGGACCTCATTGCTCCGCTGTAACCAGATCAGCGTGTTGAATAAATAAACGTGTGTCAGTCAGATACCTGCAGCTCTGTGACCTTCTCTTCTTCTGCCCCTTCCTCTGTCGGTTTACAGCAGTTATGACTCTGCCCCCTGCAGGAAACGGCACTTGTTAAAAACAAGTGAGGAAAAGGAACTAAAATTGATGAAGAAATGATCACCTGGTCTTTCTCAGGCGATAATTACAGGTTTTATTTAGAGGCCTTTGTTTGCCCGTAAGCAGAAAAACCTCCTGAAAACTATCCACCAGACTCCGTTCAAAAAGCTGCCATTTAAAAGTTCTACTTTTTTGCTAAGACAAACTGTCAAACGTTTATTGCTGATTAATAAACCAGTTGTGTACTAAATGATCAATTTACAACTCTGCTTTGAGGATCTGTATTTCCTACCTTAAAACAGACAGATGTTTTGATAAGAATCTACATCATTTACTATCAGTGGTTACTATAAATCTATATATATATATATATATATATATATATATATATATATATATATATATATATATATATATATGTGTTTTTTTTTCGTTTTGCAAAATGTTGTTTGACATTTGTAAAGGGGTGAGAACAGCTCGTTGCGCGGACTACAGTTCCCATCAGGCCGTTCGGCCGTACACATGTGGCCGAGGACTGTGAACAGTAGGCAGCAGCGTCATGTCTGTGTTTATGGATTTGAACCTGAGCTACACGGCGGATAAGGGCAAACTGCAGAGCCTGATAGAGACAGCGGCTCACCGTGAGTCTCCCCAGTCCAGGTTTAACCTTAAAAATGCGAGTTTCTTGGACGAGGTTCAGTGACTGCCGAGCGGGACGCTAACTCGGCTAGCATCGGTACTCGGATCAGGGTGTTGTGGGTCTGTTGGTGTGTTTTTGTTTAGTTTATTATTCTAGTAGCGGGTAAGACACCGGGTAGATCACCGTGTTAATTAGTTCACTGGTGAATGCAGTTCAGGAGACCCTAAAACTGGCAATAAACCTTACACCAGACCCCGTTCAAAAATATCTCATTTTAAAAGTTATTCTACTCTTTTCTTAAACGGCACACCGTCTGAAACAAACTTTAACAGGTTTATTGTCAGTAAAACCCTATGTTAATTAACGAGTAGTTTATTCATATTAATTAATTCATTATTAAGTTTTGAGGGTCAGTGTTTTCCCTCCTAAGATCAACAACAACCACGGTACCAGACTCCGTACAAAAATATCTCTATTTTATCTCTCTTGTATTGTTCAAAGATAGAAACAGTCCTAACACAATTTAACACATCAGTCAAACAAACAGATCCAGTGAAAAACAAAAATGAACCAGCAAACCAGACTTTAATTTAATAAATTGACTTTCTACAAGGACCTTGCTATTTGTCAACACAATCTACTTTCGTTAATAGAAGATTATTATAAAAAAGACACCCGATGCATTTTGAACATGGGTGAAGTGTATATATATAGAGTTAATATTGTAGTATATATCATTAATTAGAATATTGAAGAGAACTGGACTAATAATCTTCATTCAGTGATTAAAAGTGATCAGTCTCATGATGAGTTTTACGTCTTTTGTCTTCATCCCACAGTCGGATTCTCCACAGTCGCCATCAACTACATCTTTGAGCCCAGAGCCAAAAAGAAACAGGTGAGAGTCTTCACCTGCTGCACTGTGTTCAGGAACACAGTCACATGCAGGAAAAACATACACCAGCACAGCTCTGTTCCTTTATTTTTAGTTGAGAATCTTGGAGAAACTTTAGCTTGCAAACAAGAAAGTTGATCACCAGAAAACGCGTTCGATTCATCATTTAAGTTTGAGGATCGTTTAAGTTTTCTTTTCACAGTAAATTGAATCTTTAGGTTTCTGACCATTGTTTAGACAAAACAGGATGTTTGAAAACACCAGACTCTGACAACTGTCACTATTTTCTATTTCACAGAGCAAAAAATTAGTTGGTCAATTGGGGAGATAATCAGGAGACTAATAATCAGTAAACTGTGTTTGTGTGTCAGCCTGAAAAAAAACCCTGTTTTTCAAACAGAGTTTTTAAAATAAATGTTTGGAAGCAGGAAGCATCACTGTGCCTTTTGACTATTATTTTATAACTCTGTTTATTTCCCGATTACAGGAGATCCCCACCCCGACGCCAATCAATGAGCTGATCGATCAGCTGCCGGTTGTACAGGTACAGTGAGGATGAAGCTGAAGATGATTAATATGTATCATTTGTATGTTAACCCCTGTGTGTGTGTGTGTGTGTGTGTGTGTGTGTGTCTCTCAGGGTCGCTCTCGGCCAATCAGAGTGCTGAACAGACTGACCGTTGTGATGTCAGACTCCAGTCACTTTGTGAGTGTTGATTTTATTTAGTTTCACTGTTTCTGCCTCAAACATCTTAGTTTTAAATGTTGGTGGAACCAAAGAGAGTTAAAGAAACTGATCAATATCCAGGTTCCTCTAAAACACCAGGATAGCACTCAGAATGGGAATACTGCTGTGTGTTTATCTGTGTGTGTGTGTGTGTGGGTGTGGGTGTGGGTGTGGGTGTGGGTGTTCAGAGGCCCAACGCTACAGAGTATCGTAGTTTCGACCTTCTGGCTGTGCAGCCGACCACAGAGAAACTCTTCCACGTGAGATTCACTGAGACTCTGTTCTTTGCTTTATTGAGTTTGTTAAATAAAATTAAATCAGTAATAATAATCCAACAACAGAATAAAAACATTTGTGTGTGTGTGTGTGTGTGTGTGTGTGTGTTCAGGCAGCCTGTATGTTGTATGATGTCGACATCATCTGTATCTCGGTCACAGAGAAACTTCCTTTCTTCTTCAAGAGAGCACCAGTCAATGGGGTGAGACTTGTTATTATTGTTCTCATTGTTTTTGTTGTTCTTGTTATTTCACCCTGAATCTCTGAGTTTTCTCTGAGGTTTGTAGTTCAAGTGTTTCAGAGTCAGATTCATCAAACTCTGTAATGTGTTGTAAATCGTTGGTTCCAGCTTGATAAAAACTTCTGATCATGATCAGTTTAATCAATAACATGATCAGAGGCCCTTAGATGAGCATAAACTCTGAGACGGTTTCAGATCCTGCTGCAGGAAACTGGTCGATCAGAGTCAGCGCTCCAATTGGAGGAACTGACCAATTAGAATAAATGTTCTACACGTCTGAAGACGGCGCCTCAGAAATAAAGACATTTAACATGAGCTCAGACATTTAAGATGAGCTCAGATGATGAAGAGCCGTCAGAGTGGACAATGATCCAACATCACCCAGGCTGACTGTGTGTGTGTGTGTGGCTTGTCCAGGCCGCAGACCGAGGTCTGGTTTTTGAGGTCTCCTATGCTGCGGCCCTCAGAGACGCCACCATGAGACGTTACACCATCGCCAACGCCATTAGTCTGATGGAGACCTGTAAAGGGAAGGTACGTCCTTTTTGTCCAAACAGGGTCCCGTAGCTGTGATGTGACGTCTGATGTCACCACTCTCACATCATATCACCAGTTGAACTCTAACCCTACTAAAGACGAGTTAACATCACAGATAATGTTCATTATCATCGGCCATAAGTAAAAAAACATGGTAAATCACTGTGTCCAACATATAAATCCAGGCTGGTTCTGTCTTTCAGAGTGTGATCCTGTCCAGTGCAGCTGAGAAGGTCAGTGATCAATCCATCAGTCAGTGAGCATATCGATTGTAATTGATCAGTACTGATGTAAACTGATGTCTGTTTCAGGCTCTGGAGCTCAGAGGTCCCTACGATGTCACCAACCTGTATCCTGCTGCTATAGCAACAAACCTCAGCTGTTGTTTTTGTTCCATGTTTTACTGTGTGTTTGTAGAACTAAATAACTGTGTGTAGACGCAGGGCTATTTGTGTGTGTGTGTGTGTGTGTGTGTGTGTGCTGTTGGCTTCCTGATCTGCCTCCTCAGAGGTTTGTTGTTCGGTTTGTCAGACGGAGACGCTAAAGAAGCCGTTTCCTCCACCTGTCGATCAGTTCTTCTACATGCAGGTAATCACAAATACTGCTGCTGTTGGGACTAGTACTGCTAGTACTGTTACTACTAGTATGTTTACTAGTACTACTGTTAGTACTAGTACTGTGATGGGTCCACTACAGCTGAGATTCATGTTTTTAAAGAATGTTTTAATTATAAATGACGCTTACTTTGGCGATAACAAGGGAATCTGTTGGTCACAGTGGATGTGGTTGAAAGCTCAGGGAAACCCTGTAACTGGGCCACTGAGTTGAGCTAAGGTACATATGTGGCAACCTGAGTCTGGCTGATCTGGTCTGACCTGCACTATGTTCGTTTGTTTGTGGTCAGAGACCAGGAAGACGGCCAGCGGGATCATCTACACCATGAAGAGCAGCAGTGACTCGTCCAGCCAGCAGGATGTGCCAGTGGACTCTGAACACTGTAGGTCCAGATCCACAGAGTGAAATGAATCCTGGTGACTCGTTAGACAGGGACTTGGCAGGTTTTAGAAAGCTGTGAGCTCTGGTTCCTCAGAGGGTCAGACGGATCTGGGCATCATGTACCTCTGTGATCCAGACCAGTTAGGGATCAGTTCAGAATCAGTGCAGGAATATGGATCAGTTCAGGATAAATTCAGGAATAAGGATCAGTCCAGGATCAGGTCAGTTATCAGGATCAGTTCAGGAAAAAGGATCAGTCCAGGATCAGGTCAGTTATCAGGATCAGTTCAGGAAAAAGGATCAGTCCAGGAATCAGGTCAGTTATCAGGAACAGTTCAGGAATAAGGATCAGCCTAGGATGAATCCAGGAATCAGGTCAGTTATCAGGATCAGTTCAGTTATCAGGATCAGTTCAGGAATAAGGATGAGTCCAGGATCAGATCAGGCTCATTTCTGGATCAGTTAAGTAATCTGGACTAGTTCAGGATCAATTCAGGAATCAGGATCGGTTCAGGATCAGTTCGGGATCAATTCAGGATCAGTTCAGGAGTCAGGTCAGTTATCAGGATCAGTTCAGGAATAAGGATCAGTCCAGGATCAGATCAGGATCTGTTCTGGATTGGTTCAGTAATCTGGATCAATTCAGGAATTGAGAGCAGTTCGGGAACAGTTCATGATCATCTGATGATCTGTTCAGGATCAGTTTGGGATAAAAGAAGCTGAGACTATAAAGGGTTTGATTTGTATACAAAACAAACTGAAGCAATAAATCAATAATTTCAGTTAGTTGATTGATCAGTCGAGCAGAATAAAGAGAAAATCAATTGAATTGTTGCAGCTCTAAAAAAAAGTGTTTTTAAAGAGAAATTTTTGTATAATTTTTAAATGCGTAACATTTCATTAAAGAACCTGACAACTACAGATATTTCAGCTGGAGTCAGACTGGTTACCTGTGCCACATCTGGAATTACAGGAAATGATCATCAATATTCCAGTTAATCAATGACCTGGATATTAACAGACCAATGATCAATAATGTGTTGTTGCTGAATTGTAATGTGGACCTGCTCTCATGCTCCACTCGTCTTACCTGAACAGGTGAAGCTCCTGCTGCCAAGAGACACAAGCCTCCCCTGACTGACTGAGTGCTTGACGGCCAGGGAGGGCGGGGCTCCCGGAGCTGACAGACTGACTCTGATTTGAAGAAGCTGTTGATTGACAGGACACAAAATGAAACCAGCCTCTGAGCTAATTTCCCTTGTTTTCCTGTAAATGCCATGGACTGGTTCTGATTTGATGAATTTTTGATGTTTCTGTTTTGGATAAAGTTTGAAAATTCACTGTGGTCATCTGGTTTTGTTTCGGGACATGAGAAATTAAAATTCTATGTATTTTCTAAAGAACGGTTTTAAATTTAAAGAAAAGTTTAAAATGATTGGTAAGACATTACGTTTTTTTTGTCTTCAATAACTGAATAATCTGGTTTTCATTAAAACATTAAAATCAAATCGCAACAAAGAAAAGAAATGTTTTTCATTAGAAACCTTTTCTCAGAATTCCAAGATAAAGTCTGATGGACTAATGGGATAGGAAGTGAAGCGCTACAGAACTCCATTCAGAATCTCCCTGTTTTAAGTTTCCCCTAGTATCACAGTGATCCAGTGACAGTTGACTGTCATCCATGGCTACAATGCAGACAGGAGCTGGTCACAGAAAACTGAAAAAACATAAATGTGATTCAAGCTGGACTTTAAACGTTAGTAGGGGTCAGGGTCTATGTACAAGTCCAGACTAAAGCGTCTGATTTTCAAAACAGTTTTAATGAGGACATGGAGCCAGTTAACTTTTATTCATCACAGAGACCTCAGATTGGCGAGTCTGTCAGGTCTCTGGGATAACGTCACCTCAGTGATTGTTTCACCACCAGCAAACTGCTCACACACAAACACCTGCTTCAGATGGATCATTAATCAATGATCAATGATCGATCTGTGATTCATCTTTGGGGTGGATGCTAGTCCAAACTGCTCAGTGTGACAGTGTTGTGGGTTAAATCCTAATATTGTCTTACAATAACTGATTGTCATCTATGATTACTGAATTTATCTGACTCACTGCAGCCTGTCAGAAAAAGTGTTGGGTTTAGTTTATAAGTAAAAAAAAAAAAGAACAAAAAACAAACAAACATACCTCAGAAGTTTTCAGTCAAAAGCTTTATTTTGAAATTAGGCTGTGGTGCAGATGCTGCCCTCTGATTGGTCAGACCCACAGCAGGAAATTATGCCATCAAATAGACCTCTGCAGGAAGCCGTTTTACATTCAGTCACATTAAAAATAAACTGGTTAAAATATAAAACTCTGCTTCATAAAAATATAAATCTACAAACAGGAAGAGCTCAGACAAACTAACGTCACTTACTTTATTTCCCCTGTAATTAATGTTAAAAAGAAGTTGAAGGAGAAAACAGTCGCTTTGATTTCAGCTGCTTTGTTTCTAACAAAGATACAAACTCAGCGATCATTTGATCATCTGAGAGCTCGTCTGTCTGTTCAGTCCCTTCTACAGACCAACATGCTGATGCCTGAGGCTGAGACAGATATGGATCTCTGGGAGATTAGAGAATCTGATTGGCTGACAGTAAACGTGATGTAAACCATCAATAAGGATGTGGATCCCTTAGATTACTTTTTGTTTTAAAAAATCCTGAGCTGACCAGTCTGACATTTCCTATTGATTTACTGGTTGTTTGTAGTCATGTTTTATTCCAGGGTGAGATGTTTTCCTCTGAGTGAGATAGTGAAACCAGAACCTCCAGGTTCTGTTCCAGGGGTTGAGGACCCCACTGATGGGGGTGGGGGCACAGAGACCCAGAGTTGCGTTTCATTTGCTCTGTTTGCTCTTCATTGAAACAGTGTAATAGCCCTTTATGATGTGCACTTAAAGACAGTGAAAATCTCATGAGAATGATGACAATCGCAGGCAGCGTAAAGGTCAGAGGTCAAATTGGCATCAACTATTGGGGGGGGGGGCTACAACTGTGATGCTGATTATTGCTCTTTCTTAAAAGGAGCATTACACTGCATCTTTGTGGTATTTGACCTTTTTGCCAAAGGATCATTCCTGCGTTCAAGGACACGTGGACATCTGACTTTAAGAGTGGCCTGCTGCGAGTGATATGCTCTGCTATCAGAGAAAATCAAACCCATGAAGAGAGAACTCTCAGTTTGGTTGCGGTCGATAATTAATGCAGTAATACTCACTTTCAAATGATTTCTGCTCTTCTGAGTCCCAGATGTCGGATTGTCCCTGAACACATCAGTAGGATTAAATAAACCTGTCAACAGATCAGGAGAAACACTAAGGGAGCCTCTAGAAAACAAACAATGATCATCTGGAGTTAAAGGGCCAAAATGTTCCAAACTGTCCTGAATGGTCCTTTAAATGGGCATGGTCACGATGACACCGTCCAACAGAGTCAGAGAAACACCTGAAGCAGAAATCTGAGTGGACGGCTGAGGTTCTGCAGTTTGGATGGTTTCTGGTGTTTTGAGGGGTTTCCAGAAAATCTCAGTGGACTGTGAAGGGGTCAGGTGGTCAGAACTCCTCCTCCTCCTCCTCCTCCTCCTCGTTCTTCTTCTTCCTCTTCTTCCTCTCCTTCCTCTTCCTCCTCCTCCTCCTCCTCCTCCTCCTCCTCCTCCCTCTTCTTCTTCTTCGCCTTCCTCCTCCTCCCTCTTCTTCCTCCTCCTCCTGGAGTGTTGTTGATCAGCTCAGTGTCCCATGATGTGGTTGAAGTGACCCTGAAATGAAAAAACTGTTAACATGCTGGTACTTTTGTATAAACAGTTGCTACAGTGACTACTGATCAACATGAACCTTTCCTGTTTCAATCTCAGGGTAAATCATCAACAACTGTGTCAGGAAAATGAAAAAAGTAAATGATAAAAAAGGCTGTGGAAATAAAAACTGAAGGAGAGGAGTCAACTATGATTCCCAGGGTGCCTCTCACTGACAAACATTAAATAACAGAGCTTCACATTCTGTCTTGCAGTAATATCTTTGTAGAAATCTGGTCAAACGTCGACACTTCTGATCGCCTTCATCTTTATGATCAGCTGAGGCTCATGGGAACTGTAGTGTTAAGAGGCGGAATCAGTGTCAAGAATTCACATCGATAATGACATAAACCGCCAGGATCGTTAGAATAAGGACATCAGGAAATTTATTAAAGAACACAATGAAATTCACCTGGTGTGTGTGGGGGCCTGTGATTGGTCAGTGTGAGCCAGATGTGTTTCTTATGCAGGTGTAGATTGTGGAGAATGAAGACACTATGAAGTAGTTTGAGCTGAACCACACACACACACAAACACTGTTTCTACTGCGTGGGGGTGTGTAGGACCAGTCCAGCCCTAGTCTGGTCCCGTGGTCTGATGCTGGACTGTGGACTAACCCCACCCTATTTACGGCTACAGAGGGACTGCTTTCAACCCATAAATCCATGTTGTCAGAGCTAAAAGGTCAGATTATACACCATATTTCAGCAGGTATGATCATGTGACCAGCAGCCTCCTTCAGCCCCTAAGCCACAGGTAAAACGAACCTTTATCAGCTCACAGGTGTTTGCTACCTTCATGTTCCTGAGACACATCAGAACAACAAGACCTCAATACACACACACACACACGTGTGCGCACGCACGCACGCACGCACGCACGCACGCACGCACGCACAGCTTACTGGTTCTCCTCCGAGACATCTGGGACAGCAGAGCTGAGGTCTTGGTCGGACCACACCAACCTGCATCAACACACATACACACACACGTTAACCTGTTACCATGTTAACATCACATGATGACAGTTTCTAAGTCCACTCCTGCTGTGAACGTACGTTAACACATGTCAGACTCTATCAGAAGCTGCTCCTTCTCTCGGTCTCAGATTGTAGGATTTTTCCACCTGAACCTCCCTTCATCCCAGCACCAATTTATCCTGTGAAGACTGAGTGACTACCACCCGCCCTGCTACACAGGGCTTAAAAACAAACACACCCTCAGCGCTGAGTGTAAAGACAGCTGGAGCAGAAAGAACTGGCTCGTAATGGAAACACAAAGTCGGAATTAGACTGAGAGTCATAAACTCTGTCCGCCCCGGACCTGCACTCACCTGCTGCTCTTGCTGATTGGTCACAGTAAAACTGTGGCTTGTGTCCATTGGACATTCAGCTGTCTGGAGCTCCGCCTCCAAACACATCCGCTTCTGAAATCAATCATCATCATCATCAGCTTCATCATGACAGTGGAAAACTCCTGTTGTTGTGTTGTAACATTGAAGCAGCTGTAACTCAAACAGACCCTATAAACCAGAGTCCGAATTCTGGATGAAGAACATGATGAAAACTGAAACCTGATGCTTGAAAACAGTTGGAACAAGCTAATCCTTCATGTAAAGAAGTTTCTCACGGCACTGATCACAAATGAGAAAGAAATCAGCTTGTCATCCAGGGGAAAGTTAAACAAAGACGCTCAGCGACCGGCACTCAGTTCCTGAATATTCTCAGTGTGAAAGGTCGTCAGACATCGTAGTTTCAGCTCATTACTCAGATTAACAGAGGAATTAATCTACAAGAGGTGAACTTAGATCAGTTCAGACTGGTCTGAGTATAGACGTGGTCCTAATTGGTCTGGAATGGAAGAAAAAGCAGTGAAATTAAATCTGCCTGTGGGTTTTACCAGAGTACAAGCTGGAAGTGGGACATCTGACAGATGAGCAGGGAATCAGTCACTCAGTGTTTTCGTCCCCTGAATCATCGACTGAAAACAGAACAGTGCTTCACCTTTTAGAAACTAGTTTCACTTAAAACCCTCATCTGTAACCAACCAGTGATTAAACCAGTCAGATATGAAGACCAGTGCCTCAGTAGTTTACTTCGCTACAGAATATGAGTACCTGCACTAGAGTGCTACGTCAGATTCACCTTCATCATTATCATCATCAGAGCGGAAACAATTAGTCAATTAGTCGATCGACGGAAACGAGATAGCAACTCTTTTGTTAATGAATCGATAGTGTCTCTCAGTTTTTAAAGTGAAGATGGTTAAATGATCCACAACGAAAATAAAACTGAACATCAAAAACCTAATGAAGGAGGATTAATACAGGACTGTTGATCAAACCGACTGTTCGACAGGTGTTGTACAGGTGTTCTTAATAAACTAGACGCTGAGAGTCAGAATCGTTTTTTTGAGCAACATTTTCTCACGTTTCAGAAACTATTCACTCATTAATCATAAAAACCTTCTACAGATTCATCTACCAGTAGAATACTCTGATCATCATCATCATCATCATCATCTCTCAGGCGTCTCACCGCTCTGCAGCTCCACGGCTCCGGCTCCAGACTCCTCTTCTTCAGGAGGTTAGCACACTGCATACTAACAGCTAACAGCCACCGGAACCTCCGTCTATGCTGGCGGACCGCGGAGTCCTCAGTTCGGTTGGCCTGCGGCTATGGGCCCGTGTGGCAGAAGTAAACGTTAGTCTGTTAGCCGAGAGGACTTCAACTGTCGGTTTCCAGCTCACAGTGAATAAATCTACGACTCAAACCGACCCAGTGACCGACTGCTGCCTCCTGGTAGCTAGCAGCTAACTGTTGCTGTTGTGGTTTAGCGACCTTCTGTTGACCGGTAACTTCAATTTACGGCAACTAGATCAACACTTCCGGTACTGGACGGACACGGTTCTTCACAATTAAAGCACCGCCGTTTGTGACGGAAACCCGACGACACGAACAATGTAATTAAAGCCTGAATCATGTCAAAAATAAATAATTAAATTAAAGTATGGCAGTAAATGTATTTTCATTTAGCTCATTCATCATTCATCTATAAATATTGTTGAGGATTGACCGACATGACACTGATGAATAAAAAAATAAAATCATGAATTATTTATTTTGTAAGAAAAAACATTTTCAAGCCCGGTTTTTATACTTTCAGACACAGCCATAAGAAACATTTTTTAAACTGATTTATTTTACTGAGTAAAACCACAAAGACCTGGGAACTAATTCGTTTTTCATTTACACTGATGTATGTTACATTACAGCTTTTCGCTGTGCACTATTATTGTACAACTAATATTCTACTAGGGTTTAATTTATGTTTTAGACTTAAGTTTTCATTCCCATTTTTTTTTTGTCGAATTACATTTCTATATGTATGTTTTATTTTATTCTGGAATCTGTTTGCAATTTGGCCTTATATTTGTGCCTGTTTTTACCTCTCTCATGTATGGAGCTATAACATCAAACTCCCTGAAGGAACTGCTCCATTTCAACCTAATTAGTTATTTACTATTTTTTGTATTGAAAAGCATATTCAAATGAACAAAACAGAAATGAAAGCAGAAATAAAAAAAAAAAAAAGTTGATTTTACGTTGAAGTCCCACTCACCGAAACGGAAGTCTTATTTCCGTTTAATTGATACGTCACGTTTTCGCTTTTTCACGCTTTTTCCGTTTCAAATGATGTGACGGTTAAGCGGAGTGAACCAATCAGAGCTAGGATCAAACTATCGCGAGACTTTCAGAGGCATCGCGGTGTTTATAGAAAAGCTATTCAGAGCAAACGTTCGCTGATGCCTCACTGAGTCGGAAGCATTTACTTGTGGCACCTGTTGCAGGTGGAGCTAATTTAAAATCTTCATATTGAGTTTTACAAGTTTATCTATGATAAAGCATCATATGTTTTTTATGAGAAATTTGAATATTTAGCTGCCACATAAAAGTAGTAAAATATCAAAACCTGCTAGAATTTATCCTTCATTCATTTCCACTCAGTTTATGGGGTTAGAATAAAGTCAGAGGTGTTAAAACGATTCAGGATCAGTTTGATGCTACAGCAGCTGTGTCTGAGCAGCAGGTGGCAGCAGATTCCCATGAATGGGAATCAACTGTGTTTCTACTGAGACTTTACTGCCCTGACTCAGTTGATTCAGGTGATGCTGAGGTTGTAGGTTTGAATCCCACTGATCATCAGGTGAAGACGTTCCGGTGAATTAAAGCTCCTGAATGTTTAATTAAACATTTCAGTGTCAACGACATGGAAACTTTAGACAGTTCCGTACTCAGATACTTTACTGCAGTAAAAGTACAAAGACCATAATGTAACAATACTCTAGTAGTAGTAGTATTATAAGTAATAATAGTATCAGTAGTAGTAGTAGTAATAGTAGTAATAGTACTCCTACTAGTAGTAATACTAGAGGTATTACTAGTAGTAATACTAGTAGGAGTACTATTATGCCTTTGATGAGGTTCTAAGACCAAGAAATGTTTTCTACTTTGTTTCTTACAAAAGTAACAGAGTTCGTTTTTTATTTCATTTTGATTTTAGTGGATGATGATAGAGAGATTGATGGAGGGATGGATGGATGAAGGGATGCGTGGATGGGTGGAGAGATGGATGGATGAATGGATGGAGGGATGAAGGGATGGCTGTTCTCTCCTGAGATTTTGTTAAACGAGTGGAAACTGTTTGACCAAACGGAGCGAAAGAACAGGAAAGAAAAGAAGGAAGGAAACGAACGAGTGAAGGTCAGCTGAGTGCTAAGTGTTGTTTTAGCTGAAGTCTGGTCCCTCAGGCCCTCCACACCCCCACCCTCATCCCTCCATCCTCCCCCGTCCTCTGTCCGTCCTCCTTCCACACCCCCACACACATCCCTCCCTCCCTCACTCCCTCTAACCCCCATCCTCCCTCTGTCCTCCACAACCCCCCCCCCCCAAACTTGTCTCATATTATCTTGATGTTAAAGGATCCTGAGCGGAAAATATTTGTCCCTGAGGCCCAGAAACACCGAAACTGCTTCATCTGCTCCTCCTCTGCTCCAAGACCAGGACCTGCTGGTCTGAGGCTTCAGTTTTATCTGACAAACAGCCTTGGGGGGGGGGGGGGGCAGGACCACTGTTTTTCAGGCTCTTTCTGACCACGGATGGATCTCTAAACAGGTCTACCAGGATCAGGGCCCCCACACCTCCAAGATGGAGGCTATGGTTCAACCTTCATTGATCTTTAAATATTTGACCATGAAGACCTGAATCTTTCCTGAACCTGAACCTGAACCTGAACCTGAGATGGGCGGCTAAATGCGACTTGGTGATGTGTGGATCTGAGTGTCTGAGAGGACTGTGTTCTCAGTACCACACCTGCATCCGAGCCCCTCTCCTGTTGTGTTTGGTGAACACTGCGGAATGTTCCTTTTCTGGCTTGGCTCTCTGTTCACGGCGTTGCCGTTAGCATGGAAATGTCTTTTCAGAAAGCTGTACCAGAAATAAAAAAATCTAACATTAAACATGAACAGTGAAGTGAGATTGTCAGATTAAAGGCTTTTTCCACCTCCTGAGTGACATTTCAGGGGCTTTTATTTTGCTGAGCAGAGAAGTTCTTTTAGTCGTGTTCTTTGTTCTCGTTTCTGTCCAATGAATTCTTCATGAAGCAGAACGGGGAACAAAAAGAGACACAACGTTCTGAATACATCAGCAGCAAAACGGCAGATTTTCTCTTTTATCCTCTGGATTTTGCCTTTCACTTTAAAACTTAATGAAACCAGTTTATTTTCTCTCACACTTTTCTGTGTCACTCTGCTTGTTTTCATCGTCGACTCTTTATCAGGGACCCGACTCAGAGGATGGGGTTTGTGCTGCAGATGAAGCACAGGCGTTTCAATTAATTTGTCCACCTCACTAGTATCAGTGGGGGCTGGCTAACAGACACACCTGTGTGTGTGATGTCATACTCACACAGGTGAAGTCACACGTCTCTGAAACAGCTTCAAATTACAAAGACTTAAAACTCGGAAAGGTGAAAAACACCAAACACCTGAAGTAGATCTGACTAGAACAGGTCTGAGATCTGGATTTGACTAGTTCAGTTCTGAGATCTGGATCAGACTGGATCAGGTCGGAAGTGAACTTTACTGTGTAACTGAAAGTTAATCAGTCTTGAGTTTGATTTAATCTCAGTTTCTCATCAGTGTTTAAAAACACACTGTGTCAGTAACACACACACACTCTCACAGACAGACAGACAGACAGACACACACACACACACACACACACACGCGCACACACACACACACACACACTCTGTCAGGTTCACTCCCTGGATTAATTGGTTCCCTTGGCAACCGCTCAGATATGAAATATTAACTTTAACGGCCTTTACACTTTAATGATTTCTGCCTGATTGACAGCTGACAGTGTGTGTGTGTTACAGTGTGTGTCTGTGTGTTTATTTAAAAATAGTTGTGACCTGCTCTGAACCCCCAACCCCCCACCCCCTCACCACTCCAGACAGGTGTGCGTTTACCTGTTCAGTTGTTTTCTGTGCCTTTACAAAAAGGTGCCTTTACTTACAAAAAGGTTAGTTAAGCACATCAGATTACTGTGTGTGTGTTTGTGTGTGTGTGTGTGTGTGTGTGTGTGTTTGTGTTTGCGTAGGTTTCTTGTCAGTTTGATTGATAGGTCTGACAGCTGTATGATTGATTACCCTCCAACTAGCCAGAGCCTGATGTATAGACCCTCCACACTGCGTGTATGTGTGTGTGTATGAATATGTGTGTGTGTGTGTTCGTCAGCAGACTGTGAAGTCTCCATTACAGGGACGGGGTCAGAGGTCAGGAGTCCCGCCCACACAGAGCTACAGTCCAGTGATGAACAGTAATAGATTAAATCTGTGAAATAAGGAATAAACAACTGAAACAGAATCAGTTCTGGTGAGTAACGTGGATTGAGCTCAGTCTGGAACCATGTGATGGAAGAGGATCTCGGATCCTGTTCTGAAGTAAAAGTACCAGAACAACAGTCTACAGATACCACATCACAAGTCAAAGTCCTGCTTTTAAAATCCTACTAACGTGAACTGAATATTTTCTACCGGATTTACGTCAAGTTTTAAAAGTAAAAGTTCGGCCTGTGTCTGATCATTGATCCTGAGTCATGGAGGCTTCAGCAACATTTTACTGTTGGAGCTGCTCCTGGTGGAGCTGCTGTTAACTACTTTATAAACAGGTAGATGGTTTAGTCCACTGGTTCACAACCTGGGGATCGAACCCCTCCAGAGGGTCACTGGATAAGGGGTCTGAGGGGTCGTCGGATGATTCATGGGAGAGAGGAAGAAGAAACAAAAAGTTCTGATTCCCTGTTTCTGATTCAGTTTCTGGCTTTTAGTGAAATATTGATCATTTGATTAGTTACCAAAACTAAAGGTGACAAGTTTAGAGGAGAAATGACTGAAACATGAGGAGGAGCCAGAACCACACACTGGTTCTAATGTTGGGAACAAA